>CM060940.1:542392239-543616525 GCA_030765085.1 Allium cepa | reverse complement strand
TCAGACACTACTTAGAAAGATTCCATACTGCATGTGCGGAGATTAGTAATCCAAATGATAACTCCATCCTTATGGCGTTAACCAAGGGGATCGACCCCGATTCTGAATTCGGCAATTGGCTAGCTGGAAAACCACCTGCGTCATTGGACCGTTTCCATGCCAAAGCAGCTCAATTCCTGAGACGGGAAGACGCGAAACAGTCTAGGAAGCAAACTGACGCAGGATCAAACGTGGGAGGAACCCAAAGCAATGTTGCAATAAAACAATCCGGTGAGAGCTCCGGAAAAGTTCAGTTGAACATTAAAAATAAACAAGCTCGGCGAAGAGAGAGCGTGAATCAAATTAAAAACAAGATCAAAATAGCGGTCCGCAACGCAAAAATCCGAAGTTCGACAGTTATACTCCTTTGAATACTTCATTGGAGGACTTGTATTTACAAACCCGTAGTACAATTCAATATGAAAAACCTGCTCCGAGACCGTCGTCAGAGAGACAAATCCAAACAGGAAAATTTTGCAGGTTCCATGAAGGCTACGGACACGATACGAACGAGTGTCGTCACCTACAGGATCTTGTTGAAAAACTGATCAGGGAAAGGAGACTCGATCGATTTGTGCGGACACCGCAACCCAGGGAAGCAGGTCCATCAAATCAAATCAATGAACCCGATCAACCGAGGCATGAGGACTCCGGTGGTCCTCGCGGGAGATTGGTGATAAACGCCATCAGTGGCGGACCGACTTCCTCAGGAGCCTGGAACGACGAGGATCTTCGTCATTGTCACACATGACAGGCTCATTCAGTCTATGAATATTTTGCAATTTCATTTACATTCTGAAATTTGATTTTGTAATAAGGCACTGACTTTGCCATATTTTCTCATTTCAGCAATAAAAACATTATCTCTTCAAGCTAAAGCTGTGATTCATCGAATACAACATTCAACAATCACGACACACGAAGAGCTAAGTTCCATCGAACAATGGAATTTATTCAAATAGCGAGTGATTGCGTTACAACCGGCCACTCACTAAGTGAAACCCCAGCTCGGGGGCAAGCCAACACACCGAAGGCTGAACCGGACCGACACACGACAGTCCATTTAACAATTCGTTCCCGGAGTGCGAACGGACTCCAACTTCCCACTGCGTGAATTGGAGTATAAACATTTAACAATTCGTTCCCGGAGTGCGAACGGACTCCAACTTCCCACTGCGAGAATTGGAGTATAAACATTTAATAATTCGTTCCCGGAGTGCGAACGGACTCCAACTTCCCACTGCGTGAATTGGAGTATAAACATTTAACAATTCGTTCCCGGAGTGCGAACGGACTCCAACTTCCCGCAGCGTGAATTGGAGTATAAACATTTAACAATTCGTTCCCGGAGTGCGAACGAACTCCAACTTCCCACTGCGTGAATTGGAGTATAAACATTTAACAATTCGTTCCCGGAGTGCGAACGGACTCCAACTTCCCACTGCGTGAATTGGAGTATAAACATTTAACAATTCGTTCCCGGAGTGCGAACGGACTCCAACTTCCCACTGCGTGAATTGGAGTATAAACATTTAACAATTCGTTCCCGGAGTGCGAACGGACTCCAACTTCCCACTGCGTGAATTGGAGTATAAACATTTAACAATTCGTTCCCGGAGTGCGAACAGACTCCAACTTCCCGCAGCG
The DNA here is from genome assembly GCA_030765085.1 of Allium cepa. Classification (NCBI taxonomy): domain Eukaryota; kingdom Viridiplantae; phylum Streptophyta; class Magnoliopsida; order Asparagales; family Amaryllidaceae; genus Allium; species Allium cepa. The sequence goes on along the minus strand of CM060940.1, from coordinate 543,614,839 downwards.
TGAATTGGAGCATAAACATTTAATAATTCGTTCCCACTGCGTGAACCAACCCATCAATGCGGACTCCGAATCCCCAAAACATGAATTGGGGTATGAACATAAGCTACGGGTTCCCGGAGCGCGAACCGAAGCATCCGTGCAAACTCCATATTCCCGAAGTGCCAGTTGGGGTATAAATGTCAATTCCGGGTTCCTTAAGTACGAACCCAAACTTACATGTTTTATCCAAGCTCCCGGCGTGTGAATTGGAGCACCAACACCAAGTCAAAGTTCCCGTAGTGCGAACTAAAGCGTTAATACTAACTCCGAGTTAGTAGAGTGCAAGTTGGGATGTGAACACCATCCCCAAGTTCCCGGAGCGTGAACCATGTTACAAGTATCAATAACACTTGAACTCCTGGAATGCAAACCAGGTTATCGATCTCAAATTACTCTAAGTCCCCGGAAGGCGGACGTGTACTTAAGATTTGCAACAAGTGCAACCGGCTGCCAAAAATATAAGTGTTGTTCCCCAAGACTGGGGGGCACGAAAGCTAAGTGTCAGTCACTCACCGAAGTGATACAACGTCCGAAGTTCAAATCATTCATCAATCACGACGTGTGACCAAGATCTTCAGACTTGGAAAATAAAAACGAACTCCACTTAAACGGTAAAAACACCACAAGTACACCGGACCGAAAACAAGGCATTGCAAGTACTTAAGCACAAATAAAGCAAGAGTTGAAACAAAGAAACTAAAGTTTATTTCAACTAATCAAAAATGAGGGCTTACATATGAAAAAGTTTTCCCAAAAACAATCCCTACTGGCAGGAGCCGAACCTGCATCTATACACGGCTTACTAACAAAAACAAAAACTAGTACTTATCCACCAAAACATCTACTTGTAAAGCCGATCTACTTCTTCCTCTTTTTCGTCTTCCTTATTAATGGTTCATCATTATCAGAATCACTAGCGACAGAAATTCTTTTTGAGTGCCTCCTCTTCGGCGGCGACTCTTTGGCTGGGGGCATGATATCGATGTCCTCCTCAGAGCTCGAATCTACAGGGAGGCTTCCCGCCGGAGGAGTAGGGGGGACTGGATCTGTGACGGAAATTGAGATAGTGCCACCCGATGGTACTATCCTAGCAGGTGTTGAGCTATGCGCCGTCGCGCTGCCACCGGCGCTACCACTGTGCCCCGCAGCTTCTATTTCAGCGCTGATTTCAGCCAAAATTTCCTCTTCTCGAGTCGCTTGGGCTTGGCTGGGGGCATCCGCAACTTGCATCGAAGAGCTTGAGGTCGGCGGGGGATCACTGACGATGATAAACGGTAAGTCCGCGGAGAAACCGCCCGGCTCACCGAGCAGCTCGCTCACCATCTGTTCCTCGAGAGATAACCCACTCCCCTGTGCCGCCTCGATCGATACCGCAGTTACAGCAGTGGTCTCGGTGGCGATGGCCTTAACCTTTTGGCTTGATTCTTGAGCCGTGACTGTCGGCGCAACCTCCGTCACTAGGCAAAAACAATAAGTTATTAGTAACTCCTTCAAAACAAACTCTTTATTTAGAAAACACTTGAGATAATTTCGAAATACCTTCTCCAGTTTGACTCGCAGACGGCTGAACGACCTCGGAAGTGTGCTCATGGATAGGAGATAAGTGCGGCCGCTCCGGGTCATAAGCAGGAACAGGTGGCAAGCTGACCGCAGACGCAGGCACGGACAAAGGCGATGTGGTGACTTCAGTGACATCCGCATGGTGCTCAACGCCCGATCCCTCTCCAACTTCCAGGGAACGACCACCCACCATCTCCTTCTCATGAGCAATGATAGCATCGTGAAGGACCTTCTTTTCATCCTCAGTTAATAACCGGTTCTCAAGCTCGAATCGGTCAACCGATTCACCCGGATGCGCTTCCCCCTCTTCCTCGACCAATCGCTCCCAAGCGCTGCGAAGGTGAACGGGATAATCTTGAAGCCAGGCTAAATTTCGGTGTTTTAACACGTTGGCGTTATAAGTTATAAGCAGATCTTTGATATCGGCCTCTAGCCTGGCCTCTGCTCGTTGAACTTTCTCCTCCACCTCTATCTCGACCGCTTGAACTTTCGCCACCGCAACATCCCTTTCGGTGCGAAGAATCACAGCTTGTTCGCACGCCTCCTGAGCTGCGCTATTCGCATCATCCCTTTCCTTGGCAATTTCAGCAAATTTTGACTTAAGCTCATTCAACTCCTTCAGGGCAGCGTCCCGCTCTGCAGTAACCAATGTGTTTCGATGACCCATGTCCTCAACCGTGGCGTAGTGTTCGCGTTTCATCCTATCCATGATTGCCTGGGCTTCATCGGCTTTTTTAGTGGCCTCTATTTCAGATTTACGGGATGATTCAGCCTCAGTATTCAGCACTTGAATGATGCGATCTTTTTGTGCTAACTCGGCTTGCAATTTTTCAATGGTGGCTGCTCTTTCGAAGGCCAAGGCCGATGCTTTTTCGGCCGCTCTATACCACACTTTGTACTGTGCGTAGAAATCGTGCACATAATCAAGCGCCCACTGCTCGGCCTCCTGTGGGATTCTTTTCAAGTTCGGGGGGAATACGTAGTTGTCGAAGCATATATTCGGGAACTCCCTTTTCAATTGCGCGAGCCTGATTGCTCCTTCCCCCATGATTTCAGTAGGAGGTTCCTCCGCAGCCATCGGTGCCGTCACCTCAGATCTAGAAGCTTGAGAGACTGGCGCATGTCGAGAAGAGTCACGAGGAACATGAGCGGGATGTTGTGCGGGACCTCTGGAAGGAGGAGGGGTACGCGATCGCGATCGACGCCTATGGCCCTTGTCCGAATCGTATCTCTCATGACTAGAATATCCGGAACGTCCTTGGTCATAGTATCCAGGGCGTCCCTGATCATAATCTCTATCTCCCTCTCGCCTGCGCGAATCATAATAAGAAGACTTGCGAGCATGTCGAAGACTCCCAAGCATTGAACCTCGTTTAGACATAGTATCTGCAAAGCAAAATAAAATCGATTCAATCACCCTTCGAAACAGATAATTTACAGTCAAAGTTTGTGCAGTGTCGTGAAATGTGTATGAATATGCATTCCCTCCGACCAACCAGAAATGTCGACCTCGCTAGTAATAAGAGGCTCGCTCAATTCTAGATTACGATGGAACTCCTCCAACCCGGCATCATGTTGAAAAGACACGTCTTCCGGGATTGGAAGGTCGGCAAGCCCTTCGTAGAGACTTTCGGTACGCGGAGGAGACATCTCAGAGATTCTAACTCCGGAGGAGGGCCGGGCAATGACAACCGATTTCCGTCTCCCCCGCTTAGTTGACTTAACCATGGCAGCCTTGCCTTTTCTCTGCTCCGCGACGTTCGAAGCTACATCCGTAGGCTCGATCAGCGGCTCATCGTCAGTATGAGTTCTTTCAGAGTCGGCCTCCTCGGCTATGACAACTTCGGGCTTCTTATGTTTGACTCGTTTCTTAGGAACGATCCTTTGTGCCACCTCAAACCTTATACTCTGTCCTCGTTCAATCAGCCCAAAGGCCCGGAGATTCCTATCGGTCAAAAGCAACTCGATGTCCCTATCTTCGCTCGGGACTTCTCGAAGTATTCGCACCATCTCCTTAAACTCTTCACCTTCGGGTCTCGGGATCGTTGCTGTAAAAGGAAAAAATTAATATAAGTTCCACTTCGGCAACAATTGTCGCAGTAACTATTTAAAAACTCGGTTATACTCACGTCTGAATAACCATCGTCGGGCAAATCCTGGAGGACATCTGACATAAAACCATTCCGTCCTATAGTAACTCAGCCTTGTCCAGGATCCGGTGACCACTTGACAATTTCTCACCGCCTCCAGAAATGTAAAAGAAGGATAATCACCACGAGTTTTGAAGTTGAACAAGTATCTAATTTCGATTGGAAGCGGCGGTCGATGGAGACATTCCATAAATGCAATGAACAAGCTATTGATCGACGCATATCCGTTCGGATGCAACTGAGATGGGGCGATCCTCAAAAACGACAATACTTCTCTTATATACTCGTTGAACGGGGGAAGTGTCCCGGCCGCACACGCGTGGCGATTAAATGCTGTATACCCTTCTGGCGGATTATGTGGTCTATCATTCGGCCCCGGCAGCAACACATCGTCCAATGACAAGCCGTGCCTCAAACAAATTCTTCCCAACATGTCTTCAGAGATATTCGATGGAACGGAATCTGATGGATTGGCAATGAACGACGCATCAGGAAGTTCGTCCGGAGCCGGACCGATGATCTCAGGATCTATATCCGGAACTTCTAGCCTCGGAGGGGCTGTACCTTGAATCTCCTGCTGCTGTGAACTTGAAGGTTCCATAACTAGCTAACTCAGGAGAAACCATCGTTAGACGACAAAGAACCCGTGTGTTCCCCAGTGTAAAGTGTATGAATGTGTGTGGTACCGTGCCATGCATTACTTGAACAAATGTTGCAGAATTAAAGTGAACATTCAAACGACAAAGCTACGAAGTCCAGCTATAATGACCGTCATCGCTGACCGTCATCACTAAATCGTTTATACGATGGAAGTCGGTTCGAATAGAAGTTGTTATAGTTCCATCGACGAGCTTCAAAAGGCAATCAAATATGCAGTTCAATATTCAAGTCCAGATATGCAGGAATGAAGCTCGTCGGAATTATGTTTGAAAAATTTCAAATTTTGGAGTCCATCATATAGGGTTCGAAACCATCACAGAGGCTTCGTTCGAACCCAACCGAATAGCTCTTCCTTCGAAACCATCCAAACTTCTTTCGAACCCACGCTTTCGAAACCATCATGTCATTACTTCGAACCCATGCGTTCGAACCCATCCTGACATCACTTCGAAACCATACAGTTGGGCGTGCTTCGAACCGATAGCCAAATGACAAGTTCGAACCGATACCGAATTCCTTAAACTTGACATCGGTCGCGTTCGAACCGATCCACTTCGTATCGATACGAAGTTGTCGACTTCGAACCGATAACCTATGGGTTCGAATCCATCGATTCGAATGGATCCCTCGAATCCCCCAATCGGTGCGAACTGCGCATCCCAACAAGGACATTCCAAGGATCGATTCGAAATCCAACGAAAACACACCACCGTCATCGGTTCGAACTCGAATCCACACATCAGTTCGAAACCCTCTCAAACCAGATCTGGTTTTGCCAATCTCGAAGCCATGCAATCGATAAACAGAAATAGGTTCGAAATAGCTTCGTCGTTTGAATCCGAGGCTAGTTACCTAGTTTGAACAATGGATTCGAGAGATTTAAGTCTTAAATCTTGATGGGTTCGAAAACGCGTCGCAGTTTTTCTCTTTTGAGGCTTCGAGACGATGCAGAGAGCAAGCGAAAGTAAAAGTAAAAAGTGAAAATGGGGCAGGTCCACTGCTATTTATATGGGGGGTTGAAGATGACCGGGTCGCTTCGAATTCCGGTAAAAATTGACCGAGTACAACAGGTCAGAGGGCAGAATGGTTTCGAAACCTATCTTCGAAGCCAAATGCTTGAAGCTCCATTGTGTGAAGCACATAGACCACTGCCGCGAACGATAGTTTCGAACCCATCCAAGTCATCGGTTCGAAGATCAGTTTCGAACCCACCGAAACGAACTACTTGTTCGAAACCATCCTCTCACATCGGTTCGAATGCTAGTTTCGAACCCATCACAGCACAAAGAATACTCCATCTTCTAACATCGGTTCGAAAGTCAACTTCGAACCCATCACGACACGAGTATACTCCGTTGGGTCGAATGTCAATTTCGAATCCATCCATGCTCCAACGCATCGATTCGAAATCTCATATTCACACGACCCATCATTGCACAGGCATATTGCGTCCATACAAAATTAATCTTCGAACCCATCAATGCTTAAGTGCATCGGTTCGAAACATTACACTTGCGCAATTCAAATTCAAATTCTTCGACCTTCAATATCGGTTCGGGAGAGGATCGATACGAAGGAACTTTTCAAAACAACCATCAAGCGTTGTCTCAATTCAAATTTCAAAATCGGTTCAGGAGAGAATCGATACGAAATTCTGCAGCAAACCTAACTGATAACGACTCGTGGACGCACGACGTTAACAAGGTCCAAATTAACATATGTGCATACATGTCGGACTAACATTCGATTTTGAGTATTCACAGGGATCAAATACTCATCCTGTTACAAATGCGACAGCCAACGGCTAAGCACTATTATACAGCAGTCAATCATATCAACGCAGGGTTACAGCAGTACAGCATACGAGTTTCAACAAAAAAGAGAACAATGATTGTTCAGAGAGAAATGGCAGCTATTCAAAGCACGTCATGTTCCCACAAGACGTACTTTGGGGGGCAAAATGTTATCCCGCTTTTTGGCAAAGCCGCGATACCAAAAGATTGATCGAAAAACGAAGGACAGTTCGCCTCAGAGGTTGATCGTACTTCCTTTAGCCATGGATATCACTGAATTTTATCCGAGTCCAGAATGAGCCACAATTGATAGGACACGGCAAGAAAGGCTACAAGAGTCAGCATTTCAAATTTCAGGTCAATCCGAGGTCGTATGCTCAAGTTATGATGGATTCAAGTTGAGAAAGATGGACGTTGCTCTGTTCGAAACCATGACCCCACCTATGTTCGAACCCATCTGGTTCGAACCCAAGGAGTGAGGCAGCGCCTCGAACCCATGCACATATGCCAAGGTTCGAATCAATGAGTTCGCATCCATCGGTTCGACACCACTTCGAACCCAACTAGTTCGAACCCACCACCTTCGAACCGATAAGAAGGGACGACTTTCGAACCCATCGACTTCGAACCCTTCGAACCCCCATGTGTTCGACTCCATTGTTTTCGAATCCATGTGCCTCGTATCCATGAAGGGGTTGCAGAGCCATGTTCGAACCCATCACAGAGCCTTGTTCGAACCCATCCTGTGTTGCCTTATTCGAACCCACTGGGTCAACCCACGTGTCTTCCATCGGTTCGAAATCACCGAGATACATGGTGTCGAAGCGGTCAACACGGAGAGAAGTCCGGATCGATTCGAAACTTGCGCTCCACGTCACCACGAGGTCGCGTGCCACACTGGTTTCGAAACCATCGTTTCGAGTAACAGGGGTTCGAACCAAACAGCCTTGCCGTGAAGTCTATTTCGAACCCAACATATCTCCTAACCTACTGATCCAAATGCAATGAAACTTTCACAGATACTTGCATACATGTTGAAGAATGTCCACGCCAAATTTCACCTCGATTGGATGAATTCTTGATCGGTTCGAATGGAGTTCGAACCGATGCCAAAGTGGGCCCAAACTTCCCGAGACCGTACGTGTGGGCCCCCTCACGTGCCAGAAGTGGTCTTCCGAGTTTTCAGCGAGATACCAGCAGCCTACACCTATAAATAGAGCCCCAGGGCCAACAGAAAAGGGATCTTCTGACTCTGAGACGCCGAAACTCTGCCGGATCAAGATCTCCATCATCCTACATCATAATTTCACTATTGATTTCGAATTTCCAGTTGTAACTTGCTGTGGATCGCTGTAACAACTTGTAATCATTGAAAGAGAATCAATAAAACATCAAAAAACTTCACAGTGGACGTAGGCAACACGCCGAACCACTATAAATCGCTCGTCTACGCATTTACTTTACTGTTGATTGGAGTTTTTGTTAGATAATATCTGTTTTGAACTTGCATTCTTGACTATTATCTCTTCAACGACTCCCGAAGAGTGTTGTGCCCAATTTTGACACAAACAAATTCCCTTAGACAAATTTCCATTTTTGACATTTTAAAGCTTAGATTTTGAAAATAATTCAGTTTGTATAAGTCAAATTTCATTTCAAAATAACATTTAACTGAATTCAAAAAGTTGAGGATTAAAAATCAATTAATTTAACCAACCCGGTGTCCATATATAATGTTCTACCATAAGGTCAAGTGATACAGATATTTATCATTTCAACCCCCAATAATTTAAAATTTTATGGGTATATATCATTTCAACCTGCAATCCCGAGTTAAAATTCAAAATCCATAAAATCCCTCAATTCTATCATTTCAACCCATAACGATTTTTCCTAATCTATAAACCGTTCGGGTATGTATCGTTTCAACCCATAGTGATTTATTAACAATAAACTAAGGAAACTTGCAGTGTGATATATAACATAACAACCAATCATCCAATATCAACAATTAAGCATCCATCACAATCACCATTCAAATCAACCAATAAACAACAATAATTAACTGATTATCATTAAAAGGTCTTTAATAGGCAATTAATACTTCAATATTAAATTAAATGGCGGTAAAATTCAATAAAAGTCAAAATTAACTGGAATGATAATTTAAACATATCAAACAACAATCAATCAACATTTAATCATATTATAAATTTAATTAAGTAACTTAAGATAATTTAGCAGTTGTGAGTCGGTTAAACCACTCACCTTTGATTTCAAATCGATTTTAAAAACCAAATGAAGGCCTAAATTTTAATAGTCTCAAAATTTGTCCATACAAGTTCAAAAATGTCTACAATTTCGATACGATCGCAATGGAACAAACTGCGTGTGAATCCAAGCTCGTATGCAAAAGTTATTAACATTAGAATGATTGCTGAATAAAAAACAATGGACACGTTACTTTGTCTCGTTCAACCCTACAGCCACGCATCAAAGCGTATGAACCCAAATGAAGCCGCTAGAACCACGATCAACCATAGCCGCCTATGGACACTCAAGGCCACGCGTGCCACCCCAGATGAACGTCGACCTCTGCTCCACCCCTACGCCCATCCACGACCAGTGACGATGCCTTAACAAGCCAGCCGCTGCCTAGAGGAACAAAAATCTAATCAATTTTAGTTGCCAATCCAACCACCAATCTTCCAAGCGAACTGTAGGATCGATTTCACCTTGGAGGGGGGGGGGTGAATAGGGTGATGGTATAAATTATAAAAATTAATTGCGGAAGCTTATAAAATAATTTCAACACAGATCACAGAACAATAGCAGCACAGATAATAGCAGAATAATAAAATGCAGATATAGAACGACACATAATTTACCCAGCTTCGGCAAAACCCTGCCTACGTGCTGCCCCCCAAGGCTTCTACTAGAAATTAGATAGTCTGACGCTTACACACGTTAACTCGCGACACCCGCTATCGACTAAACCTAAATCTACGCTCAAAACTCTGCCACAACTCAGCCACTAAGTTTCGAATTCTCAAACTACGCCACGTAGTTTGTCCCCTAGTCCCACGACTAGAAATTTAAACGGTTTAAAAATAAATTACAAATTAAAAACAATTTAAAGTTAAAATAACCTTAATTTAAAATAAAAGCCCTTTATAAAATAGCCGGCCCTTTTCTCTTTTTATATTTTTGAGTTCGGCCGTTGTTTTTTGAGATAGCGGCGGCTCTCTTCTCGTCTTTGCAAATTAGGGCTTCGTCCCTTTGATCCAATTTAGGGTTGTTGATGAAATTGAAGTGCTGCTTCGTTGTTCGATCGAAACAGATGATTTAATTCGATGCTTGCTTGTTCGATCAGAAGTTACTTTGAATTGCAGACAACTACTTCAATTTTCCGAGTTCGGTTGAATGATATGGTATGTGATTTCCTTTTTATTTATTCTTGTCTATATGCTCGAACTCGATTGATCTATGCCAATGATGATTATTGCAATTTATAGGAGTCGAACTCCTAAATTATCGTTCGTCTGACTATTTTTGAATTTGTCAAAAAAAATTCTCTGCTGATTGATGTTACTTGGATGATTGCGATTTAATTGACTTATTCAAATTCGTATTTTTTGATACTCCTTTCCACGGCTTTGATGTTTAACTTGGTCGATTATCTTGGCCACCACGATTTCGAATTTGACTTGTTCATACTTTGATTTCGGTCATTTTTGGTTTCGTGAATTTCTCGTTGACTTTGGTATGCTTCCACGACTTCGACATTTACATTGTTCATCTCTGCTTCATGTTTGATTATACTGCTGTTGACTTAACTTGTTTACCTCGGCTTTGATTTTGTGGCCCTCATATATGTGTATGCATACTGGTTACATTCTTGGTTGCATTCTTGGTTGAAACTGGTTAGTCATGTTGTATTCTGCATTGTCCAGTTTGTAGCTTTGATTACTGTAGTTTGTAGCAGAGTAAATTTACCTCGGCTTGCTTTTGGTGACTTCGACATCTTATATTCATTGAGATGTTCATTGTGAAGCTTGGTTTACTGGTCTATTGTTGTTATTTCTTGTTTGGTTCAACTTTGTAGCATTGACTTGATATCATTACTTCAATGTTTCTGATGCTCCGTCGATTCAGTGAGGCTTGTATTTGAATGTCAGTTGTATCAGTCCTTGGTGCAGTTGATTTATAGTCTCTGGTTCTTTGTTATTTATGTTTTCAGCTTGCACATATACTGTTTCATGTGCTTGTTCCTTCTGTAGCATGCATATAGCCATACTATTGCAGTTCCACTACTTTGGTTGACATTGTGTATATACATGATGTCTTGATTTTCATTTGGCTTCACTTGTGTACACTGTGTCATTTGAGTTGCTGTGTTGATCTTGCTTGCTACCTGGTCGACACTTGCAGTTTACTGTGTCAAGTTGTTGTCTTCATATTTTCACTATATCATGTTCGATACAGTTTGCATTTTAGTTGTTTGGTTGACTCACTTGAACTATACATTTGAGTCTGCACTCATCTTTACCACTGAACTATTTACTGACTTGAGTCTTGTTGCATTAAGTTTGTCTGGTTCCTTTGTTGCTGTTATGTTGGTGGTTGTTGTTTCTATCCATTTGCCTCTGGTTTGAACCATGCTTTGATTCACCGTATATTGATTGTGTTGCCATATTTCTGGTGCACTTGGTCAATCGAGCCTTTGCGCTTTGGTGCTGCAGTTGAGTTGAGTCAGTGACTTGACCTACTGCATTTTGTTTGTGGTTTGGTGCCTTCTTGAATTTATGCAGTCTTTCGTGAGCATGTTGACTTTATAGTTGGACTGTGCGTTATGATTTGTACATTGAGTTGAATCCAGCTTAAACGCTCGGGTTTGACCTTGTGCTCGTGTCGAGATTTTATTTATATTGCACCTGAGTTGAACCCGTCATTTTATTTTGGGTTTGACCTTGTGCTCACCTGTCCCTGTAAGTTTATCAAGTGTATATCGGTGTGCACGGCCTTGTGGCATATACAGTGATACACTGTGCATGTCGCGTTGTTCGTGTGTGATGAATTTAAATGTAAATGATGACGAACAACCCAAATAACTGAGGCAAATAATATTTTCAAAATCCATATTTTATTTTATATTGCAAAAATATTTCTTTTTCAATTTTACTGCGCTAGTGAATATTTTTGCAGATTGCACAGATGCTGGATTCTAACTGGAATGAAGTTGAAGATGAACTACGAGTGTGAGTGATATGTAGTGAGGAATTTATGTAAATTGAATTGTGATGTAATTAGAATCAAAATTGTATAGTGAATAGTGAGAGATTGAATTTGTACCATTCAAAATTGTAATAAATATTTGTTTGAATAAAATTTCTGTTTGAATTCAAATTCCATGTTATTTAATTTTATTCAGCAAATATTTATTTAACCTGTGAAAAATAAAATAGTACATTAACAAATACATTTACACGAATATATAGATATGTTTATTATCATCAAACAAAAATCATATAATCGCATATTCAACACGAACAACAAAGATGCACTCCCCATGCAAATCTCCTCGCGGCTGTACTCACGAATCAACGATCCATCATCGTTGATCAACTATCAAAATCGATGGCCGAGAATGTTTTGGTCATTTCGGAACAACCAAAATTCGATCGCAAAAACAAATAGCAGATTTGGGTTGCTCTCATCGAGAGCATTCCAATGATATATAATTCGATATAGTTTGGAGAGGTTGAATTTTGGAATTGAATTTTGAAATTGAAAATTAGGGTTTGTAATTGGAATTTGGTTTTTGCCGTTGAAGAAAGGAATAAATAGAAGTTGATGTACATACATAATAAACTAAAAACTGCTAGGGTTGAGAAATAAAGCTATTTATATAGATACAAACATATAAGAATGAATAACATATCGAATTGGTTCGAAACGACATTAACGACTTGAAAAGCCCGTTCCATCCCAAAATGAAAATAGGTCATCACATATATCAAAATAGGTGTTTTCGATATTTTTAAACTCAATGGAACAAGTTTCAAGTCCAAATCCCGTTCTATACAAAAGTTAGCTTTTAAAATCAGCTTACTTAAATTGAATTCATTAAATTGATTTCAACGCGTTACGAGCCTGCACGATCAAACGACAAGTCCGGTCGTTACGAAACTTGAAATCCTAAAATAATTCACCATTACGGATCTGATGAAATTAATTTCGTCGAAATCCAAGACAATGGCCAAAATGACTATCACGCTAATTAAATAAATTATTATTTAATTAATTTGACCACCTTTCAATATATTAATTTTATCATTTTTGATTACCTAGTAATTTAAAATCTTTTGAAATAAATTTCCATGTCAAATCTAATGTTAAATATTGCACTAATTACGGTGTTCAATTTCAATCGTAATAAATTCGTTAATTATAATTTTAAATTCAAATAAATTTATTCATTTTGATTTACAACTTATTATTAAATCAACTATCATCTTATGGCTATAATTAACATTGGTTTAAGTTTTATTACACCAATAGTCCACAGTTATCATCTTTTACCATCTCTACTGCAACATTAAATTAGATTAATCGCAATTGATTTCCAGTTTAATTTCAACGGATTAAATAGTGAATTGATAATTAAACCATTGTTACAGCATACAAATTCAAACACATTTCTATGTTTATTATTTACAAACCGTGCTAATAAATTCACATACCGATTAATCATTCTATATTAACCAATTTCAATTAATACATACAATTTTACTATTAAATACAACATTTGGCTTAATTCCTTATTTACTGCTTCTAACCAAACTAATTTTACAATTAATTGAAATTACATTAAAATAATTATTAATTACCTTAAATTAACATTATTAAAATTAGAATCTACTTATTTCCTTATTGTTAAATCACAAAATTTTAAATTCTTCCAATATTAAACTCCAACATCTTATTAAATTTTATATTTTAATATTGGAAAAAATACGGGTTGTTACAAAAGTATTGCACGTATAAGGGGGAATATTCCTTTGTTCGAGATAACTCTTCATGTTTCCACTAGTGGCGTTCAAGATGTAACTTTCCCTCCTCTTCGGTCATATCTCTTTATTTCTTACCAAAAGCTAAACTTTTCATCTGGGATTTCCTTTCGTATTATGAGAGCCATTGCTAGGTAGGTCTCGGATGATATGCTGGAGAGGCTTTAACAAATTCCAAAATCTCTAGGATCCTCATTTTGTGATAGACGATAACTTGAGACAGCTTAGCCAGCTGGCGGTCGGGCGCTCAATGGGGAAAGGAAGACAATCCTCCACTCAGATGCTTACTAAGAAAAGAAAAGGAAAGGGCTCAGATTGGTGAAACCAACGGCATTCACTCTTTGTAGCCTTCTGTTTCTAGTCAAGCTCCGACAACCGAGATATTTGAAAAACAAGCGACTATCACAGAGAGCTCGAAAAAGCCAGAGTTGCGCTCCTTTAAAGTCTAGCCTCAAAGAAAGAGTCGACATTGTCATTGTATGAATGGGAGGATGACAACATCCAAGCAAGGAATATAGGAGAGGAAAGGTCTCACTCTCATGATAGTGAGCATAATGTTTCAGACCATGACGAAGCGCACTCCTTCGGGTATATTGGTTTAGCTACTCCACAAAGTGTAGAGGTGGACGAGGCCTTGTGTTGTGTTTTTGGTCCCGAGGGAGTGGGAGCTTTCGTCCCTGGTGACAACTTCACTTAAGACTACCTTCAGGATTCGGAGCTCGGAATTGTCTATGGGGATTACATATATATGCGAAGATCTAGCAACAACTGGAGGCCCATGAGGACCCTAATGGTTCGTGTTGTCATTCTATACACTTGCACTCGCACTCACATATCTACACGCTCATGCCACATCCATGTATCATTCAAGCATTGGTCTTGCTTCTAATCTCTCGTCTTTTCCATTAATGGTAGTATGAACTCAAAGTGAGAAAAGATGTTTTCCACGATGAAGCGGTTGTGTTTGAAAGCGCCACCCAAGGATGTAAACAAGCTACATCTTCCTTCGATCCTAGCATAAATGTTGGGCAATCTGCTGTAAAGCTGCAGACCAGGGAAGTTTTTCATTATCGCCCAACTGGTGACGAAGGTGATCAGATCTCCAAAGATGGCTCTCGGAAAAGGTCCCGCTCTTGTGGCTGCAAATCTGGATCCTGTTCTCTATCTCTCTTTCGAAGTCTCCACGTTAATTCCCTTTTCTTCTACCTGATTTGGATGCCTTCAAGCAGCAGGAGAAAAAGAATAAGAGAGGGGTGGTTGTACCCTTACCTAAGAACAAAAAAAGGGAAAGTAGAAGGAAAAGGGAATCATTATCACCGACCCCTTAGACCCGAGCTTCGATGAGTTCCAATGACCCTTTCATCTAAAATATCCTATGACTCGCTTACCTACTGAGGTGCCGCTTCTTTCCTTCACAGAGGATATCTATTTATTAGAGGATGAGTTGGGAGGAGTTAAGGCCTTGGCAGATTACCACTCCAAGGTCACTAAAGCCGAGGAAGAGGTCGACAAAAAGAACAAGGAAAGAACAAGGAATTGAACTTAAAGATCTTTGAGTTGAGGAAGTGCTTGTATGAGAAAGACTTGGAACATAAGAAAGTGGTTGATACCTTGGAGAGATCTTATAGCGAATAGGTGAGGAAACATATCAACGATATAGAGGGGATCAAGGCTGCCCATACTGAAGAATTGGAGCAGTTGAAGAGAGATCATGCAGCAAATGTCAGGGTTGCTAAGAAAGAGTGCAATGTCAAGGTCGTATAGCTCTTCGATGATTACAAAAATGTCTAGGACAAATTCTCCAAGAGGATATAAGAGACGAGGACAAGGGTCGAAAAGGTGGGGCCCAAGATTGCTGACATAAGAAAAAGATATTAGAGTGGAAAGCTGATAGGGTCTCCCTCAAGGTCGAGATTAGAGCGTTGTCCACTTAAAAAGTCATCGAGACTTCCAAGGTCGAGTACAGGCAGATTGTGATGAAGCAAATAGCCAGTTGGATCAATTAAAAGGGTTCGTGAAAGAAATTTATTATAGGATGTTCATAGAGAAAATCCTTCCTAGATGGTTGACTATCAGGAGGTCATAGAATCTATTCACAAGTGGTAGATCCAGGAGGAAAAAGTTGCCGGTGAACAAGGTGGTCCTTCCTTTAGCCTCGAAGTTATCAACTCCCATTTCTCAATGGATGAGATGGAGGATATTCAGTTGGGTTATATTAAGCTAGCCGAAGCTAAGGAGGCTCACAAGAAAGAAGTTGAAAAACAAAAGAATGGTGGCATGACTTTTGTGAAAACTATACAAGGTTAGACTTCGAAAATGGTGATTTACACCCCTACACATAGTGTTTCACTAACTGTTTTTTACATTTCTCCAGATCCACCTGTTGGAAGACAGCTTTGGAAGTTCCTCCACCTCCATTACATACTCAAGTCCTTGGCGACGTCTCCCTACTCTCTAAAAGATGTAGGATCTATCTTTAGAGTCTGCGAAACACTGCTTGGTACATTTGGTTTGTTTGGGCCGACCTATGCCTGACATTCCTTCTTAATACCCTATAGATGACATACTTAAGACAAATCCAGCCGCGGTTTTAACTACTTTGGTCATTCCTCCTCTGGATGTCTTGCCCCTAGGCCCATAGATCCTTCAGCTGATAAGGCCTATGACGAGATGATATCTTCTCTTTAAGAGGTTACTGACGTTGAAATTACAAATGCTTTTGACCCTGCTGAGGGTTCTAATAGGGAAGTAACTCTAAAGAACCAAGTCCTAGCTAATTTTCCTATGGATATGGCTAGAGTAAATCTTGAAGCTATGGAGGACTTGAAGCTCATGAAGGAAAAACAAACTGAGCTCGATGATGCTGCTGTTGCCAAGAAGAAAGGGGAGGAAAGAGAGAGAAAAGAAGGCGAGCATAAGGGCTCTCATAAGCACAATGATTCAAGGAATCATTCCAAGCTGATTGTTTCTAAATCTGCATCGACCAAATCTGGGTCGAAGTGACGACCATGTATGCCTTTTGTCTGCATTCTCCTTTTTGTTGTGACTTACCTAATATGCATGCAGAATTCTTTACTTTCGTTATCTTTTTTTGTATTAAACACTCTCACTCGCACATGACCAATTTAGGTGTGGTTGTTAAGGTCAAACACTTTGTATTTCCTGATACTTTGTGGTTTTTGCATTATGAACACCCATATATTCAACAATAATCCCATACCGTGGTTTGATTGTCTCAGTGATCTCTATTTTGTCTTTTATTGAATATGATTAAATGTTAATATGCCTTAGGCAGATTTTCTTTTGTAAATATTTGGCGTAGTTCCTTAAAATCAAACTAAATACACAAAAATTCCTCCCTAAAAAGAGATTGTAAAATAGGTTCCTAGAATTAAGTTACCGAATAATTGCATACATTTATGTAATTATTTAGTGAATAATTGCAGATATTTATGCAATTAAATCAAAAAATTGCATTAATGTCTACAATCATTCGGTGAATAATTGTGGAAACTTTCATAATTTTTCAGTGAATAATTGCGGTACTGTTTGCAATCTTTAGATATAATTACATAAATGTCTGCAATTATGCACTGAATAATTGCGTAAATATATGCAATTATTCATTAATTTAATTCTAGAGACCTAATTTACATACTTTTTTTGGCAAGAATGTTTGTGTTTTTTGAAACTTAATAGGGACTTTAGCCAAACCATCCATTTTCCTTTTTGTGGTTATTTGTTGTCACTAGTCTTATTTGTGCACTAGGGAAGAACCAACCATATGACCATCATGTTTCGACGGCCAATAGGTTGGGTTATCCTCGTCCTTTCGTATGTTCGAAGTTGTTTAATAATAATGAACGACTGAGTAGTGTTACTCTGGTTTTTTATTGTCCAGAGGAAAGAATAGGCCGATTGTCACCTGTGGATTACTGAATAGGAATCACTCTAGTCCACCACTGCCATTCGAGTAGTTTGTGCCAATCATCCATAGCGAGCATCCGTTTGGCTGTTATGTCCTAATTATAGGATGATCGGGCTCTCCATTGCCGGCGAATTAGTTTGAGATGATCGTCAATAGCGAGCACCCTCTTGGTGATTACCTGTTGACCATGGACTAATCAGGCTCGCTATTGCCGGTAAAGTAATTTGGGTCGATCGTCAACGGCGAGCACCCACTTGTTGGTTATTCCTTGACCAAGGCCTACTCAGGCTCACCATTGCCAGTAGAATAGCTTAGGTCAATTGACAATGGAAAGCACCAACTTGGTGGTCATGTCCTGGCCATGGGCTGATTGGGCTTACCATTACTGGAAAAGTAGTTTGGGCTGATCACTAACGAAGAGCACCTACTTGGCGGTCATGTCCTAAACATAGGCTGCTCGGGCTCATCGTTGCCGGTAAAGTAGTTTGCAGGAGAGACAGTGATAACGCAATTTTGTTCTCAAGTTGAGAATTCAGCTTCTCATTCTTAGGCGATGCTTCCTCATGGTGCTAATGTTATTCCCATGTGCATTTAAGTGACAAGGTAAAGTTATGTTTCTTGACCATTACCTACGATGAAAAGATTTTAAGGGAAAAAATACACTTTATTAAGATCTGTCTTATAGTTAATTCCGTTATAGATTTTCAATACAATTAGCAAAATAGAGAACTCAAGTAAAGTAACGACGGATGTGTTGTGCATTCCAAGCTTTTTTGAGTATTGATCCATCTACTTTATTGAGAATGAAGGCTCCATTGCCAAGGTTTTGGTGGATGATGTATAGTCCTTTCCAGACCGGATCAAGTGCCCTCAATCTAAGGAAGATTTTCTTTAGCATCAAAGCCCCTTCCTTGATTGGGCGGTGTGTAGCCTTAGAGTTTTACTACATAGATACCCTTCATTTGTATGAATCAAACCTCAAGGCGGCTTCCTTGCGTCTTTCATCCACCAAACCAAGTGACATGTTCAGCAGCTCTTCGTTCTCGTTCAAGTTATAATAAAGTCTTTTATCGAATGGGACCACCATCTCTACTGGCAGCATCTCCTCTAACCGGTAAGCCAATGAGAAAGGACGATGTCCTGTTGCTGTCCTGAAAGAAGTGTGGTAGGCCCATAGCGCTAGCGGCAATTCGTCCACCCATTCTCCTTTTTCCTTTTCTAGCTACTTTTTTGTGAATGTCTTTAGAACTCTATTGACCACCTCCACCTATTTGTTAGCCTATGGGTATGCCACCTCAGAGAAGATTTTTTTATTCCATGATACTGGCAGAAATTAGAGAACTCCATGTGATGATACCGGAATACATTGTCCAATATTATCTAGACAGGAACTCTATACATGCAAATCACATTCCTAAATAAAAAGTCGATGACCTTGGCTGCAAACACCTTAGTAAGGGGCTCAGCTTCTACCTACTTAGTAAAGTAGTTAACAACCACTATTGCATTCTTAGCTCCACCCCTTACCATTGGAAGATCTCTGATTAAGTTTATTATCCAGATCGTGAAAGGCAAGGGGCTAACCATGTGAGTCAACTAATTTGGGGGCAACCTAGTAATCCTCACGAACCATTGGTATTTATAACCCCTCCTCGCGTACTCCATCACATCCTGGTTCAACATTGGCCAAAAGTATCCATATCACAATACTTTATTTGCAATGGTGTGCCCCACTGTATAGTCTTTGCAACTTCCTTGATGCATGTCTCTCAATACCATTCAGCTTCTTGTATAGCTATGCATCTCAGTATCAGGTTTGCGTACCCTCTTCTATGCAGCAGTCCATCGTGGATGACGAAGCTGAGAGCATTTCGCAAGATCTTTCTGGCCTCGTTCCAGCTGTTGGGCAATAGTCCTTCACTCAAATACTTTATCAATAGGGTCATCCAGGTCTCCATGTCCCCAACATCCGCAACCTCATTTATTTTCTCAAAATTGGGGTCTATATAGGGTTGTAATAGGTACCAATCCCAACGGAGACTCATCTCCCGAACTTGCCAACTTTGTTAACCTTTTTGCATCCCGATTCTTGTCTCGAGGAATATGTTTAACTACATAATGCTACATCCCAGTTAGTAGATCCTTTACTTTTCCAGATAAGACTTCATGTGTTCACCATTGTCTTAGAATTCCCCACGTATCTAATTTACCACCAACTGGGACTCACTATGAGCACACATCATCCTGATCCCTAGCTCCTTTGCTAACTCTAGATCGGCTATTAAGGCTTCATACTCTGCCTTGATGTTTATTGCCTTAAATCCCAATCTAAGGGCATACCTCCGCATTAGAGCCGTGATCAGTAGATGCTCCATCAACATACACTCTCCACTTATGGGCTTCCTCCTCCAATGGCTTCACTTCATTATCTCGAATAGTAAATTCACCAAGGAGGTTTGCCAGTGCTTGCCTCTTGATTGCAGACCACATGTGATAGGTTATCTCATACTGGCTCAACTCAATGCTCTATTTGGTAAGTTTCCTGAAGTATGGCCTATGTAGAATCTGTCGTAGGGGATGGTCTGTGAGTACTCGAATAGGATGTGATTGAAAGTAATGCCTAGTTACTTGGATGCAATTAATAGATAGTATTCCAACTTTTCTAGATTAGGATACCTAGATTCTGGCACTGTGAAGTGCTTTGTTATGCAATACACACATTGTACCCAGTATTCCTCTCTGACCAGGTTGCGCTTAAAGCATGATGTGACACTATTAAGTAGATGTAAAGATCTTCCCCCTCGACTGGTATGGACAAAAAATGGCTTTTGTAGGTGCTATAATTGATTTAGGAATGCAGTTAGACACTCATCCGTCCATACGAACTTGCCTTTCTCCTTTTTGAGCGCTTCAAAGAACGGGATGCACTTGTTCATGGCTTTGGATATGAACCTGCTCAAAGCTGCTACCTTCTCATTCAAGCTCTGCATTCCTTCTACGTTTCTGGAATTTTGATGCCTCATAATGCCCGGACCTATTCTAGATCAGCCTCTATTCTCTTGCATTTACGATGAACCCTAGGAATTCTCCAGAAGCCACTCCGAAAGAACACTTCAGTGGGTTCAACTTCATCTCGTACCGTTGTAGAAAATTGAAACATTACATCCAAGTGTGAGATATGATCTATAGCCTGTATTGGCTTTACTAACATGTCATCAACGTAAACCTTCATGGTTTTGCCAATCTGCTCGATGAACATATTGTTCACTACATGTTGGTATGTCGCTTCCGCATTCTTGAGTCTAAATGGCATTACCTTGTAGCAGTAGAGCCACGGGTCTATGATAAAGCTAGTTTGTTCCTGGTCTAGTACATGCATCACGATTTGGTTATACTCGAAGTAAGCATTCATAAAAGACAGAAGTTCATGCCTAGCAGTACCATCCACCAATTGGTCAATCCTTAGGAGCGGAAAAAATCTTTGGGACATGCATCATCTAAGTTAGAAATGTTCCGCAAGTCCACCATTTTCCATTTGACTTTTTGACAAGAAATGGATTTGCTATCCATTATGGGCATAATGATTCTCGGATGAAATTGTTTGCCGGTAAGCTCTTTACTTCTTCGTTTAGTACCATCGAATGTTTCAGGCGGGCCCATACTCCATTTCTTTTGCTTCATAGAAGGCTTCCTTGGGTTAACGTTCAAGGTGTGACAATTGAGGGACAAATTCCACACATGTCAACATAGGACCAGGAGAACACGTCCTTGTTATTCCATAAAAAACCAACTAGTTGTATTTTTGGATACCGCTCCAGAACGGATCCGATCTTCATGAGTTTGGTACGGTCGCTGCCATCCTCTTCCACAAACTCCAAATACCCTCCGAGCACGGCTGCGGCCCCCTCACCTCCATCTCTCAAGTCAAGCTCATTGTGAGGATCACTTGTAAAACCCACGAGGGCCATCCTTTAATTGCTATGTGAGAGAGTACATAGCACAAAAGGAAACTTCTTCGCCCTCCCCCTTTTATCTCCATTTATTTTCCCGTAGTTCTATCCATTGGTTGTTGGGAACTTCATCGTCAAACACCATAGAGTCATAACTGCTTGAAAGTTGGATAAGGTTGGTCATTCTAGGAAGGCATTGTAAGCTGAGAATCCATCCGCCGGTATGTAATTTTGCTTTTGTATGGATGATCGGGAATAGGTTCCTATCTCAACAAACAAATCCAACCTCCTTAAGGGTTGAATTCCTTCTCCAATGAAACCCTGTAGCCGTTGATTGTAGGTCAAAACATCTTCCTTATGCAATACCATCTTGTCGAACGCATCCTTGAACAAAATGTTTATTGAACTCCCATTATCTACTAAAACTATATGTACTTTTGTTAGGCCAAGCAAGGCCATAATCACCATCGGATCCATATAAGGGTAATACTTTCCTTGTAAGTCATTATCATCAAAAGCTATCACTTCCTTCCCCCGTTGAAGAGCATAGTTCTCTACTGATCACCTATCGTGCATACATAGGCATCTCTATTTTTAAAAGACTTTGCATACCTCTCCATTTCTCCCTAGCTCTTGTGCGCTACGTGTGGTCCACCTATTATGGTATTAGTGATTAATCTCCCATCTTTTATGTGGTTGGCACTATATCTTTCTCCTCCATTTCCTGGTAGGTGCTATCTCGGAGCCTCTACTTCTTAGGAGCTAGAAGTGCCTCCGGGCCCTTGAAATAATACTCTAGCTTCCTCTTCCTGATGTGTTCTTCAATTAGGTACCGTAAAAGGCAACATTCATTGTGTTATGTATATTGGACTCATGAAACCTGCAATACTTCCTAGAGTTTCTGTTAGCCTCTGTTACTTTCTTCGGAGCAGGCTTATTGTATTTTACTTCTGCATGGGTAACTCGGTAAATATTCTCTATAGTTACATTCTAGTCCTTGTAAGTGCCAAATCTCAAGCCAAGTTTGAACTTTCTTCGATCTATTTTCTTACCACCAGAATTACCGAGGATATTATTTTTATTTTTCTCTACATCACCGCCTTCATTATACTTGATCATGGCATTCATAATGCTATAAGAATCTGATGGTTTGGTAGTCGTTCTGGTCTGCCACTCTATTGCGGCCTTCTCCAAGCACATGTACTTGTAGCTCCATAAAATAATTCCTGAAGAGTAGCTGGTTTTTCTTTTGTCAATCCTTGAGTCACCATCATGCTCTGTTAAACACCACACAAAGCCATAAGAGCAAGGAGTTTATAAGAATTTTGAACGTAGGCCATAGCAGTTTTGAAAAGGGTTAAGTATAGCAGTAAAGTCTCATCCTCCCTTTGTTTAATGTCCAACAAGGAGTATGGGTCTTTGGGTTGCTCTATATGCATGCGAAATTGACTGACGAACTTTTTCTTCAACATTTCCCATGAGTCGATTATGCAATCAGGAAGGTGGCAGAACCACATAGTTGCCAGATCTGATAAGAAAAGGGGAAACCATTTGCACATAACTTCTTCCATCGCCCCGCTTATTAGCGTACATTGTGTATATCATTGTAGTTCCACTATTGGATCAGTCAAGCCTTAGTAAGGATCCATAGTGGGCGTCTTAAAGTTCTTGGGATTCTGAGAAGTTTTTATTTCTATAGTAAACGAGTTAATGACCCTTGCCCCTATTCCCCGCTCTATTTACTCACGGTGAACACACTCGTTTATAAGTCGCTCCAGGTGATCTGCTTCTCGCTCGGGGAATAAGTGAAGCTGATTCATTCTCCCCGTCAAGGCGAGTGGATTCTCTTACTCCCTGTATAATGATTGGATCTATGGTCCCAACTTCGTTCCCTACTCCGACGATCACAACGGTAGGTTCGCCTTCCATCTGTCTCTACTTTAGCCAGGACTGAGGAGCAATGCCTAGGTCGGGGAGTTATAGCCTTGGCCGACCCTGGATCGATGTCTCCTATATTTGGTTCAACACCGGACTATTCCTTAGTTGAAACCCAAGTTGACCTATTTCCTTAACATTTGTTCGTCGAACTCCTTGATTCTCCTGATCTAACTCGCCACTAAGTGTGACCTCCTTGGTCTCCTACCCCGTAGGATTGGGATCTACCTCTGGCTTTAGTATTATGTGCAGTTGGTTGCGATGCCTTAAGCATATCCACGATGGCCTACTACTAGGGAGAGAAGAGGGTGTCTTGTGCCATAACTCTATCCAATCATCCTTGGTGATAGCGTTAGGTGCCGTTATGCTAGATAATTGATTGTACCGGTCAGCTATAGCCGAATTGTTGTTCCTATTGGCACCACCAGTCTTGCCCTTGGACCTGTGCATTTAAAGCGCCCTGCCGCTCCATAGCGTTTGAGATGCGAAAAGTTGTAGCGAAGATATATCGGGGATATAGCAGGATATAGTGGACGACTTTAAAAAGAGCAATGATGAACATTCTACATTAAAAAGAGGAATAAGTATTACTTATTATTTCCCACTAAGAAAAACAAGTTATAACAAAGTAAAGATAAACAAAGTTGACACTTAAAAAGTTAGAACTAGTTATAATATCCAACAGCGTGTATCATTGTTACATCAATTTTGAAGTTACCATAAAAGTTAAAAGCTAGACATCAAGCAAAATGCTTATTTATAGGAAATAGGGATATAGCGGGGCAACAAAATCGAGGATATATCGGATTATTGCCACAATATCGGGGATAATAGCGGTTCCTCTATATTGGGCTGCTTTATAGGAATATCGTTGCCCCAAAATTCCGCTACGGGATATATCGAGGATATATCGGAGCAATATCGAGGAATTGACTGCATAGCCTTGGACTTAGGAAGCATGTTGAAAAATATGCGCTTACAGTGAAAGCACCAAAAAAATTTTGCACAAAAAATAGGCAAACACCTCCACCTAATTTTTCACAAAAGATAAAATGAAGAATAAAAAGCAAGGAAAGTAAAGTACACCAGATTTTCTAGTGGTTTAGCTGTAAAATAGCCTAAGTACACTGTTCCTTTTTATTCTTTTTCTTATATTCTAGCCTTTTATAAGAGATTGATACAAAATACAATAATTATAATAGAAAATTGTGATCCAAATGCTTCAAGCAATTGATTTTGTAACTTAGGGTCATGTAGATCTCAATTCAGCTGATGTTGAAATGACAAATGTTTGGATATTTATAGAGGTAGATTTATGGTACGTTTAATGTGGCAAACTATAATATTTCCATGTATATCTCGTCCAAAAGGAATATTCCCAAAATATGGAATATGCTCGATATTCCATTAAATATATGATGATTACCCTGCATATGTATGCTGCTAGATCCGGCTGTTAAGTCGATCTAGAGGTGTTGTTTGGCTAGGATGGTTGTGGACAAATTATTGGCCAATTTCGTATGCTCCTCTATTTAGCTCGACATGCTTGGTTCAGTGGGGTTTTTCCTCCTTGGTCTAGTGTGTGGCACAGATGCCTGGCTCGGTAGATGACATGGATACTTGGTTTGGTGGGTGCCCAACCATCGAACAAAAGATCTTGTTCGGTGGGTGCCTATCCGTCGAACTGAAGATCTTGTTTGGTGGATATCCAACGACCAAACAGAAGATCTTGTTCAAAGCTTGGGCCACTGAACAGAATTCTACTATGAGTCTTGCGTCTCTTCGTTGTTTTCTCGAGTTTTCTTCCCTTCCTTGGCTTTTGCCTTGCCCTCTCCTGCCTTCAACAAACTCTGACAAATGCCTATAACACATATATTCATTTCAACATATACGAACAAAGACAAAATTAAAATAAATAGTTGCTAGCTTTCATAATTCGTATGTTTACATGCTTATTTTATTGCATCATATTCATAGACGAGTAAGTAATAAGAAAATAGAAACAACTACGACTAATCTCCAGCAAATCAAAACTAAGAAGCATACTTTTCTTGATCCAATAAACATAGTTACACTTATTCATTATTAAAATTTTTATTAAAACTTGGCATGGGTTATTTTTTTAGAGAAAAGGAGATGAAGAAGAAGAGAAAGTGGTGGGAATTAACACACATCACCTAAGATTTATCATTGTATTAATTTAAATACAAGGCTCACAAAAGAAAGGTTAGCCATTAGGGCACCAAATATTTTCTAATGTGCTAATGAGCGATATCGTACATCACATCATCAAACTCAGAAATGAGGATATTTTCTTCAGTTTCCACTATATACCTCCAATAATCCTACAATGCAATTCTATGACAACGGCACCGCACAGTTTGAAAGAGTTTGATCCTAGTTTCACCAACCTAGGGAATTTCGATTGAGTTAATTTCATTCACTGGTAGACAAAAAGATGCATCTCTTATTGGTGAGACTAAAGTTGGATTCGTGCCGACCCCAAAACCCAAAGAAAATGATAATTAAACCATGGCTCATGGCAGAGCCAAAATAAATGGAAACATAATGACTATATTTAACACCCCAGCAGTTTAACGGAAATTTAGTAGGAAATTTAATTAAAATAAAAAAGGACTTAAAAGCAAATTTTCATAGACGTTCGAATTTGGCTATAAAACAATTCAAATTAAAGACTAGAAGCAACTAAATAAAGGCGAATCAAGGTAAAACTATGAATTTGAAGGGACAATTCTCAAGCGCAGGTATCCATAAGAGCTTAGGATTGAGGTGAGTGGGACTAATTTGGATAAGTTGATTATTATAGTAAGTTTAAACTATTTTAATCGATTAAGATGTTAGAAAACCTTAAATTGAATATTCAAAATCGAAAAGGGGTATGTCTAAACCCTAGATTTGGATTTATAAACCTAGCTTTAAATTGTCAGTAAACCGTTAATTGACGATTCATGTATATACCCATTTTCTTGTGAAATTGGAAATCCTAGATCAACAAACCCTAAACTTAATTGCAAACTGATTCTTATATTGCAACTAGAATTAATCAAACACTATTAACGACCTAAATTAAGCAAATAAACAATTGACTATCGAAAGTAGAACAAACCCTAATTTTTCCCTGTGATCAGCCGACTTGGAAACCCAAATAGTCGGCCGGTAGCGGTCGACCATTGGATATAAGCGTTCGTCAGTTTACGTTGAAAATCGCAGAATTGATCCTCGGTCCAAGGCCCGAATTTATAAATATAAATTATATAAAATGTGAATTGTTGTAGGCCTATTTAAAGAAAATTAGATGTATGTTAGGACTTGCAGGGAAGGTAGTTCTCTATAAGCGGACGCTAGGTCATGGTGGTGTTGGATAAAATATTGTTTACTCAATTTAGAATAATAATCAATTCTAGGCGATGTATTTTTGCAAATGGCACTCATAGGAGGTTCCAAAGATGGACGTGAAGATGGTGTGGATGCTTGATGGAGTGGGTCCGGCACAATGGGAGGTCCTACTATGCATGTTACCGGACACACGTGATAGACCTAGAAAGGAGGATACAGAGCATGTAGTAAGAGGCCAACACTACTATCGAGATATGGAAGAAAATGCAGAAGATGAGACATTTCGATGGATTGGCATTTCAGGTTGTTCCTCTTCAAGCGTAGCGAGGGGGAATCGTTCCCAATAGCCCAGTGGTAGTGATAGTAGTGGGATTCATTTCCATAGTAACCTTGTGGTGGTGTCTTCTATTGTTAATAGCCAAGTGGGTGGTGTTTTACACAATGATCTCGCAAGTTCAGGCTTAGGTGACGTAGCCGAGATTCCAAGCATGATACTTCTGATTTGGTTCTACCGATATCTCCAGGCAAAGGGACATGCCGAGCTTAATTCCATTAGAGGACCCGTGGAAGGAGCGACAGGTGCGGCTCCTACCCACCTTCCTACCTCTTTAAACTTGGCTAAGACATGCAAAGATTTCTCAAATCTTTGAGGAAAGCCATGTACTGCGACAAAGTCTTATGTGGGTTCGAGGTCATTGATTCACATTTGTGAGAGGATATTTGGTTTTATGAGTTTAACTGACAATGCGAGGAGGCAATTGGCTACCTAGCAGTTACAGGGTGAGACTTTGAGGGTCTAATGGAGATGGCTTAAACACCTTCTCCAAAGATGAAGCGAAAAGATAGGAACCCAAGAGGGTTGGTTGAAAGCATAGCATAACCAGCATAAAGGAGGAGTAGACCCAAAGGAAAGATACAAAAGAAGGATATGCACTGTAGGAAGTGTGGCAAAAAGAGGCATTTTATGAAGGAGTGCTGGGAAGATCTTTCAAATGTTAAGTGCCATAACCATGATCAGTTTGGACATCTAAAGTAAGCTTCTATAGCACCACCGAGAGCTTATACTCAGACTTCTACTTAGGTGGTTCCAATTTTCGCACTAGAGGAAGTCCCTAGCTCGAGTGCACAGCTAGTGGCAGACAAGTGTAAGAAAGTGGTGATTAAAGGTTGATTGACTTTTTCGGTTTATCCATTCTACTTATTTGATAGTAGGGATTCACATTCATTCATTTATAGTAAACTTTTTGATGGCTTACACTTACACACTAGTATAGTCATGGTCCCTGTTGTTGTGTCAAACCCCGTAGAAGGATCAACCTATTTGTCTATGTTATATAGGGGTTTGAAAGTTGTCTGTCTTAGGGGTCAATTCTGATTGCAATGCCTTTGTATTGGGATTCTCTAGGTTTGGATTGATATTAGATATGGATTGGATGACTATGTATGGGGTTATTTCAGACTATGATAGGATGGTCAATAGATTGAGCATATGTAGTGGGCATAACTTGGATGTTTATTGCGTTCCCCAAGGATTTGTTATGACCTACTAATATTCATTGGACCTATCACACAACGAGCTTAGTGTATTGCTTGTATTTAGAGATTCCTTAGATGTTTTTGCTGAGGTTACTGGTCACCCGCCTCAGAGAGAGATCAAGTTAAGGATCTATCTTGTTGAGAATGCTAGACCCTTTACCTTACCGCTAAGGCATATGGCTTAAAAGGAAAGATGCAAGTTGAACAAGCAAGTTAATGAGTTTTTGGGGAAGGGTTTCATCGGCAGAAGCATTTCTTAATGGGGAGCATCATTCGTCTTGGCTACAAATGTAGATGGTTCTCTTAGACTCTATGTCTACTATAGGAAGCTAAATAAACTATTAAAGAAGAATTGTTATCCACTACCCCGTATAAACGATCTCATTGATCGGTTGGTTGGAGCTAGAGTATTCTCATAGCTTGACTTGGCTACTGCATTCCATCAGTTGCGTGTCATCGAGGGAAATATTCAGAAGATGGCGTTCCGTACACCCGACAGATTGTAAGAGTGTTTAGTCACGCTCTTTGGACTGACCAATGCACCCACCTTCTTCATTGATTTGATGTGCCAAATATTTAAGGGGTTACTTAATAAATTCATCATGGATTCATGGATTATATTCCAGTATATGCGAGGAGTAAGGAGGAACATGAGTCGCATTTAGGAGAAGTGATCAGTACACTCTGTATGCATAAGCTGAAGAATTTTTTTTCAAAGTGCCTCTTTTGGAGAGAGGAATTATGCTTTTTGGGACACATTATCTCAGAAAGTGGCTTAGCATTTGATCCCAATAAAGTGGCAGTAGTTTAAGATTGATATATTCTGAAGAAAGCCATAAACGTGAGAAGTTTTTTTGGCTTGGCAAGCTACTATCGTAAGTTCACTATGGACTTAATGAAGATATCTGCCCCACTGAACCTGTCTTACCAAGAAGAATCTAGTTTTCTTATAGGATGTGAAGTGCAGAGATACTTTTATTAGATTGAAGGAGGCCATCATTAGTGCACCAATTTTGGTGTTACCGGATGGGACTAAGACATTTACAATTTATATTGATGCTTGTGGTATGGGGTTAGGCACGATATTGATGCAAGAAGGAAGGGTGGTGAGTTGTGCGAATAGGCAGTTGGAGACCCATGAGAAGAACTACCTTGCACATGACCTTGAGTTGGCAGCCATTGTCGTTGTGCTTAAGTCATGGAGGCATTACCTTTTAGGGAGCTGTTTGAGCATTTACGGATCATAAGTCCATAAAGTATTTGTTCTTCCAAAAGGACTTGAAGTTGAGGCAGTAGAGGTGGA
Organism: Allium cepa; assembly: GCA_030765085.1. Lineage (NCBI taxonomy): Eukaryota > Viridiplantae > Streptophyta > Magnoliopsida > Asparagales > Amaryllidaceae > Allium > Allium cepa. The sequence goes on along the minus strand of CM060940.1, from coordinate 543,585,558 downwards.
TGGAGTTTTTGGCATCATATGATTTTGATATCCGTATACCCTATGCAAAGGTAATGTAGTGGTAGATGCTTTGAGTAGACAATGTGTAGTGTTGAGTCCTATGTTTATAGAGTGGAGATATTTGAAGTATATTTCTACATTTAATTTCTGACCATCATCAGATATTACCTCAGGACTACTGGTAGCTTTAGATGTTCAACTTACATTGATATAGCATATTGGATCTAGACCGAATGAGGATAAGGAGCTAGAAGATATTAGGGAGAGGATTGGTAAAAGGAGAATCATCAAGTCATTTGAGGCGTTATGCCATTGACTCAAGAGGATGGTTACGGAGAGATGATAATCTTTTTGTTCCTTGCAGTATGGATTTGATAGATACAGTACTACTAGAGTCTCACCATTCTAGGATGATCATTCGTCTCGGTGGTAATAAGTATTAAGATGTATTATGACATGAAATGAGTCTTCAATTGGCCTGTACGAAGAAGTGAGTAGCGCAGTATGTAGCTAGAGGTATGACTTGTCGGAGGGTAAAGGCGGTATAGAAGAAGCTGGGAGGATTCTTGTAGCCATTGGATATTCCTCAGTGGAAGTGCGAGAGTATTTCCATGGACTTTGCAGATGGTCTACCTAGAATTAGGAGAGGGAATGAGAGTGTTTGGATCATAGCCAATTAGTTGACCAAGTGCGCTTACTTCATACAAGTGAGGAGTAGTAGGATGGCAACATCGTTGGTGGATCTATAAGTGAGAGAGGTCATTAGGTTACATAGAGTTCCTGTTAGCATAATCAGTGATCGCGATCATCTTTTCACTAGTGACTTCAGGAGGATTCTACAAGGGGCATTAGGGACTGAGTTGAGCTTGAGTACTGCATATCATCTGTAGATGAACGGATGGATAGAAAGAGTAAATCGAGTTTTGGAGAACTTGCTACCGGTGTGCATTTTGAACTTTGGAGGTTCTTGGGAGGATTACCTACCATTGGTGGATTTTACCTACAACAACGATTATCATGCAAGCATTAAGATGGTACCTTTTAAGGATTGTATGGTAGACCTTATAGCTGTGTAGTTAGTGCCCCGCTATAACCCTGCTATATCTCATAGCGGATTTCTACCGCTACAATTTTTCCATATAGCCCGAAATATAACCTTTCCACTTTAAGCCCCGCTATTTCCGCTATATCCCGTTATTCCCGCTATATTCCGTTATTTCCGCTTTATCTTTTTTAAAAGAAATCATTTGAAAAATGAAATTTATACATTATAAAAATTATGAAATTAGTTTATTTATTTGAATTTTTAATATTTTTCAGAAATGAAAATACTCTAATATTCTACTAAATTTAATTATGTTATATAATAGCTTTACGTTTATTTACAGTATATTCGCATATGTTTTTATTTAAAATTATTTATGTATTAATTATAATTCAATCTAATGTTAATTTTTTAAGCATATTTTTAAAAACATTAAGACGAGTTTTATGTGCTATTTTTATATCTTTCCATATCCTCGTTGTATCCCCGCTACGACTTTTTACACCTCCGCCGTATTGAATCAGCCGAGCGCTTTAATTGTACAGCCTTATAGATCGCTGTCGTATTGATGGATATGACATGTAGGATTATTCTTGGACCAGATATAGTGAGAGAGACACCGAAGATGGTGGACTTGATCCTTAGGAGAAAGAAGACCGCTCAGGATCAGCAGAAATCTTATATTGACAGGAGTCATATGGAGGTAGAGTTTACAGTGGGAGACATGCTAGTTGTAAAGGTTTCACCCTTAGGCATATGGTGAGATTTGGTAGTTTTGGAAAAGCTAGCACTAAGATTTTTAAGACCCTTCCTGATAGTGGATAAAATAAGGAATTTGGTATACGGAATAGAGCTTCTAGAGAAGTTAGCGGGGGTACATAATTTTTTCCATGTGTTGCACTTGCGAAAGTGCTTACATGATACACTACAGTGATGTCAGTTAGAGGAGGTTTAGGTAGAGCGCGAGTCGCTTATTCGCAGTGCACCCACTTGTATTCTATCGCATGGTACAAAGCAACTCGGCAATAAGGATATCAGACTTGTAAAAGTCCAATGGTGAGACGACCCAACGGAGAGTACCTGGGAGCCCGAGCAAAAAATCTACGCTACATACGTACAACTCTTTTTGGGTACATTTTCAATTCAATTCTTATAAGTATAAATTAATTATGCGTAGGACTTTGGTGGTATGCCCTTTAGGTAGAGACCATTGGATGATAAGAATGGTTGTAAACCTGTCAATAGGATGTGTTATGAATGATGGATGTATATGGATGTATCATTCGCATTGTACTCTTTTACATGTTAGGACAATATATCCTCTAGGTACACATACGCACACTTATATCTAGTTGCATGTTATTTCTTGATTATTGTTGTGCTAGTGTATTTTATGCATATAGATGTTGCATATGCTTAAATGGTTGTGCGTGCAAATAGATTTCCAAGTATATCATTTAGGATATTGCATACATTTAGATGCTTAGCATGAGCATTTTGCACGATAGAAGGTTGGCTGAATTAGCAGACCGCCTACTTTTGCATCTGTATATATTCATATGCATTTCACATTGCATATATATGTACATCTTGTATTAGAAATTTTTTAAGGACAATGATTATTCGTGGATGATGGATGAGTAGGTGATTGTAACTTCTGACTACTGTGTGTATGAATTACATTTTTTTGTCCTTTAATATTTCAAGGATGAAATCCTTTTATGGAGGAGAATGAAACACATTGGAAGTTTAACAGGAATTTAGATGAAAATTTAATGAGAAAATTTAATTAAAATAAAACAATGACTTGAAAGAAAATTTTCATGAACATTCGATTTTGGCTACAAAACTTGCACCATTGTGTACGTTGCGATTTTTCGAATGGTTTTCATATTTAAACTTTGAAATCTGAGTTAGTATGTTAAATTTACAGGCATTAGAATGAAATTAAGAATTTGAAACTTAAAATTTACAAGCCCACCGGTCGACCCATAAGGATTCAAGGTCGATTGGTAGAGGTCAACCGTTGTAGGGGAGGTCAACCCGAATGTGAGTAAAATAGTGTGCTTTAAATTGTACAGGGACGATAAGAATGAAGCAGATGGTTTTCTTACAACTAAAAACTATGATGAGAAGATTGGATTTTCTGAAAATATTCCCTAAGCTAATCTAATGGCTCAAATTAAAACCCTACCCTTAAAAATACCATACTAACGAAACCCTAATTCTCAATTAAAAGTTTACTGTAACTAAACTCTGCCAAAATTTTTCTTAAACCTAAACCCTTAAAATTTATAAAAATCAAACAATTCAACCTAGAAGACTAGAAGCGACTAAACCAAAGTAGATTAAGGCGGAGCTATCGATTTAGGGGGACTATTCTCAAGCACAAGTATTAGGAAGAGCTTAGGCCTGAGGTTAGTGGGCGCAATTTTGATAAGTTGATTATTGTAGGTAGTTTAAACTATTTTAATTGATTAGAATGTTAGAAAATCCTAAATTGAATATGCTAAATCCAAAATTAATATGCTAAACCCTAGATTTAAATATAAAACCATAGCTTTAAATTGTCAGTAAACTGTTAATTTGAGATTGATGCATATACCACTTTTCTCACGACATTAGAAACCCTAAATCAACAAACCCTAAACTTGATTGCAAATTGATGCTTAGACTGTAATTAGAGCTAATCAAATACCGTTAACATCCTTAATTAAGTACATAAACAATCGACAATCGAAATTGAAATGAACCCTAATTTTTACCCACGACTGATCGACGGGCAGTGGTCGACCGTTAGGTATAAGCAGTCAATCGTTTATGTTGAAAACCGTAGAATTGAACCTCGGCCTAAGGCCTAAATTTATAAATAAAAATTATATAAAATGTGAATTGTTGTGGGCTTATTCAAGGGCAATTTGATGCACGTTAGGACTTGTAGGGAAGCTAGTTCCCTAGGAGTGGTCATTAGGTCATGGCACTATAGGCTAAATATTTTTTACCCAATTCAGGACTGTAATCGATTCGAGGTGATGTATTTTCGTAAATGGCACTCACAAATGGTTCTAACGGTGGACGCGTAGATGGCGCGGATGCTTGATGGAGTGGATCTAGCACAACGGGAGGTCCTAGTATGCATGATTCCTAACATGTGTGATACAATTAGAAAGGAGGAATTAGAGCCTACAATAAGAGCCCAGTCCTACGATCGACAGATCGAAGTGAATTCAAATGCTAAGGTATTCTGGCAAGTCGGCATTTCGGATTCTTCCTCTTTAGGCATAATGGGGGGAATCCTTCCTAGTTGCCTAATGGTGGTGATAGTAGTAGGAATTTATTTCCATGGTAGCCTAGTGGCGGTGATAGTAGTGGGAATTTATTTCCACAGTAACCTAGTGGCGGTGATAGTAGCGAGAATTTATCTCCACAATAGCCAAATGGCAGTGTCTCCCATTATTAGTAGCCAAGAGGGCGGTGTCTTGCATAGTGAGTACCTCTAGGAGTGGTGGCTGATTGTTAGATATGAAATTTGATCCTTAGTTCGATGCATTAAATTAGCCTACACAAATTTTAATGTAGGAATGTACTAGACAGAACGCTTAGGTAATAGACCTTAGGAATTCACGGACACTTGTATCATGCCGTATATCTTTAAAAGCATTATTAAAATAACTCCATATGATCATCATATTAAACCTGTACTCATTCACCATATTTTATCTCCGATCCGTTCGTTTTTCACCTTTTTCCCCTCCACAAGTTGACAGGCAGTAGGCGACTGGCCCATTCTTGACACTTGGAGAGTAGAGTTATCTTTAGGGACTGCTATTTTTTTACTATATTTACTCTCCATGTATTTGCCTATCTTATCAATGTAATTTATCATTTTTGTCGAACTTATAGTGATATTTTCTATGTACATTGTATTGGATCATGTAATGGTTTTTCGAAACTATGATTTGGATATATTCTGAGATGGATATTTTTCCATGTTATATATTTTATTTCTTTCACTGTAAGTTATGAAAGTGCAATATATCTTAGATTATATCTGCTTGTATTAGTCTCTATGTCGTGATATGTTATACACCCCTACGATCCATATTTATCGGCATGGCGTAAGTCCGAAAGTCATACCAGGCTTTGGATCGACATGTGTGGGAGGTACAGGTTGTCACTGTACATATGTAAATGGCACCTCTACGATGCAGTACCGATTATACTGTTCAATATGCACTATAATAAACTGACTGCAAAAGAACTTTGGGATGCATCAAAGGCTAAGTATATATTAGAGTACGCAACCAATAAGAAATTTCATGCCACTAAGTTCTGTAATTATAAAATAACTGATGTTTAGGCCAGTAGTAGAGCGATTCAGCGATATTGTACCCATCCAAAACTAGTTCAGCTAGCATAACATGAATTTGGATGGAGAATTCATTCGTAATAGAAAAACCTACCTCTTTCCAGAAAGATTAGAGGAAAATCCTTAAACAGAAGATGGAGAAAACAAGTCTTAACAATCTTGCATGATATTTGCAAATTAAAGAACAATTAAGGAAGGAAAACATATAAAAAAAATAGTATTCAAAGGTCCACATGGTGGGGGTAAAAGAGGGTAATAAATTTTTGGGAAACTCTTTTAATTAGAAGAGGAATTATGAAAATAACAAGAACTTCCATAAAAAGAAGGCCAAGATAGTGTGTCACAACCTACATTTTTAAAAACTGGTTATTTAAATAATTTATTTAAATATTGAATCATTGGTTAATTGAAGGTCCAAAATCTAACTTTTCGCACACACAAGAAATAGGATTCGAGACCTTCCGTTGAGTTAGGATTGATATTTTGAATTAAAATGATTATAATTATCACTATATTTGAAGTTGTGCTACTTTTACGATTTATGTTTTATTATACATATTTTATAAAAATATGTGTGCAATCTAGTCCGATGAGATCTCAACTAATGACTTGTGTTTTTTAAATGAGGACTTCATTATGAGATGTATGGTTGGGGAATTATGGAATTGGACGCCAATGGCCAAAACGACCTCGAAATACATGAAGTTGTCATCCTGAACTGTTGTCTTGGATAGCGACGAGATTTATTCCATCAACGTTGGAAAAATAAGATAATTTGTGCTAACGAGTTTCGTGATGCTTCGATGTATCATATGATCCTATGAGCTCAAAACATATGGATACTTATTTGAGTAATTTAATTATACACACACACAGTGTTGCTATACATAGCCAAGTTTTGGATCTCCTTACTTTATTTCTTTAGCTTCATACTCAAGCTTAGCTGCCTCATTCCTAAGATTAAATCGAGAGCTACAGGCGATGAGAGAGACCGTGGCTGGATCCGTTGGACTCTAGGAGGGGAGAGTTTCAAATCTATGTTTGTTTGGTTGTGTGCGGCTGTGCTTGGCCAAAGTTGACGTCCATGGCCATGACTAAAGTTTGGGCATATTTGTGATTGAGGTAGGATTACCAGAATGAAGAGCATCATTATGTTTCCCTCAACGAAGTGCACCTCCCTACGCAATTTTAGCTACTCTAGCCAAGGAAAGAATGACACAAATTTTTTGGGTGTAGGCCACAGACGTGTCGAATCGCAATTGCAAGAGGAGGGTCGGACCTTGTATGGTTGGGTTTGCTTTGGAGTGCGCGTGAAGTGAAGCGCGTTAGAGTGAATGATGTGTTGATTCATGAGCCAGAAAAGGAGGATTTGGTGGAAAACCATATGCGTGTGGGTTAGTTGTGCATGTTTGTGCATTGTGTTAGTCCGGGAAGAAGATGATTATGAGGGGACTTATTTTAAGGAAAGTTTTACTACATCCTAATGTTTATAAAAAATTAGCATTCGGTCCCTCCCAATTTTTCTTTATAAATTACATCCCTATTTTATTTTTAAAAAGTTGAAATTAACAAGAGTATTTGGGTAATTTAACTAATCTTAACATGCACTCTTAGGATATAATCCCATAACTCGTAACTGTCGTAATACACTTTGAGCGGTCGTTTTTAAATTTGGAAATAAGATAATTAATAAAGAAAGAAATTCAAAAAAGAAGGATGCATAAAATAGTTTGTAAAAGGGAAGGATATAAAATAAATAAGTTTAGAAAAGAGGGGTATGTCTCTAATTTCCACATTATTTTAATTTAGGTAATTGCATTATGTGATTAACCCTATTTCGTATTTAATTCATATCACTTGCATAAAAAGTCTAATCAAGGCGTGGTCTTGGCCATTGCACTCATAGAGAGATTATATAAGATAGGGCATGGGCTTGGACTAGCCTTGGACACTGGGAAATTTATAGCTTAGGTGAGCGAAATTATGACTTAGAATTTATATTTGAGTATAAATTCCCATAATTATATATATTGAAAAGATATTATCTATGAGAGGTTGAAAAATATATATAAGTAATTATATTCCTGTTTGATTGGACTGGCTTGAGTAGATATTCGGAATAATTGATTAAAATCCCATACATTTAAATATGGTATTTTATTCGTATCAAATAGAGATATATGGAATTGATATTAATTTATAACATGGTTATAAATTAATTTAACTCTACTTTTTACTTATGTTGGTGAGAGTGTTCTATTTGTATTAAACGAAGATAGATGGAGTTGATATTAAATTTTAATATGGTAATAAATTAATTTAACTCTATTTTGTTGTTATATTACTGATAGAAATATTATTGTATATTTTGTTACTAATTGGAAGTTAGAAGTATAACCTTTAAAATAATCTATAATCCTAAAATAATTATTTAGGTAGGTTAAAATTAATTCAAATGGCTTTAAAGTTTATCTAGCCGTGATACTGGTTTATTATGACATAAATCAATAGTTAACTAACTCGCGAATATTTATAAATGTGATTCAAAAAGTTAAAAATTACAAAAGAAGTATTGTATTATTTAATAGGGCTTGATTAAGGTTATAAAATCTCAAATATCGTAATAATGTGATTTATTAACTTTAGTTTCTAAGGAAGGGTTTGAGATATATGTGTGTTCTTGTGTGTGTATTATATATAAGAGCTATATAATATTTTGAGGGCTTATTGATAACTAAACTTAATTTGAATAGAAGTACTAAGTGAAAATAAGCTATAGTATGATTGATGGGAAAGTGCGTTATTTTATATAAGATTTAGACTTCTATTAAATAATGCGAAGAAGACATAATTGATAGATCGGTTACATAAGAAAGATACATTTTTATTGAATTGTTTGAATGAATGTATGTGTGAATTATTATTGATATTGAGATGATAGATATGTTACTTTGGTTGTATATTTCCTTCGTTTATGTAAATGGGCATGGTATGTGTTTATTAGTTCCATATAGTTTGGGCTGGTTATATATGTAGAAATACACACACATATGCATACACTTTATGTGTATATATCTTTGTGTATAAATATAGCTCCGGTATGTCCGACATTGGGCTACTTGGAGATGCAAAGAATATTATATATATTTATTGATATGCGATTTAAAGCATTTATATGTAGTTTCAAAATGTCCGACTAGGGGCTGTCGATTGGTGCAAGGAATCCATTGTACCATTGAGACGCACGACCTAAAGAGGTGAAGGAATCTTGGGATTCCAATCTAGAGTAGGTCTATATTATTGTGTTGTATGGACGGGTGTAGCGACAGGACCTACATGCCAACTTCTTTTGAGGTGTTGGCTTTAAGGGAGTCCATAATATTGCTGTGGATCTCGATAGGTTTCTTGGTAGCTAACGGCAATTCGACGTGAATTATAGATACGTAATTTTAGCGATGTATGCTTTCGGTATGCCCGAGTTAGGGTCAGCGAATAGTGGATGAAATATATTATGCAGAGATATAAATACATGCAGGAAGTGATATATATATATATATATACACGGATTGAACGATGTATATATATTGGTTTGGTATGCCTGACTTGGGGCAACCGAGTAGTGTGATGCACTTGAAAAATGAATCACGATCCATATAGGGACAACAATGCTTCGATGTTGTGTATACATGTGGAAAGGGTGTACGTAGGGTAGCTTAAATCTAGGTTGTCTATCCATAGACAATCATATGATATCGGTTTTGAAAAAGGATTCTATTATACCATTTAGACGCACAACCTACAGACATAGTTTTGCAGCAAGGGGCGGAAAGATTTTAATAACAATATGGAGTAAGTCAGATTCTGTTGCGTTGTACAGACAGGTGATGTGACATAACTAACATGCCAATTTCTTTTATAGTTTTGGTTTTCTAGCGAGTTCATAATATAGTTGTGGTTCTCGATAGGTCTCCTTGGTAGCTAATGACTCTTCGGGACAGGTATCAGTTATAGATATATGTATTTCAGTCTTGGGTATGAAGATATTATGTCGATAACATCGTTATATCATTATATTTGGTTTGCATTTCAGATACTTCGATAGGGTCATTGAATCGATTGATGTCTGATGGGTATCAACTTATTCTCTGGGAGTCTCTTTTCATTATGATTGTGCATGCTATATTGGTTAGTTGATTATTATCATTAAACATTATATGTTAGACTTATATTGTAGTGTTTTATATTACGCCTACATTGGTACATGGATTGCCTCTATCATAGTATGTTGTTACATTGTAGTCACATTATGTTAGTTATGCTTACTCGTTAATTATAGGAGAAGACTGGGTATGGTATGATTCTCTACCATTGAGCTAGGTTTATTTTATTTATTTAAAGGAAGTCCAGATTATCCCTAAGCCATTTTTGTAGAGAGGAAAGGCTATACTTTAGTAGTTTCCTGTTTATTCTTATATAGTTTTGATACACAGTATTTTGAGTTAGTTCCCCTCAAACAAGGCTTTATATATGACCCACGTTTTATCCTTGTCTATTTATGTCATGACTACTCCTGGGTACTCGATCGAGTAGTTTGGGAGCCATGTGCTTTTGAGGATACGCTTTTAGGACTGCTGGAGCACTTTGGAGGTAAAGTCAATACTTTCGACATACTTGATTTTGTAAAGGTACATGACATATATGCTATTTATATATGGTACTTATTGTATTCTAACTTTCTGTATTGATATTTGTTTATCAGTTACTTCCAATAGTACAGTCTCTTATATATTGTTTATCCTATTATGTTCATGTATATTCGGTATATTATACATTATCATTCCGTTGTGAGATTCTATCGTTGTGTCTTGGGTTGGTGCTTTTTTTTACTATGATGGACTATATTTTATATTATTCAGGAATCAGATGTTGTTAATAGATGTTTATTCAGGGCATTACGAAGGATGGGTCGTCAAAGTTGATGCCAGAGCTTAGGCTCAACACCCAGGACCAGTGGACCAGTTTGGTTTAAACATCCTGGTAGATGAAGATATGTTGAGAGAGCGTACTTGTATTTTTCTACTATGTAACACTGCATACGCCACTTTTCCTCTAAATTTAGATTTATTCGATCTCTAAGGTATCTTCTTTAAAGGCTGTCTATATGTGCTAATGGGGTGCCTAAGCGACTGTGAATTAGGCAATTTGAGATGCCTGATTAGTTCAAATGCTGTTTGGATATTATAAGGGAAGTTTCGCCATTGTGGACATTCTTGTAGCTGCGATAGGTGTTGAAGGCGGTATAGCTACCGAGAGTAGTTCCATTCAAACTTGATGCATGAGCTTTCAGTTGAGTGGGGTTGGCTGATGAAGTATGACTTGGATTCGCATTTAACTAGGATTCGGTGGATGCCAAGTAATGAGCAAAGACCGAGCGAATGACTTTTATTTGTTGTGCATGAGTCATTCATTTTATAAGTTGTTTGTTCTTGTGTAAGTAAAAATTTGATGGTGGGATTAATCCATGAACCGAAGAGATATTTTCTAAGGATCGGTCCATTCACGTACCAATTCTTAATCCCTAGCTGAGCATGGTATTTCTAGGTGATTTTCACCGATTAGTAAGGGTTTTTTGCTCGATTCTTAAATGTGAACACTTGACTCGGACTTTTGGGGTAACTTAGAGATTTTTGAAGCGCGACTGTAGTTTTGCATGTTAATTTTGGTGGTCAAACCAAGGAACGGATCAAAATTCGCCTAAGAGGTATGAGGTGCCTGACTCATTAGAGTTAACAAAGAAATCTTACAAGCAAACTAAGGTCTGGATCGGGCATCATATATTATGTTGGATGATCTTTAGGCATTGTAGAATTATTTATTGTACAGTATAGTTAAAATAGCTTGGGATAGTTCGGGGAAGGACTTCTCAACTAGCTTTGTGAGGTTTAATATAATCTTCTTAGTGACGATATGATACTTGCCTGGCTGAGCGTTGTAGTACACTTAGTATATTATCCTTATTATCACTGTGTGGTTGAGGGGGGTGTGAACCCGAACGAGCCAAGCATATGTAGACTATTACTAATAATGATTTAAGCAGTAAAGTTTTCTCATATGCAGAATGAGTTCTATTCGAAAGGGAAAGGAAAGTTGAGACTTAGATTACGGGGTTTGTTCAAGAGTTTTGAGGACCGATGTTCTAGCCTACCATAAGTTTTCCTTTTCAAAGTGGGAGGTGTAATAATGTTTCATGTATTATATTCATGAAGGGGAGTTACACACTAAAGCATTAGGATCATCTTGGATGTCGAACAGACTCACGGGTGTTTATAGCTTGGCATGCCGCTATGACTATTATTGGTTACCGTGCATGGTGCTACTTTAGAATTATTAGTTGTTTGTAAGGTAATTATTGTCTGTTGTTGTTTTTTAATGTCTGCCATCACTTACTATTGTTTAATGTCGCTTAATTATTAATTGATTGTTTATTTTGTTGATGGATTGAAAATTGTTGTTTGTTGATTGCTAGGTGTGGATTGACTATTGATTCATTGTTTATTCTTGTTGATTAATCATTGAATAGTTTTTTTTGCTTATTGATTTCTTGCCATTGCTTATTTTTTATTGATTGTTAGTTGATTTTATTGCTTGTTGATTTCTTGTTATTGATTATTATTCCCAACATTTTATATGAATTCTATTTGTATGCATGTGTAACTCCAATGATGTCATCATGATAAGTCGACTAAAGGAAGTGGAAGTAAATCAGATGTGGCTTTAGACCTCGAGGGCCTATTCATTTTAGAAAATAAGGCTATATGGCTTCGGACTGATATGGTTAAGCTTGTCCTATTTTGATGGAGCTTGGTATTGATATATCTTCAATTACTTAAGGAATTTTTTTCCCAGTTTGCTTTGTTAAAATATAAGAAATCGCAGTGTAGTACTTGCCTTGTGTTGCTTGTATTTCACAAATGTGCTTGTTGTTTTTTATGGTAACATGTTTATCAAAGATGTCTGTGTCATAGTTCATTGTACATGTTTATTTGATAAGTTAGTTTCATCAGATGTGCTTGTTACACAGTTGTTGTAACATGTTTTTTGAGATGCTGGTTGCATTAGATGTGGTTGTTGTACAATCTTTGTAACATGTTTATTTATGATGTTAATTGCATTAGATGTGCTTGTTGCATAGTTGTTGTAACATTTTTATTTGAGACGCTGGTTGAAGGATTTCTAGAATCGGACGATCCAATAACCAAAATTACCTTAAAATGCATGTAATTATCATCTCGAAGTGTTGTCTCCGATAGCGACAAAATTTATACCATCGGGATTAGAAAACTGAGATGATGTGTGCTGATGAGTCTCATGGCGATCTGATGTACCGTATGACCGTACGAACTCAACAGGTTTGGCTACTTATTTGAGAAATTCAATTATATGTATATGTATGTATGTATATATATATCGCTACACATAGCCAAGATTTGGATCTCGTAACTTTCTTTCTCTAGCTCCATGCTCAAGCTTGGCTACCTCTTTCCTAAATTAAATTGAAAGCTATGGTGACGAGGTAGGATGTGGTTGGATGTGTTGGACTCCAAGAGGGAAGAGCTTCAAATCCATGGTGATTTGGTCGTGTGCGGCTATGCTTGGCCAAAGTCGACGTCCATGGGCGTGACTCAGGTTTAGGAGTGTGGCGATTGAGGCGGCATTGACCAACATAGAGTGCGTTGTTGCATTTCCCTCGACGAAGTACACTTACCCACACAATTTAAGCTACTTCAGTCAAGGAAAGAATGATGCAACGTTTTTGGGTGCAAGCCACAGATATGTTAGTTTGTGATTGCAAGGGAGGGTCGAACCCTGTATGGTTAGGTTTGTCACAAAGTGAGCGTGAAGTGAAGCGCATTGGAGCGAACGGTGCATTGATTCGTCAGTCGGGGAAGGAGGATTTGGGGGAAAACTTGTGCGTGTATGGGTTAGTTATGCATGTTTGTGCACTTGTTAGTTTGACGAAGAAGATGATTAGGAGGGGAACCGTTGTAGTTAAGGTAGTCATGTTATTTTATTATCTAATTAATCCCATTTCGTATTTAATTCGTATCTCTTGCATACAAGGTCTAATCGAGACGTAGTCTTCGTTGTCGCACTCGTGGTGAGATTATCTACGATCTGATATGTGCTTGGAGTGGATTTGGACAATTAGGTATTTAAAATTTAGGTAAGAGATGTAATAACCCAGATTTTTGGGTATCAGATAATTGAATAATTATCTGAGTTTAACTATTAAAATGTGATAATCCCTTAATTAAATTATTTAAAATGGATAAAAATTTTATCTTCAAACATAAATAACCAAAATAAAATTTGTTTTATATTAATTTAAAACAAAAGAATTTTATAAATTTTGATAATATTTATTTAGTGGTAAGCAAATGCAAAAGCATTTAAAATTAGCATGTAAAAATGACTAAATAATTTTATTATTATATTATTTGGAATCTAATTAGGTTATATCTTATTTTCTTTTGAAAGTATTTATAAGTAAGAAAAAACATATAAATTTATAAAAAGCATTTATGAATTAGTAAAGTGTTTACATATTAAGAAATTTTTTATAAAGGCTTTTAAAAAAAATCATCATTTAAAATCATTTAAAAATAAGGAATGACATGTGTTCATTTCTAAACCTTATTGAATACATTGGTTATAAAGTAAGAAAAGGTTTATGACAAATGTAAGGTAAGAATCAACAAGTGTCATTTATTCTTTCTAGAATTAATGAATAAACTGAAAAGAAAAAAATATGGCAGGTTATGTTTCTTTTAAAACAAAGTTTTAAATATGCATCACCATTTCTTTTATTCTCTTTTCCTTAGATTCAAACTTAACAAAGTAAAATGCAAACCATAAATCAGAAAAGAGGTAGGAATTGTAACCAAAAGTAAAATCCTGGAAACTGTAATTACTACAAAGGCTTCATGGTTGATTTAAAGGCAAAGCAAATTCAAGATCGGTTCAAAATTCAACTCAAACTAAATCGAACCTGAATCAGATCTGCAAGAAAATCAAAGTGCCTGGAAAAAAAAATAAGAGAGGGGGGGTTTCAGAGTCCAAGTTCCAAAGTTTAAACTGCCTCAAACCTGCTCTGTTCAAATCAGAATTGTGAGTAAACTTTGAATTATTATTATTTTTTTATCAAATCTGTAGCTGATGCATGCCTCAATTGAAGATAACAATAATTTAACTATGATAGGTATGGATAAGATAATGTTGTCTGACTGTATTTCTGAATTCGCATGCTTGAATGCACATTTGTATATCTCTGTTTATCACCACAGATCAAAATATGTTCAACGAAACTTAAATACTTCTCCCTGATTTCTTTTTGTATATTTTGTTTTAAAGGAAATTTGGGTATGGTTGTTATAGTTCAAATTTTAAAAATGTTTTTTAAAAAAAACGTAGAAGCAACAAGTTGTTCCAATATATTCATCACCTTATTTTAACTGGTTCATTCAGAACTTAAAAGTAAACCTGAGAAAATAAAATAAATCAAACATCTTTAACTTACAAACTGAATATCATTCAACCACAAAGCAGAGGGGTTTTCAGGAATTCAAAACTAAAGCTTAGTCCCAGATCAGTAAGCTCGATTAAGAGGATTTAATCAACATCTGGACCCTGACCTAAAATATAATGCTTCTGCTATGTATACAGGTGAGTAAATCAAGTGTTGATATGTTTACAAATCCTGTTGCATGCAGAGATTACTTGAAACAAAAGTATGTTAAGCATTGCATGTTTATTTATATGAATTACTTGTGGATATATACATGATTTATAGTGTGCATGTCTGAATTCAAGGTAAACACTCTGTTCTAGTTACAGTTTCAAACATATGATCAGATTTAAATATTCCCTTCCCTGATCCATTTCAAAACTTGATGTGTATACAAAACTTGTATGTAGTGATATGAAGTTTGATCTGAAATCACTTCTAGATAAATTTTAAGCTGTTTTTTTTAAAAAAAAAAGAAAAGAAGAAGAACACTGGGATCTTAATCATAGCAAAAATTAGACTTTAATAATTTCTGGAATCAAGTATAGAATTGGGTTTGATTTCGGAATCAATGATTTTTAAAAGAGAAATTATGATTTTTAGACTTTTATATCAAAAGAAATTGTATGATAGTCGAAAATTGGGTTTCGAGTGTTCTTTGGTGATTGGCGAAGTTTGGGGTTTCAAGTTTGTGGTTGGAGCTGCTTTGGAGGTGGGCGGAGTTGGCAAAATTGGTCGCTGAATTTTTCAGTCACGGTGGTGGCTGGTCGATTGGATTTTAGGGTTTTAGATGTCGTTTCTTGTTTTGGTCATTTCGTGTATATTTCAGCATCGGAGCAACGTCGAGTCGAACTAAACTTAGGGTAAGGTAAGAGGGGGTTGTGGTGATGGATCTGGCGAAGACTGGCGGTTGATGGTGGGTGGAATGGCGAAGGCGAGGCAATTGAAGACGGTCTATTCCATTTTTGGTTTGGTCGAAGTTCGAGATTTTGATTGGGGGAAACATTCGTAAATATCGGTGGCTAGTGTAGATTGGCATGTCACCAGCAACTGATTGGAGTGATGAAGTTGATCGGAGAGGTTCCGATGTGTTGTGCACGTTGCACGGTGGATCATGGATATCTTGGTTTGTGGTTGTTATATTTTAAAAGGAGGAGAAAAAAAAGAGGGAAGCAGGTAGAAGTTGCTCGGAATCAGGTGGGGGTTTGCTCCAAGCATTTGAAGCTTAGGCTCGGGTCTGTGCTTATGCGTATGTTTGTGGTTTCCAGTTTTGTTTTGAATTTTTAAAACTAAGTTGTTAAGGAGAAAGAAAAAAATACAGGGGAAAGAATAAAGCTCGGGAGAAGGAGTCGAAGTCACAGCCTCTGCTTCGGGAAAATACTGAGTCATCTCGAGTAAGTAAATTATGTTTCAAATGTTAGGGATAACATAATTAAGATTTAATAATTCAATTAAGCATTATTTAAAATAAAGGAGATTATTTGAATGCTGAGTAAATTGAGTTGTATAATTTACTTTAACTTAGTGCGATGATACTTGGAATTTATTTAAAAACCTAATCAATAATGTGGTTAAATATGTTTAATCATTAGTTAAACTTAAGGGTTAAATTAATGATGAATTATTCCCTGGGTTATTAAATAAGATTCGTTTGATTAAAAGAGTTATTACTTAATGAAGAAATAAGTAATGTAATTACAGAATGAGACTAACCAAGGGTGATAAATAAATAAATTAATTAAAGATTAAGCATGATTACTAAGGCAGTTAACAAGTTATGTAGTGACTGGATAATTACTTGATGTAATTAATTGAAGAAAATTGCTTGATGGGAAGTAATTAACGGATAATTACTTGGTAGAGGGAATTAAGTCATAATTACTCAATGTAATTAAAAGATTGATTAGTATAATTAATCAAGGAGTTGGTTTAAATTGATGGAATAATTAAAGAAAGTCAATTGCTGATTATGATTAATCAAGACTAATTAATGAATGTAATTAAGTTAAAGGTTAATTATTATTTGAGATTTAAGAATAATTAACTAATGAAGGTAATTAGGGAATCATTAATTAGTTTAATTGATTAGAGTGATCAATCTTGCTTATTAATGATTGAATGATGATGGGTGTCTTGAATTGGGAGATATTTCTGATATGAATTGTTTTGTGATTTAATATGTTGAATGGACAATGATAGTGTGATTATCAATCTATTATGAATTTCTATGCAAAGGAGTTATCCGACAATTAAAGTTAAATTTTGTTTAATTAGATAACTTGTGTTTAGATGACATTGGATTCGAAGAGACCGGAGTCGAGTATTAGTTAATACCCGAAGCCACTTCGATTCTTTATAAAATTGATATGTGGAAATCAATGTGATGTTTTGGAATGATTTAAGTGAATTATACCATTTAATCTAAGTTGAGTGCTTATAAATTGGTGAGTGGAAAAATGATGTCGATATCAATTTGTGAAGTTGTAATTGATACAAGTCACCCGGGTTATATATATAAGTCGTATGCTTTTGAAATTTATGTTAGATGGGCTTACTCACGCTGATTTCCAGCCTGACCCGGATGTTACTTTGATGTAATGCTCGGGTCAGACCGAGTATTACATATTTTCAGGTAAGGGCGTTCTGGAGCTCAGGAGGCAAGCTGGATGGCAGTAACGTATGGAGAGTTTCACTATGATATTATATATATCTGAGATATGTTAAATTGTATCTGTCCAAATATTGTATAAAATTGTTGTAACTCTGATATATCGATGTAAAATGGATTGATACAGTTTTCTTTGGTATAATTATTATTATTGGTATTATATTTTACCCGCTGCGAATGTGAGATTGTGTGTTTCTCTTCTGTTCTTCTTCTATCTCTTTTCTTCTTTTCTCTAACTATCTGGAATTTTTCGCGATCGGAAATTTCGGGTCGTTACATTTGGTATCAGAGCTGAAGGTTAAGAAAGAACCTTGGCTCTGTTGGGGATTACTCATTAAGGATAGGGTAAGTGGTACCCTATAATGAGTTGAGTGTATAAATATGAGAGAGCGTACTTGTTATTTTCTTATATAAAGGTTTTTAAATAATTTCAAAAGTAAATGAATCTTATTATTTATTATATTAAGGAAATTGGTTGTAGTATTAATTAAACTAAAAGTAATAGTAAGGATTAAGTGGTAATAGAATTACAACCAAATTGAAATTAAATTAAAGACAAGTTTGAAATGGATTCAAACTGGAATTAAATCTTGAAATTTGAAAAGGGTTCAGGATAATCAATTAATTTATGTAATTAATTAAGCTTTATTTAATGAGATTAATTAACGGATAATAATTGGAAATGATAAATAAAGAGGGAGTTACTTAATGAAGTAACTAGAGGTAAGTAATTTAAAGGACAATTACTTAATGAAGATAATTAAGAAATAAGTTAATTACCGAATATGATTAATTAATGATGTAATTAATTTAAAGAAATAACAAATAATATTATTTAATGCATTTGAATGAAATGGTCCTATTTCAAACAAGAGTTGTTTGAAAATTTAAAAAGAAATTTGTTTGAATTAAAACCAAAGGTGGTTTAAAATTTTAAAGTATAACTTGGTATGTAAAAGAAATTAATATGTATACATATGGATATACTTAAATATTAAAGATGATTTGAGATAAACTCTAAATGGTGAGTTTTGAGTTTGGAATAAGATGTGATACCCAAGGTGATAGGTTTTTGAACTTATAAATGGGAAGACCATTAATGTGAAGTTTAGAATTTGAAATGGAAATCAAATTGGGTAAGATTGACTAGATTAAGTGAATTGAGCTTAACTTGGGAAAAAGTTAAATAAGTTGGAATAATCAACCTGATTTGGGAAATTTCAAGATGAAATTAAGTTTTAACTTGGAAAATTAAATGATTTATTATATTTGAGAGTTCGAGTGATCTCAAATTGGGTTTAAGATCCAAAAATTGAAAATGGATGGATGTTTTGAAATAATTGGATGATATCATCCTATTGTTATTAATAATCTTTAAATTGTGAATTGAATTTGTTTAAATGAATGAGAAATGGAGTATGGTAATCCATTGTTGAGATAAAAAGAAATTAAATCAACATTTGAAGTATTAACACGAATTTATATAATTCGAGATGGTTTAAATTTAGAATTTGAATTGAAATACGTTCAAATTGAATTTGATTTGAATTAATTGAATTGTGATGAAGATGTATAAGTATAAAAATTCAAATGGAAAGTTTGAATTGGATTAATTTGAAACGATTTGAAATTAGTCCGAATTGATTTGAATAATCTGGAATTGTAACTAAAGTTGAATAGTTACAAATTCAAATGGAATTTGGTTTAAATTTGAAAAGGGATTAAGAATTAATTCAACTTGAAATGGGAATAAATCAAGTCCAATGGAAATTGAAGTTATTTAAATTGGAATTGGGTCAATTTAAATGGTAGAGGAAATTTAAATTGAATTGATGAGAATGGAAATTGGGAAATGAACAGTTTTGACTCTGGACTATTTTCAATATAAATTATTTTAATATAAACCTATTTTTCCAAACTATTCATTATATATACAACATTTCTTTTAAAAGCCAAATTATCTTATACTTGTTTTATAATTATTTTTGAAACTGTTTAACAATTTTCCAACTGTTTTATAAATTAGTTACTATATTTCAACTGTTTTGCAAAACTAATTACTATCTTGCTATTATTTTGCAATGGTCTAAAATTTCTATAATTATTTTAACTGTTTTCTAAATAATATACACCTATTCTACAAACTAGTAATTATTTTCCAACTACTTATCTATTTTTAATTTTTTTCAAGCTATTTTCTAAATAAACTGGTCTGAGTTCAAACTGTTATTGGTTAAATACCCGATCAAGATAAGAATAGAGGTGATAAGCAAATGGATTGAAGCATTTGAGAGTAAGTGGATGAAAATCAAAGTGAATGTGAATAGGAATGGAATTTATTTGGTTAATAACCAATAAAGATAAATACGTAGGGTGTACGTATGTTATTCTATTCGCGTAGTGATTTGATCCAGATTCGAGCACAGAATTTCGAGATAGTTATTTCGATCCGAGTTGGAATTTTCTACTCGATTTTGAAGGCGAACCTGGATATGGATTGTTGATTGGTTCTGGTTATTCTCTATCATAGTTATGACTATGCAAGGAGAATGACGGTTTCTGACCAAGAAACTAGATCTGTGTCCGCACTAGGAAGTCGGATGGACGATACTAGTTCGGAAGTGAAATTGTGTGATCGAGTAAGCGATCAGATTAGTATGACGTACGAGTGAGTTGTGTACATCGTACGGATTTGGATGAAAATGATATTGAAAAGAGTAATCAAATTTGAATATCTGGTTTTGAGTAAACAAAGTAAATATCTTTGTTTTATAAAATGAAACTCCCCTTGTTGAATCTATTGCCAGAAGAAAAGGATTTCTGAAGGTATTTTGAAGTATAAAAGGAGTTTTATACAAGTTTGAAATGATCCGAAGTTTTAAAAATTATATATATTTGTGTATATATATATATATAAATATATATATATATAAAGGATCTTATGAGGATTTTGGTAAAGGTTTTGGGAACCTTTGGTTTTGGAAAGGCTTTTGATTTTTGGGTAAAATCAATATTGAATTTGGAAAGCCTAGTTTGAGAATTATCGATTTTTGAATAATCGATTTTGAGTAAAGGAGCTTTGTATGAGATCATACTAGGTGTATGATTTAAAGATACTATATATGTATAGTATAAAATGTTTTGATGATGGCTCTGGGGAAAAAGGCGCTCCCTTAAAATGAACTTCTCAGGAGTACCACCGGGTGGTGCTTCCTTGAGCCCCAAGGGGGGTTCTAAAGTTGATCCTGTGAGGAGTCCGGACAAAACTAGTTCCTGGGGATTATGAGTAGAGTATACCATAAGAGAAACTCGCGTGTGCCGCTGAGAGCCAACAGTTACATGGACTTTTGCTGCGATGGCAACGTAACCCAGGATATAACTGCGACCTATGGTATAACATAGCGAAAGTCGTGTGTGCCGCTGAGAGCCAACAGTCTGCGTTTGATTTTATATCGGTAGACTGCGACCTATGTAGGAGTGGAGAAGTTTCATTTTGACAGCGAAAATCAGAGGCCGCTGAGAGCCCGCAGTTACATGGACTTTTGCTGCGACGGCAACGTAACCCTGGATGTAACTGTGATCTGTTATGTGGGATCCATGGCGTAATCGAGAGGCCGCGGAGAGCCTGTAGTTACATGGACATTTGCTGCGACGACAACGTAACCCTGGATGTAACTGTGACCATGGATGGGGGTGATGATTTCCAGAGCATTCTCACCCAAGATATATCCTCTATTTTCAAAAACTGTTTTCAATATTTTCAATAAAATTATTTTTCAAGTATTTTCACTGGATGTTGAAAACGGGTCTGCCAAGCACTTGTAGAATTTCAGTCCTACGCATGATCAACGTATGACCAAATTTCTGTAAGAACAAAGGCGAACTTGTGGAAACATCGAGTTATAAAAGTATTTTTATAAAACTATTACTGTAATACTATATAGAAATGTTTAAAAAAATGATTAAAGAATATGATTTAACTAATTTTAAGCATTTTAATAAGATTTTGGCTTCGTTCCTTTTCGAGGACGAAAAGATTCAAAGGGGGGAGAAATGTAATAACCCAGATTTTTGGGTATCAGATAATTAAATAATTATCTGAGTTTAACTATTAAAATGTGATAATCCCTTAATTAAATTATTTAAAATGGATAATTTTTTATCTTCAAACATAAATAACCAAAATAAAATTTGTTTTATATTAATTTAAAACAAAAGAATTTTATAAATTTAGATAATATTTATTTAGTGGTAAGCAAATGCAAAAGCATTTAAAATTAGCATGTAAAAATGACTAAATAATTTTATTATTATATTAATTGGAATCTAATTAGGTTATATCTTATTTTCTTTTGGAAGTATTTATAAGTAAGAAAAAAATAAATAAATTTATAAAAAGTATTTATGAATTAGTAAAGTATTTACATATTAAGAAATTTTTAATAAAGGCTTTTAAAAAAAATCATCATTTAAAATCATTT
This sequence comes from Allium cepa, assembly GCA_030765085.1. Lineage (NCBI taxonomy): Eukaryota > Viridiplantae > Streptophyta > Magnoliopsida > Asparagales > Amaryllidaceae > Allium > Allium cepa. The sequence goes on along the minus strand of CM060940.1, from coordinate 543,563,430 downwards.
AAAAATAAGGAATGACATGTGTTCACTTCTAAACCTTATTGAATACATTGGTTATAAAGTAAGAAAAGGTTTATGACAAATGTAAGGTAAGAATCAACAAGTGTCATTTATTCTTTCTAGAATTAATGAATAAACTGAAAAGAAAAAAATATGGCAGGTTATGTTTCTTTTAAAACAAAGTTTTAAATATGCATCACCATTTCTTCTATTCACTTTTCCTTAGATTCAAACTTAACAAAGTAAAATGCAAACCATAAATCAGAAAAGAGGTAGGAATTGTAACCAAAAGTAAAATCCTGGAAACTGTAATTACTGCAAAGGCTTCATGGTTGATTTAAAGGCAAAGCAAATTCAAGATCGGTTCAAAATTCAACTCAAACTAAATCGAACCTGAATCAGATCTGCAAGAAAATCAAAGTGCCTGAAAAATAAAATAAGAGAGGGGGGGTTTCAGAGTCCAAGTTTCAAAGTTTAAACTGCCTCAAACCTGCTCTGTTCAAATCAGAATTATGAGTAAACTTTGAATTTTTTTTTTATCAAATGTGTAGCTAATGCATGCCTCAATTGAAGATAACAATAACTTAACTATGATAGGTATGGATAAGATAATGTTGTCTGACTGTATTTCTGAATTCGCATGCTTGAATGCACATTTGTATATCTCTGTTTATCACCACAGATCAAAATATGTTCAATGAAACTTAAATACTTCTCCCTGATTTCTTTTTGTATATTTTGTTTTAAAGGAAATTTGGGTATGGTTGTTATAGTTCAAATTTTAAAAATGTTTTTAAAAAAAACGTAGAAGCAACAAGTTGTTCCAATATATTCATCACCTTATTTTAACTGGTTCATTCAGAACTTAGAAGTAAACCTGAGAAAATAAAATAAATCAAACATCTTTAACTTACAAACTGAATATCATTCAACCACAAAGCAGAGGGGTTTTCAGGAATTCAAAACTAAAGCTTAGTCCCAGATCAGTAAGCTCGATTAAGAGGATTTAATCAACATCTGGACCCTGACCTAAAATATAATGTTGCTGCCATGTATACAGGTGAGTAAATCAAGTGTTGATATGTTTACAAATCCTGTTGCATGCAGAGATTACTTGAAACAAAAGTATGTTAAGCATTGCATGTTTATTTATATGAATTACATGTGGATATATACATGATTTATAGTGTGCATGTCTGAATTCAAGATAAACACTCTGTTCTAGTTACAGTTTCAAACATATGATCAGATTTAAATATTCCCTTCCCTGATCCATTTCAAAACTTGGTGTGTATACAAAACTTGTATGTAGTGATATGAAGTTTGATCTGAAATCACTTCTAGATAAATTTTAAGCTTTTTTTTTCAAAAAAAAAAAGAAGAAGAAGAACACTGGGATCTTAATCATAGCAAAAATTTGACTTTAATAATTTCTGGAATCAAGTATAGAATTGGGTTTGATTTCGGAATCAATGATTTTTAAAAGAGAAATTATGATTTTTAGACTTTTATATCAAGAGAAATTGTATGATAGTCGAAAATTGGGTTTCGAGTGTTCTTTGGTGATTGGCGAAGTTTGGGGTTTCAAGTTTGTGGTTGGAGCTGCTTTGGAGGTGGGCGGAGTTGGCAAAATTGGTCGCTGAATTTTTCAGTCACGGTGGTGGCCGGTCGATTGGATTTTAGGGGTTTAGATGTCGTTTCTTATTTTGGTCATTTCGTTTCTATTTCAGCATCGGAGCAACGTCGAGTCGAACTAAACTTAGGGTAAGGTAAGAGGGGGTTGTGGTGATGGATCTGGCGAAGACTGGCGGTTGATGGTGGGTGGAATGGCGAAGGCGAGGCAATTGAAGACGGTCTGTTCCTTTTTTGGTTTGGTCGAAGTTCGAGATTTTGATTGGGGGAAACATTCGTAAATCTCGGTGGCTAGTGTAGATTGGCATGTCACCAGCAACTGATTGGAGTGATGAAGTTGATCGGAGAGGTTCCGATGTGTTGTGCACGTTGCACGGTGGATCATGGATATCTTGGTTTGTGGTTGTTATATTTGAAAAGGAGGAGAAAAAAAAGAGGGAAGCAGGTAGAAGTTGCTCGGAATCAGGTGGGGGTTTGCTCCAAGCATTTGAAGCTTAGGCTCGGGTCTGTGCTTGTGCGTATGTTTGTGGTTTCCAGTTTTGTTTTGAATTTTTAAAACTAAGTTGTAAAGGAGAAAGAAAAAAATATAGGGGAAAGAATAAAGCTCGGGAGAAGGAGTCGAAGTCACAGCCTCTGCTTCGGGAAATTACTGAGTCATCTCGAGTAAGTTAATTATATTTCAAATGTTAGGGATAACATAATTAAGATTTAATAATTCACTTAAGCATTATTTAAAATAAAGGAGATTATTTGAATGCTGAGTTAATTGAGTTGTATAATTTACTTTAACTTAGTGCGATGATACTTGGAATTTATTTAAAAACCTAATCAATAATGTGATTAAATATGTTTAATCATTAGTTAAACTTAAGGGTTAAATTAATGATGAATTATTCCCTGGGTTATTAAATAAGATTCGTTTGATTAAAAGAGTTATTACTTAATGAAGAAATAAGTAATGTAATTACAGAATGAGACTAACCAAGGGTGATAAATAAATAAATTAATTAAAGATTAAGCATGATTACTAAGGCAGTTAACAAGTTATGTAGTGACTGGATAATTACTTGATGTAATTAATTGAAGAAAATTGCTTGATGGGAAGTAATTAACGGATAATTACTTGGTAGAGGGAATTAAGTTATAATTACTCAATGTAATTAAAAGATTGATTAATATAATTAATCAAGGAGTTGGTTTAAATTGATGGAATAATTAAAGAAAGTCAATTGCTGATTATGATTAATCAAGACTAATTAATGAATGTAATTAAGTTAAAGGTTAATTATTATTAGAGATTTAAGAATAATTAACTAATGAAGGTAATTAGGAAATCATTAATTAGTTTAATTGATTAGAGTGATCAATCTTGCTTATTAATGATTGAATGATGATGTGTGTCTTGAATTGGGAGATATTTCTGATATGAATTGTTTTGTGATTTAATATGTTGAATGGACGATGATAGTGTGATTATCAATCTATTATGAATTTCTGTGCAAAGGAGTTATCCGACAATTAAAGTTAAATTTTGTTTAATTAGATAACTTGTGTTTAGATGACATTGGATTCGAAGAGACCGGAGTCGGGTATTAGTTAATACCCGAAGCCACTTCGATTCTTTATTAAATTGATATGTGGAAATCAATGTGATGGTTTGGAATGATTTAAGTGAATTATACCATTTAATCTAAGTTGAGTACTTAGAAATTGGTGAGTGGAAAAATGATGTCGATATCAATTTGTGAAGTTGTAATTGATACAAGTTACCCGGGTTATATATATAAGTTGTATGCTTTTGAAATTTATGTTAGATGGGTTTACTCACGCTGGTTTCCAGCCTGACCCGGGTGTTACTTTGATGTAATGCTCGGGTCAGACCGAGTATTACAGATTTTCAGGTAAGGGCGTTCTGGAGCTCAGGAGGCAAGTTGGATGGCAGTAACGTATGGAGAGTTGCAGTATGATATTATATATATCTGAGATATGTTAAATTGTACCTGTCCAAATATTGTATAAAATTGTTGTAACTCTGATATATCGATGTAAAATGGATTGATACAGTTTTCTTTGGTATAATTATTATTATTGGTATTATATCTTATCCGCTGCGAATGTGAGATTGTGTGTTTCTCTTCTGTTCTTCTTCTATCTCTTTTCTTCTTTTCTCTAACTATCTGGAATTTTTCGGGATCGGAAATTTCGGGTCGTTACATGAGAAATTATAGCTATGAATTTATATCCCTACAAAAATAAATTGAATTAGAGATTGACGATTTCAGTCCTTAATTAAATGAATCGTCTCTAATTTATATCTAAAGACGAACTAAAGACAAATATTTCAAATTCATTAAATCTCTAATCCTAAAAAGTATTTGAAAACTGAAATTAAAGTTTATAGACCGAAAATTCAGTCACAGATATTGTTTGTGACTGTTTAGAGACTGAAATGTAGTTTCTAATCGGTCTCGTTATATTATTTATATATATATATATATATATATATATATATATATATGAGTGTGTTTGTGCGCCCGTGTGTCTTTGTTCGGAGCGCATGCTTGTAATTTGTGAATAGTACATACTAGAATAAGATGTCACTAGCGATTAAAATATTGTCCAGTGCAATTACGGTAAAACAATTAGGTGAATTAAGATATAACTTTACATAATGAACGTTCAGCATTATACTACTATTTAATAACGGGATACATAAAATGCAACAAAAGTAATATGTTTATAAACATAACAATATATACTGGTTTATTACAACCTCAATTTCAATATCGATGCCAACGTTTCTAAACGACCTTTCCCTCTTGAAATGTTCCAACACCTTTCACAACATTAACCACTGTCTACCGCAAAATCGAACTCAGCAACTTTATGAATTAAGACCAAATTCATAGCCATAAATGGGTATGAGAGCCACATCATTTTTTCTTCTATTTTTTTTGTTAGAATATTAAACTTTGATTTGGAAGTAGTATAATCTGGCATCATTAAGAGCTCAATGCCTCCATATTGTCTGGCCATAGATCTCGATTCTTTGTTATACATCTCAATAAACCATACCATTGGATATTGAACAGCAATCACTAATAGAACCTACCTACCAATATAACAATATTGAGAGCACTCTTTGTGTCCTTTTGGGTAGCAGATTAATTACCAACACTAAACCCATCGCCATAAGCTAATGAATCGACAAATTTGATATACCGCTTGAAAATAAATCTGCCTTTTTATATGCGGATAATATCTCATGATGCAACTTGAAACGTGTACTGACTTTCTATTTGCTTCCATGTGATATATTTATGCTTGACTATGTGAGTTATTTTGTGAGGAGAGAAGAAGAATATAAGTTGGGTTTTAGTTTACTAGGTGAAGCAGAAGTTGGTTTGTAAATGGAGTGGAGAGAGAATTATGCGTGAGTGGGAATCCAGGAATTGTGGAACTTTTTATGTGTGTTAATTAATTATTTATTTAAAACCTGAATTGAAATAAGTTAATATAGATCATCAAACCATTGGATTCAGAAGAATACAAAAGAATCAACGGCTCGATAATGAGAAATCATAATACGAATTATTGACTGAATTATAGACATAGTTTTGATATCTTATCAGTTTTAAATTGTAGGGAACCATTAAATTTTATTTTCAGTATCTAATACTAGCAGCTGAAGACTGATTTTTTCAATATTTAACCAGTCTTTAATTAAGGACCGATAAATTTCTGTTTTTAATTGTCAGTCTCTAATCGATTTTTTGTAGTGTATTTCAGTATAAATTCTCATAATTATATATATTGAAAAATATTACCCAGGAGGGGTAGAATAATATATATAGGTAATTATTCCCCTGTTTATTCAAGTTAAAATATAGGTATTTTCAAACACACAATAAACTAAATAAAAGTATGAGTTCAATCACACAAAAAATTAAATAAATATATAAGTTAAATCACTTAATAAATTTTTAAAAATGTATGTATAATTAAGTTAAATTATAAATATTTGTTTAATAAATTCAACAAAAGTACGCTTTTAAAAGTTAAATCACTTGATAAATTAAATATTCATATATATATATATAAGTTAAATCATCCAGTAAATTAAACAGATATATAAATTAAATCGCTCAACTAATTTAAAAAATATACAATAATTTTGTTTCAATAAATAGAATAGCTGAAATAAAAAAAAAATTACTTATTATTAACAAACAAATTTGGTTAAAATGTGGAGATTGTCATTAAATAGAGCTTCTACAATTAGCATTGAGTAGAAGACGAAAATCGATAGTTGAAATCACAACTCGATCAGCTATAGAAGCAGTTCGGATTAATTACAAAAGCATTTTTGCAAAACTTTCTAGACAAGGATATTTTTGTTTGGGGTAGTTATGGGGATTGTTACTATAAGTATACATGCCGACCTTCTAAAGAGAACATATCAATTTTGACAATAATAAAGAGTGTCGAGCCAGAAGAGAGCCAGGTCATCAAGCACTCAACATTAAACAAAGGATTGCGAGTTTCAAACACTTGCAAAGAGATATCGAATGTTTAAAAGCAAAGGGTTCTCAAACCTCTATGATAAGAAGGATGTCGCATACTCAAGTAATTATCACATATAAAAAGATGTCAAACTTCTAAAGATGCCGAGCTCTAAGTATTTAACAAATATAAGAGTTTTTGAGCTTAAATAAAGAAAAGAGGAGGTGTCCAGCCTTAACAACCATAAAGGTTGTCAAGCTTGTAAGGCGGAAAAGGTGTCGGGTTTCAAAGGAATGCCGAGTGCATAACAAACAAAAGTAATGCCGAACATCAAACAACAAAGAGATACCAAAATCATAACCAGCCTCTTCAATAGGAGAAGTTATCGAGTATTTAAGAAGCGGAAGATGATTTAAAGCATTGACAATGAATCAAGGTATTAACTTTGTAAAGTGATGAAGGTGCCGAGCCAATAAGTGTTTAAAGGTATCAAGCTACAACAGACCTAGAAGAACAGGGGATGTCGAACATCTGCAACTCAAAAGTTATCGAGCGTTTACAACATTAACTGTTGTAAAGCATTTACAAATAAGTCAAGGACACTTTGAGTTTCTATAAGAATAATGATCTTAGCAAGGGGTTTCAAGTTTTTACAGGAAGCAAGAGATGCCAAACCATGTCGAGTATCTACCATCATGAAGGTTGTCGAGCATATACCATGTAAGCAAGTGATGTTGAGCCTCAATAATAGATGTCGAAATTCCATCAATGATGGTGCTATCGGGACTTTTGGATTCAGATCTATGCCACATGTCAATCAATCTGCATGGTTGCACCTATATAAATAGACCCCTATGGACATCTAAGAGGAGGCGATTATTTCTTTTCCATTTTCTCAAGTTTTATAATTGTAATCCCTAAATTGATTGAGGGATTTAGTGCCCATTGTAATTTGTGAACTTTTTCCACATAAGGACTTGAACGATAAACATTTTGCATAGAATACTTCTTTCAAATGACTATACTTGACTATTGTTGAATTATGGACAAACATATGGCTATCTTTAGGACTTGAGTTTGAATAATGAATATGCATATGACTTCACTCAGACTCGAACTAGACCTGCACATTATCGCAAGCTTGCATAAGGCTATTTAAGCCCTTATCCAAACCAATATTAGCATGCCTTACATATTTGGTTAGCAAAGAAATTTGTAAATATTTTGATGCTAGAAGGAATGCTCGAACCTCTGTCCCTGCATATCCCAACGGAGAACTTAATGAATTTTCTATTTTCGGCATAACCTTACAAAGGAATTTAAGGATTCTCCAAAAGACTCTCCATATCCAGTATATTCCTATTGAGGGCTTTTCGTATCTTGCATAACCTATTAAACCGCACAATAACCATGTCCGAGCAAGAATCCTCTAAGCCTTACTTTTCTAGGTCAACTTATGAAGTGACCTATGATCTTCAATTCCATGAGGAGCAAGTGTTAAGAGAATTAGCACTAATGACTTTAGCTAAAAAAAAACAAGAAATTCCTTATGGCCTAGATAACTGGAGTATAAATCCATTCCATATGGGATCTACCCGATCTTCTCTTACTATCCTACTCTATGAAAAGAAAACAAGAGAAGGACTGACTTGTCCTCAGAAATGAGAAACACTATACAACTTCAAGCTAAAAGAACTATCTTCAAAAATGAAATAACAAACGATTTCAATAAGTTTTCCCAAAAGTGGAAGAGATTAATCGATCGCTCTCCTACCCCAATCAGAATTAGAGAATTTTCAAAGAAAAAAATGGCCATTACGATTAAAGACCAATGTTATAAGAAACCAAACAGGGATCAAAGACACAATTTCCTAGAATTTTCGATCTACTAGAGCCCATTCCCTTACTACCTCATATGAAAACATTTATCTTAGAACCAAAGAGAGGTTGAACTATTAGCCTTCAAAGAAGAAGCGATAAGGAAATGAAAGAAATCTTAGGGCGCTTATTGCCAATACCACCAAATGAATGGACATGAAACTAATTAGTGACAAGCACTTAAAGGGATGATTAAGAATTTCTAGGGAAAAGGAGAACTTTAAGAATTTGTTAACAAAATTTGAGCAAAAGATTGAATGCATATATAATGATAAAGTGCATAATAGAGGAAAATACTTCATGGAAAGGAATTATAAAACAAAGAAAAAGCCTTTGATCCCATCATAAGGGCCTGGTCAAAGCACCTTCTGAATGGGTTCAGGATAAGCCTTGGGTCCTGCTTATAAGTCTAGCCGAAGCACTGCAAGCCTTCGGTCGCGCCTACATGGCCTAGTCAGAGCACATCCTAGAGGGAGGTCAGAGTAAGCCTTTGGTATTGCCCAAGATGACCAGGCCAAAGCACCAACCAGCCTTCGGTTCTGCCTATAAGGCTTGATTGGAGTGCCTCATAGAAGGAGGACAAGTAAGACTTTGGTTCTCTCTAAGATGACCAACCAAACGCACCGACCAACCTAAATCATTACATATAAGGTAATAAGGGGCTCAATTAAAGCCTAAATCATTACCTATAAGATATTAAGAGGCGAAAAAGATTTAAAGCCTAAATCATTACCTATAAGGTAATAAGGGGTGAAAGAAATTTAAAGGTGGAAATTAGCCACAAGGGCCTCTTTAGCAAGTGGAATTAGTTTCTAGGACACACAATTGAAATAATTATTTTCAAGGAAAAAACAAAAAATAATTAGTTTCTAGGGCCTAAAACCTATGAAAGTTATGTCCTTGACAGTAACTGGACTGCTGACTTTGTCCTTGAAAGTAATTATTCTGCTGGCTTTGTCCTTGAAAGTAATTTCTTTGAATGTGTGTCCCAGAAACTAATTGGACTGCAAAGTTTTTCCTTTTAGTGAAATGCCCCAATTTAAAGCCTAAGTCATTACCAATAATATAATTAGGGGCAAAAGAGATTTAAAGCTCAAATCATTACTTAAAAGGTAAGAAGTGGTGAAAGAGATTCAAAGCCTAATTCATACCTAAAAGGTAACAAAGGGAAAAAGAGATCAATCAAGCAAGTGTAATTTCATCCTGAGAATGGATCAAAATAATTTTCTAAGAGGAAGTGTTATTAAACACGACCAATTTGGCTTTAAGCTAAAATTAAAGCAGTCTTCGAAGGAAAGGTCAAGAACTAACTATTATCCAAAGTCAAGGATTTCAACGTCAAATATGGATATCTCAGAAATTTCAAATCTCTTTGTCAAAATATTCCGTTGAATAACAGGAATCTCCGTTATTGACCGAATTTCCAATCTCCTATTAGTTGATATGTGAATCTTATCAAATGGATCTCTAGTCTTCTTATTAGTTGAATTTATGGCCTTCTTATCAAAGGTATATCTCATCTTCTATTGACAAGTAACTTTCCATGCTTATAAATCTCATATGACAAAGAAAAGTGATCGAATGCCATCTGGGAAACCCAAACGGAGGGAAGCAAATTTAAGCAATGAGGATCCATTTATGAAATCATTCTATCAAGAACGGTAAGGAGACAAACTAATTCAATTCGTCTGAAATTTTGCTGATTCAATAATCATTCCAAAAGATAAATTTCAAACCCAAGTTCTTAAAGTTTTAGAGATCAATAAGAAAAAAATTTCACAAATTTATTTGGCATTTACAAAATAAAATGATTGATTTGAGAAAGAAGCAATTTCTCAAAATTATGGAACTCATAATTTTTCATTTTGTGCGTTTCCAAAAGAAAAAGGGAAAGTATCATCAAGGAAGGTGAACAAACAAGTACTATAACACCCACTAAGCAACTCTCATATCAAAGCATATATAAAAGCATTCTTCGGAGAAGCAAAAAGCAAACAAATCTATCAAAGACCATAAATCATATTGAATCAAAGTTACCAATCTCAAACAAGCTCAATGAGTTCGGATGTAAGACCAGAATACGAAAGAGAAACACAAGGTTCATTTAAAATATCAACTATTTAGGAAAAAATTATTTAGTAAACTTACATAACAAATATTACAAATTTCAAGAAAAAACATCCTAATCTTCTTCAAGAGGAGGTCGAGGGAGTGAATAATGTTGGTATACTTTTTCTTTCCCTTTCACCTCAACCTTGAGAAGGCATGGATGATTTTCACTTGAAGCAGGGGTGTCTCCAAGCAAAAGAGGAGTGCCTCCAATGTTCATAAGATGGTCGGCTCACCCATATAAAAATCAGTGTTGATATCATCTATATCATGTTTCCGCTACTCTACTCGGCCTTTAATTCATTTTTGTACCTAAAAAAGAATAATCAATTTTTGAATCGAAAGCAACTGTTATTTCAAGCTAATAATCTACGAGGGAGTCTAATCTGGAATTTTCAAGCGACATCACCTCAATTATTTTTAGTTGAGACCAGAGTTCTTGCGCTTTTTCCTTCAAAGCCTCAACAACCGATGAAGGTTTAGTGATAGGGCAAATTGCCACATCCATAATTCTTTAACTTTCTTCTCCTTATTCCGGATGATGTTTGAATCATCAGTGAAGCTAATTTGAATTTTAATGCATGATCAAGTAACTTATTGACTCCTTTAAGAGTCTTGACCTTTTTCTCAAGAGCATACTTCACATGTCCTAGCTCCTCAATCCGACTTTGATACTTATCGAGATGTTCCAAAACTTTTTCATCCCGTTTTCCTTTTATAAACTGGGTACATTCATATTCTCGGCACCATCTAGCAATATATATTCTTGCCACTATCTAGCAATCACTCCGTTATCTAAACCCAAAGAAGGGATTTGCTAGGAAGAAAATTTCTTTTTGTCGGCCGAGGATTTAGGCTAAGTTGTCCTTGCTGGGGTAGGAGCGAAATGGCTGGATCTGACTCCAACTTCAGTAAGTTCCAGAGATTGATATGATACTTGGTTTTTCAGTAGGTCAACTTCAAGATTTTCAATTCTCTGATATAAATGAGCAATTTCTGCATCAATTTTGATTTCTTAGTCTTGGGGTCTGGATAGACCTATTGCGCTTATATTCATTCTTAGTTCTTCTATATTTTTGTCCTTTTCTTTAATTTTCTCCTCTAAGCTCAAGGACATTTTGTTTACACAACTTAATGTGGATCTCAACTTATAGTATCTGTACCATTTATATGATTTTGGGTTGTCCGAAAATAGTGTTGCTAAAACATCTTGAAAGGAGCTCTTCTTAATATCTAATATCAGTCTGGCCTTATTTCTGTCCCATGGAGAAGCGAGGTCAAGATCGCTAGATGTAAGCATGAGTTGACATTCATAGTGAGAATAAATAAAAGAAAAATCAGCATATGGGGAAAGTATATTCTTTTATTAATACAACATGGCTTACAAGAATAAAGAAGTTCAAATTACATTAAAAATCTATGTCTTATACAATCAATTCTCAAGTTTAAAAGCATTAATTTGAGATTTTTTGAGTGAACCCATAGACATATGGAAGATAGAATCAAAAGAGACATTAAGCCCATAAGGACTAACCACGGGAGAAACTGATGATAATCTCATCTCTCGGCAGGGGGACTAAAATCTCAACATAACAATTTAGCATAATTAGACTGGATTTCTTTAAGCAAACTATTTTTTGTTACCTAAGAAATCAAAATATAAGCTGGGAAGTTGTGTATAAACTTCTTCAAGGTCCCTAAGAATAGTAGTATTTTGCTAGTCAAATTTTTTTGAGGATTAATGTTTCCTCCTTAAAAGCCATTTTAGCTTGACCAATTTACTTGAAAGTTCTTTTTAAACAGGAGTCCATAATGATTAATTAACCTGTGTATTTCAAGAAAAAACAAACTAAGACACAAAAAATGAGAATTTCGGTACATATAAAGACTGTTTGAATTACATAATAGAACCACAAAATCATCTGAGTTCATACAATATAGACCTTGTGTAAAATTCAAAGATAAATTTCTCTTTGTTAAACTGGACTTTTTCAAAATAAGAATGTGGAAGGAAAGTGGAATGGCCTTAACCCTAGGAAGGTTTCGACATTCCCTAGGATGAGGATCAGACCCATGGTCATTCAAATATCTATTATTCAAATGCCTAAGTTACCCCCCCCCTCTTTCCCTAGAAAAGAAAAATTAGTAAAAGGTTCTTAGAATAAACTTTATAAAGGAACTCTGGTAAAGTGCCCCTATTTTCAATAAGCATCCAAAAGAGCATAGTCAGCTTCACAATCTCTTTTATAACTCTTTCCTGATGAAGGCAAGATTTTTTCAAGAGCTGGGCTGCCTTTTTTTATTTGAATTTTTTTAACCGATTTGCATAAATAGGAAAACACCTATATTTTTCAGATAAGCTGCTGCGATCTTCAATCAATTTCTTAATTTCTCTATTTAATCACAGCACCATCCTCCCACTTTTCTCATGCGAAATCTCATAATGATATTTGTTTCTTTTCCATAGCTAAAATAGCAAACTTATTAACTAAAGCTAATGAATAGTTATAGTATCTAAAAATGATAAGTTTTATACCTGCACTGTGTGAGCCGTGAGATAGTAACTTGAGTTTTCTCTTTTACATGATGTCCGAGGGAAGGGGCATTGGTGAGATGTCTTCTTGAGGAATTTTTTAGGATTCATGAAGATCGGGAGAACTTATATCATGAGCAGATAGGCCTAAGTCATGGCCACCTAATCCACTACTACCATTTCTTGATCCTTTAGGGTCCTCTTACCATCAAATCCATCTTCATCATCATTGTTATCATCATCATCATCATCATTTTCATCTTCCACTTCCTCATTGTACTCATCTTCATTAACCAGAGGATTATTAAAAGATAATAGCTCCTAAGGATTTATAGGCTTCCTTTTTGTAATTCATTTTGAAGTAACCAAGGAACTCTTCCTAGCTTGAGATAAAATTTCCTATTAAATTTATCATTTGAATCCGAGAGTAAAGGAACGTCTAATCCAGAATGTTTTCCTATGTTGTCAAAATATTTAATAAAAAGGACACCCTTACAGCATTGTTCCCTAATTTTGGGAAGGCTTGATTGATAAAATGGGAAACTTTCCATTTGTCATCTTTAAAAATGTTGTTTGCATAAACGAGGGCAATGTCTTTGCTTTCCACATATTAGCCATTTGAACCTTTTCTGGCTTTCTTAAGCTTTATCTCTAGGGCCTTCGCCCTCTCTTCGGTTGCTAGCCTATTTTTTCGGTCCTCATCTAAGTTTGACGCAAATTTATCCTTTTCTAAGATAGCATTATTCTTCTCCACTACAACATCAAAAAATTGGTCCTCAAGGAACCTAACTTTAGTTGCCAAGAAGAAATCTACTCTTTAAGATTTGGAACTTGACTAATAGATCCTTTATAGGCTTGTCGGAGAAAAAAACATGTGCTTGGCCACCTAAAACATGTGAAAAATATACGATAAATAAAAATTTATGAAGCCAAAAGCTTACATTAGGAAAACACATAAGAATACCTACTACAAGAACCTGTTGAAAGAGAATACAGAGATGATTCCTAAAAAAATTAGAAGGTTGTAATGGCACTAAAAAGGCCATAGAGGGAGACTGAATAACCGAGCAAAGAAAATCATCAAAACTTGAAGGGATAGGTTGAGCCACAATCTTAGATGGAAGAGATTCAAGAGGAGGAGTCAGGGCTAATTCCTGATACAAGCATAATATAGCATTTGCAGACGAAGGAATCGATATATCAATAGCAGGGCTTGTAGTGTGAGTATCACTTGCTTTCCTTAAAGATTTTGATCTAGCACGCTTAAGCCGATAAAAATAGAATCTTGGTAACTGTGGCCATATCTTCATTTGTTTCTTCAGTAATAACGGGAAGAGTTTGATCTTCTTCGAGTTTAACCTTTTTACTGGAGGGAGAGTTGAAACACTAAATAGGTCATTAGAATTCGTCTTCCTTTTTTGATCTTCAATAGCCCTAAGGGCATTAGTAATGTAATCCTCAATGGGAACAGTCACGGTTGAAGAGGAAATGGGAGCTTTAGTGTCCTTGGGCCTAGTGGCCGAGATGGTAGAGAAAAACCTAAGTCGAAGGAAAAATCATAAGATAACAGTACCGAAAACCTTATTAAAGTTGTGGTAAGAAAGTACCAAAAGAATTACGTTGAATAAAGAAGGAAGAAGGAAAATATTTTTGATTACTAACAGCCAAGGCTCGTTTTCCATAATCATCTCCCTTGCCTATTCCCCACGCATTCTATGACATTTCATAATCAAAGAGTATTTACGAAGATTGGCTTCAATTAGTAGTTTAAGGTTGTCCCCTATGTTTTTAAAAGCCAGGTTCAAGACACTAATTGTAGCAACAGAAGAATTAGTCCCTTTGGAAGCGGATTCTGAAAGAGAATAGTTATCGTAAGAGAATAGCAAAATATAGTATAAACAATAGGTGGCAGCGAACCTTACTGGGAACAAAGAAGGATCGTTGATTCCAGGGGTACAACGCTTAATATGAAAGAATCGATTTTCCTAGCCCCTTTCATTATTAATCAGATTAATAATTAAACTCTTCGGATGAGGAAGAAGGAGATATATGGAATCCTCTAACTACTTGCCCACTTTCATAAGATTTACTAATGAATGAAGGGTTTCAACATTAAGTGAGGAGAGGTTAGCTTCCCAACAAGTATCTCTAGGAAACTCAGATAGGTATAGGAGTTGGGAGTCAGTTGTATCAGAGCAATGCCCAAGTGTTTCAAGAATTATATGAGAAAATCTAGAAATGGATGGTAGCCTAAGTACCAAATGTGGATAGGAATGAAAGCGAAAAATCCTTCCAAACGATTATGTAATCTACCTAATGGACCAACTACCATAGCTTCTATGTCTATAATACCAAACTTTTGAAAGATAGTATCCACTTCATTTTGGGAAGCTATGGAGGATTGACTTAGCCTGTAATCTCCCTTCTTTGAAACAGGAAATTTCAAGTTCTCCTGATAAAAAGAGGATTTAGAATCTTCCTTTCCGGCCATTTATTTGCCAGATGACATTGTTCAAAATCAAGGAAGCACCATATGTTTTATAAAAGTTTAAACTATTTAAAGAAAATGCCAAAGACAGTTTGAATCCTTGAATTTAGATATAAAATGGATGATCAAGTGTATAACCTATGGTTTGTTAACAGGTTCATATTTAGTCAAAAAACATTTATCCAGTTATTAAACTTGTGATGAGATGCCAAACCCCTAAATAGTTATCGATTTTATAACTACTTGACAATTCACCAAATATATAGTCTATTGCTAGATATTGAATCTATAAAGAGATGTCAAATTTGTAGATGGTTAGTAAATTCATAACTAATTGAAAATTCATTAATTATTTATTGAGTTTGCAACAAGATATCGAATTTACATCTTATTATTGAGTTCATAATAGGTGTCGAACTTATGACTAGTCGTCGATTCCATGATGGGGTGTCGTACTTATGGATAGTTAGTGAGTTGGAATTATTTAAAAGTGCTTTGCCTAGTTATTGAGTTTGCAACATAGTATCGAATTCATAACCAATTGGAGATCTATTAAATTGTTATTTAGTCCAAAATGAGACATCGAGCTCATAAAAGTGAGTTCATAACCAGTTGAGGATTCTCTGAATAGTTATTGAATTCATAGAAAGGTGTCAAACTCATAACTAGCAACTTAATTCATAGAGGACATCAAATTTATAAGAAATTAGTGCGATCGAAATCATTTGAAGATGCTTTAATTAGTTACCAAATCCACAATAAGATATCGAATTATAAAAGATCTCGATTTTGTAACTAAATAACAACCCTTTAAATAGTTGTGAACTTATAGAAGGTTAAAAGATTGTCAAGTTTATGATTAGCTCACAATTCCTTAAACACTTATAGGATTCACAATTGATTATCAAGCTTCTAATTAGTTGCCGAATCTTTAATTGATTGTTGAGTTCACAATAAGTTGGCGAACCTATAACTAGTAAACAAGCCCCTAGCATAGTATGATTCTCTACGTAGATGTCGGATTTGACTATTATCAAAAATTCAGTAAGTTACTAAGCTTCCATAAAGGTATCGAGTTTTCGATAATTATCAAAATCCATGGATTATCAGGTTCCTGTTAATCATTAAAGATAAGAATCGCAAACATCGCTTGAGTCCTAATACCGAATTCTCAAGATCAAAAAGGTGTTTGAATCTATTCGCTTGTTAACCCAAATGATTCATGGAAGCCTAATTATTGAATCCCTAATTTTGAAATCAAAAACCTCTCTTTTATAGCTAAATTTATTAGAGAAGGAAAATCGCACCTCAAATTGAGTCTGATTATTGAAAGAAATAAAAGCCTTTCTTTAAGATTTTGAAATTGAGAAGAAGAAAAATATAATTGTGGGTTTGAGTTTTGGTTGCAGTTAGGAATTTTTGAAGAAAAAGAGAAAAGTATTTATAGAAAGAAAGAAATAACGACGAGCGTTGATTACCATTCAAATGGACAAACGAGATTAAAGCAGAATACCAATAGGTGGCAATGCTAATATCGAAAAGCAACAGCATTGATATCGAAAGGTGGCAATGTGAAAAGTCAAATTATACTAAAGTATAATACGCTTCTTCCACGTAGGGGGTAAATGTTACTATAAGTATACATGCAAAGCTTCTAAAGAGAACGTATCAAGTTTGACAATAATAGGGAGTGACGAGCCAGAAGAGAGTCGGGTCATCAAGCACTCATCATTAAACAAAGG
Organism: Allium cepa; assembly: GCA_030765085.1. Lineage (NCBI taxonomy): Eukaryota > Viridiplantae > Streptophyta > Magnoliopsida > Asparagales > Amaryllidaceae > Allium > Allium cepa. Next base: position 543,546,548 of record CM060940.1, on the reverse strand, counting down.
ATAGCAAGTTCGAAACACTTACAAAGAGATGTCGAACGTCTAAAAGCAAAGGGTTGTTGAACCTCTATTGTAAGAAGGATGTTGCATACTTAAGTAAATATCAGATATAAAAAGGTGTTGAACCTCTAAAGATGCTGAGCTCCAAGTATTTAACAAATATAAAGAGTTGTCGAGCATGAATAAATAAAAGAGGAGGTGTCGAGCCTCAACAACCATAAAGATTGTCGAGCATGTAAGGCAGAAAAGATATCGGGCCTCAAAGGAATCTCGATCATAAAATAAACAGAAGCAATGTTGAACATTACAAAGAGATACCAAACCTCTAAGAAATAATGAGCCTCTTTGATAGGAGAAGTTATCGAGTATTTAACATACAAATGATGATTGCAAGCATCGATAATGAATCAAGGTACTGAGTTTGTATAGCGATGAAGTGCCAAGTCAATAAGTGCTTATAGGTATTGAGCTACAGTAGGCCTGGAAGAAATTTGGATATCAAACTTCAATAACTCAAAAATTATCAAGACTTTACAACGTTAGCTGTTGTAAAGAATTTACGAACAAGTCAATGATATTGAGTTCCTACAAGAATGATGATCTTAGCAAGGAGTTTTGAGTTTTAAACGGAGCAAGGAATACTGAACCATGTCGAGTATATATCGGGCCATGTCGAGTATCTACCATCATAAAGGTTGTCGAGTATCTACCATGTAAGCAAGTGATGCCGAGCCTCAACAATGGATGTCAAAACTTCATCAAAGATGGTGCTATCGAGACCATTGGATTCAAATCTGTGCCACTTGTCAATCATCTCGTATGGTTGCACCCCTATAAGTAGACCCTATTGACATCCAAGAGGTGATGATTCTTTCTTTCCTATTTTCTCAAGTTTCAAAATTATAAACCCTAAATTGATTTGGGGATTTTAGAGCCAATTGTAATTTGTGAACTTTTTATACATAAGGACTTGAACAATAAATTTTTGCATGGCATACTTCTTTCAAATGACTACATTTGACTATTATTAAATTACGGACAACCATATGACTATCTTTAGGACTTGAATTTGAATAACGAACGTGCATATGACTTTAATTGGACTCGAACTGGACTTGCATATTATCCCAAGCTTGCATAAGGCTATTTAATCCCTTATCCAAACCAATCTTAACATGCCTTGCATATTTGGTTAGCAAAGTAATTTGTTAATAGAGCTAGAGATGGAGATGATGATGCTGGGCAGGTTTCAAGTGAGTAGATATTTGGTTTCTTTGGAGATGATTATTATTTGGATAGGAGAAGGCAATGGTGATTGCTTATGTATATTCGGTTTTTTTAGATATTTGGCTTGACATTGTTGTTAGTGTTCGGATATTTGGTCGCAGATTGTTTGGATATTTGGTTTGTATTGTAATGATATTGTTTGATTTGGATGTGATATATGATATAGATATTCGAATGGGATATGTAATATATGATATTTGTTTATATTTGATATACAATATATGACTGTGATACACACACACACGAATGTATGATTGAGGTGAGAAATGCAACAAAAATACTGCAAATATTTTTCATCTAATGCATCGGAAGGCGCGTTTTCTTGACATTGGAAAATCTAATTTTTGCACTTTGATTGGCCGTAACTATGGCGTCGGCATGTTGTCGACAAGGCGTGTCGAATTTTATAAATTTAAAAGTAGTCGACATGGCGTGGAAATAGCGTTAGTAAAGCAGCATCGGCTCATGTCGTCTTCAACGCGCCGAAAAAGGCACCATAGAGGCGTCTTCAAGGCGCCGGTAAAGGCACCTCGCGAGGCGTCTTCAAGACGTCTAAATTCTTTTTTTAACACATTTTCTACCGATGCCTTCTAAATCATTAGCACAGAAGCAGTGTCGGTAGGTCATTTATCGATACTGTACCGATGCTTATTAGGCATCCGTAGATTATCTTTCTTTTGGAGTGATGATATCAGTGTAACTTTAAATGAGTTTAAATGAAATATAATTGTATATGGAATTTGTTTGGAAAATTTTACACTATACGTGGCCATCAGCGGTCGGCTATACATTAGCAATTAGAGAAGGGGGAGTGAGAGACAGAGAGAGTGAGAGAATTAATGGAATTAATTATAGAAGTTTCAGTTGAAAGAAAGGGAAATGTATCATTCTTTCAATTATAAACAAATCCACTAATTCGTTTTCTTCATTCATTATTTTTCATTCATTTTTCTCTCCTCTTCCTCATGCCATGGCTGAAATTTTGGTACTCCATTTCCAAAATAGGACATCTCCAAATCAAATGAAAAACATCAAATAAGATATAAATACAAGTGGTTCATCCATCTCTCGTAAGTATTGGGTATGAGCCTTGGAGATCCGAGGAGAAATTTCAAATCAAGATGTGACTTTTGGTTAGACCCGAAAGGTATCTCCTATTTTAATTGTTCTATTAAATATATAATGATTATCATAATTTTGTATGTATGTGTGTGTGTGTGTGTATTGTTGACTCATTTTGATTGAAATTATTTATGTAACTTGTGTAGTTTGTTAAATGAATTGGTTTGTTCTTAATTTAATAAATTGAAAAAGTTCATATATGATAAAAAAATTGATTTGATAATGATTCTAAGTTTTAAATTTAATTGTAATATATTCTAATTTTTTATCCAATTTAATGTTTGAAACGTCCATATTTGAATATTTCAATGGATTTTCGAATTTGTTGTGTTCAACATTGGTTTTTGATTTAAAAAAACTAAATTTCATTTGGGTTGAAACTTTTAATTTATATGCATTTTTTCAGTTAATTAAAGTGTATATATATTTGCAATTACGTTAGAGAATTTTAATGTAGTGTGAAACTTATTTTGAATTAATTGGAAAGTTTTAGTTTAATGTTTATAAATACACACACACACACATACATACATACATATGTGTGTGTGTGTGTACTTATAAACGTTTAATGTTTGTATTTCATATTGATAAGGGTTGTTTTAAAAGTATTTTGGTTTTATCAAAGAATTTAACATTGGGTAATAATATATGTATGTATTATTATTATTTTTTGTTTATACCATTTAATTGCATCATAACACTTCTTGAATGTTACTTAAATGTTGTATTAAATAAATTTGCTAAGGAGGAAAGGTGGAATCAATCAACAGCTTTCGTCTCCTTTTCTATTAAATCTTTACCTAACTGCATCTGGATTTAGTCATGTTCAATCCTATCCACTGTTGCATCTTAATTATACTTGTTTAATCCTATCCATTGTTACATATTAATTATACTTGCTTTATGTTTAGCAAGTTTTGCACAATTTAAATTATGAGCATTTTTTATCTATTCAAACTTTTTCAAATCTCACGCTTAATTTATTTAGACTTAATTGATATAATTAAGATAATGTTAATTAAATATGATTTTATTAAATTAACTCGATTGAATTTAATGAAATCATTTAGACTGCGTAGGCCCACCATGATCCAAATAAGAAAAAAGTTTGAAACCTACATATTTTCACCTATTGCAGACCGACTTGGTTCTTTTAGCAAGAAAATGTTTTGATTAGCATGTTGATTGCAAAGACAATGGTGAGGGGAAAACCATTCTGCTCAGCCATATGGCCTTATGATGTATCTATTTTGGTTTGAGATTGACTATTATTATTCACACTAGACTTCCTATCCGATCGAAGTTTTTGATCTTCCCCTTAACTCTCGGGTGCTTGTTTTAATAGGTTGAGAGTGAGGTTTTTCTGGTTGAGATGAATAAGATTTCGAAGACTTGCAGAAGACAAGTTAATATTATAAATTTATTTTCTTTTGCAATATAACTGCTTCATTGTTGATTGTATGTAATAGCGTGATTTATAACAATTAAGCAGTCATGACTTTGATCACATAAGATGACATCTCTATATGTCGCTCTTGGAATTATGTGTATGTATTATATTTTATCTGATCAGTTTAATCGTGGGATTATGCAATTGTCATGCAATGAACTTAAATTTGAATGAATGAAAATGTTTTAATATAATTGTAAATTCTCACGTTCTTGATGTTAATGATACAATAATTGATCTCATTTTTATTGTTGAAAATTTGTACTAAGGATAACTGTATCATCATTAATGTCTATTTTTTAGTCTCAAATTGGAGGACGTTACGGTTGCTTCGGGGGAAGAAGCTTTTTAAAATTGAAATTAATACGAACATATCTACAACCTACTAGTTTCAAGAAAAATTAAGTAGTCAGCTATGATTTCAAGTGAAAATGAATAATTGTATATGTTTAACAACGAGAAGATAATAGACGAGTTTGATTTTAAAAATGCAAGAAGAAGTTGCTTCTGTTGATATTTGTTGATCTATTGTTACAGTTAAAATTTATATATTTTGGTATGTAATTTAAATCATTTAGTTGAACATTATTTTGTGATTGATGTTAATTTTTATAAGAGAATTTGCATGTTGTTTCGTACCCATAGATGTGTTTTTTTTATTAAATATTGGAGCAAGAAAACATAGAATAATTATTGAATTAGGACATTGAATGTGTTTGGACCAGCATTGTCTTTGGTTCATATTAATTTCCTGTTTAATTTCTGTTTTTAAGTTTGTTTTATTTTCTTTTTGAATCAAGTCATGGTAAATCACCACCTAGGTTGTAGGTAGTGTCAGATTGTCTACTTAGAATTAGTTCAGTGAGCAGGGTGTGCGAGTTTGCAAAACTCTATAGGCGGGAGCAGAGTTTGCGAGTTTGCAAAACTCTATAGGCGGAGCAGGGGGTGTGAGTCTAGTAGAGTGTTTGTGAGCGGGAGCAAGGGTTTGCGAGTCTGTTAGAGTGTTTGTAAGCGGGAGACTTTTTAATTCTAATAGAAATCTAGGAATGCAGCAGTAGGCAGGGGTTGCCGAAGCTGGGTAAATTTTGTGTGTGATTTACTTTTTAGCATATTTATTTCTGCAGTTTGTTTCTGCATTTAAATCGAGAAAATTTGCTATAACCCTATTCCCCCCCCCCCTCTAGGGTTAATCTAGATCCTACAAGTGGTATCAGAGCACGGTATTTTCTTTAACTCTAGAGTCATGAACTCATCAAATAATGCTTTTTCTGAGGAGCAATCTATTGTTAGGCCACCCATGTTTAATGGGAGTGATTATGCTTATTGGAAGGTTAGGATGGGCATTTATCTTAGTTCTGTTGATTATGATGTTTGGGATATTATTGAAACTGGCTATAAATCTCCCACTATAACTGTTGGTGATACCGAGATTCCTAAACCTAAGGATAGGTGGGATGCTAACGATAAGAGATTAAAAACTACAAATGCTAAAGCCATGAATGCTTTGATCTATGCTCTTGATAAGAATGAATTTAATAGAATTTCTCATTGTAAAACTGCATAGGAAATTTGGCATACCTTGGAGGTGACACATGAAGGAACTTCTCAAGTCAAGGAGTCTCGTCTAGCCCTATTCAGCAATGAATACGAGAACTTTGTGATGGACAAAGGCGAGAGCATAAAGGACATGTTTGGACGCTTTTCAACTTTGGTGTACAACGCTAGAGCGCTTGGGAAGGTATTCACCGAGGTAGAGCTTGTGAGGAAGGTGCTACGAGTCTTACCGATAAACTTTGAGGCAAAAGTCACGGCAATCCAAGAATCGAAAGATTTGAGTAAACTAAGCATGGAGGAGTTGATTGGTAACTTGATGACATATGAGCTTGAGCTAAAAGCAAAGGAGGAACGCAACAACTCCGAACCAAAGAAGAAGACGATTGCCTTAAAGAGCAAAGAAGAGAGCGATGAAGAAGAAGAAGATCCGATTGAAGAGCTTGCAATGGCTGTCAATAATCTTAGAAAATGGTCAAGATTCAAGCCACGCAAGAAGAAAACATCTGGTAATAGGTCAAGAGAGTCTAACAATTCCGATAATGAATTGACATGCTATAACTGCAACAAGCCTGGCCATTTTAAACAAGAATGCCCACTTCTCAAATACAACCAAGGAAAGAAAAAGAAGAAAAAGGCCTTTGCAGCAACTTGGGATGATGAAGAAGGAGAGGAAGTTTCGAATAGTAGCTCAGAGGAGGCTAACTTGTGTTTTATGGAAAAATTAGATTCAGAAGCAAGCTCAGAGGAATCTAGTGAGGCAGGTGACTATTCTTATAAAGAACTTGTTTTTATGTGTCTTGATCTTACTAAAGAAGTTGATGCTCTTGAATCTAAAATTGAAAAACTGAAATCTGATAGGAGAGAACTTGCTCGTGAAAATTTTAGGTTAGAAACTGAACTTGAAAATATTCAAAACCTAGAATGTAAAAAATGTAAAATTTTAGATCCAGAATTATCAAGACTTAAGAATAGCTTTGAGAATCTTGAAAAAGAAAACTTGAGTCTTAAGGAAACCATTGACACTAGGAAAAAGGCTTTTATAAATAGATGCACCTCACTTGTAACTGAAAACACAACACTAAAAACCAAAGTCCAAAATCTTGAGAAATCTCTGAATAATTTTTCAAGAGGAGAAAAATCATTCAACATGTTATTGGAAAATCAAATTTTTGCTAACAACAGAAAAGGACTAGGTTTTGGGAAAACATAAGTTGATGGTAATGCAAAAGGTAAGAGTGTCTTTGGTAGATGTGAAATAATTGGACATTGTGTTGAAAATTGTAGTCATAGGAACAAGAACACAAAATTTATACAAGTTTGGGTTCCTAAGAATTCTACAAACAAATTTCATGTCTATTGGAACAAGAATGAAAGGACTAAACAAGTTTGGGTTCCAAAGGGGTTATTTATTCACAATGCTTCTGCCACTAACAATCATGGACCTATAAAAACGAATAGGTCACAAAAATCTTTCATCGTGTAGGTATGGTGGCAGGCTAAGGAACAACAACAATGTTCTCTGGATTTTGACTGTTCCAGAAACACAACGGACAACAAAGCAAAGTTCCTTAGCCTAATATAAAGGGTGACAGAATCACAATGGGCAACCACGAAAATTATCGTAAAGGTAAAACAGGTGAAAGTATATTTATTTGATCGATAAATTAAATGTGATAATCTGCACCATATTCTGAATGAAATCAGCCAATATTGAGATGTTGTAAAGATGATGTTTTTTATTTATTCTGACTTGTTCAACATAGTTGGCCAATTATATTTATGTCAAAAACACTATTCTTTGATTTACTTCATATATAATAGTTTGGATTAAAAATAGTGTTTTGTTGGATGATAATATTTTTGGTTACGGCTAACTCTATATTCACGGTTTTCTGATTATTTACACGGCTTCAATTCAAATTCAAAGAATGTCATTTAAATTGTTGCTAAAATTGGGTTTGAAATTTTTGATGCACACTTCATGGTCTGGTTTATCAATTTTAGTTAGTGATATTTTGGATTGAAAGAGAAACTCAGATGCAGATTACACTGGTAATCTAGTTGATAGAAAAATTACTAGTTGAACGTGATTTTTGAGATATTTAGTTACTGCATCGTTTTTCAAAGAATACATCTGCATATTTTTCATTATAAATAATTTTCAAATAGCAGAAATTCTTTTTTCTCATATAACCCCTTCAAGAAAATCATTGTTGACCATATTTTCAGATTAGTCATTTTTATTTGATTTTAAATGACAAATTTTTGACTAATCTGACTCCCTACTAATTATCAAAAAGATAAATAGTGATTGAAAAGGTGATAAGTGTTGATATTTAACATACATTACTCAAGAGAGTATATTTGGAAAATTTCTTTAGGAATTCAAACAAGAGTTATAAAAAAAATTTGTTGGGTAAAGATTTCATGACCATTTCTATATCTATCATATTTCTATAGACCATTGTTTATCAAAGCTTAAATATAGTTTGTCGATATGTGGTACTATAATCAGGAATCATTTGTTTTTCATGTCACATTTTTTTTGTAAAAATAAATAAATATCCAAAGTATTCACTCTCATTTAAAAGTCCTCACGGTTATGCATGGGTGAATTACTTGGATTTTTGATTATGTGCTTCCATGCTCATTTAAAAGTCCTTACGGTTATGCATGTATGGAACACATATCAAAATTAATTGATTAAATGGACAAGTTGATTTTAATCCCATTTAAAAGTCCTCACAGTCATGCATGGTTAGAAGATAATTGATTTCATTTTTTAAAATTAAATTGGAATACTACTAATCTCATTTAAAAGTCCTAACGGTTATGCATGATTAGTAGATATTCAAATTCCTGATATAAATGTACCATAAGTAGATACAACTGAATGATTTTATATGAGAACATCATTACCATTCTTTCTAAAAGTGGAATATACGCCTAACAAGGGTATTATGATTTTTGTTTGATTTTTATTGAAGTTTAATATTTATATTCAATTTGAGTTTAATGTTGGATTAATATCGATCACTCTATCTTTATTTTCTCTAACACTATTATTCTTTTGCTGATAACAAAAGGGGAGAGAAAAGTTAAGATTTTGTCAAATAGAATCAAGCAAAGGTCAAATAATTTTCCATTTGCATGTAGGATCATTTATATATTTCTATTTGTATGCATATATGTAGGGGGGGCATCATGTGGAGAGGAAGCATTTAAATAGGGGGAGCAATTAGTATATATCATTGTTCAAATACATTTAACACAGTCAAAATCTTAAATATATGTTTGTTATCATCAAAAGGGGGAGATTGTGGAATATACGAGTATATGATTTTTGTTTGATGATAATAAACATATATACATTCATTTAAATGTATTTGTTAATGTACTATTTTATTCTTCATAGATTAAATAAATATTTGTTGAATAAAATAAATAACACAGAATTTGAATTCAAACAGAAATTTTATTTAAACAAATATTTATTACAATCTTGAATAGTACAAATTCAAGCTCTCACTATACATATACATTTTTGAATACATCACAATTATCTTTACATTAATATCCTCACTACATATCACTCACACTCGTAGTTTATCTTCAACTTCATTCCAGTTATAATCCAACATCTGAGAAATCTGCAAAAATATTCACTAACGCAGTTAAATTGAAAAGGAAATATTTTTGCAATAGAAAATGAAATATGATTTTTGAAATATCATTTGCCTCAGTTATTTGGGTTGTTCGTCATCATTTACATTTGTATTCATCACACACGAACAGTGTGACATGTACAGTGTATCACTGTACATGCCACAAGGCCGTGCACATCGATATACACTTGATAATGCTACATGGACAGGTGAGCACAGGTCAAACCCAAATGAAAAGCCGGGTTCAACTCACGTGCAATATATTTAAAATCACGACAAGAGCACAAGGTCAAACCCGAGTTTTGAAACTGGATTCAACTCAAGTGAAATTTCAAAAATCAACATGAAAGGATGCAAAGACCAGAAGTCTAATTCCAAACAACTCAGCATTGAATTGAATACATGGAGGCAAGACCAAAGTGCAACAGACACACAATGAAAATCAGAGAAAGGATGAAGACAACATGAAGTGAATCAAGTTCAGTGACACAGCAAAAATGAAAAAAAAACAAGCAGCAGTGAACAAGTGTCACAGCAAACAATGTGCACCAGTGATGCAAGCAACAGATCAAGTAACATGTAGAAGCAAATGCTGTCAAGACTCAGTACAACAATACAAACTGACTCGAAGAACTCCACTAACAAACTGACTCAAAGAACATCAATGACCAGAACACTAAGTGTAGGCAGAGGAATGACACAGCAATATGTTAAAACATATGAACCAGCAAAGGCCAAAGTCTAACAAAGGAAAATGTACCAGAGAATCATATGTGCAGAGGACCAGTGATATAAGTAATATGAGCAGACCCAAACTGAAACTCCAGCAGTAATACAACAATGACCAGAGTCAAAGTTCACAAGTGCAGACCAAATGCAGTGACACAGCAGTTTTGAAAAAGAAAGACAGTAACATTTTGCAGTGATACAAATGCAACAAACAAAGTCAAGGGCCGAGCAACAGAATCAATTATGCAATAGTGAAGAACACAAGGCATAGCAATTGCATAGCGAATGCAACAGTGACATGCATATCAATACAGCAACTCAAAGACCACAAATAGGCTAGTTCAGGTAGAACAAGAAGGCCAGAGACTACAATACATGAGTCAATCAAGTGATACATGGAGGTGTTAATGACAGCAAACAACTCTGTGAACATGTGAAGCCAGAAGAACTACACAACTACAAGTACAGGGATGAACACAACGAACATGAAGCAGTGCAAACTAAAGTAAGCAAGTACAAGATAAATAGCAGCAATGTACATGTACCAGTGAAACTCAACCAAGTGCATCAGGAATATGCAATCATCTCGAGATTATAATACTATAGAAAGCATGTGCAAGGGTCAAACGAATGGAATGCAACAATAATATCAATATACTGTGAACTGTACAGTAGTGGGTATGCAAGCACTACATAGCAGCAATATGCAGTCGCAAGTAGCCATGCTACAGAATATACAATGAAGACAGTGGTTGATGTCATCAAAGAATGTACAGTCGAAAGCTACAGTGGATGAACGAAGTTCAAAAGTGCAGGGATGACCAAGTAAGAAATTCAAGTGTGTGTAAATTTGAAAAAGTCAAATGAATTCAACACCGTGGTGACCACGTAAAAAAATCAAAGCCGTGCGCGTCAAGGCAGAAATCAGGAAAGCCGTGCGCATCAGGAAATTAAAAATTTAGGAAAGTATCAAATTGATACGAACAAATTCAAGGAATTCAATTCATATAAATATCAAACCCAATTGTCATCATAGGCATCGAGTAAAAGCATGCAATTTAACCAGCAACGAAAAGAAAATTACATACCGCAACAACGAACTCGATCAACAGCGGAGCAACGCAAATCAATCATAAGCGAAGCAGCGAGCAAGAGCAACGCCGATCTCAAGAGAATCGATCATCAGAGAACGAGCGCGAGCAAGAGCATCACAAACTAGTCAAAGCCCCAATTTGGATCACAAGGGAACAAAGCCCTAATTCACATTGAACAGAGCCGCCATTTTTCACAAGCCAAAAGAGGAACGGATTAAAGCAAAAGAATGGGCCGGCCTTTATTTTAAAGAGGCTTTAGCTTTAGTTTTATTTAGGGTTTATTTTTAAAAGGGGATGTTTGTTTAATTTCTGTTTTTAAGTTTGTTTTACTTTCTTTTTGAATCAAGTCTTGGTAAATCACCACCTAGGTTGTAGGTAGTGTCAGATTGTCTAGATAGAATTAGTTCAGTGAGCAGGGTGTGCGAGTTTGCAAAACTCTATAGGAGGGAGCAGAGTTTGTGGGTTTGCAAAACTCTATAGGCGGAGCAGGGGGTGCGAGTCTAGTAGAGTGTTTGTGAGCGGGAGCAAGGGTTTGCGAGTCTGTTAGAGTGTTTGTAAGCGGAAGGCTGTTTAATTCTAATAGAAATATAGGAATGCAGCAGTAGGCAGGGGTTGCCGAAGCTGGGTAAATTTTGTGTGTGATTTACTTTTCAGCATATTTATTTCTGCAGTTTGTTTCTGTGTTTAAATCGAGAAAATTTGCTATAACCCTATTCACCCCCCCCTCTAGGGTTAATCTAGATTCTACATTTCCTAGTCCATCAATTCATCGTTGAGGGTATGGAAGATTGAAATATAAGAGACTAATCCCGTAATCCGCTTCCGATAGGGAGAGAAAACAACAACTATGCTTGAGCTTCGGCCTTCCATAATAACTTTGTGCACTATTCAGCTAAAATTTTCAATTTAATCACTAACATTTTTTGAAAAAAGAATGCTACCCTATTTCGATGTAAAAGAAATGAATATTGATACCGTGTATTCTAACTGTATAAGCATAAAGTACTCTCTTATTCAATATTGGGCCGAGTTATTTTGTTAAGCCCAAAATATAAACTTTGCATATAAATGCAGTGTATACTGCATATCAGATGAAGGTGAAGATTACAGTCATTTTATCTTTCAAGCTTTCAAATACAGTTCTGTTATTCAATCATCAAATTGTCAAATCATCAAATATATCATTTAAACACAATTCTTCTCAAACTTTATCATGGTATCAGAGCCAATACATCAAGCCTAACGGCATTCCAGAAGCAAATCCTCAAAACTGCAGTTTTTTATTTTTCATTTGAAAGATAACGGAACTTAAAGTTCTGTGAAGATTTGTTGCAAACTTTTTCATATCATAAGGTTGTTGATAGTCAAGAAATCATCAGAGAAATATCATCATCTGATTTCTTGAAACCCATCAGGTATATTTCATCATTTGGGTTTATAAAGTTGAATTTGCATATAAAACAGGTATCGTGCCAAAGAAATAGAAAACATTTCTGGCTGCAGCAAGTTTTATAGAAAAGGAGTGCAAATTCAGTTGCAAGAAACATCTTAGAAAATCAGTCTCTGAAATCAAGAAAGCAGTCATAAGCAGAAAGATAATCATTGCCTTGCCAAGAATCCATCAGATTATATGATCATCATTGGATTTGGCTGCAACTTACCTGGTGGATCTGCAATCAAAACTTTCTTGAGTTTGCAAGTTTATAGATTTGTTCTATTTTGGATTCTTTATCACTGATTTCTTCATGTCTGAAGGAGATAACTCATCAGCAACATCAGGTTCTAACCATAATTCTTTGCAGCAGACAGTTGATGCAGCAGAGAAGTTAATCAAAACTGTCACTACCTCAAAGTCAGCTTATTACCATTCATCTAGAAGAAGATAATTATCTTCTATGGAAGCTTCAAGTTGAAACTGCCATACAAGGGTATGGTCTTGAGAGTTTCGTTCTTGGTACCAATCCAATACCCCTAAGATTCATTACTGATACACAAGGGAAAACTGTTAGCAATGAAGAATACACAAGATATTACAGGCAAGATAGATAAGTTCTTGGTTGCTATCTTCTGTCAATACAAAGCTGTTATCACAGGTTATAGGTTGTAAAAAAGCTAATGAAATATGGATTACATTAGAAAGAATATTCAATACTCAATCTGCAGCAAAGATTATGCATTATAAGAGACAACTTCAAAATGTCAGCAAGGATAATCAACTTATGAGAGACTATTTGGCACAAGTTAACAACATATGCAACATGTTAGAAGCTGCTGGGCTTAAGATTTCTGAAACAGAACATGTATTGTCTATATTGAATGGTCTCGATGATGAGTTTGAGGCAGTAGTTGCAGTATTGTCATCTCAACCCACCTTACCATTTGTTGAGTATGTTCACTCAATGTTGCTTGCTCATGAAGCAAGACTGGATCAAAAGAAACCTCAAGATTCTGATCTGTCAATTAATTATGCTGCTAATAATAAAAACAAAGGCTCAAGCATCAACAAACAAAGTCAATCTTATCAAAGAGGGGGTAATTCAAATAGATCCAGAGGTAGAGGAAGGTGGGGAAATAACAACAACAATAGACCAAGATGTCAAATATGTGAGAAATTAGGTCATACAACAATGAAGTGCTACTTCAGATTCATTATAAACTACATGCCGAATCAAAATCAAAATACACAGAGAAATGATAATCCAAGTATCAATATAGCATAGGTGCAATCTGACAAAAATAGTTTATCTGATAATAGCAAAGGAATCAATTAAGATACAACAGCAAGATCAGAACATATTCATGATGAAAGCTGGCATCCAGATTCTGGAGCTACTAATATTACTCATACTGGTGAGTCTATTAATATTACTCATACTGGAAATGCATTTATTAAAGGTGCAAGACAGTTATTTTTGAATAATTTGTTGAGAGTGCCAAAAATAAAGAAAAATCTCATGAGTGTCTCTCAATTTGCTAGAGACAATAATGTTTATTTTGAATTTTACCTAAATTATTGTTTAGTTAGGGACATTCTAACTAAAGAAATTTTGTTACAGGGTAATGCAGTGAGGGCTCTGTACAGATTCAATGTAATTAGTTCAGGAAAGTTTGAAAGAAATCATCAAAGTTGCAACATTGCTGAAGTTAGACAGACATAGAAAAATAAAGATGTGTTTAATCTTTGGCACTATAAACTTGCTCATCCTAATGCAAATGTTGTTAAACAAGTTCTCAATGAAAATAAGATTTGTTCTGTTGATATATCTTTGTCATATGTATGTTCTTATTGTCAAATGGGTAAGAGTCACAAATTAGCATTTAGTGATTCTTTAACTGTATATTCAAAACCATTGGAGTTAGTTGCAACAGATTTATGGGGCCCAGCTCCAGTATACTCAGATTATGGATACAGGTACTATATATCATTTATTGATGCATTCTCAAGGCTTACATGGATATATTTTTTGAAGTCTAAATCTGAAACATGCAAACTTGTTACTCATTTTATATCTCTAGCAGAGAAACTAACTGGCTGTCAGGTAAAAATTAAGCAAACTGATGGTGGGACTGAGTATAAGCCACTCAGTAATTATTTCAATAAAAAGGGAATATTTCATAGAATTACTTGTCCCTATACATCTGAACAAAATGGATTAATAGAAAGAAAACATAGATATATTGTTGAGATAGGTCTTACTTTATTAGCTCAAGCATTTTGCCACTGAAATTTTGGCTTGAGTCTTTTAATACAGCTGTGTATCTAAATAATAGATTGCCAACAAAGGTTCTCAAAGGAATATCTCCTATAGAAAAATTATTTGGAATAAAACCTGATTATCAATACTTGAGAACCTTTGGATGTTTATGTTTTCCTTACTTAAGATCTTATAATAGCAATAAATTAGATTTTAGATCAAGACCATGTACATTTTTAGGTATGGAACCAATCAAAAGGGTTATAAATGTCTAGATGATAATGGAAGAATATATGTTAGCAGGCATGTTGTTTTTAATGAGCAGGTGTTTCCTTTCAGCAGTTCCACAATAAAAACAAGCAGAAAGGTATATAATCCAAATGTTTCCATACCTGACATACCTATATATTCTGATGATCTGCAAACTTGGAAGAATGAAAGGACTGCTGGTGCTGATGATCCACAACACAGAGATCAATCAGGTCATGAATCATCCGAGCAGTTCAACTATCACAGTCAATCTCCTGCAAATACAAATAAGCAATCACAACAAGTAAGTGAAAATAATACAGAAAATCAAGGAGGAAAATAGCAGCACAAGTGAAGGAGAACAACCACAAGCTACAACAGGTCATCCCATGATCACAAGAGCAAAAAGTGGTATTTTCAAACCAAAGTTGCATACTGCAATAAGCAGTACTGAAGAGCCTGAAACCTTTGAGCAAGCTATTGTTGATAAGAACGGGAAAGCAGCTATGGATGAGGAGTATAATGCACTCATGAAAAACAAAATATGGAGTTTAGTATATCCTCTAGAAAATAAGAATATAATTGGGTGCAGATGGATTTTCAAATTAAAGAAAAATCCAGATGGAACAGTAGCTAGACATAAAGCCAGACTTGTGGCCAAAGGTTATACACAGTAGTATGGATTTGACTACAATGAGACATTCTCTCCTGTAGTCAAACCTACAACTATAAGAATTATTTTGACTATTGCTTTATATAAACATTGGAATATTATGCAACTTGATGTCAATAATGCTTTTTTGAATGGCTCGTTGCAGGAAGAAATATTTATGGAGCAGCCTCAAGGGTATGAACAAGATATGAATCTTGTTTGTAAATTGAATAAGGCCTATATGATCTTAAACAGGCTCCAAGAGTCTGGTTTGATAGGTTGAAAGCCACATTATCTACATTAGGCTATCAATCTACCAAATCAGATAATTCTTTATTCATCAAGATCAATAGAAATTCATGTATATACATCTTAACATATGTTGATGACTTAATATTACAGGGGATGATGTGAATGAAATCAACAAACTTACTCAATATCTTGATGAACAATTTTCAATTAAGGATCTTGGTGAATTAAATTATTTTTTGGGTATTGAAGTCAAAAGGAGATCAAATTCAGCAATGTATTTAAGTCAACAGAAGTATATTTTAGAGTTGTTATCCAAAACAAAAATGGATAAAGCAAAGCCACAACCAACACCTATGATAAGCAGTCAACAGCTGCCTAAAAACAGAGGAGAATCCATAACTAATATCAAAAAATATAGAAGTGTTGTTGGGGCTTTGCAATATGTAACAATTACTAGACCTGATATATCTTTAAGTGTGAATAAAGTTTGTCAATTTATGCAGGAACCTCTAGATAATCAATGGAAAGCAGCCAAATGAATTCTGAGATATCTAAAAGGAACTGTCAATTTTGGTCTATTACTAAAGGATTGCAACAATGTTACTTTAACTGGATATTCAGATGCAGATTGGGCTACTGATTTAGATGGCAGAAGGTTTGTAACAGGATATTGCATTTATCTTGGTAATAACCCTATATCATGGTGTTCAAAGAAGCAGACTACGATATGCAGATCAAGCACAGAAGCTGAATATCGCAGTGTGGCCAGTACGATAGCAGAAATGATTTGGATTCAATCACTATTAAGCGAACTATATCTAAAGCTACATGTCAAACCAACCTTGTGGTGTGATAATCAGAGTGTTATATACATGACAGCAAATCCTATACAACATTCGAAGACAAAGCATATAGAAATTGATCTTCATTTTGTTCGAGAGCATGTGTTAAAAGGAAACATACATATAAATTATGTACATGCACCTTACCGGCGAGCTGATGCAAAAGCTCTATCTGCTCGAAACTTCATTAAATTTCGAGGTGACTTAAAGGTTGAAGAAATTCCAAAAGATACAAGAAGAGTTACTGACTGATTTGAGTACTTCAATACAAACATCATCTCTGATTTATGAGTCTTTGCAAATTTGAGTTTACTCCAGCAAGCATATGTACTCACAAAGGCATATTAAACTCAACACATCATCAGATCTCGAAGCAATTCAAAGATTAAAGGAATTTCAGATGGTACTTGAAGAGTTCGGCCTGATTTCTGTTTTCAGTAACCATGAGTTTATTTGACTTCAAATTAGCTTAGATCCAGACAAGAGATAGCTAGATCTACTCCTTTTGATTCAGATTCGACACTAAAGGCTGGATTTTTCAAGATTTGAAGCACAGCGAAGAAAGAGAAGTCGTCGTGCCCTAACCCTAACTTTGGTTTGAGGGGGGTAAAAGAAATGAATATTGATACCGTGTATTCTAACTGTATAAGCATAAAGTACTCTCTTATTCAATATTGGGCCGGGTTATTTTGTTAAGCCCAAAATATAAACTTTGTATATAAAAGCAGTGTATACTGCATATCAGATGAAGGTGAAGATTACAGTCATTTTATCTTTCAAGCTTTCAAATACAGTTCTGTTATTCAATCATCAAATCATCAAATATCTCATTCAAACACAATTCTTCTCAAACTTTATCATGGTGTTTTTGCAAACATAGGAGCACACATGAAGTTATTATTGTATTGTCTATTTTTTTACATGATGCATTCTACGAAGGACGCTGCTATAAGACCCGAAAAGGGCATGTACATGATGTACGAAAATGTGATCCGAAGGGTCTAACATTTATATGGCTTAGATACCAGTTCTGGCTCCGTTCCATGACATAAATTTCGGACCTTCAAGCTTAATTGTTCCTGGAAATGGTACATGTAACAAATATCTCCTTAAATGACACAAAAACATACGTGCATTCCATAAAATTTCGCATGTGATGAAGATGACAAGCGTCTCACAACACGACTCACGACCGATCCAAATATCCTTAAAGGAAGGTTGTTCACAATTCATTTTGGATTTAATCTACATTGTTTCCAGTTTGTTGTTTTCGTAAGAGGAAATATCGCAATAGATTTTGTATTAGCTTTGTAAAACTATTGTAATATCCTAGCAAAAAAGGCTTCGTAAGTTTTCACATATACACCAGCATATTCATCGACCACCACTTATTTTCTTATAATTTCCACTACAGAGAAAATGAATCCGCCCAGCAGTAGCGAGTAGGCATTTCAATATTCCCAACCAGGTGTCCCAATCTTTGTGTGCCATAGTTATGAACTATGGAGCATCATATCCTATGACTTGTGGGATAGAGTGAACCAAGGATGTCATTCAAATACATGTGACCAAGAGGCTGCTAGGGCGGGATTCCAATTGAAGACCACTCAACTCGAAACCCCATAAGCACAGCGAAAGACGGGATCGTGATAAGAAGGGTAAAAGTAACCAATCAATAACTCAATTTCAATCACAATCAATCCAAAAACAATCGCAATTCCAAACAAGCAATTCAGAAATCAAAACAATAATGAAAAATAAATCACACAGCGATTTATAGTGGTTCCACTAACGTTGTGTTAGTGTACATACACTTTAAGAGAGTTTTTATTAATATTGATAAGAAGAGTACAAGAGATTAAATACAATGAGTGAAATTTTAGTTAGAAATTGATTTGTGTAGAAGAGAATTGAAGAAAATTAGGTTTTAATAAACCTTAATCTGTGGAGGCTAATCACTTGCAATTGCTTGCACATTCACAGATCAGGAACCTGAAGCTAGCTTATATATGTGAATAGAAACACTAGGCATGTTTCGAAATTGCCCCTGCAGATATCATAAATATTCACGCCAAGCCCACGCGTGAAAAACAGATGTTCGTCGCCTCAAATGTCTGTTCAAATTGGTCAGACGTCTGACTTAACCCTATGGAAAAATTTCTCTACAGGCTCAGATGTCTGATTTAAGCCTCTGGAAGAAATTCTGCACAGACTCAGACGTCTGACCCATTTGGTCAGACGTCTAACCTAACTCTCTGGAACAGGTCTGGTGTAGATTTACTGAAAACGTCAGACGTCTGAATTTTTCCTCAGAGGCCCGACGCTGTCAATTCCGCCCATTTTACATTTTCCCTTATAACTTCCACCTCCGAACTTCTATTTGCAAACCGTTTTCTCTGTTACGAAGCTACTTCTGATCTCTATAATTCTCCATATAGTGTCGTCAAAATTTAACACTTCACCTCGACACTATATCAATTTCCAACTCCAATGGTACCATACAATCAACGACAACCGATAACACCAACTATCACTTCTACCTTCAGTCAAACATGAATGCTTTTCCAATGAGGTCCGGCAAAGTCACTGCCCATTGCACTCCACCAGCGAGCTCAGGCAAAGCCCCCGCCTATGAAATGTTGAAAACATCCAAATCCTAAGTTATCTCACCAAACTCCGATTTGCGAACCGTTTTCTCTATTACGAATTTACTTCCAACCCCTATAATTCTCCGTATATTGTCGCCAAAATTTAACAGAGGCCACGTTCAACAAGAGGAAAGATGCAAATGTCTTGTCCCTCATGCCTCGAGGGGTAATAATATCTAATCTACTTCGTATTACGGCCTTTAGAACATCTAAAGAAAAAGGAAAAAAAATGAAAAAGTTTGGAGTATACCATAACATTACTTCTATGTCGCTATAAAACTTATGTGTGAATTTAATGATTACTTACTGAAAAATAATGAAAATGTACATGAATTTTTTTATCGAGTTTCCGTCATCATAACTCAAACAAAGATACTAAGAAAGATAAAAGAAATTACTCAAACAAAGATACTAAGAAAGATAAAAGAAATTATTGCGAAATGCTTGCGGCGTCTACGGACAAAATTGAAGCATACAGAATGAATTTATTCTTATCAAAAAATTAGGGAAAGATTTCCAAGCGAATGCCAATATCACTTGTCAATTGAACAAAAGAAGATGATTATGTACATATACAGGGCTGTATTTGTACGAGTATCTGATGTCCGTTCGTGTCCGTGGTTAAAATATGTCCGTCCCAGTTTGTTCGATTTTTAATTAGAACACGAGCTAGGACAACAAAATTTGTACGAGCAAAAATATCGTCCGGTCCGTGTTCGTTCGAACTCGTTCGAATTTCTTATATTTTAGTATATCATCTATCAAAAACTATATGAAAACTATTTGGTTGGTTAATTGAGTACAGATTCATAAAATATTTTGTTTTTTCTCGAAAACTCGAGTTCATCCATGGGTTTTTAGCTCATACTTCAATACACATTGATAAAAATAATATAGCTGATAGAAATTCTATTAAACAACATAAAATTTGATGTAAATAGCAATATCCGTCCGTATCCGTTCGAGTACGTGTCCAAAAAACGTATGTACGTGTCCGTCCGATTTTACTTAGGACACGAGCTAGGACAACAAAATTTGTACGATAAATCTCGTCTGGTCCGTGTTCGGTCCGATTTTATTTTGAATTGAAACTGAACACACCTCCGTCCGGTCTGATCCGACCGATTTACACCCTTATCGACATGAGACAGGCTAATGCGTTGTAACAAAGTACGAGAGGCAGAGTCATGGTAGATACCAAAATTGCCAAACATTTTAATGTTAAGGTCGAAGAGGAAATTTTTACAAAAGGAATAATTCCTAAATTCTGACAGGTGTTGTTGCACTTGTAAAAGAACAATTATAAAAACCAAGATTACAGATACAACTACTAGAGATGTAAAAGTGCAATCACCCAAATCGAGTAAAGCATACCGCTTAGAAGAGAATGATGTTCAACCATTTAATTTATTCATATTTGAATTCTTAACAATAAACAGTAATTATTTAGTATGGTGGACAGCAGACATATTTCCACGATGTTTTTATTTTTTTTTGAAATTTTAAAATGCCCAACATCTATCGATGAAATCTCAACATCGATTTGCAATCTCTATCGCTATTTTCCTACCAATCACCCAACAACGAAATTTCATGTCAGTTTACTTGAAATAAAAGTGACGCGACTAATAAAGTTTTTGCACTTATAACACACGTTCGTGCATAATTTTTTTATTAAATATAAAGTAAATGTTTCTACCTATAAGATGAACGTACATGCTATTTATACTATTATTAATAAAGAAAATTCAATAAATAGAATTTATACGATTTATTTTTAAAATTTCAAAAATACTTTACATGGAGTCTCATTGTTTCCTCCACCATCATCCCTTTCCGATCATCCGACAATAGAAATTTACAATTGACGTGCAACTTACATCACCAAAAACTAGTAGAAATTATTTTGTGACCACCAAATATTTATCACTTATAGCATGCTCGTTAATTGTTTATTAAATAAAAAAGATATCTCTATTTATTAGATGCACGTATGTATGATGTAGACTAGTAGAAAAATAAGGAAATCTTTGTGGAGCTCGATGAATCTCGCATGTGTAAAATGTATATTTGAACTAGACCTGTCAAATGGGTTGGGTTGGGTGAAAATGGGTTGGGTTGGGTGAAAACCAACCCATTTATGATACATTCTCTTCTACCCATTTATGACCCAACCCACTTAATAAACGGGTTACCCATTTAACCCATTTAAAGATTTAAATTTAATTTGACCAACAAAAAAAACAAATAAATATAAAATAATTCTTATTCCAATTTTTATGTTTTGAGATCCGACAAAAATTTAATTTAATTTTCATCAAAATTCAAATATGGAGATGTGGTAGCTTATTATTTTCTAAGTACAACTGTCGGTCTCCTTGAAGAACTACAGTGTGTGTTCACACGATAAAGTGACCGAGTGTTTCATACTATCCGTAACTTAGGTGGTAGTTAATCGGTCGAAGTCCCGCCTGATTTTGAGCTAGAACGAAAGAGTTATTGCAGTCTGAACAAAAAAAATAGCCGCTTCTGCACTAGGCGGAGTTCAATATGCAGATGTGACAGCCTGTTATTTTCTAAATACAACTGTCAGTCTCCTTGGAGAACTACAGTGTGCGTTCACACGATAAAGTATCCGAGTGTTACAAATTGTCCGTAATTTAGGTGGGAGTTGATCGGTCGAAGTCTCGCCTGATTCCGAGTTAGAACGAATGAGTTATTGCAGTCCGAACAAAAAAAATAGCGGTTTCTGCACTAGACGGAGTTCAAATATAGGGATGTAGTAGCCTGTTATTTTTTAAGTACAACTGTCAGTCTTCTTGGAGAACTACAGTCTGGGTTCACACGATGAAGTATCCGAGTGTTCCATACTGTCTGTAATTTAAGTTGGAATTGATCGGTCGAAGTCTCGTTTGATTTCGAGTTAGAACAAATAAGTTATTGCAGTGTGAAAAAAATAATAGCGGCTTCTTCACTAGGTGGATTCAAATATGGGGATGTGGTAGCCTATTATTTTCTAAGTACAACTGTCAGTATTCATGAAAAATTATAATGTATGTTCAAAATTCTTATTTTTTAAATTTATATTAAAATTTAATATTTTTAATAAATGGGTAAATGGATTACCCATTTATAACCCTTTTAAAAATGGGTCAAGCCGACCCATAACCCATTTTATGATATTCATAAATGGGTTGATTCAACCTATTTATGAGTAGGGTAAATGGGTTGGGTTAATGGGTTTGGTCAAATTTTGACAGATCTAATTTGAATGGGACATTTTATGTGTTTTGCTATAAATAATGATTTTTGTTATTTTTTAATTTGTTTTTTTTTATTTTTAAATAATATAGTTAAATAATTTTATATTATTTACAAATTATTAAACTCTAGGAAATATGTAATAAAAAAGACAAATTTTTTGTAGATAGTAGGAGTTTGGAATACATATACAACACTACATCTTTCTTTTGAATATAATATAAATACAATATACAATATTATAATACAAGTACAATCCTGGTAGTTCGTAGTACCAATAATCAATCCGACTTTTACGAGATGTGATGTTGGAAAGCAAATATTGTAAAGCAAAACATATGTTTCTCGTTCCAGTATACAGTGTGACGGTTAGAAGAATCAAAAGGTATATGTGTCATAATTCAAAAAAAAAAGATAGATGTTAATATGAAGAACAAAAATTTAATGAAATTTGCTTCTAAAAAAGGTAAGTAGAAATGACCACAATGCTTGAATTTTCGAATTAAGCGAGAACGTGTGATTTGGTGAAGAGGGATAAGAAAAAATGAGAAATTATAAAGAAGGAGAAAGGATGACTGTCGAAAAAAGATGGCCAGATGTCAACCGTTCGATTTCAATTGTAGGGATTCTGCGATGCCAATCTTAACTAGCAAACCGTACCTTAAATCATTGAAAAATGGATAGTTGGGGTCCAAGTGAAGGATGGCGAAACATCTTAAATCAATGACGTGTACTGTTTTCAAAACATAAAACAAAACGCATCGAGTGTGATTCGGACGTGCTACTGTTAAAGACGCTATAACGTGAAGTTCTATAATGACTATTTTGTCATTATTGAACAAAAAGAATAATTCTGTAATATCAAAAATTAAGACGAGCTCGGAAAGTATTCCTCTCACTCTGTAGCTAGCTTAGAGGATTTACTCGTAGAGCACAATAGAACAAGATCATAAACTACATACAAGGTACGTACATTTGAGCTGCAAGGGTCCAAAGGATGCAATGAACAGTCGCCTACAAAATACTGTTCAAGTTAGTCACGCTGCTTTTGGCTCATACGATAACAGGGGTCCAACATGCTTATTAGAAGATTTTATAAACTACTTGATCAGTCAGCAGCCAAATAAGGTGAAAGTCGCTTGCTTCTAAGCTGGGATGAACAATTTTTGGTTAAATCAAATAAACCACTTTATTTTGATCTATTTAGTTTGATTTTAAAATAGATTGGTTTATAATCAATACGTAAAAAAAATTAGTTTGATTATTAGCATAACCAAATAAACCGATCTTTTAAAATCATCAAAATTAATAATATCGTAATGATTTTTTCTATTAATTAACTGATTTAAATACTATTAAAAAGCATATGAATATTAAATAAAAATATTTTAATTATATACTTATATTTTATTTTAAAGTACCATGAATATTTCAAACATAAAATGCGAATCTTTTTAGT
Organism: Allium cepa; assembly: GCA_030765085.1. Classification (NCBI taxonomy): domain Eukaryota; kingdom Viridiplantae; phylum Streptophyta; class Magnoliopsida; order Asparagales; family Amaryllidaceae; genus Allium; species Allium cepa. The sequence goes on along the minus strand of CM060940.1, from coordinate 543,522,592 downwards.
TCGGTTAAACCGGATAATCAACTAAATCAACCAAATTTAATTCGATCGGTTTGATTTGATTTTAGTTTGGTTTAACAATTTTCATCATCAAATCAATCAAGCCGACCAAACGCTCACCCCTATTTCTAAGGCCGTCTTCAACAAGACCACATTCAACTTTAATATGAAACATTTCGATCCATCAATGCCCCAACGGTAAATATTACACGTTATATTACGTGTAATCTTCAAAGGCATATTCTTGGATCTGGACAACCATTTAATAGATGATCAGCTTTAGACACATATTAAATAGGCGTTCAAGGTCCATCGGCTTCAACAAAACACAACGACTACATAACGGTTAAATTTTTATCCTTACTCAAGAAATAAACCACTTTCTACTCTTAAAAATTCAACAAACTCTTCAAATATCTACTTCTACACCACAATAAGCTTATATCTTCACACTACAAGAAACGGTACATTTTTCGATAGCAAAGAAATCCGTCGCTGAATAGAATTTTCCACGGCTTCTAACAACAGCCGTCGATACATTTCCAACGGCTTTATTGACGGTTTCCGACTGCCGTCGAAGACACGTCGATCATGGGAGGTGCTGAAAACCATCGCTATCCCTTGGAAGCTGTCTGAAAAAATTGACCTACAGGTCGTCGGGAGCCGTCAGAATTCCTGAAGCTGTTTTCTCAATTTCCTGCTGCATACTTGCCTTCCGTGCACAATCCATAAACACAATATATTTCACCACAAAAGTACATATCCAATTCAAATATTCAATATGTAATCAAACCATACAAATATAATCAAATCACATAAAGAAATAAATCAAACGTAATTCGTATAAAATCAAACCAACACTTCGCTAACATAATTTACATACATTTCATTGTACAAAATATACATCAATCCTTCATCAACTCGCCACCATCAACTCCTAAATATCAAAATTACTATCACCAAATATATCATCAAACAATATAAACAACATTTCAAATCCAACTCCACCAACTCAATGTGTCATTAAAAATTATTAAAAAATGACACAAAAAAACATACCTATCGCTCCAGTCAATCACCTTAGATCCTCCGGAATCACCTGAAGAAGGAAAGCGGCCACCATACTGCTGCATGTACTCAGCAATACGCTGATCCAACAACTATGTCATCTCGATGGCTTGCCGACTGTGACATCCCGGAATTTTGACCCTATTATTATTATAAGTTTTCGATCAAATTTAAATAAAATATAATATTTTCATTTATAAATAAATAAGATGTTGGATATTATTGGTTATATATGTGTTATAAAGGGGATTTATAATTTTAAAATATAAATAGACTCTTTCAACAATATTCAAAATTTAATCTGTTTTATTCTATTACATAAAAAAAAATTATATATCAATGACACTTAATATCAAAAGTAATAAATGTAGTTAATAAGGATGAGTATAACAATACAATTCTTTTCACATTAATATTAAATATAAACACCTTAATGCAAATGTAAGTTACTAATCAAATATTGAAAGATTAAACTTTAAATAAAAATAAGATTTAAGAAATGTTTCTAACAACAGCTTTTGAAATTAAAATAAAAATAAGCTTATAAATATAGTTATAAACATGGGCTTCTATATATTTAACACAAATATAACATAATAGTAGGATTACAAACATAAGTACAAAATTATAACTTGAATATGAAATAAATAAAAGTGTTAATTATTGAAAGACAAATACACAAAATCTGTAAGCGATGAGACTAATATCTTTAAAACAAATGTAACTTGTTTGCAAACATTAATAGAAATGTTAACATCAGCAATGAAGAAAATTGGAAACCTGCAAGCAAACATTAACCTATATGTGAACATATGGAAACAAAAAAAATCACTTTACAAGTTCACAATAGACAAACGCAAAGGTCATTATGTATTATTAGGAAAAACTGCTCAGCAAACATGGTTTTTTATATGTTAACATAAATATTTTCAAACAAATACGCTGCAAATAGTTTTGTACAAAATGGTGTTAGCAAACATTAATATTATGTTAGCCTAAATGAACACATTAGTACAGCAAACCTGAAATATCTTTGTACCAAAATGTTGTGTCAGCAAACATTATGATATGTTAACATATTTGTTAGCACAAACATTAATTAGCCACCATGAATCTGAAACAAAGATCTTCCAGTCGAATTTTTTTATGCATCTCAGGTTCTAGCACATGGAAAATAAATAAATATATAAAGCAAGATATTTTAGAGTGAAAGCTTATTGAAGAAGGCACAGCTTGTTCAAGATATATATGTATTGAACATTCTTATTTCATTAGTTCAGTCTTTAAAAATCAATACTGAAAAAAAAAGTAAAAGAAACAAACACAACCTTATATTTGCAAGTCAAAACAAATTCTGGAAATAAGAAAAGTTACTGAAATTTCAAACTGCATACTATCAAGCTTAATCAAACTCAAGCTTCAGGTCTCCTGCATCTTCCAATACTAGTCTCTGTTACAGTAATTTTTGGGTGAGTAAACTTGATCTTTCAAGCTTAAGTTAATTTAAATCAGTAGAATAATTCATGAAATACTTTTATCTGAGTTGTATGGATTTTATTTTCATATGAAACTGCAGTTTTCTTTCTCCATTATCAACCATCCTCTGTTTTTGGTTTTCAACTGCAATCTGGTGAGTAAACAAAGTTTTTGTTTTAAAGTTTAAGTTAATTATAAGGCCATGATCCTTTAACCAATATAGTTTAGTTATTGTTTATGTTGAATATGAATCTGTATATGTTACTGCATATTTATTTACTCTATTATGTGGTTGGTGGTTACAATTAGTTCTTCTTGTTCAAAATTCAAACTATGCTCATCAATATAGAAACCTGTGATTTTTTTTATCTCAACAAGATGTTAAACTAAATTAAAGTTTGATTTTTTTTAAGCAAATTCTAAATATGTTGAAGGGGTACCTTCTGTTACAGATTATACAAGTAATGCACATATTACTTGATAAATTCGAATGTTTAAATTTGTTAGTTTGGATACAAATCTTGAATAAACATGACAAAGTGGGATTTTTAAAATAAAGATCAAAATTTAAAACTTTATATTCAAGAAGCAGTTTGGGTTTAAAGGAAAATTGCATTTTTGCTTAATCCAAGAGATTGAGTTATTTTTAATTAATGAAACTTGGACTGAAGCAAGTTTATACATCAATTAACTCGGGAAAAATACGAATTAATTTTTCTATCGAGTGGAAATTGCGTACGTGACTGAAGTAGGGTTATGCAGGGAGTTCGTTCTTCTCTGTAAAACAAACGTGTACGGTACCTACGTGCGATCGAGTGGCTCGAGATCTTGTGGAATGGTGGTTTAACGTGATGACGTCGTATGGGTAAATTCTTGGGCACTGTAGGTGGATGGTGATGCGGTGGTGAAGCCATTTGTTTTGTCAGATGTGAGTTTGGTTTTCGAGCAAAAGGCATTATTTTGATTTCGGGTGTTTGGGAATGTTTAGGGTTTAGATCTCGTGTTGTCACGAGATTTGGGGTTTGTTGGGCAGAATGGCTTCCGCAGGTGGCGTGTCGTGCTGCCGTGCATGTGCACGGTGGCGTTGGAGTGGTGGTTGTCGTGTCAGTGTTGTCGTGGGCCGTGTTACGTGATGTGCTCGAGTCGACGCCTGATTTTCTTCGAGTTTAACTCGATTTGAGCGCGAGAGAGAAGCCTGGTGATAATTTATTCCTGTGTTTTAAAAACAAACTTGCTGGAAGTTTTTTTTTAAAAAAACAGAGAGAGAAGAAGAAGGATGAGTTTCAAGGGGGGGAACTCAGGGAGAAGCGGGAAGCACTCGAAGTTATACCCGAGTATAGAGCAGGGAGGGTCTCGGGTTATTGGAGTTGGGGTAAACTGCAGTTTTGCAGTGATTTTGAAATTGAGTAGGATTGTTTTCCTACAATTTTTCATTTGATTTTAAACACCGTAAATCTGGGTAGTAGCTAACAGTTTAAGCCAAAACTCAGAGACAAGTTAATTACTTTAACTAATACTTAAATGTGTTTAAGCTAATAATTATTCAAATTAGGTAAGTAACATAAGATAAGTATAAATCTTATTAATACAAATTTGTAATTAGAGACAGATTGATTTCAAATCTTAAGAAGATTTTTGTTAACAGAACCACTAAGTTGAGAAATAAATATAAATTGTTTATTTTTAAGAAGAAATTAAGAATAATGAATTTGATTTTAATTAGTGGTGGATTATAATTAATAAATGAATTTATAATCAATTATTTAAGTTATGAATGGGTTAATAATGATTAATATAGAAAGTAGTAATTAACATCTGGCCAATTAAGTTTATTAAAGAACAATTAAGGTTATTGATTTATGATTGAAGAAAGGGTAATTAACGTTATGTAACTTGCTTAACAAAGTAATTATTTAATGGTGTGAAATAAAATTAAGACTTAATAATAAATTAAGAAAGTCATCAATTAGATGACTTGAAATGAAATAGTAAATTATTAATTAATGATTAATTAAATAGAGTTAAGTGATTAACTCTCAGGAAATTAATTCTAAATTTAATTAATTACAAACAAGATTTTAAGGTAATTGCTTATGAATTGTTGTGTATGTAGAATGTCTGGATTGTGATGTTAAATTGAAGATATTCTATGATGCTCTCTGATATGCTGTGATATATCCATGATGTTTGCATATGTTTTATCTATAATACATGCTATGTTAATTCAATTGTTGAGTGTAAATTATTTAAACTGTTAAGTTAATTAGACAACTTGGCCCTTAAAATGGCGTTTGGATTCGATGAGACCGGGATCGGAAGAATCAAATTTGATTCCCCGAAAACCACATCAATCCAATTTAAACGTTAGGTCGTGAATCTTGAAATGAAGATCGAGATGGTGTATTCAGAATGCAGGGTTATCGTCGTTGACTCTGAGGGTGATTCCAAAATGAGTGTGACGAGATAATACCTTCGGTTTCGTTCGAACCCGAACGAACTTGTATGGATTGAATGTTTTCAACACATCGTCCGGCGGACGATGAGCATTCTAAGTGATTTGTTCAATAAAGGTAATCGTAGCCTCAAGCCTCATCAACCGGGAATGGCTAAAACAGGGGAGATGCAGCAAGGTTGGGTGGGTCATGCCCAAGAAGGACAAGATATTTCCCCTGTCTAGATGTCCCTTTTTTTATATCTCGGCTTAGTGGGCGGTTTACTAGCTAGAACCGCGGGGTTTATCTTGTTCGGGACTGTTCAGTAAGGAATGGTTCCGGCCTTGTGTTGCAGGGGATGAAGGGAGTAATCCTCGGTACGGTGATCTAGGCCCCGTACTGTGACGGGCGGTACCTCAGTAGCCCTGCCATTGTTGGAAATCCATTTTCCCTACGAGACCCTACGGTTTTGATTTGTATTACCCACTTTTGTGGCTAGTAGCTGGAATTTAATGAATGTAACAATTTCGGCTATTTTCTATTTATTTGAAAACCCTAGACACTATTATAATATCACTGAATTTCCTATGAAATGTTTTGGTTAGCGTAAGGTAAAAACTTACCCGTATTTATTTGTGGGAAGTCTTACGTGATACCTTTATTTTCAAATGTTTTCCAAGTTAAACAACTTTAAACCGTTTACTCATACCAGACCCATGTCTGACCCGGAGTTTATATTTTGTGTTTTCATAAACTCTCGGGTACCCAAATTTTTTTACGGGTAGCCAAGAGATTCAGGTTAGAGTTGACGAATTCTGGAGGAGCAATGGAGCAGGAGGCTTCAGCGATGTAGATATATATATATATATAGTTCCGCTGTGTTAGTATCTCTGAGTCATATTGTTTGAGTTGTATGAACTAGACGGGTGTTTATAACCGTCTAGTATGTGATGTATGTATGATTGTCACATGTATTGATATTGTATAACTCTGATATATGTACAAACTATGTATTATTTAAGTGATATATCATATTTTGTTCCGTTCCGCTGTGAGATTCTAATGTTGTTATTCTTTCTTCTCTATCTTTTTCTATTTTCTCATCCCTTTATTTCTTAATGATGATACGTCTTTCTGGTAGTAGAAGGGCGGGTCATCACAGTTGGTATCAGAGCATAGGTTGGTGATAACCTTGGCTCTGGTAAGAATTACTCATAAAATAGAGTCAGTAGAACTCTAAAATGAGTTTGAGTGTATTAATAGATATGAGCGTGTATTTGTTAGTGAATATAAAATGGTTTTATATTGCGTTGATTGATTTATTGAGTGGTGTATGAACCTTCGTCGGCACAGCTTCGAAAACTGTATCGAAGGGGTTTTTAAACACTTGAATAGAGCAATTCGACACAATATTGATTTTTAAAGTAGGGTAAATGAAATAATTTTACCCAAATTTATATTTTGATATAAAAGAAATATTTTTCTGAAATAACTATATATATACTTGGATGTTTGATTGTAATAGTACAATCGAACAACAATTTAAACGTGAGTGATTTATAACCAAATAAAATTATTTAGGAATGATTTTAAATAAAAAGGAATATAACTAAAATTTGATTAAACCAGAATTGAAGTCCTAGAAATTTGAAAGTGTTTAAATGAATTTAAACAAAGGATTTGGAAATTTAAAAATCTTGGAAATGTTTGAAAAGTTTATCCAAAGATTTGAAGGGAATAATGGAATCTTGTTTTGGAAAATATTATTGGTTATGATATTGTTTGGGGTTGTTGGGTATGCAAGTTATTTTAAAATTTTCAAAGGAGAAAATTTGTTTTAGTGAAAATAAGTGTTTGAAAGTTGAAAATTTGAGTTGATATACCAAGTAGGTATGTGTAGTTATCATTTTAAATTGGTTTTGGAAATGGAAACCGGGCAATTGAATTTTAAGAAAAATTCTATTTAAATAATGTGAAAGGTTTGAATGAATTAACTGTTGGTGGAAATTTATATCTTAAGATGTTAAGTGTTATATATATAATCTGAAATTGTGGTTATAAGATGAAATGACCCAAATGAGTAATATAAACATTAAGGGAAATAAATAAGTTTTGAACTCATATATTGGGAAATAAATTTAAATGGTTATGGTGTGAGTTGTAAACAAAATCTAATTCAAGCATAAATTGAATAACCGTATTATGAATAAAGCCAATATTGAACTGTTAATGTAAATTAAAATTTAAGGATGGATAAAAGAATAAACTAATCAGTAAGTAGTTGAGATTTGAAATAAAAGAAAATCAAATCAAAGATTTGAATGGAAATTGGTGGAATAGAATGAACTTAAGTTATTAAGTGAAACAGTTAATGATTTAAATAAATTGTGAGATGATTAATTTAAAATATGGGTTGTCAAATTTAATATAATGGTTTGGAATCAAACTTTTGAAATAAAAGAAAATGCAACGAAAGGATTGTGGATAAATTAACTGAGATAGACTCAAGTGTAAATTGAATTGAAATCAATTTAAGATTTGTTATTGAGCTTAAGTGATTATGTATTCACAATGATATTGTTAAATTGCCTAAGGAAATGGGTTGTTTGAGGTAAATGAGATTGAATAAAATTCTATGAATTATTGGAAGCAAAATAGGATGATTTTGAATATGAGTTTGTATTGCTTAAATGGATTATATAAGCAAGTAAGTTGTAAATTCCCTTTAAACTAAAGAGAATGGTTTGAGAATTGATTGGAATTAATTATAATAAGGATTGGAACCTTATATATGTGCTTATGAAAATATATAAAATGGAGGCTCTACTGTAACTTTTTAAAATTTTGAAAACAATGTTAATTTAAAAATTGAGCGATATAAAGATTTTCAAATTGGAAATTTACAATAAATTAGTGGATAAAACTAATTTAAAATAATGATAAAATCAGTTATAAATGGAAGATAGTCAATAGAATTTAATATTCAGGGTTGAAGAAAATTTGAATTCAAGAATTGGAAATTCAAACTGAAAATATGATGATATAAAGGCTATAGTGGTAGGGTAATAATATAAGAGTATATATATAATGTTTATGTTGAACTTAAGAAATGAGTAGTGAAATTCTTAAGGAACTTGATATTGAGAAAATTATTCCAAGTGTATGGAATCAAAAATAATGTGAATAAAAGAAATTGATATGGTTGACAACCAATGAATATAAATACGTAGGATGTACGTATATGATTTTATTCACATAGCAATTAGATCCAGATTCGAGCACAGAATTTCGAGATAGTTATATCGATCCGAGTTAGGATTTTTCACTCGATTTTCGACGACGAACCATGGATTTGGATTTTGATTGATGCTGGAAATTCTCTATCATAGTTGTGACTATGCAAAGAGAATGACAGTTTCTGATCAAGAAACCAGTTCTGAGTCCGTACTAGGAAGTCGGGTGGACAATACTAGTTCGGAAGTGAGATTGTGTGATCGAGCGAGCGATCAAATTTTATATTGCGTACGAATGATATATGTACATCGTACGGGCCTAATTAAAATAGATATTGAAATTCTGTAAAGAAGTCAAGAAAATTGGGAAAGAGTTAATACTGTAAGTTTACAGAATTGAATTGCCAGAGTGGATATCTGGAATTTATTGTGTATTCCGTATATCCCATCTTAAGAATTTGTTTGTTAATATACAAATGATATTTATGTTTGAATGGTTGGTATAAAAGCTTTTGAATTAACTGTTATTTTAAATTTCGGGGACGAAATTCTTTTAAGGGGGAAGGAATGTGACATCCCGGAATTTTGACCCTATTATTATTATAAGTTTTTGATCAAATTTAAATAAAATATAATATTTTCATTTATAAATAAATAAGATGTTGGATATTATTGGTTATATATGTGTTATAAAGGGGATTTATAATTTTAAAATATAAATAGACTCTTTCAACAATATTCAAAATTTAATCTGTTTTATTCTATTTTATAAAAAAAATTTATATATCATTGACACTTAATATCAAAAGTAATAAATGTAGTTAATAAGGATGAGTATAACAATACAATTCTTTTCACATTAATATTAAATATAAACACCTTAATGCAAATGTAAGTTACTAATCAAATATTGAAAGATTAAACTTTAAATAAAAATAAGATTTAAGAAATGTTTCTAACAACAGCTTTTGAAATTAAAATAAAAATAAGCTTATAAATATAGTTATAAACATGAGCTTCTATATATTTAACACAAATATAACATAATAGTAGGATTACAAACATAAGTACAAAATTATAACTTGAATATGAAATAAATAAAAGTGTTAATTATTGAAAGACAAATACACAAAATCTGTAAGCGATGAGACTAATATCTTTAAAACAAATGTAACTTGTCTGCAAACATTAATAGAAATGTTAACATTAGCAATGAAGAAAATTGGAAACCTGCAAGCAAACATTAACCTATATGTGAACATAAGGAAACAAAAAAAATCACTGTACAAGTTCACAATAGACAAACGCAAAGTTCATTATGTATTATTAGGAAAAACTGCTCAGCAAACATGGTTTTTTATATGTTAACATAAATATGTTCAAACAAATACACTGCAAATAGTTTTGTACAAAATGGTGTCAGCAAACATTAATATTATGTTAGCCTAAATTGTAACGACCCGTAAATTTTCGATAATTAAAATAGCTAATTTAATAAGATTTCATGATTTAGTGTTAGAAAAAAAAATTGTAAGTCGTTTGGAATAATAATAAATGTTGAATCCATTGGGTTTAGTATGATTAAAAATGATTTGTAAAATTTTATTTTATCATATGAAAGTTATAGTGATGTTACAGAACTTTTAAAACTGAATTTAAAATAAATTTGCGAAAATTGAATATTTTAATATTTAATTATCGACTGGAAAATAGCCAAATTTTGAACAGTCTCAGAATTGGACGAAACTAGTTCCATTGGATCCGTAGTAGTTAGTTATTATCGGATTTCAATTTTCGTAGCAATCGGAGTTGTCGTTTGACCGTGGCAGCTCGAAACGCGTTGAAATTGTTTTAATATTAATTTGGCGAGTTAAAATAGTCATTTTTCAAACGGACTCGGATTTCGACGAAACTAGTTTCATCGGATCCGTAACATGATATTATTGTAAGATTTCAAATTTCATATCAATCGGATTTACCGTTTGTCCGGGGAGAGCCAAAACGCATAGAAATTCGTTTAAATCGATTTAATTCAAATTGATCGTTTACCGCTATAACTCTCACATATGATCGAATTAGCTTTCGAAACCTGTTCCATGGTGTCCGGAACGCGGGATAAACCCTAGGAACGTCAGTTACCGTGCGAAATTCGGAATTTGGAAAAGCCGGATAAAAATTATTCGCCGTTTCCTATAAATAGACCATCCATCTCTTCACAAATAAAAAAAATATATATATAACTTAGGTTAAAAACAGCAGCCGCCTCTTATAAAATCAATGGCCGATAGCTTCTGGTCTTCCTCCTCTATTATTTGCAAATCCATCAATCTATATGAAAATTCTTCAACTACAAAATTGAAGATCGTAATGAGATCTTGAAGATGAACGGTTATGATCGTGATTCGATGCATGGATCAGCGGCAAATTGCTCCTCAACGTGGCACGTTCGTTCACGATTTTCGAGAGGGCGGAGCCACCGTGTGCATGCGGTCTTGGGCCAAAGGGTGGAGTCGCGTGGGGCTTCGCGGCAACGGTCTCTGATCATTCTGGAATCGTGTTTGGTGGCTTGCGTGATTAGGGTTTGGGGCGGCACGATTGGGTTCGTATACTGGGGAGTATGCGCGCGTTGGGGAAGAAAGTAACGAACGGGCCAGATCCCCGTCAAGCAAGATCATGCGGCTCTGGTTAGTTGGGTATAGAAAATTAAAGGAGATTGTAATTTAAACTATATTATAAATTCGTCAAAGTTTAAAATGTGATATCTTTTTGGTACGAGGTCGGATTGTGGCGAGACGAAGTGCGTTGGGATCGTATTCGCGAATGCTACGCGATGCAATTGGATTGGAATCGTTGGGAGCTAGAGAAAATTTTGGGTTAAATCGAACGTCGTTCGATTTGATTAAAATCGGAAAAATCAAGGTGAGTGTTTTATAACGCTCACACCGTACTAAATATCTTTATGCTAGTTAAATTGACATTATGAAGTGATATGAATTTTATTTGTCGTTGTTTGATATAAATTTAATTGTCATATAGCTTGTTATTTGAATTAACCGCTGAAAAATTAAATTGACAGTTAAATTGAAATTGAATTGCGATTTAATTACCTGACCTCGATAACTATGAAATTACCATGAATTGTATTGCCTATTGGATGATGTATTTCGATGGATGCTATTGGTTGATATTTGAATGTTTGGATGTTTATTTGCTTATATATATCCTGTTATGCATACATATGATACTGTGATTTAATTCAAGTGATATATATTCATCCCTGACATTTAATTGAAATAAATAATTACTTGGCCATAGGATAGAAAATTATATACGGACACCGAATTGGCTAAATTAATAATATAAAAAAAAAAAATTAAAATCGTCGATTTGAAATTTATTTAAATGTTTGATGTGAAAGTTATAAATAGAAATCGAATTTATTAAAATCGAATTTATCGAAAATGTGAGTTGGAATGTTGAAATAAATTTTGGTTAAAGGGATTTTGTTAAATAATTTAAGTTGAGACTTTGAGGTTTGAAATTGGATATGATTGGATTTCGAAAATTAATTTTTTGAAGGTTTAACCTTAATTCGGGCTTTGAATATTACGAAGTAAAAGTGATATGAAAATGATATTTTGAAATGAGCTTGGAATTGAATCATATTTGAAATTTGGATTTAAATTTGAATAGTGAAGGATAATTTTGTTAAGTTTTATAAATTGATATTTTGAAAATCCAGCTCTAAATCGATATAAATTGAAATTGAATTAATTGAAAGTGAATAAAATTTTGAATAAATTTAAAGTCAAAGTTGACATTGGTTTGAATTGAAATCGAAATTGAATCGCTAGAATGGAAATTGGAATTGATTTGAATTGGGAAGTTATAATTGAAATGGATTGATTTTGAAGCTGTTTTAATTTGTTTTCCAAATTACTCTGTTATATAAACCATTTTGAATACTTAAACTATTTAATCTATTTTAAATCTACTTAACCCAATTTAAATTATCTTAAACTAATTTATCTATTTTAAACCCATTTTAAAGATTTTAAGTATTTTTAACTATTTTAATTATTTAAAACTACTTTCAAACTACTTAAAACTATTTTTCTAAAATCCTAAGCTGGTCAATAAGGTGAAATGTTTATATTTAAATCTTGAATTTAAAATACGAATTGAGTTAAATGAAGTTGCAACCTAAATTGAAATTCGAAATGATTTTGAAATCGAAATGAGATATTGATGCGAAAATTGATTTTGGAATGGAATCTGATATTTTGATAGATACGATGATATTTGAAATGGATTTGATTTTTGAAGCGAATATGATATTTTGATATCAATTATAAATCGATTTGAATGTAATAGAGCCAACGGTGTAATAATACGTAGTTATTAAAGAGACCGGGATCGGATATGGACATACTCTCTGTCGATACCGAAAACCACTTTAATAACTATTATACGCGGAGTGTTGATCCAGAATGAAGTGGATGGTTTGGTGAACGCGTTGACTGAAGAAAGAGAACGATTATTGGATGACCCCTGATATGACTAAAACAGGAGCCGCGCCGGGCCATTGAGGTTCGCCACCTCTAGCGGACACACTTCTTCGATACCATATCTATTACATTTGTGATGCGATTTGGGTGCACCCCTTGATTTGGGAGTGTTGTTTCGCGGTGTTGGGGTAGCTGCGGGCTATGCTCAACATCAGTCCGGATCACGCAACTACTAGTATCCTAGTTGGTATCGCCTCATGTACCTTGTCATACTGATTATCCTATTCGCGACCACTACGTTTTGATTTGTACCTTGAGTATATGGATTGCCCTCTGGTGACTTCCGGTTTTGGGGAAACTACGGTCTTGTATATGCTTTTGGGAATATAAAATGTGTTAAGGGGGATTATGGTAACGCCTTAACGCTATTTTGATACTTTATATTACTGATAGACATTATCTACTTAGCGTATATTACTACATAGTAGATAGTTTAACGGATCCTTGAGAGATGGAAAATCCCGTAACATCTCTTGAGTTATTGCACGCACGTTGACACTGGATATGAGATGTCAAACCCCGTAAACATCTCTGACGCCGTTACACTCATATTTATTTACGATTGATTTAACTTTCATAAGGATATTTTAGTCCTGACTCGAGTGTTTTGTCTTTTCATTACGCTCGGGTCAGTCCTGAGTTTTCAGTTTAGGTTGAAGATCATTTCCTTGGAGGACGGAGACGAAGATTTGGTATATTATCTACTACTATTATATTCATTCCATTCCGCTGCATTGTTGTATGATATTTGTTGTGTATGTAACTCTGATAAATGTTGTATAATAATAATCAAATGTATTCATTTCAAATGTATTCATTTAATTAACAGCTTCATGAACTGTTATTTTATTATTATACTTTAGCCTTCCGCTGTGAGATTCTGTGTTGTTTCATTTCCTTTATTTCCCTTCCTTTTCTTTTCTTAATTACCCCAATAACTATCTGCCCTTTTAATGGTTTGGAATCGACATGTGTATTTGATCGTCGGTTTAAACTGTCCAAAAAGGCGGGTCGTTACAGTTGGTATCAGAGCTTTGGTTTAGCGATAAACCTTGGTTCTAGTGGGGAATAACTCATTGAAATAGAGGTAAACTATATGAATGAGTTGAGTGTATATGAGAGAGCGTACTTGTTATTTGATATAAAATGGTTTTATATTGTGTTAATTTGTTCCGTTGAGTATTTATGAATTCTGGTTGATACTTGGGACGCCAAGGCGTCGATAGGAATTTCTAAACACTCGAATAGGACAAACCAACACAATATCGTTTTGGAATATATTTTATATAAAAGAATTATTTGAATATTTATTCATTTTGATTGAATTGATTGTTAGGAGATGATAATATTAGATTATTATCGTTATTGTTTGATCAGTCAATATTTACAACAATTGATTAAATAACAATGGATTTAGGAAAATGAAATCTTGTAAACACAATTGATAATGAATATAAATGAATTTTAACTTGGATTTGGGAATTTAAATTCCGGTGTTTGAAATTGACTTACAAGAATTTGAAAAACTTAATATGAGTATTATATGATAGTATAATTGAGTTGAAATTGTTTTCGAAGGATTTTTTTTTATGATAAGTGTTATATTCCCTTCTCTTGACGCTAGAAAATGATTTCGGTGATGAGTGCACGCATCATCGGCGTTTATTTTCGAGAATCCGAGTGGGGGAGACCACTTAATAGCTCGTCTAAACTTTGTTTTGATTCAAATTTTATTTTATTTTGTACTCTCTATAGTATGATTGGTTATATAAATTATATAAGTATATATTATTTCAAAACTTGATTTGAAATGAAACCGGGATTGGAATTCTTAAGTCCTTTAATAATTAATGATTTTTTTTAAATGAGTGAAATGAATTTAGACTTGAATCATTAAGGAACTTCTGAATTGTGAAATGAGAAATGAACCTAAGAGCTAAGTGAAATATCAATTGGAGTAGAAATCCTTAGAATGAGGAAATTATGAACTTAAAATAAAAATTGAAACTGTAAAACTCGCATAGTATTAAATTTCATTCTATAGCATAGATATAACTTACCAAAATATTTAAGAAGTTCAAAAATGTTATATGAATTGTTAATTGGATAATATACAAGTATAGGTTTGAATAATGAAATATGCATTTAATTATTGGTTTGCAAATATAAATAAAATTGTTAGTAAATAATTGGAATTTAAATTAACATTTAAAGGTGATTCACAGTTATGTTAATATAAAATGGAAATACTATATGTGAATGAAAATGTGAAAAGATTATAGTGAAATTTAAGTAATGACTTAAGAATTGATAAATTGAAAATTCAACTTTAAATGAAAAGAAGTTGTATGTTGTTTAACTACATTCTATTTGCATAACTATAACTTACCAAATACTTAAAGGGTTTAAAATGCTAATAAGGATAAGTAGAGAAATAATATACCAGTGAGAGAGTGAAATATAAAATGTGAAGATCTAATTGATGATAGTTGTAAATATAAAAGAAATTTAAGCGGTAAAATGAATGATATATATAAGTGAATGAATAAAATTTAAACTTAATGAAATATAGAATTGGTAAATGAAAACTAATTAAATTTGAATATAACTAAATGTCTATAAGCTTGGAAGTGTATGAAATTAAAATTGACATGGAAATGTATAATTGATTTAGTGTAGATTTTGGATGGATGTCAATGTTTGATATGCGTTGGTTGTTAGATGGATGATAATTGATTAAGTAGAATTCATTAGTGTTAATGGAATTGAATAAACGGAATAAAATTTTAAAATAATTAACTTCAAATTTGAAGCAAAGTGAAATTAAATATAATTGAATTCAATTTAAATTGAAGCAAATTGACTTGAATTAAAAATGTGAATGAAACAAACTTGAATAAATCGGAAACAAATTGATTGTAAACCTATTGTGTGGATGAATAAGAAAATAAATGACTTTGTGTTTATGATTGTTCTTTAGAAAATTTGAAGTTTGATGGTTTGTACTTTGAAATAATAGAAGCAAATTTTTGGAAAAAATCCAAAATTGTCCAATATATGCTGAAACGAAAACAACCATAACTTTTAAATGGCTAAACGGAATTCGACGCTTTTGGACTTTTCGAAAAGCTTAGAAACTATAGCACAACTTTTATTTAGAGTGTCTTGAGAAATTCCTTCGTCTACTAGGTTAAAAACTTGAATGTTACTCGCTGTCCTGTGTAAAAAAAAAAAATAAGTAAAATCTGAACCATACAAGCTTAGTATTTTCGCCATATCTTTTGACTGGTTTATCGGATTTTGATGATCTTGCCCTTTCTGGAAAGCTAAGAACTTAAGCTAAAACTTTTGTTTTAAGTGTTTTGTGTTTTGATATCGTTTAGAAGGTCGGAAATGTGGGTGAACGTCGCGGACCTGCACAATTCATTGCCCAGGCTGAGGCGTATCCCCTAAGTAAAACGGCCATAACTTTTGAATGGATGATCCGAATTCGATGATTTTGGACATTCCGGAAAGCCTGAAATGAATGCAACAACTTTTGTTTAGATTCTGTTGTCAAATTTTACCGTTTAGATGACCTAAAGCTAAAATTTGTTTGCTGTCCAGAAATTGAAATCTCAGTTTTGAAGCTAAATATGTTATATATATGTTGTGTAGGCTAAGTATAGTGATCTATCTTTATATGCATGGTTCTAACTTAGTTATTGAGCATTTTAGTAGGTAGCAAAGGGGTTGCGCTTCGTTGTGGGGCTCGCTTCTACGCTAAACGCATAATGTAAGTAAAATGCTAATAAATGCTAAATAAAAGGTATGCTTACAGTTTTATATGATATTGGTGATATTTATATGTTGTTTCCCCACATATGGGATGCCTCATCATTGAGATGAGATGTATATTTGTGATATATATGCTATTATATTTTTTCCGATCGAGCCGCGCAAAGGAGACTCTGTCGAATTTTTTTCATAAATCCGGGTGTTAGAAAATTTTTCAACTTTTAAATTTTTTTTATAACTTGTTTTGATAATTATCTTTTAAGTTTAGAAAGCCGTTCGGAGTAACTTAGTGGAAGCGTAGTTATGACCTTATAAATGGAATTTCATTGTTTTATAAGTGGATAATTTTGAATAAAAATATATCAAATGTTGAATTCTATACTTAGTTCCTTTTTTCCCTTCTTTTTCCTTTTCGGGGACGAAAAGTTTTGAGTGGGGGAGAGTGTAACGACCCGTAAATTTTCGATAATTAAAATAGCTAATTTAATAAGATTTCATGATTTAGTGTTAGAAAAAAAAATTGTAAGTCGTTTGGAATAATAATAAATGTTGAATCCATTGGGTTTAGTATGATTAAAAATGATTTGTAAAATTTTATTTTATCATATGAAAGTTATAGTGATGTTACAGAACTTTTAAAACTGAATTTAAAATAAATTTGCGAAAATTGAATATTTTAATATTTAATTATCGACTGGAAAATAGCCAAATTTTGAACAGTCTCAGAATTGGACGAAACTAGTTCCATTGGATCCGTAGTAGTTAGTTATTATCGGATTTCAATTTTCGTAGCAATCGGAGTTGTCGTTTGACCGTGGCAGCTCGAAACGCGTTGAAATTGTTTTAATATTAATTTGGCGAGTTAAAATAGTCATTTTTCAAACGGACTCGGATTTCGACGAAACTAGTTTCATCGGATCCGTAACATGATATTATTGTAAGATTTCAAATTTCATATCAATCGGATTTACCGTTTGTCCGGGGAGAGCCAAAACGCATAGAAATTCGTTTAAATCGATTTAATTCAAATTGATCGTTTACCGCTATAACTCTCACATATGATCGAATTAGCTTTCGAAACCTGTTCCATGGTGTCCGGAACGCGGGATAAACCCTAGGAACGTCAGTTACCGTGCGAAATTCGGAATTTGGAAAAGCCGGATAAAAATTATTCGCCGTTTCCTATAAATAGACCATCCATCTCTTCACAAATAAAAAAAATATATATATAACTTAGGTTAAAAACAGCAGCCGCCTCTTATAAAATCAATGGCCGATAGCTTCTGGTCTTCCTCCTCTATTATTTGCAAATCCATCAATCTATATGAAAATTCTTCAACTACAAAATTGAAGATCGTAATGAGATCTTGAAGATGAACGGTTATGATCGTGATTCGATGCATGGATCAGCGGCAAATTGCTCCTCAACGTGGCACGTTCGTTCACGATTTTCGAGAGGGCGGAGCCACCGTGTGCATGCGGTCTTGGGCCAAAGGGTGGAGTCGCGTGGGGCTTCGCGGCAACGGTCTCTGATCATTCTGGAATCGTGTTTGGTGGCTTGCGTGATTAGGGTTTGGGGCGGCACGATTGGGTTCGTATACTGGGGAGTATGCGCGCGTTGGGGAAGAAAGTAACGAACGGGCCAGATCCCCGTCAAGCAAGATCATGCGGCTCTGGTTAGTTGGGTATAGAAAATTAAAGGAGATTGTAATTTAAACTATATTATAAATTCGTCAAAGTTTAAAATGTGATATCTTTTTGGTACGAGGTCGGATTGTGGCGAGACGAAGTGCGTTGGGATCGTATTCGCGAATGCTACGCGATGCAATTGGATTGGAATCGTTGGGAGCTAGAGAAAATTTTGGGTTAAATCGAACGTCGTTCGATTTGATTAAAATCGGAAAAATCAAGGTGAGTGTTTTATAACGCTCACACCGTACTAAATATCTTTATGCTAGTTAAATTGACATTATGAAGTGATATGAATTTTATTTGTCGTTGTTTGATATAAATTTAATTGTCATATAGCTTGTTATTTGAATTAACCGCTGAAAAATTAAATTGACAGTTAAATTGAAATTGAATTGCGATTTAATTACCTGACCTCGATAACTATGAAATTACCATGAATTGTATTGCCTATTGGATGATGTATTTCGATGGATGCTATTGGTTGATATTTGAATGTTTGGATGTTTATTTGCTTATATATATCCTGTTATGCATACATATGATACTGTGATTTAATTCAAGTGATATATATTCATCCCTGACATTTAATTGAAATAAATAATTACTTGGCCATAGGATAGAAAATTATATACGGACACCGAATTGGCTAAATTAATAATATAAAAAAAAAAAATTAAAATCGTCGATTTGAAATTTATTTAAATGTTTGATGTGAAAGTTATAAATAGAAATCGAATTTATTAAAATCGAATTTATCGAAAATGTGAGTTGGAATGTTGAAATAAATTTTGGTTAAAGGGATTTTGTTAAATAATTTAAGTTGAGACTTTGAGGTTTGAAATTGGATATGATTGGATTTCGAAAATTAATTTTTTGAAGGTTTAACCTTAATTCGGGCTTTGAATATTACGAAGTAAAAGTGATATGAAAATGATATTTTGAAATGAGCTTGGAATTGAATCATATTTGAAATTTGGATTTAAATTTGAATAGTGAAGGATAATTTTGTTAAGTTTTATAAATTGATATTTTGAAAATCCAGCTCTAAATCGATATAAATTGAAATTGAATTAATTGAAAGTGAATAAAATTTTGAATAAATTTAAAGTCAAAGTTGACATTGGTTTGAATTGAAATCGAAATTGAATCGCTAGAATGGAAATTGGAATTGATTTGAATTGGGAAGTTATAATTGAAATGGATTGATTTTGAAGCTGTTTTAATTTGTTTTCCAAATTACTCTGTTATATAAACCATTTTGAATACTTAAACTATTTAATCTATTTTAAATCTACTTAACCCAATTTAAATTATCTTAAACTAATTTATCTATTTTAAACCCATTTTAAAGATTTTAAGTATTTTTAACTATTTTAATTATTTAAAACTACTTTCAAACTACTTAAAACTATTTTTCTAAAATCCTAAGCTGGTCAATAAGGTGAAATGTTTATATTTAAATCTTGAATTTAAAATACGAATTGAGTTAAATGAAGTTGCAACCTAAATTGAAATTCGAAATGATTTTGAAATCGAAATGAGATATTGATGCGAAAATTGATTTTGGAATGGAATCTGATATTTTGATAGATACGATGATATTTGAAATGGATTTGATTTTTGAAGCGAATATGATATTTTGATATCAATTATAAATCGATTTGAATGTAATAGAGCCAACGGTGTAATAATACGTAGTTATTAAAGAGACCGGGATCGGATATGGACATACTCTCTGTCGATACCGAAAACCACTTTAATAACTATTATACGCGGAGTGTTGATCCAGAATGAAGTGGATGGTTTGGTGAACGCGTTGACTGAAGAAAGAGAACGATTATTGGATGACCCCTGATATGACTAAAACAGGAGCCGCGCCGGGCCATTGAGGTTCGCCACCTCTAGCGGACACACTTCTTCGATACCATATCTATTACATTTGTGATGCGATTTGGGTGCACCCCTTGATTTGGGAGTGTTGTTTCGCGGTGTTGGGGTAGCTGCGGGCTATGCTCAACATCAGTCCGGATCACGCAACTACTAGTATCCTAGTTGGTATCGCCTCATGTACCTTGTCATACTGATTATCCTATTCGCGACCACTACGTTTTGATTTGTACCTTGAGTATATGGATTGCCCTCTGGTGACTTCCGGTTTTGGGGAAACTACGGTCTTGTATATGCTTTTGGGAATATAAAATGTGTTAAGGGGGATTATGGTAACGCCTTAACGCTATTTTGATACTTTATATTACTGATAGACATTATCTACTTAGCGTATATTACTACATAGTAGATAGTTTAACGGATCCTTGAGAGATGGAAAATCCCGTAACATCTCTTGAGTTATTGCACGCACGTTGACACTGGATATGAGATGTCAAACCCCGTAAACATCTCTGACGCCGTTACACTCATATTTATTTACGATTGATTTAACTTTCATAAGGATATTTTAGTCCTGACTCGAGTGTTTTGTCTTTTCATTACGCTCGGGTCAGTCCTGAGTTTTCAGTTTAGGTTGAAGATCATTTCCTTGGAGGACGGAGACGAAGATTTGGTATATTATCTACTACTATTATATTCATTCCATTCCGCTGCATTGTTGTATGATATTTGTTGTGTATGTAACTCTGATAAATGTTGTATAATAATAATCAAATGTATTCATTTCAAATGTATTCATTTAATTAACAGCTTCATGAACTGTTATTTTATTATTATACTTTAGCCTTCCGCTGTGAGATTCTGTGTTGTTTCATTTCCTTTATTTCCCTTCCTTTTCTTTTCTTAATTACCCCAATAACTATCTGCCCTTTTAATGGTTTGGAATCGACATGTGTATTTGATCGTCGGTTTAAACTGTCCAAAAAGGCGGGTCGTTACTGAACACATTAGTACAGCAAACCTGAAATATCTTTGTACCAAAATGTTGTGTCAGCAAACATTATGATATGTTAACATATTTGTTAGCACAAACATTAATTAGCCACCATGAATCTGAAACAAAGATCTTCCAGCCGAAATTTTTTATGCATCTCAGGTTCTAGCACATGGAAAAAAAATAAATATATAAAGCAAGATATTTTAGAGTGAAAGCTTATTGAAGAAGGCACAGCTTGTTCAAGATATATATGTATTGAACATTCTTATTTCATTAGTTCAGTCTTTAAAAATCAATACTGAAAAAAAAAAGTAAAAGAAACAAACACAACCTTATATTTGCAAGTCAAAACAAATTCTGGAAATAAGAAAAGTTACTGAAATTTCAAACTGCATACTATCAAGCTTAATCAAACTCAAGCTTCAGGTCTCCTGCATCTTCCAATACTAGTCTCTGTTACAGTAATTTTTGGGTGAGTAAACTTGATCTTTCAAGCTTAAGTTAATTTAAATCAGTAGAATAATTCATGAAATACTTTTATCTGAGTTGTATGTATTTTATTTTCATATGAAACTGCAGTTTTCTTTCTCCATTATCAACCATCCTCTGTTTTTGGTTTTCAACTGCAATCTGGTGAGTAAACAAAGTTTTTGTTTTAAAGTTTAAGTTAATTATAAGGCCATGATCCTTTAACCAATATAGTTTAGTTATTGTTTATGTTGAATATGAATCTGTATATGTTACTGCATATTTATTTACTCTATTATGTGGTTGGTGGTTACAATTAGTTCTTCTTGTTCAAAATTCAAACTATGCTCATCAATATAGAAACCTGTGATTTTTTTTATCTCAACAAGATGTTAAACTAAATTAAAGTTTGATTTTTTTTAAGCAAATTCTAAATATGTTGAAGGGGTACCTTCTGTTACAGATTATACAAGTAATGCACATATTACTTGATAAATTCGAATGTTTAAATTTGTTAGTTTGGATACAAATCTTGAATAAACATGACAAAGTGGGATTTTTAAAATAAAGATCAAAATTTAAAACTTTATATTCAAGAAGCAGTTTGGGTTTAAAGGAAAATTGCATTTTTGCTTAATCCAAGAGATTGAGTTATTTTTAATTAATGAAACTTGGACTGAAGCAAGTTTATACATCAATTAACTCGGGAAAAATACGAATTAATTTTTCTATCGAGTGGAAATTGCGTACGTGACTGAAGTAGGGTTATGCAGGGAGTTCGTTCTTCTCTGTAAAACAAACGTGTACGGTACCTACGTGCGATCGAGTGGCTCGAGATCTTGTGGAATGGTGGTTTAACGTGATGACGTCGTATGGGTAAATTCTTGGGCACTGTAGGTGGATGGTGATGCGGTGGTGAAGCCATTTGTTTTGTCAGATGTGAGTTTGGTTTTCGAGCAAAAGGCATTATTTTGATTTCGGGTGTTTGGGAATGTTTAGGGTTTAGATCTCGTGTTGTCACGAGATTTGGGGTTTGTTGGGCAGAATGGCTTCCGCAGGTGGCGTGTCGTGCTGCCGTGCATGTGCACGGTGGCGTTGGAGTGGTGGTTGTCGTGTCAGTGTTGTCGTGGGCCGTGTTACGTGATGTGCTCGAGTCGACGCCTGATTTTCTTCGAGTTTAACTCGAGTTGAGCGCGAGAGAGAAGCCTGGTGATAATTTATTCCTGTGTTTTAAAAACAAACTTGCTGGAAGTTTTTTTTTTAAAAAAAAAAGAGAGAGAGAAGAAGAAGGATGAGTTTCAAGGGGGGGGGGGACTCAGGGAGAAGCGGGAAGCACTCGAAGTTATACCCGAGTATAGAGCAGGGAGGGTCTCGGGTTATTGGAGTTGGGGTAAACTGCAGTTTTGCAGTGATTTTGAAATTGAGTAGGATTGTTTTCCTACAATTTTTCATTTGATTTTAAACACCGTAAATCTGGGTAGTAGCTAACAGTTTAAGCCAAAACTCAGAGACAAGTTAATTACTTTAACTAATACTTAAATGTGTTTAAGCTAATAATTATTCAAATTAGGTAAGTAACATAAGATAAGTATAAATCTTATTAATACAAATTTGTAATTAGAGACAGATTGATTTCAAATCTTAAGAAGATTTTTGTTAACAGAACCACTAAGTTGAGAAATAAATATAAATTGTTTATTTTTAAGAAGAAATTAAGAATAATGAATTTGATTTTAATTAGTGGTGGATTATAATTAATAAATGAATTTATAATCAATTATTTAAGTTATGAATAGGTTAATAATGATTAATATAGAAAGTAGTAATTAACATCTGGCCAATTAAGTTTATTAAAGAACAATTAAGGTTATTGATTTATGATTGAAGAAAGGGTAATTAACGTTATGTAACTTGCTTAACAAAGTAATTATTTAATGGTGTGAAATAAAATTAAGACTTAATAATAAATTAAGAAAGTCATCAATTAGATGACTTGAAATGAAATAGTAAATTATTAATTAATGATTAATTAAATAGAGTTAAGTGATTAACTCTCAGGAAATTAATTCTAAATTTAATTAATTACAAACAAGATTTTAAGGTAATTGCTTATGAATTGTTGTGTATGTAGAATGTCTGGATTGTGATGTTAAATTGAAGATATTCTATGATGCTCTCTGATATGTTGTGATATATCCATGATGTTTGCATATGTTTTATCTATAATACATGCTATGTTAATTCAATTGTTGAGTGTAAATTATTTAAACTGTTAAGTTAATTAGACAACTTGGCCCTTAAAATGGCGTTTGGATTCGATGAGACCGGGATCAGAAGAATCAAATTTGATTCCCCGAAAACCACATCAATCCAATTTAAACGTTAGGTCGTGAATCTTGAAATGAAGATCGAGATGGTGTATTCAGAATGCAAGGGTTATCGTCGTTGACTCTGAGGGTGATTCCAAAATGAGTGTGACGAGATAATACCTTCGGTTTCGTTCGAACCCGGAACGAACTTGTATGGATTGAATGTTTTCAACACATCGTCAGGCGGACGATGAGCATTCTAAGTGATTTGTTCAATAAAGGTAATCGTAGCCTCAAGCCTCATCAACCGGGAATGGCTAAAACAGGGGAGATGCAGCAAGGTTAGGTGGGTCATGCCCAAGCAGGACAGGATATTTCCCCTGTCTAGATGTCCCTTTTTTTATATCTCGGCTTAGTGGGCGGTTTACTAGCTAGAACCGCGGGGTTTATCTTGTTCGGGACTGTTCAGTAAGGAATGGTTCCGGCCTTGTGTTGCAGGGGATGAAGGGAGTAATCCTCGGTACGGTGATCTAGGCCCCGTACTGTGACGGGCGGTACCCCAGTAGCCCTGCCATTGTTGGAAATCCATTTTCCCTACGAGACCCTACGTTTTTGATTTGTATTACCCACTTTTGTGGCTAGTAGCTGGAATTTAATGAATGTAACAATTTCGGCTATTTTCTATTTATTTGAAAACCCTAGACACTATTATAATATCACTGAATTTCCTATGAAATGTTTTGGTTAGCGTAAGGTAAAAACTTACCCGTATTTATTTGTGGGAAGTCTTACGTGATACCTTTATTTTCAAATGTTTTCCAAGTTAAACAACTTTAAACCGTTTACTCATACCAGACCCATGTCTGACCCGGAGTTTATATTTTGTGTTTTCATAAACTCTCGGGTACCCAAATTTTTTACGGGTAGCCAAGAGATTCAGGTTAGAGTTGACGAATTCTGGAGGAGCAATGGAGCAGGAGGCTTCAGCGATGTAGATATATATATATATAGTTTCGCTGTGTTAGTATCTCTGAGTCATATTGTTTGAGTTGTATGAACTAGTTGGGTGTTTATAACCGTCTAGTATGTGATGTATGTATGATTGTCACATGTATTGATATTGTATAACTCTGATATATGTACAAACTATGTATTATTTAAGTGATATATCATATTTTGTTCCGTTCCGCTGTGAGATTCTAATGTTGTTGTTCTTTCTTCTCTATCTTTTTCTATTTTCTCATCCCTTTATTTCTTAATGATGATACGTCTTTCTGGTAGTAGAAGGGCGGGTCATCACACCGACGGTTCTGCTTCTTCAGCTGCGCCATTTTACCTCTTAACTCTTCGATCTCTGCTAGATTGATCTGAAATCTCGTTTGGCTAGCTCTTCTCTGTCTACTGGCCTGTAATAATTATTTAATTTAGTAAAAGTTCAATTATTATAATCTTACTATCAAAGCTATAGCATAATATGTTAATTGTTATATCTATAAATTTATTATTGAAACTAAAGAGATGCGAAGTTCTTTAGAACCGAAAGATTACTAAATTGTTATATCTTAATATACTATTCATTACCACATGATTGCCAAAACCGTAGCGCATGTTCCGTGAAGGTGCATCCATGACTGACTCAAAAATAACATCCTCCTCATCCTCGTCAGCTGCTCTCGACCAGTGTCCTCCAGGAGTTTCTGCCATTGTTTCATAAACTTTGCATGCATGAACAAATAAAAATATAGTTAAAATTAATAGCATGGTACTTAATTCATTGTACTTTAATAATTAAAACAATTACTAATGGTATATAAACTAAAATATGCTTACATGGCTCTTTCTCAATTTATCGTAATACCATGTATATGAAACCGTCCCGTCTGCATTTAAATGCTCGACGGCATAAGTACGGGTAAATACATCCATGTATTATACGGGACCCTGAGCCTCAGCTTTCTGAAATTGATTATTATGTACTATTATTGTATATTCAAAATTATACAATACAACAACTATTTACAATTCACATTTAATAAATTTTCAATTCCCGGCGATATTGTTGGAATGACTTAGACCCTCCTCAATGAGTGATAGGATTTCTGTTCCTATTTGCAGAGTTTCTTTCCAACTCTCCATGTACATTTAAATTTAACATATTATTTAATTACCAAATATTTTTTGATATATACGTATCAATCAAATAATTTATAAAAGTTTAGTACACTTATCTCCGCTTCATCACTATCCAAATGTGCCAGCCATCCGCCCCCATCCACTTCGGCTTCTGTCCTTTATGCTTCACAGCCGACATAGAATTCCGATAATTCTTCCTCATCTTATGCATCCAGTAGTGTCGTACCAGCTGCAGGTCATCTGATTGTACGTCAACCGCGGTCTGCATTTCATGATAAACAAGCGACAAATAATTAAACAATAAATAAGCAAAAAAGAAATTAAGAATGGAAAACAGAAGATTATACTTACAATGAAATCCTGCCATATACACTCCAAGGTGTGGAAAGATATATTATCTCACTTGGGCCAACAAGTCGTCAACCTACTCATATACGAATCTCTGAAAACTGATAGAACTACAGCTGACAGCTGTAGGTCAAACCCCTTGTGCTAAATATGATACAGATTATTATAACGTACACAAAATTTTTAAGATGCTGAATTTTTTTTAATATTTTCCCCTCCGCTCTAGGTACCAGAAACACAACGGTCCGTTGTGGCGGCTGCGATGGACCGCTGTCATTGCCTCCTGAAGAATGTGAAGAACTTCTCCTTTTGGACGACATGATGCATGTCACGGACACATCATTTTAAATAAGAATATTAACATAATAATGAAATATATTTTATAGTTAAATGACATAAATGAGATAAAGTACGTAAAGTGAAAAACATACTTGATTCAAATTGGGTCTCATATTCCAACGATAAGCATAATACATTGTATATTTAACATAAATTGTTAAATAAGCGACAGAAGTGGTAATGACACAAATGATGTAAATGACGATCAGCAGAATCAGTTTCATAAATGACATAAATTACATAACTTAAATAAATCTCATCAATTACATAAATTGCATAATACGTAAGAATTCAACATAATATTTATATCAATCCTCATCGTCATCTGATTCAGATTCGGTCTCATATTCTACGTTATTTTCCTCCCTACTCTCAAATGCTTCAACCAAAACGTTTGACTCATCGTTCAGAGGTCAAAAATCAGTATGATTGTCTGTTATTACTATTTCATTGCTTTTCTCAAGATCGGCCTGATAAGCTTGTTCATTTGGAATATTCTTCCCATCAAACGTAAATCTTGCCATTGTTTTGGAAACTGCTAACCAATCTGCTTTATCTTATTTTAGAGACGGATAATATGCGTAATAAAGTTGCAATGCTTGTTTAGCTAGTACAAAAGAATCGTACTTGTGTGTTTGATCGATCAATGTGCGATATTCTGAATCCTCATTTCTAATGGAACCGAAATGATCTCTAAATTGATCAGAGGATCCTTTCGATTGGCTAGAATCCGTTACTTGAATGAAAATAGATCCTTGTGCACATTAGTTTTAGAACCTGGAACATTGCTAAACCAATTGCTTCTAAACAGAAACACTTCCTCCGGGGTCAAGAGAAATACGACGGTTGCAAAATATAAGTTAAAACGCCATAAAAATCATTTATGTGATTTTGTGGATCATCACTACCTTTAACAAATACACCTATATTATTAGTTAATTTTTCTACATCGTATTCTTTGGTGTTGAATTTATATCCGTTGATGAAATATATTGGATATGTCTTGACATTTTTTTTGGTCCCAACACAATAGGTTTCAACCCTTCGTCGACCACACAATTTTTCGGTTCATAAACGTATTTTGAAAACCAATCAGAAAATTCTTTGCTGAGATCTCCGTTTGGATGTTCACTTTCATAAATACTGCATATATGAATAAAATATTGCATTAAATTCTACATGCGCATGCGTTATGGAAATGAATAAATCATAAGTTATTATTTCAGATTACCTAAAGAAGAATATAAGTGTGTGCTACATGAAGATCTCTATAATCTAACCATACTTCTATACATTTTCTAGAAGGTCGACCATGTTGTCTAAAAATAGATAATATTGTTTGTGAGGACTCTTGTTCGCCGCCTTCATCATTAAGTGGAACATTTTCAAATGTATGTTCACATGGTCACTGAAATAGTGAGAGAAAAAGAACGAATCTTCTTCTTCGATGTAAGATTTACATATAGAACCTTTAACTCGTGCTTTTTGCCTCACTTTTTTCTTCAGATGATTCAAGTATCTATGCAGAATTAATTTACATTAACTTTAACTTCTAAATGTAATTAAATTAATAGGTAACATATTGCATATCTCTCAAATGGATATATCTATTCATATTGCACAGGACCTCGAAGTTGTACTTCATATGGCAGATGAATAGGTAAATGTTCCATTACATTAAAAAATCTGGTGGAAATATTTTCTCCAATTTGCAAAGCAATATTGAAATATCTTCTTCAAATATACGTAAACGTTGTACTTTTAAAGTATCGAACAAATCTCTTTATAAAACAGGCTAAGCTCTGTTATTACCTTCCAAACTTTAAGTACAACAGTTTTTTGAATAGAACGGGTAACAAATTTTCCATCATTACGTGACAGTCGTGGCTTTTCATTCCGCTTAATCTACCGTTTATAAAGTCAACATATCTATGAAGATTTGTTGAAATCCCATTAAAAAATCTTAATCCTTCCACCCATTTTAACAAAATTTTAACTTGATTATTATCTAACTCATAACACGCTTTGGATTTTTTTTACTGTCATTTGGTTTCATATGAAGCTCTGGACATTTTCATAATTCTTGTATATCGCGTCTTAATTTCAAATCGTCCTTAATGTTCCTCTTGACATTCGAAATTGTGTTAAAAACGTTATCAAATATATTTTTCTTGTTGTGCATCACATCAATATTACGACGAAGCAGAAGATATTTCTAATAAGGTGTAACGACCCGTAAATTTTAGCTGTTTATTTATTTAATTAATTGAATTTTCGTGAAATTTTAAAAATAAAATTTTGAAACAAAAATTTGATATTTGAAATGCGTATAGTTAAACATAGCAACTGGTTTAATTAATCTCAATGTCGATCTTATTTTTCTGCGTTTTTCTTGCATTTTCCGATAGTAGAAAATTCGAATTTTTATAATTCGGTCGTACCACCGATATCCGTATGTCGTTTTGATTGCCTCGTCATGCTGATCTTTACGG
The DNA here is from genome assembly GCA_030765085.1 of Allium cepa. Taxonomy (NCBI): domain Eukaryota; kingdom Viridiplantae; phylum Streptophyta; class Magnoliopsida; order Asparagales; family Amaryllidaceae; genus Allium; species Allium cepa. The sequence continues at coordinate 543,493,376 of CM060940.1, read as the reverse complement.
TATATTCAGTGCCAGTTTCGAAGTTCCGGTGCGCGGTGCTATCTATAAAACGGTTCACCGTATCGGTACTTTTGAGCATTTTGAATTCCCTGTGTCTATGCATTATCTACCGTATAAATCAAATAGATGTTTTTTTTTTAGAATTTAAGGGTTGATAACTACTATTCTCATCAACTCACTTTTGACATTCCTTATTCCAACGTGTGCATTTTGATGTGTCCATTCGCTTTCTAGTCCTATTTCCAGCTATCAACATTTATTAATTTAGCTAGTGGCATTGCTTTTCCCATCTATTCCATTTAGTGATGTTCATCAATGCGTTTGTGGTTTCCCAGCCCATTTTTGTTTAGTTCAAAGGATATAAAATACTTAAAGCACACCTATTCATTATTTATCCTGTACATCCCTCTTCCCCATTTTTCTTCCTTCTCCTCTTCACATTCTTTTTCTCCACCGCCCCTCTTCTTTTACTTCTCGTTTCCTTCCTCCTTACTCTTGCGTCCTCCATTCCTCCTCCCCTCTCTCTCTCCTTCGGCAGCCTCGGCCTCCCATCAGCCACCGCCTCCTCAACCTTTGCCCAAACCACACTCTACACGACGCAGGCAGCACCACACTCTCTCTCCTCGCCCCAACATCCCCTGCCGAGTCTCCACCTCTAGCCGTGGCCTTCAACCCAAAAACTCGTCCACACATTCCTTCCTTTCCCCAGTTGTCGAGCCAAGATCTCCTCGTTCCACCACCGCCTCCATAACCATCCTCCAGAGGACTCGCGACCCTACCTTCTTTTCCACCTATCTGATCATGGATTGACTCCAGAGGCATACAACCTTCACTCCTTAGCCGAGCACAATCCTGAGTATTGTAAGTATATATCGTACCTATACACGAATGCATATATATGTGTGTTCTATATTGCATGATTTATAAAGCTTCTAGTTAAAGCATATTGTATGGTCTGTTGTTGTGAATATAATATGTTTATATATTTATAACAGCTCTGTTGTATATGTCATACTATTTTATATAAAACAAAGTTGTATGAAAACAGTTTTTTTTTGTTTAAACATATGTTTTAAGTCATGGGTTCTGAGCAAAATCTATTGATATATTTGTTTATATTAAAGCTGTACAAGTTCATCTATTTATATATGTTATTAAAGGCAGAACTTTGGTATTGTTTATGTCAGGTTCACATTTATTTTTAAACTGCAAAAATATTTATTTCTGGTGAAATCTTAAAAGTAATATTTGCTGTGGAGTATAGTTTATATATTATATATAACGGTTCGTTTTCTATATATATTGGTTTCAATGTTTATATATAGTGTTCAGTATTGAATATACATAAGTTATATGGGTTGATTTTTTATACTAATCTACTTTGTTTAAAAAGGTTGTACTTTACAAGTGATATATATATTACTATATAAACTCAAACTTGATATGTTGGGTAATATACAGGTTTTAATAATGTAAGTTAATTTATTGTATGTGATTATATAGATGGATTAAAATATATAATATGTTAGATAAGCAAACAACTATTAGTATATAGCACGAATATAGCATGAATACGTTAATGCAAGTTATGTTGATTTCTTTTATAAATTTTGATTTTAAATATAGTATGAATGAAAGTTTATGCCTATAGTTATATATTAGTTTATGTATATATATTGTTTATTAAACTGATCCGATTTATTTCCATCGATTCTTTTGTCAGCTTGGACCGTCAAGTTCGTGCCTATATAACTTTGCTTTAGAACTCGTTCTTGGATTCGTAACTCATTTCATTGTCTTTTCTTCTCTAGCCTCGAAAGATGAGCAATCACTTACGATTAATGTTCTTTTATTTATTAAATTTGAGTTCAATTGAAACGACAATTGAAATACGCTGTTGTTAGTTATTTACACTGTTATATATATGTTATTACCTGTATCAGTTCACCTGTGATATCTGACACCATTATCTGTTATTTATACGATAATAATCTAGTTTGGTTGATAATTGATTGATTGTTTGATGTTTACATTGGACGTTAAATTGTTAATGTTTAAAGTGATAAATAATATGCAATTGAATTTGATATAGGATAGTTAATAATTTAAAATTGATTTATGTGTTGAATTTGATTAATTAAATTTGTATAATATGTTCCCATTTAAATGTTAAATAAATTTACACATAGAAATAGTGTTAACTACACCTTGAACCATGGAATGTATGTTGTATAAAATTTGATGTAGTATAAATTGAATAATGAATATCAAGTGAAGAACCGTATAAATATTATTGTAATAATCTTTAATCAACATGAAATGATAGTGTAGATTCGAGGAATAATTATATTAATTTGCAGAAACAACAAATGTAAATTAATACGATTATTTCGGGATTATTTGAATTAATTATTGGATTGTTATTGGTTGTTGTTATTGCTTGTTTATTTACTTTGACACCATCCCAGTTATCACACTGCAAGTTCTCTTTGTTATGCTTTGATTTTTGAATTGAAACGGAATCAGGTTGAAATGATAAATACCAAAATGAACTTTACCTAGGATAGAGAATTAAATAAACCGGTTGGTCAAAATTTTTATTTAAAAATAAAATAATGATTTTATTTGAATAAAGAATAAGGTTTTGAAATGAAGTTGGAATTTGAATTTTTATAAAAGGAAAATGTTGATATTAAATAATCTGAAACAAAATATTAACATAATAGTTGATAAAAGAACATTGTTTTAAAATTAATTATTAAGTTTGAAATTATTTAATAATTAAGATTGGAATTATGTAATAATTAGGTTTTGGAATTATTTAATAATCAAATTTTGAAATTATTAATTTAGTTTTGAAATTATTTAATAATTAAATAAGATCGAATTATTTAATAATTAAATAAAATTGAATTCTTTACTAAGTGGAATTGGACTTCTTGAATAAGTGAAATTAAATTTCTTTATTAATTGAGTTTCAAAATTTGTAACTAAGTAAATGAATAAGTGCAATTGAATTTTCTTTAACAAGAAATAAAATGTGATTTATTGGAATTAATGTAAGACTTGTAATGTAAAGAATTGATCTGACGAATCTAATTTAAATTCAATTTGTAAGTTTTGATATAATGGAGTTGAACTTAAGTAATTGATTTAATGAATTGGAAATTAAATAGAAACTGTTTGAATGATAAATAAACTTAACGAATATTGAATGAAATCGATAAATGAATTTAAATTGATTTGAATGTTAAACTAAATTAATTTAGATGATTATGGAATAAACTTATATACAAACTTGAATCAATATTTGAATTGTTTGAATAAAAATTGAAATTGAATCATAAGATTTTGAAATGATAATTTGGAAGTTTGAAACGTAAATTATGGAAATTGATTTAGGAAGACAAATGAAATGTTGATTTACAAATTCTAATTGAAATTGGAATTGATTTGGGTTTTGAAGTATATTAAAGGACCAATCGGTGTAATAATTACAAAAGTTATTAAAGAGACCGGAATCGGTTAGGGACATACTCATTGTCTAAACCGAAAACCACTTTAATAACTACACGCGGAGTGTGATCCAGAATGAAGTGTTTGGAATGATGTACGTGATGACTGAAGAAAGAGAACGATAATGGATAGCCTTGACACTTATGTCAAATTGAAAATGACTGAAACAGGAGCTGTGCCGGGCCAAATAGGTTAGCCACCTCGAGCGAACACACTTCTACGTAAACTACTCATTACTTGTTATTGATTGGTGCACCCTCGAAATTTTGGGAGTGTTGTTTGGCGGTGTTGCGATCGTTGCGGCAATGCGTTTTCACCAGTCTGGATCAGGCAAACGGTAGTTTCACTACCTTAGGTATTGCCTCATGTGCCTTGTCATACTTGTATCCCTATATACACGACCACTACGAATTTTTTGTGTGTTAATACTATGGAGTACTCCCTGATATCCCACTAGTTTACGGTGGAGTTTACAGTGCTGTATAAACTATAACGCTTATATAAAATGTGTTAAGGGGGATAATGGTAACGCTTTAACACTATTTTGATATTTTATATTACTGATAGACATTATCTATTTAGCGTATATTACTACGTAGTAGATAGTTTAACGGATCCTCAGAGGACGGTTATTCCAACGTCCTTTGAGTTACTTGTATTTCAATTGTTATTTCACTTGAGTTGGATTTATTAATATAAGAATGTTAATCCTGACTCGAGTGTTTTGTGTTTTGCTTTACGCTCGGGTCAAACTGAGTGTACCAGTATTCGAGACTCACCTTTGGAGTTGGAGCTTCGCTTGGAGATCCAGCTATCTATCCAGCTTTTAGATATTCATTTGGTTCTAGAGATGTATTCTGATATTGTATTCGACTATTGTATTCGTGACTTCTGCTGTAACTTATTTAACTCTGATATATATATATATAAATATGGTAGCTTCATGAACTACTATCCTTTGTTTCCGCTGCATTTATTACTCTGTATCTGTGATTATTTATTTATTGTATATGTTCAGTTTTGCCAAATTTAAATTAAATTCGGTATTTTAAATTATTCAAGTCCGACATGTACGGATGCGAATAGTCCAAAATAGCGGGTCGTTACATAAGGCAACTCCCAAAATATACTTTGTTTGCACCAATTATGAATAGTCGATTTGCCTGCAATTTCTGTTTGCACTCCAGTTTCATATATCTTTGGGTAGTCCCTTACAAGTTCATATTTGTCTTCATTTGACCATATCGTTGGTGGTTGTCTAGTTTCTACTCTATTAGCTAAAATGTTTTTTCTATCTCCTCTGAATGGATGATTGACATGGAGAAAACATCGATGGCAACAAACCATGAATATTTTTTTACCATACGGTAAATAAATGTCTTAGTTTCTTCCATGTAATAAGGACAAGCTAGACGATCTGATGTACTCCATCTTGTAAGCATTGCATATGTTGAAAAATCACTTATAGTCCACAACAAAGAAGCAAACATACGAAATGATTTTTCATTGAAACATCATATATTTCTACTCCTTCATTTTACAGTGTTTTTAACTCCTAACTATTGTAAATAAACATCGATTTCTTATGAATCAACGGTTGTAAATAAACATCGATTCCTTGTGTCAGATCATCGGGGTTAGGAATGACAACAGTGAGATACATATATTGCATTTTCATACACATCTACGGAGCTAAATTATAAGGTGTGATGATAATGGGCTAAGACGAATATTTAGCACCAAATTGAGAAAATGGTGAAAAACCATCCGTACATAATCCAAGTTTAACATTACGACTCTCCGCTGCAAAATTGTAATAAGTTATTTTGAAATGCTTCCAAGCTTCTCCACCGATTGGATGTGTCAACATACATTCTTCCTCTATTCTCATAATATGTCATCTCATATGAGGTGCAGTTACAGAAGACGCGTATATTCTTTGAAGCCTAGGAGCGATGGGTAAATAATGCATACGTCTATATGGAACTTCCTTTTCCTTCTTTTTTCTTGTTTTGTACCTTTCCTCGTTACATATTTTACACTTCCTAAGAGTGATGTCCTCTTTTCAAAACAACAAGTGGGCCATTTAAAAATGTATCTATTTTTTGAAAAGGTATACCAAAAGCCGATATAAGTTTGTTAACTTCATAGTGATTTTGACATATTGAGCGGCATATGCCTTTTTGCAGCTTGTACAATGGCTGTAAATCCGATTTCGGTGATGTTATATTTTGGCTTCATCACAATGTATTCTACGGTTACTAATAGCAGAATGCCGCTTTTACAACCATCCGAAAGAGGTTTTTTTGCAACATCCAGTAAATCTTAAATTTTTTTGCTTCAATATTTGGTTCTTTAGCATTTACATCATCATCGTCAGCTTCAACCGTAGGGAACATTGATCATGGTCCATCTTCAACCATATTTTCTATACGGTTCGTCGTAACAATTTCATTACCAGCAATCTCTAGTTCAGACTCTGTAGAAGCATGTGCTACAACTTCTCCATGACGATCTCAAACATAATACTCTGGCATGAAATCGTTTTTGACACAAGTAGACATTCACAATATCAGGTAACAAATACTTCAAATGTTTACACCTACTACACAGACAATGAATTTCTACATCGTTTCTGTTATTACTTAAAGCGAATTCAACAAATACGTTTATACCATTACAAAAATCTTCTTTTACTGAGCCTCTCAATCCCCTTCTTTAATACATCCATCTCCTCCGTCAACCAAATAAGCAATCATTTTTCCAATTTAAAAAAAATATGTCACAAATTAAAAAATAAATATTGGTCATTTTACGAATTGACATTTTATTTTTCAATATATCGATACATAAACTTATATACATCGATTTTACCCTACTTAAGAACACAATATAGAAATGTTGGTTTATGGTTGTCTTTTTTATCAGTCATCCTACTTCCCATTACAAATACAATAAACACTTATATTTCGTATATTATTTTGTTTTAAACGATTCAACAAAATTTCGACAGCATTTCCCCTTTGTTTCCTGCATTGTACACAAATGCGTATACACAGGAAACAAAAAAGAAAAGTGACGGCTAAATTTTGTAAACCGTTTGAAATGAAATAATGTACGCGAGGTAATTTTTTACTGTGTTTATAAATTATCCAATATAGAGACAATCCAACGAGTATTTTAGCAGATGAATATAAATGTCCGTTTTATGACAAAAATGAATATTTTGTATAACGATCATGTACAACACTTGTCAGACGCGGTCAAAAACTCTCCAAGGGACGTAATAAAAAAGTAGTTTATGAAAACGAATGTTTACTAATTTTATGTATTTCAAAAAATTATTGATTTACCACATTTATTCCGTGTATTTTATCGAATAAAGTTGCTTCAATATTGTTGTCATTTTCCAATGCAGTCAAATTTTTTCGAGACTCATGCATTTTATTGTTATACAAGTCAAGATGTTTAAAAGCAATGGATAAAGATTATTCTAACTCCCACTTATGTAGAATGTACCTTTGTTTTTCGATAAGTGGCTTATTTTCAAGTTCTATGGCTTATTCCAATTAACACAAGGCAATGGTAGAAACAACACTTATATAATGGTTTACATATACACAACATCACACATTATACATATGCTTTAAAATTTCACGATAACATATGAAATAGGATACCATGGGATACTATAAATCATTATTAGGCTATTAGAAACAATTAGAATCACTAATTAACCCTAATTTATCAACTTATGCAATCTAGATTTAGGGTAAAAATTAGATTTTTAGCGAAAATAAAAGAATATACCTGAGATTGAAAGCAATAGAGTGTGATTAGGCAGCTATGGAGGATCCGAAAACTTGAATTTGGAGATTGAAAGCTTGAAATTGGGATTTAGGGGTTTTAATTTTTTTTTCATTCAGCCAAGTTAGTAAGAAAGGTCTCGGCTGAGATCTGACAATCGCGAATTTTCGATGATTTCCGACGGCCGTTGATGGCCCATCGAAAGCCGTCCGAATATGACTGTCGAAAGCCGTCACAAGCTTCTGTGGGTATATCAGCCTATTCTAGTAGCGTCATAAAGCCTTCACCGTTCGGACAGTTCACACATTCTTCATATTCTCAAAATTACATTTTTGAAGGCGATAGTTAGCAACACGGTACTCCATCGAGCCAACATTCATCAAATCAACGGTGAAGCGACGAAGACTACGACTTGTGCAACATTTACTATCATTATGCTAAAGATTCAATTCAAGGTAATGATCAACCTGACAATAAATTCTCGAAGAAAATAATGAATACCTTCAACTTAAATACACGTTCATCGTCAGCAAATCATGGTGGATATAGAAAAATAAATCGAAAAACTCAATTTTAATCATAGATTTATAAAATAAACAAAGCTAATCCCAGTGGAATGGAAGGAGAAGATCATTTAGTATGTTTCTTGATTTTCATTTGTTCTTAGGTATGTAATCTTACTTTTTTTCATTTTCCGTTGTTCTCAAAAAGGAATAACGAACGAGGAGTTCTTAAAGCTTTTTACAATGGAAAACGGTGTTAAAATACCACAACATTACCAATTCTGAAGTTGTTATGAGTTGCCGACAAGTTGTAACACCTCATATTTTTAGTAATATTATTTAGGATATTTAATTGGTTAAATAAAATAAAATAATGTAAGATGATTAATGGATTGAAATTTATGATTAATAAGCGGTAGCCGTGTCATGTTAAATAAGTGAACAAAAGAATAGAAAGAGAATAATAAGGTTAGGAAATACGCAAGGGGAAAATAGAGACAAGACATATCCTTATACCCTAAACATTCACGTTCACTTCACTTTTCATAATTCAAAAATACAATCCAAGGCCTGCCACCATTAGGAAGAGCAAAGAAGAAGAAGAATTAAGGGGAAGAATCAAAATCACTTAATTAAGCACAAATCTCACATCTAAATCAAAAAACCAAGGTGAATAATAACCACATCTCATATTTTTGATTGATTTTGGTTTTAGATAAATTTTGAAAGTATTTGCAATTGTTTTGCCATGTTTTGAATGATAAATGGATATGTATATACTTGTTGATGATTTAGGCTATTTTATTATGCATTTTATGATGAGAATTGGTTTAGAAAACCTATTATATGACACCCAACTGCCTTGCGAATTTAGGTTTAGATCAGAAATGATAATTAAGAAATAGTTTTCAATTTTCATAGTTTTTCGAATTAATGAGGATTTTATAAGAATATTCTAGTAAAGAAAATGCTATTTTGGGTTAAAAATTTATGTTGGCCAAATTATATTGTCTTAGGGTCTGAACTTTATATATGTTAGAAAACATATTAAAAAGTGATTTTCTGGAATTTTTATAGAATTATCCTAAGCGTTTTAATGGATATTTAAAATTATTTAAGGTATAAAACTTACATGTTTTATATATTTATAAAAAGAAGAAGGGGTATTTTGTAAATAATTCAAATCTTCATTTCTGAAAATTGGCAGTTTTTTTAGAAAAAGAAAAATATACAACCAATCACAATTTGACAAATAAAGCAAGTTAGGTACAAAGAAATAGTTTAAAATTTTAAATTTACAAGCATTTTCCTATTTCAATGCTTTCGGCACAAGGTTCCGACTCCTTGCCTCCGCCTCCGACTCCATCGAAATCAATCCACATGGTATAAGATACCTAATATGTAATGAATCGGACAAAGGCGGAAGGTATTGCCTCGAAACAAGGGGTTCTGAAGGGGTAGAAGCACTACTTTGCTTTTAAATGAAAATGTGTCTGCTTTGCTTTCGACTGAATAGCTTTCGGCTTGGTCTGCTTTCGACTGGGTCAATGATTTTAAAAGAATGGTTTTAAGAGGTTGTGCCTTTATTTTTAAATAAATGCTTTCGACTAGGTAAAAGCCCCTGACTGTCGCTTTTAACCTTTCGACCCAAATTGGTTTCGAAATGGTTATCTTTTTTTCTAAACCAAGTCGCTTGTCCAATGCTTTTGAAGGGATGGTTTTGACACCATTACTTATGTACTTAGAAAAGCTATCCAAAGAGATGGTTTCGACTTAAATTTTTTAATGACCCTTTTGCTTTATAAAAAGTATAACCCAAATGGTTTTGAAAGAGATGGTTTTAATGGTTTCGAAAGATATTTCGACATGTTATAAATTGAACCCAAATGGTTTCGAAAGAGATGGTTAAGGGTTTTCCAATGGTTTCGAAAGGTCTAAAAGGAAAGATTTTCCAATGCTTTCGAAAGGCAATTTTTAAGTGTTTTAAAGAGGATGTCTAAAGTTTTAAAACTTTCGAAGGAGATGTTTTTCAATGTTTTTGAAAGGATAAAGATAAATGGTTTCGAAAGGTATGATTTTGAAAAGTATGTTTTGGTCTTTGGCCTAAGGTTTTGATTATATTAAAAGAGATGCTTTCAAAGTTTCGAAAGAGGTTCTTTCAATGGTTTCGAAAGGGTAATTTGAAGGCTGACAAAGGTTTCGAATGATTTGTTTTGGTAATATAGCCTAAGTGTTTTTAAATTAAAAAAGGTTTTAACTTATTTTGGAAGGATGGGAAAATCCTTAATAATTTCATCAACATTAATTTGAGTACGGTGTGTATGTGTGTGTGTGTGTGTGTGTGTGTGAAACATGGCAAATAGTTTAGAGTAAAGCAAAGAGTATATTTTCCTTATATATTTATGATTTAAAGGTTTAAATCATTTTGAATAAGGTTTTCAAGAAAAAAATTAAAGGGTAGTTAACCCTAAGAAAATGGCTCGGATTAGAATACCAGGTGAGACTTGTGTAGGGTTGTGCCCTATACACATTAGTTATTATCCCCTAGTTTAGTCCAAAATTTCAATGTGTAAGGCTTTGTCAGAAATGAGACTAAAATTATGTTACACCTAGAAAGGAATCTAAAAGAGAAAGAAAGGTCATTGGTAAGCTCGCAAACCATTTGGATCAGATAGACCGGGAGAAGTAAGGACAGACCGTCCAGAAGGTTAGCATCTAATAGTTGTTAGATTTTTATGTTTTCTGGTAGGCTCGAGTCAGCCAAAGGTTAGTAGTTAGCCAAACAAAACTACAGTGTATGGACAGATAGTCTATATGATAACTGAAATGTACATATACATAATATTGCTTTACAGAATTAACCAGTTTTGGTTGTAGGATTAAATTTTCAAAAAATGTATTTTAAAAAGGATATTAGTGAAGGGAAAGCCCGTTTCGTTAAGTGGTGATGTGCACGTAAATGTGCATATTTTTACTTCCATATTTAATCGAATTTAATTAAATAAATAGCATGTATGGTGTTTTAACATGTTTAAAGCAAAATTCAAATTATTTTCAAACAGTCAATTATTCATCTTCATATATTGGCAAAATGGTCGTTTTTATGCACATATTAATTTGAGAATTTTACTTGGACATTTTTATCTTATTTTCTAGAAATTTGGATTCAAATGGAAGAGGTTTTCATAGAAATATGCATGCACGAGAGAATACAAGCAAGTGAAGATGGAAATAATTTATTTCATGAATCATGGAGGATCCCACCTACCCACCTACCATCTAGTACATTTAGGAGCTAATGCACTTTCTCAATGTCATTAAAGTTACATATACACTTAACGGAGGATTAACACATGCTAATGATAACTTAGTTGCCGCACTTCCTCAAGCGTATTTTGGCTAGTGTCCAAAAATATGCATTAAGGTTTTCGGCTTGTATACATACCTCATATGTTTCATGTAATTAATCTTTTAGCCTCCTTTGGGCCTCCTTAGCCTCATTTTAGTTAGTTTAGTTTGAGGCTCAAAAATCAACACTCTCTTTTCTCTTTCATGGCTACCTAGCCATTTTCTTTATATAAAATTTCTTTTAGTGAAATTTTAATTCAATCTCTTTTTATTTACATGCCTTTTTCTTTCATGTTACTAGTATACATCTTTTTATTTATGCAAGTAAATTATCTCTTTTCTTACTAAGCTTGCATTTTTCTTTTGTTTTTGTTTCATGTTGCAATCCATAATTGTTGAATTGATAACAAATATGAGAGGCTACACTCCTCCAATTAAGGGGTAATGAAGCTCTCTTAATCATGTAGATTCAACATTTTGCTAATTATAATATGTTTTTGTTCTTATTGAAATTGGTAGATGTGGTTAAATTTTATTGTTTAGTTTTGAATTTGATAGCCTATGTTGTTGACACCAAATAAGCTATGCTTAAACAAATTAAAAAAACATAAATTACATCTTCATCTACATATGAATATGGCAATGGAGTGTGTTTGCGCCAAAATTGGTCACAAACACCCAAAGTCGTGAAAGCACCCGTTTACGTAGTCAAATCAATAATGATTAACACAGAACTCAGCAACAATCAATATATAATTCAGCTCTAATCAACAAATCACAGTGATTCACGAACAACAATCACAAACACATGATTTATAGTGGTTCGGCGTTCGCGCCTACGTCCACTTTGAAGGTTTTCTCTTTATTGCTTTGCTTGATTAAATCGATTACAATGGATTACAGCCGACAATTGCTTTGAAATCTGAATACAACAGCGATTCTGATGGTTAAACTTGAATCCGGCAGAATCTTGGCGTTTAATGGCGGAAAAGATCCCCTTTTCTGAAGGCTTCAGGGTGCTATTTATAGGCGTTGGAGGCCCAGATCTTGCTGAAACTTCGTGAGACTCCTTCTGGCACGTGAGTGGGCCCATGCGACCGACCCCACCAAGTTTCGTCTCGATCTGACATCGGTTCGAAGTGATTTCGAACCCATCAACAAATGGTCCAATCGAGCTGAAACTTGGCAGGAACAATCTTTACCTCATATGGAAACTACTGTGAAAATTTGGTTGCATTTGGATTTGTGGTTAAGGAGATATGCTCGGTTCGAAATCGACATCTTCGGTTGGCTGAGGCGTTCGAACCCATTATTTCGAACCCTTCGTTTCGAATCCATCAGTGCACGTGAGCTTGCAGTGACGTGGCGCGCAATATTCGAATCGATCCTAACTTATCTCCGAATGGACCGCTTCGACTCCGTGAACTACGGCGAACACGTCATCCAAACCAATTGACTCGGTGGATTCGAAATAGGAAGCATTCTTGGTTTCGAACGTGACATTCGAATCCAGGAATTCTTATGGGTTCGAACTTGATCGGTTCGAACTAGATCACTCGATGGGTTCGAAGTGAGGATGTGAGGCCGAGTGAAGTCATGGATTCGAAGGTAGGCTACTGTGGTGGGTTCGAAGGTAATGTAGTCGAAGGCGATGGAGTCGAGGCAGGCACTAACCGATGGGTTCGAACGTCGCCTGGGTTCGAAGGAAGGCTCTAGGACGGTTGCGAACCAGATGGGTTCGAAGCGGATGGTTTCGAGGCTAGGTACTAGCTGATGGGTTCGAACACCATGGATTCGAAGGCAAGGGCACGGATGGTTTCGAACAGGATGGGTTCGAAATGGGTGGGTTCGAACTTCATGGTTTCGAACCAGACAATGACTATTTCTCTTCACACTGGATCCATCATATCTTGAGCATACGAACTCGGATTGGCTTGAAACTTGAAATGATGGCTCCTACAACCTTTCTTGTTGCGTCCTATCAATTGTGGCCTGATCCGGACTCGGGCAAAATTCATCGATATCCATAGCTAGGTGAAGTATAACCAATCTCTGAGATGGACTGTCCTTTGTTTGTGATCGATCTTTTGATATCACGGCTTTGCCAAAAAGCGGGATAACATTTTGCCCCCCAAAACATGCCTTGCTGTAGGAAGGTGTGTTTTGTAATGCCTTGAGTTGGATGTTCGTATCTGATCATCAACCTGCAAAGAACTCAATAGTTTCATATGTCCTCAAATGACGATCGTTCGGGATCGAGCCATTTGGGATGAAGTGCGGCCGTTCATGGTCAAGCGCTCAACTTCAAATGACGATCGTTCGTGATCGAGTCATTCGAGGGGAAGTGCGACCGTGCGCGGTCGAGCGTATAAATTCATGCTTCGATCGTTCGGGATCGTATGCTGCCTGAAGTGAATCGGGACCGTTCGCGGTCCGTGCCGTTCGTGGCATAAGATGGAATAGGACCGTTTGCGGTCGATGCCGTTCGCGGCGAATGATGAGATGGGGACCGTTCGCGGTCGACTGCCGTTCGCGGCAAATGATGATCGTTCGCGACCAAGTGCCGTTCAAGGCGAATGGTGATCGTTCGAGGTCGGATTTCATAATCAGTGAGCCATGACCGTTCGCGGTCGATGGCGTTCGAGGCAGGAAGTGATCGTTCGCGATCGTGTGCCGTTCGAGGCAAATCTGTGACCGTTCGCGGTCGGATGTCGGACCTCACGTGACGACCGTTCGCGATCAAGCCATTGAGGTAAGGTGAGTTATGACTGTTCGAAGTCGGGTGCCGTTCGAGGCGGATTGTGTGTGTGCCCGGGAGGGCTTGGTGTTATCGATGCCAGGGTCACGTTCGGGTGAGTTCCTGGATCGTTTATAGGGGCGGTTCATCGCCGTCTCAGAGCATACCTAGGGATCGTTCGCGACCCCATACATGTGTACGTAGCTTAGTCATTCCAGAGTTATCAAAAATCAAATAATTATTAAACAGATGAGTTCCAAAAACAATGTCCAAATAAACAAAGTCCAAGCGTTCAAACCAAAATGAAACGAAAGTAAAGCATGGATGTCAAAGTGTAAGTTCCCACTACGAAACGGTCGATGATCACTCAGAGCATGCCTGGAGATCGTTCGCGATCTCGCGCATGTGTAAATGATTTAATTGTGGTAGTGGAAGCTTACGACTTGTTCATCGTTATTTCATTCAGTTGATAACCAGACGGTGCCTTGGTTCAGGGTCGCCTCTAGCTGATGTGGACGGTGGTCGTTCTGGTTCCGCCACAGGAGCTCGTCTCCTCACATATTGAAGGAGCATACCGTTCCTGATATGCCCTTCCACCTCATCCTTCAGGTGCCTACAATCGTTAGTATTATGACCATTTAATTCATGGAATACACAGAACTTATCTGATTTCCTCTCGTCAGAGGTAGGGTCCCTTCGCATCGGCCTACGGTACGGAATCTGTTCTTTGGTATCCTGATAAATTCGTTCCAGGCTCTCGTTCAACTCAGTGTAGGTGGTGAATCGCGGCTCCCTTCGTTGCCGCTTCGATCTGTCTCTGTCATTCTCAATCTTTCTTTTACCTCTATCCTTGTCCGAATCCCTTTTAAGAGGCTTTTCGTCTCTAAATGCAAAAATTTCTATCCCATCTCTTTCTTCTCTCTCGGCATTCGCATCTTCTAACCGTAAAAACTTTTCTGCTTCATGGTAGAATTCCTCCAGATCAATGGGTGGATCTTTAGTCAATGAATTCTTGAACTCTGTGCCGTCAGCTATTCCGGACACAGCTGCCATTACCACCATGGATGGATCTGCTCTATCCACTGAAGCTGCTGCTGCATTAAATCGTGCTAGATAACTTCTCAAGGTCTCTCCGGCCTTCTGCTTTAGGGTTGCCAGAGTCATCACGTTCTTGGGTCTTGTAATATGAACCCTGAATTGCCTCATAAATCTCTCTACTAAACCATTCCAAGTTCCGATGGATCCGTTCTCCAACTGTCTAAACCATAGTGCAGCGATATCTGTCAAGTATAATGGAAAACACCGGGCCATAACCTCCTCCGATGCCCCCAGTACTTCCATATGCCTCATATATTTTGTCAGGTGGACCGTGGGGTCCGTTCTCCCGTCATACATATCCAATGATGGTAATTTGAAATCAGGCGGGTTCCTAGCTTGCCTGATTGCTGAAGTAAAAGGACTTCTATTGACATCTTCCAAATCTTTGTTCACCATACCGCCTCTCAAAGCTCTCCTAACTATCTCTGCTAATCGGTCATTGTCTCCGAGATGTAATCCTTGTTTACTACTTCCAACCTGCCCCCCGAGTTCACGAGGTAACTCCGGGATCTGCCCCCTTGACTGAGCGTTTGCATCTCTACTACTACCGGGTTGCGCAGATGCTCCCCTTTCTCTCTCCGAAACTGGATCAACGTTCTCCAAGGGTGTGCCCCCTAATCCAGGTGCTACTCCGGATGGTCCTGTTCCGTTCTGGACTCCATTGGCTTCCCTATTCTGTGCTCCGAGCTGTCCTATCTGTTGGAGTAAACTCTGAATCATGTCCTCTTGCCTCTTCATCATAGTTTCCATCTCATCCCTGGTGATGTATATCGATGGTTGATTCGCTCCTGAGGAAGCCTCTTGGCTTCCTTGTGGCTCACTCCTCTCAGTCCTTGGCCTCCTACTCGATTGTCTTGCCATAATTCCTAGATCTGAACTCCTGAAATTTCAAATTCAACTTCTTCCTGAACTAGCTTCTCAGTGAAAGCACCAAAATGTTTGCGCCAAAATTGGTCACAAACACCCAAAGTCGTGAAAGCACCCGTTTACGTAGTCAAATCAATAATGATTAACACAGAACTCAGCAACAATCAATATATAATTCAGCTCTAATCAACAAATCACAGTAATTCACGAACAACAATCACAAACACAGGATTTATAGTGGTTCGGCGTTCGCGCCTACGTCCACTTTGAAGGTTTTCTCTTTATTGCTTTGCTTGATTAAATCGATTACAATGGATTACAGCCGACAATTGCTTTGAAATCTGAATACAACAGCGATTCTGATGGTTAAACTTGAATCCGGCAGAATCTTGGCGTTTAATGGCGGAAAAGATCCCTTTTTCTGAAGGCTTCAGGGTGCTATTTATAGGCGTTGGAGGCCCAGATCTTGCTGAAACTTCGTGAGACTCCTTCTGGCACGTGAGTGGGCCCATGCGACCGACCCCACCAAGTTTCGTCTCGATCTGACATCGGTTCGAAGTGATTTCGAACCCATCAACAAATGGTCCAATCGAGCTGAAACTTGGCAGGAACAATCTTTACCTCATATGGAAACTACTGTGAAAATTTGGTTGCATTTGGATTTGTGGTTAAGGAGATATGCTCGGTTCGAAATCGACATCTTCGGTTGGCTGAGGCGTTCGAACCCATTATTTCGAACCCTTCGTTTCGAATCCATCAGTGCACGTGAGCTTGCAGTGACGTGGCGCGCAATATTCGAATCGATCCTAACTTATCTCCGAATGGACCGCTTCGACTCCGTGAACTACGGCGAACACGTCATCCAAACCAATTGACTCGGTGGATTCGAAATAGGAAGCATTCTTGGTTTCGAACGTGACATTCGAATCCAGGAATTCTTATGGGTTCGAACTTGATCGGTTCGAACTAGATCACTCGATGGGTTCGAAGTGAGGATGTGAGGCCGAGTGAAGTCATGGATTCGAAGGTAGGCTACTGTGGTGGGTTCGAAGGTAATGTAGTCGAAGGCGATGGAGTCGAGGCAGGCACTAACCGATGGGTTCGAACGTCGCCTGGGTTCGAAGGAAGGCTCTAGGACGGTTGCGAACCAGATGGGTTCGAAGCGGATGGTTTCGAGGCTAGGTACTAGCTGATGGGTTCGAACACCATGGATTCGAAGGCAAGGGCACGGATGGTTTCGAACAGGATGGGTTCGAAATGGGTGGGTTCGAACTTCATGGTTTCGAACCAGACAATGACTATTTCTCTTCACACTGGATCCATCATATCTTGAGCATACGAACTCGGATTGGCTTGAAACTTGAAATGATGGCTCCTACAACCTTTCTTGTTGCGTCCTATCAATTGTGGCCTGATCCGGACTCGGGCAAAATTCATCGATATCCATAGCTAGGTGAAGTATAACCAATCTCTGAGATGGACTGTCCTTTGTTTGTGATCGATCTTTTGATATCACGGCTTTGCCAAAAAGCGGGATAACAGAGTGATTTTAAAATCAAAACTTGATGGTCTATATTTCTAATCAATAGTTAACTTGTCATGCTTAGAATAGATTTTATTTTTAATATCATTGTCATTTTCATGAGAGCTAAAAAGCAGTTGAAAGGGTGTGTTATAGTTTGATGGTTTATATTGGACTAACTAATAGCATAAATATTCCACATTTATGATAAACACATCAATTAAATTCACTAATGACTAGAAAAGAGAGATCATAATTTTATATATGTTGATTTATGTGATCATGAGAAGGGATTTGGCTCTAAATTGCCTTCAAACTCTCATATTTTTATCTACTTTCTTTTGCTAGTTTTTCTACATTTTTAGCGTAAAAAAATTTCAAACCTTGGTTAATTTGATTGAATAGAATTTTAAATCTAAACAATTCTCTACGGATCGACTCATACTCATCACGTACTAGAATTGTACGATGTACGCTTGCGGTTAATTTTAATATAAACTTGACCAGCTACTTTCCAATTCGATAGGATATTAGCCGTTCAAGTTGAACAAGCGGCATGATCTCACTTAATATCAGATAACCAAGATGTATAACATTATTCACACCAGACTTTATGTCTGACTCAAAGTTTATTTTCCTTAAACTCTCGAGTGCTTAAAAATTGATTTGAGTAGGTTGAGGGTTACAGGTTTTAGTAGATTGGCAAATAAAGCTTCTGGAGGTAACTAGATGGCTGACAGATAGCTAATTAGCAGTTGCTGCTATATTTTGGATTGATTCCGCTGTATTGTAAATATAGTACTCTGGTCCAACTAGAGGGATTGTCATATGTCGCTCTTGGCGTAATGTTGTAATAACTATATTTTATCTAAACCTGGAAAAGCGATGAAATTATGAAATTTGAATGTGAAACATGTGTCTTGAAATGTAATAAAAAAATATTGTTTTTTTAATTTGTGATTTTGTTTCATATTCATTTGCTTCTGGTATTATGAATACCATTAACATGGCTGTATTTAGTCATTGGAAATCAATACTATGAATGACTGTAACATCTGTAGCGCTTAGTTTTGGACCTCTACATAAAGGATGTTATATGAGCAACATTCAAACAAATGAGAAGGAAAAGAAAAGAAAACATCATACTACTCTACTCCAGAAGGCTCTTCAGATAGAGTAACACCATATGAGGGGTAAAATGAGGCCGGCTAGCTTACTTAGAAATCTGATAAAGATTATAGACCAAAATACCAAAAAAAAAACGAGTGAAGTTAAAGCCAGCTTAAATGAACGTTACCCATGGAATTTACGAAAGAAGATATTGAGAAAGATCCAAACAAGCATAAAAGAAGATTGACATAAAGCGAAAGTTTGCGGAGATTGAACAACAAAAATTGAATCTTGAACGTTTGAAAACGGAACCTGGACATCAAAAGTATGAACAATAAGTTATGGATAATGATTTGATGCGAATGGATGAAGCTTAAACTCAATATTGGATGGAGAACAAAAGATAAATTTCTTAAAATAAGAAAGAAGATTAAAATGGCAAGTTACGTGGGAGAATAGATTGGGGACGTCTTATATAGACGTCCAATATTAGAGGCATATTTAATAGATGTTTAATGCTTTATGTCTATTAAATATAAGCGTTTAAAAACATACAGTTCATATAATAGACGATCAACGTTGAACGTTTATTAAATGAACATCTTTTGTTTGGACGTTTTCTGAATGTTAATGGCTGAATTGAATATTCAGTCACTGAGGCTACAAGATCCTAGTGCCGCCTTCCACATACCAGATCAAGCAAACATGTGAACTTGTGAAGGATGCTTAGGTGAAATTCATTGCTTACTACTCCCCAAGACACCATGAGAGACAACCTAAAGAGCCACAGCTGCACTTTAAATGGTTCATTCTAATATTTGTTGACCTACTCAAACACCATCTCTTAACAACAATCGATATTTACTTTTTTCTATTGATGACTGTTATTAAATGATGTGGGTATATTTTAAAGCCTAAATTAGAAGAATTGCCAAATATTTTGGTATTCAAAGCAAAATTTAAAATGAAGTGGAAAAATTAGAACTCTAAGAACAAATTAAGGTGGAGTGTTCATCGGAAATGCATCTGTGAACTACTACAAAGAAAATTGCATCGAAAGACTACTGTGGATCAGATAAAACCAAAACAAAATGGTGCTGTAAATCTAAAAATTGCGTAAAGGTTGGAATGTCAATAAGCATGATGGTAGGAAAAAAAAAATTCGGCAGAAACTATAGATGTTACTGTCTACTTTCAAAAAATATCAGTGATAAAGGCGGTTCAGAATGAGACCCGGTTCCCTATACGAGATGTTGCAAAAAGCCGCAGGTGCATAGTAGTATAGGCGAATGGCTCATCCTTTAATAAAGTGCAACGCGAAAAGTTTAATTAAAAAAGTGGAAAACCAAAGCTTATTTCCTTTGTCCTTTTTTGTTTTTATGTTTGCATGTAAAACTGAAAAATAAATAATTTGAAAAATGAAACTAACATATAAAATCGAAAAAAAAAATTAATTCTTTTTTCTATTTTGAGAAATAATAAATTTTTTAAAAAAACAATCCATTCCGACCGGGTATCAGAGCAAGGTTGATTCTAGAGTTGCTACAAGATATGAAATTAAAATATTATTTTGATGCAGAACCCTCTGAGTCAATTTTTAGGGTAGCAAAGGTGTGTAATTCCCGTCTTTTATTGAACATGTTAAACTTCAAAGTAATATAAAAATTAAGTATGAATAAAAATGAAAATATGTAGTAACCACGGAATTTAATTACGCTCTTTAAACTAATAAGTATTTTCTAAGTTGTATAAAAATAGAGGCTTAAATTCTCTCTCAAAAGAAGATCTTATCGAAAAAAGAAAAAAATATAAGCTGCATGGAGAAATGAACCATTCAAATTTGAGAAAAACAACCTCAAAAATCAATTCTTCAAATCTCAAGCGTCTAAGTTATTTAAATCTTGAATATACTTTTAAGGAACGAAGTATTATTAGTCTTGACAACTATAAATTTGTCTGTCATTTTGAAAAAGGTTTTCAACATCTTCTACACGAAGAAAATAAACAGCTTAATTCAGTCACAGATTTAATTATAAACCAAAGAACAGCCTTACAACACTACGATAATTCAACAGCTACAACATTAGAAGTAATTGCTAAATCCATCTCCGATAAAAATAAAACTTTAAAACAATTAGTAGACAATTTTGATTTTATTAAAAATCAAAACGAAAGTATCTTACGCACTTTAATAAGCTTAAAAAATATCCTTCCAGATAAGACAATTATTAACGAATTAAAATTATTACTAGAAAATAATAAGCCAAAAGCTATTGAATTAGAATCTAAACGAATTCTAGAAAAACTTAAAACCAGGACTCTTGATTTTGATTTAAAAACTAAACAGATAGAAACGCTCCTTTTAGAAGTCAAAAAGATTGTTAGTAGTTAATTTTATGAATAAATATTTGCAAAAAGCGATAGACGACGCAACAAAATTTGCATCACAGCCAGTTCCAAAACAAGGTTTTACTACTTATTCGGGAAATAGTTTATCAGATAAAAAATATCCTAATCTTTTTAATATTTTAATTAGCTTAATCTTCAAATTTTAAAAAAACTAGAAAATAAACAAACTTTTGATCAGGACCTAGATAAGATATCAGAACAGCTAGTTAATCTAAGTCAAGGAAATTCAGTTGTTAAGAAAAATAAAACACCAGAATTATATAAATTTTGGATCCCAAAATGAATCCAAGAAACTCATTCTCTGGACCCAGTAGGACGCTAACAGAATTTACATCCAATAGTAAACCTAAAGATGAAATTTCTAGTATCCTATCAAAAGTAAAATCTAAAAAAGAAAAACAAATAGTACAATTAGATGAAGAAGTAGATTTGGACAAAAACTTAGATTTATATAATAATAATCAGCTAGATTTATTAAACCCACGAACCTTATATCAAACAGGAATTACAAATATTAACACAACTTTAATTCGAAGTATTAGAGAGGAAGATGTAAGAGTAGTAGATAACAGTGTAACCCTAGATGTTTTATCACCAAAAACTACACAAAAATTAAAAAATACGGGAAAAAGATTTTTCCATTTAGGATTAATAGTCATAGGAATAAAAACATTAACCAGAAAAGGTCTAGGAACAAAGCTCCTTACGTTGGTCTTAGACAGATCATGGACATCAAACATAGAAAAAGCTCTACTCTCAGGAATGGAAATAGATTTAAACGACAAATCAACCTTAGTTTATTGTGTTCCAGACATTCTTAAAAGTATTAAAGATTTAAAACATTTAAAACTAGGATTCAAGGCAAGCGGTTTTAAAAACTATGTTGGCAATAATCTAATTATTAGTATAGGAATAATTGGTAAAGCTAGTAATAGATTAGGAATGAAGTTCAAAATTAATCTCAACGGAATAGTACAGAATATAGCCAGTAAAGGAATAAAAATGATCGGACCCCGTAGAATTAGTCCAGAAGACTTAGCAGGTCTTGAATGACAATTAAAAGATTTTGTAGAAAATGATAAAAGCCTTTTTATCCCAGAACCACACGTTATGTACAATAACCAATTTGGAGAACCAAGTTTAAGTTTTGGAAATTATAAATTCAAACAAAATGAAGAAGAAACTGATACAGCATCAGAAATAGAATTAAGACATAATCTAAATGAACATTTAGATCAATTTAATACTATAAATTGGGATGATGAACCAATTTATGACCATTACGAAACAGATAACGAAAGTATTGAAGATTTTGATATATTAGGTTATTTAGTAGATGAAGAACAATATGAAGAAAATGATATAGATCTAGAAATAGAAGAAACATTCAAAACAGAAAGTAAAAGAACATTAGATGAAATAATTAATAAAAAAATAACAGTAGAAAATATAAGAGAAGAAACAGATAATATGCTTATTGCTTGTATAACAGAATTAGATATGACATACGAAGATGCTTTTACGACGTTATCAAAAATTTTCAACATGCCATTAATTGAAGATATCCTAAATAAACAGATCCCTCTTAGTGACTTTTTTATTGAAACAAATTTTATGGATCAGGCTATGATACCAACTAATAAACGTAGTAGATTTGATAATGAACCGAGTAGCCAATACAAAGAAGGACCGTTAGAAAGAGAAAATTGGGCTAAACCCGAAGTAGATTATTTATAAGAAAGTCCATATATAGGAAAAAGAATAAGGAAACCCTATGGAAAACTTTATAGCCACAATATGCTACTACTAGAAAACCAGTCACCATAATTATGGCCAGAAGAAATTCTAATATGGGAACAAAATGTAGTTCGATATTGGAAAGTTAATAAAAAGCCGGAAATGGATATGTGAGCAGTATTAGAAACTACCCTAGGTCCATTAGCCTTAGGAATATATCAAAGTAGAAAAACAGATAACCCAACTGTAATCACTGAACAGAAAGCTTTAGGAAATAACCCTTATAATTTTACAAGTTTTATTAGACTATTACTAATTGGTAATGATCCAGGCAAAGGCGGTACGCTAATGCAAAACACAGCAATAAGAAACATAGAACAATTAAGTATAAGAGATTTTAAGTATATAAAGGAATTTAGCCAAGACTTTGCAGTCACTCTAGCACAGACAGGAAAAGCAATGGACGAGGATTTATGTAATAAGTATTATTCAAAATTACCAGGAGACTTAGGACGAAAACTGCAAGAAGACTGGAATATACAATATGGAACGTTACCTAAACTAGGAATTGGTCCAAGAATAATGTTTGTATTCCAAGAATTAGAAAAACGTTGTAAAGAAGCAACTTTGCAAGAACAAATTAAAAGACAGGCTTGGGCATTTTGTCGAACAACTATCTATACTCCACAAGCTTATGGTTATTATAAACCAAGAAAATATCTTAGAAAATCCAAACATTTTGATAAACGTAAAAAAGAAAAACATGTTAAAAGAAGTAAGCCAAATAGAAAATGTAATTGTTTTATTTGCGGTGACCCAAATCACTTAGCAAATAGATGTCCCAATAGGCAAAACAACCAACAACGTTCTAATTTAGTTGATGAAATACGAGAATATGAAATAGAAAGTCTTAGTGAAAACGATTTCGACGACACTGAATCAATATATAGCATTGTCTTAGATAATGATGAATGTACTTCACAAAATAGTATTAGTTATACATTAATGAACAATGATAATGAATGCGAACACCAGTGGATACAAAATAGAGGTAATGATCGCATACCATGTTTTGTATGTTATAGATATCTTGAAATTATTAAACGTTTTCAATGTGATAATGTTTTATAGAAATATGTTTTCTATGTGCTAAAGGATAGTTTAATCTAGAGCTTTCATTAAAGCAAAATAAAATAAATGAAAAAACGATATTACAAGAAATGGTAGATAAACACGATGTGCAAATAAAATTATTACTATTAGAAGTTAATACTTTACAAAATGATGTTAGCTTCTTGAAAGAGAAACATAAAACTACAATCAAGATGAAATAGGAAGTTCATCTAAATCAACTGAAACAATAGATAATTTGAATAATAGTATACAGGAAAATACAGAGTTCTCAGTCAATATTAATAAATATATTACATCTCTACTTACAGTAAATTGTCGTATCTGGTTCGATAATAATAAGTTTATAGATACAATAGCAATAATAGATGCAGGTAGCACTAAAAGCTTAATAGCACATTCATTAATACCTTTACAATATCACAAACCTCTAAATTACATTATCACTTCAAAGACAGCTAATCAAAGTGTAATGACATTAACACATAAGTTACCAGACGAATCAATGATTCAATTTAAAGACTTTGCCGGTAATTACAGTTCTAAATATGAATTAGGACAATGCATTATTACTCCAAATGAGATTAAAAGTCAAGAATTTCTTTTTGGTTTAAATTTTATTCTTAATTATCGAGGTAGTATCTCAATTTCCAGAAATAGTATCACTTTCAGTAAACATAACTACAGGTTACCTACAAACTACCACAATTATCAATCAGAGTTAGCTCGAAAGCGTGGTGGACTGACCGAACTAGATTTTTTCAACCCAGGAATAGAAAAACAACACATTTTACCTACTAAAGAACATAAAGAAGCGTTAGCCATGGTAGCATTTGAAACAATTAAAGAATTAGAAAAAGGAAGAGAAGCCAAATTCATTCCATATCAGACTATTTCGCACTTAGAAAAACTAGGACTAATCAGTGAGGATGTTACAAAAAACAAAGTTAATTACATTTGTAAAATAAAAATCATAAATCCAGAAATAACCATTAAAACAACAAACATTGATTATTCACCAGCTGGTATAAAAGAATTCAAAATACAAATTGAAGAAATGTTAAAACAAAACTTAATTAGGAGATCTGACAGCAAACATGGATCAGCAGCTTTTTTAGTTCGAAATCATTCCGAACAGAAAAGAGGGAAGCCAAGAATCGTCTACAATTATGAAAGGCTAAATGATAATACAGAGGATGAAGGTTATAATATACCAAATAAAGACACATTAATTAATTTAATACAGAATAAACGAATTTTCAGCAAGTTTGATCTAAAATCAGGATATAATCAGTTAAAATTAGAAGAAAGCTTTAAACCTTGGACAGCATTTATGTGTTCCGAAGGACATTTTGAATGGAACGTATTAAGCTTTGGATTAAAAACGGCACCTGCAATTTTTCAAAAATTTATTAATAAAATATTTAAAAAATATGATTTCTGTTTAGTCTATATAGATGACATTTTGGTTGCAAGTAAAAATATTAAAGAACACGAATGTTATCCCGCTTTTTGGCAAAGCCGTGATACCAAAAGATCGATCGAAAACAAAGGACAGTTCGTCTCAGAGATTGGTCATACTATGCTTCACTATGGATATCGCTGAATTCTGTTCGAGTCTAGATTGAGCTACAATTCTTAGGACATGACAAGAAAGATCATAGAAGTCAGCATCTAAAATTTCACGTCAATCCGAGTTCATACGCTCAAGTTATGATCGATTCAATTTGAAGGGAAAAGCACCGGTTTCGTATCGATTACTTTCGTATCAATCAGGCTCCAATGACTTCGTATCCATCGAAGTGTCGCCATTCATATCGATCAGCTTCGAATCCATCATAGTGTCTCCGTTCGTATACATGATGTTCGAATCCAACAAAAGTACCACGGTTCGACTCGGTCTCATTCAAACCCATTGGCAGAAGACCCACTTCGCATCCATCGGTAAGTCACCTACTTCGTATCGATCAACTCCCATGAGTTCGTATCGATCATGAGCGGCCGTGGTCGAATCCATCAAGTTCGTATCGATGGACTTCGTACCCATCAACAGATGAAGTGCTTCGTATCCATCAACCATCGGTTGTTCGACTCCATCAGTGAAGCCTGTTCGAATCCACCAGTGAGGCGTCATCCGAATCCATCGAACCGGCAAGCCAAGGTGACGTGTCATTCCATCGATGCGAATGCGCCGAGATGTATGGAGTCGAAGCGGTCAATTCAGAGCAAAGACCAGATCGAGTCGAAGATTGCGCTCCACGTCATCACAACAGCGCGTGCCATCATTGGTTCGAAGCGATCGATTCGAATGAATCGATTCGAACCAGACAGCCAAACAAAGAACCTTATTTCGAATCGACCATATCTCGAGATCCATAATCCAAATGCCACGAAATTTTCACAGAAGCTTGCATACATGTTGAAGAATGTCCACACCAAATTTCACCTCGATTGGATGATTTTCTGATCGATTCAAATGAAGTTCGAATCGATCCCAAAGTAGGCCCAAATTTCCTGAGGCCGGGCATATGGGCCCCCTCACGTGCCAGAAGTGGTCTCCCGAATTTTCAGCGAAATATCAGCATCCTACGCCTATAAATAGAGCCCCTGGTCATTCAGAAAGGGGATCGGAGAATTTTTAGAGAAAAAGTACCCCCATACTCTGCCAGAATCATTCCATATCGTCATCACTGCCGTTGATTTCGAATTTCCAGTTGTAAGTTGCTGTGGATTGCTGTAACAACTTGTAATCTTTGAAAGAGAATCAATAAAACTGCAAAGAACTTCACAGTGGACGTAGGCAACACGCGGAACCACTATAAATCGCTTGTCTATGCATTTACTTTACCGTTGATTGGAGTTTTTGTTAGATAATACTCGTTTTGAATTTACATTCTCCATTATTATCTCTTCAACGACTCCCGAAGAGTGTTGTGACCAATTTTGGTGCAAACACTTTGGTGCTTTCACTGAGAAAACCCAGATTTTCTCCTGCTCTTTGGATCTGTCATCGATACCGGATTGAATAAATCTAAGAGAGAGATCCAGATCACGAATCCAAGTTCCTTCCCCTCTTTTCAGATTTGCATAAAGTCTAGGAAAGGAATTCAACCTTCAAGATGGTTAGCACAAGTACCACCTCTAACGCTATCAATCAAAAGGAGCAGGATAGATAAAATCCTGCGCCACTACCTCCATCTAATCAAGATGCTACTCCAAGAGCTGACCCAGAGTCGGCAACAACTAGCAGAACAGCTATGCGCTAACGCCGAGCTGATCAACCAACTGGATTGTCAGAAGCGAAAGAGATCCAAGAGAGACCATGCTTCTCTCCTCCAGCGAAAGTTCCTCCTCTTCTGATTATCATAATCGATCTCCACGACCCCGGCTAGATGGGAGTCACATGCCAGCCGCTGGAGATCAACCGGCAATGACTGTTGGACAACTGAGAGTTGGTCCATCAGCCAGTTTCCAAACCAGGCCCTCCTTCCGAGGAGGTTCCATTCCTCACCACACCGTAGAATACCGCACCACTAACGTCGCGGCTGAACCAGGGGCCGATGCCCAAGATCAGTCGAACCTGGACCGTCGTCATAGTGGACGTACTCCTGAACCATACGTCCCAGAGGACTATGAGCCAAGAAGGCAAGACTTGGACCGTCGACAACATCTGGTCCAACCCCAAAGTATGGAACGTAATCATACACCGGCGCAAGCCTCACAAAACGCGCAAATGCCGGATCTTTCGACTATGGTACGTCAGATGATCCGTGAGAGCCAGGGACTCACGAATGACGATTGGGGAATATCCCGAAGTCACACTCCTTTTACGGACGATATTCTTACTGCTGAACCCCCACGGCGATTCAGGATGCCAACTCTACCCATGTACGAGGGAAACTCCGACCCCAACCAACATATTCTGAAATATGAATGGTCGATGACCGCTGGCAGAGCTGACGATGCAGTAAAGTGTCGTAGTTTCCCCATATCCTTGGGGGGCATCGCTACCATGTGGTTCACTCGACTTCCACCACGATCCATCTCTTCATTTGACCAGTTGGCCACAAAATTTGTTGAACAATTCTGCATGCACGTCGCAAGGCCAAAAGATGTCAACACTCTGTCTAGCGTCACCCAAGCTCTTGGAGAGACGCTCAGACACTACTTAGAGAGATTCCATACTGCATGTGCGGAGATCAGCAATCCGAACGATAACTCCATCCTTATGGCATTGACTAAGGGGATCGACCCCGATTCTGAGTTTGGCAACTGGTTGGCTGGAAAACCACCTGCATCATTGGACCGTTTCCACGCCAAGGCGGCTCAATTCCTGAGAAGGGAAGATGCGAAACGGTCTAGGAAGCAAACTGATGCAGGGCCAAGCACAGAAGGAATCCAAAGCAATGTCGCAATCAAACAGTCCGGTAAGAGCTCCGGAAAAGTTCAGTTGAACGTTAAAAACAAACAAGCTCGGCGGAGAGAGAGCGTGAATCAAATTAAAAAACGAGATCAAAATCGTGGCCCGCAGCGCAAGAATCCCATGTTTTACAGTTACACCCCTCTGAATACTTCACTGGAGAACTCGTATTTACAAACCTGTAATACAATTCAATACCAAAAACCTGCACCAAAATCGTCGTCAGAGAGGCAAATCCATACGGGAAAATTTTGCAGGTTCCATGAAAGCTACGGGCACAATACGCATGAATGTCGTCACTTACAAGATCTCGTAGAAAAATTGATTAGAGAAAGGAAACTGGAACAGTTTTTTCGGGTGCCGCAGCCTGGAAAAGCGGGCCCATCAAATCAAAATAATGATCCCAATCGACCGATACAGGAAAACTTCGCCCCCACCTATGGGAGGTTAGTAGTAAATGCTGTTGGATGTATCCCTCACCCAACAAAGCGAAGCTGGGATGAGATGAAGTCATATGCCAGTCTCACTAGGCATGCGGATTTTGCATGCTGTAGAAATTTGGAAGATAGAGTTCCGATCAAACGACAAAAAGCAATGATTGACGACATCGTATTTCAGTGTAGTAATGCTGACAGAATCATAGTCCCAACTACCGATCCACTAGTCATATCAGCTCAGGTAGGCCATGTGTGGATGAAATGGATTCTGGTTGACAGCGGAAGTTCCGTGAATATAATATTTAGGCGAGCCTACGAGCAAATGAATCTGAATGCCAAAGACTTGAAACCATGCCAATCCAGTCTTTGCGGCTTCGACGGGAGCGCGACCATACCCGTTGGAATGCTATAAATACCAATGAAGTTGGGAACTGGACAATGTTGCAGAGTCCGGACATTGCAATTCGTGGTGATGAACATAGATTCACCGTACAATGCTTTCTTAGGCCAACCAGCCCTTGCTAAATTTAGGGCCGTCATTGCCCCATGGCGTCTAACCTTAAAATTCTCCACTGACGAAGGTGTTGGTGTTGTTATGGGAGACCAGGCCGACTTGAGAACTGTCATACTCAAAAAGCGAGTTCCCTGGTTGCACGATGTCAAGGTCCAACCCCAAACCTTTAGAATTGGTGATTTTTTCTACAGAAGAGTACACTTAATACCCTCGCACGTGAAACCAACGTGGGAAGGGCCATGTGTGATTGAACAAAAACTCGGGAATGACCTATTCTTGCTGTCGACCATGGGCGGTCCTATTTTGCCAAGAGCCTGGAGCAGCGAGAACCTTCGCCATTGTTACGCATGACAGGCTCTATTCAATCCATGAATACTTTGCAATTTCCTTTACATTCTAAAATTTGAACTTGTAATAAGGCACTGACTTTGCCATATTTTCTTATTTCAGCAATAAATTACTATCTCTTCAAGCTAGAGCTGTGATTCACCGAATGAAACATTCAACAATCACAACACACGAAGAGCTAAGTTCCATCGAACAATGGAATTTACTCAAATAGCGAGTGACTGTGATACGACCGGTCACTCACTAAGTGAAACCTCGGCTCGGAGGCAAGCCATCACATCAAAGGCTGAACTGGACCGACACACGACAGTCCTACAACTAACTCCAAATTCCCAGAGTGCGAATTGGAGTATAAACATCAAATAAATCGTTCCTAGAGCGCGAACGGACTCCAAATTCCCAGAGTGCGAATTGGAGTATAAACATCAAATAAATCGTTCCCAGAGCGCGAACGGACTCCAAATTCCCAGAGTGCGAACTTGAGTATAAACATCAAATAAATCGTTCCCAGAGCGTGAACGGACTCCAAATTCCCAGAGTGCGAATTGGAGTATAAACATCAAATAAATCGTTCCCAGAGTGCGAATGGACTCCAAATTCCCATAGTGCGAATTGGAGTATAAACATCAAATAAATCGTTCCCAGAGTGCGAACGGACTCCAAATTCCCAGAGTGCGAATTGGAGTATAAACATCAAATAATCGTTCCCAGAGTGAGAACGGACTCCAAATTCCCAGAGTGCGAATTGGAGTACAAACATCAAATAAATCGTTCCCAGAGCGCGAACGGACTCCAAATTCCCAGAGTGCGAATTGGAGTATAAACATCAAATAAATCGTTCCCAGAGCGCGAACGGACTCCAAGTTCCCAGAGTGCGAATTGGAGTATAAATATCGAATAAATCGTTCCCAGAGTGCGAACGGACTCCAAATTCCCAAGGTGCGAATTAGAGTATAAACATCAAATAAATCGTTCCCAGAGCGCGAACGGACTCCAAATTCCCAGAGTGCGAATTGGAGTATAAATATTAAATAAATCATTCCCAGAGCGCGAACGGACTCCAAGTTCCCAGAGTGCGAACTGGAGTATAAACATCAAATAAACCGTTCCCAGAGTGCAAACGGACTCCAACTTCCCAGAGCGTGAATTGAAGTATAAACATAAATTACAGGTTCTCGGAGCGCGAACCGAAGCATCCGTGCAAACACCAACTTCCCAGAGCATGAATTGGAGTATAAACATAAATTACACGTTCCCGGAGCACGAGCCGAAGTATCCGTGCTGACTCCAAGTACCCGGATAGTGAATCGGAGTGTAAAATTACAAGTTCCCGGAGTGCGAACCCAAAACATACATGTTATCTCCAAATTCCTAAAGTGCGAATTGGAGCACAAATACCAAGTCAAAGTTTCCGGAGTACGAACCGAAATATCAGTCCCAACTCCAAGTTCCCAGAGTGTGAAGTGGAGTATAAACATCAATTCCAGGTTCCCGGAGCGCGAACCGTACTACAAACATAGATAACTCTCAAATTCCCAGAGGGCGAACCAGATTATCGATCGCAAATTATCCTAAGTCCCTAGAGCGTGGACATGTGCTTAATATTTGCAACAAATGTGATCAACCACTGAAATACAAATGTTGTTCCCCGAAACTGGGAGGCAAAAAACTCAAGTGTTAATCATTAACTAAAGTGAAGCAATGACCGAAGTGCAACATATTCATCGATCACACCATGTGACCAAGATTTTCAGACTTGGCAAATAAAACAAACTCTACTTGACGGTGAAAACACCACAAGTACACCGGACTGAAGACCAAACACTGCAAACACTTAAGCACAAAAGAAATGAGAACTGAAATAAAGAAATTGATTTTTGTTTCAACTAACTGTATGTGAAGATTCATGTACAAGTTCTTTCAAAAAAATCCTACTAGCAGGGGGCCAAGCCTGCATCTATACATAGCCTATGAAAGGAAAATAAAAGTGACTTCCTAGCTGCCAAAAATGCACTAGAGGGAATCATCTACTTCTTCTTCTTCGGTTTCCTCTTCAACGCGGAACCACCGGAACTACTAACAGTCTTCCGCTTCGACCTTGTACCCTTTGGCGGATCTTCCTCTGACGAGGGCATGATATCAATATACTCCTCCGAACTTGAACTTAAAGGAATATTCTCTTCTCGAGGAGTCGGAGCAGTCGGGTCTACCACCGGGGGAGGAACGGGCGCGCAGGTTCCGGCTGGCGTGTCCCCAGAAGATATCACCACGAGAGGAGTGGGATCAACCGCCGTCGTAACACACTCAGAGTTACCGCCGTGTGCTGCCGCTTCCATCTCTGCTTCGATTTGAGAAAGTATCTCAGCCTCACGAGCAGCACGAGACTTACGATAGGTAGCGGTGGACTGTGACGATGCAATAGAAGCAGGTGGGAACGTGCCGAGAACAAATGACATGTCAACAAAGGGGTCACTATGCTGACTCAAGAGTTCATTCATCATCTGTTCGTCAAAAGTAATTGAACCCCCTTGTGTCACCTCAGTCGGCGCGGCTGTCGTCGTGGCGGTCGCTTCAGTAATAATGGCCTCCTGTTCTTGATGTGGCCCTTGGACTGCAGGAGGCGCTGTCGATGTTACTTTACTCACTGAACAAGAAAGAAAAGAAGTTGTCAGAACACGCTTCAATACAAGTACTTCAGTTCAAACACATGGTAGATTTGTGCAGAGTACCTTCCTCAACTTGACTCGTAGCTGACTGAGCAGCTTCAGAAGAGTGCTCCCTGATGGGAGATAAGCGTGGCTGCTTAGGGTCGTAGCCTGGGACCAACTGCGGCTCAGTCGCTGGCGTAGGCTCCGTTCCAGATGAAGTGATCAACTCTGAACTTGTAGCTGGATGCATAACGCCAGACCCCTCACTAACTTCCAAGTGTTAGGCACCCAGTCTCTCTTTTGCGTGAGAGATTATGAAATCATGGAGAACCTTCTTCTCATCATCAGTCAGTATACGGTTCTCCAACTCGAATTCATCAAAAACTTCGCTTGGCTTTGATGCTTTCTCTTCCTCAACTAATAAATTCCAGGCGTTGAATAAATGCGTCGGATAATCATCAAGCCATGTCAAATTCCTGTGCCTCAGCACAGTAGCATTATAAGTCATGAGAAGTTCTTCTATCTCTGTCTCCAGCTTAGTCTCTGCTTGACGAACTCTCTCATCGACTTCGGCTTCTGTCTCGCGGACCTTCTCCAAGGCCGCGTCTCTCTCTTTTCGAAATTCCACCGCCTGGTCACACGCTTCCTGTGCAGAAATGTTAGTGGTGTCTCTCTCCTTCATAATCTCTACAACTTTAGCCTTGAGCTCGTTTAGCTCTTTCAAGGCCGCATCCCGCTCAGCAGTCACGATGGTATTTCGGTGGCCCATATCCTACACCGTAGCGTAATGCTCACGCTTCATCCTATCCATCGCTACCTGAGCTTCATCCGCTTTTCTGAGAGCTTCAATCTCTGACTTTCGAGAAGATTCGGCCTCACTACCGAGCGCCTGAATGATGCGGTCCTTTTGACCGAGTTCTTTCTCCAACTTCTCGATCGTAGCCGCTCGATCAAAGGCCACCTTTGATGCTTTCTTAGCGGTCTTCGACCATTCTTGATACTAAAAGAATACATCTGATAGGTAATCGTGCATCATAGGTGCAACTGTCGATGGTATCCTCTTTAGATGCGGGGTAAAAACGAACCCGTCAAAGCAAATTTCAGGAAATTCCTTCCTCGGTTGAGCAAGCCTAACCGCTCCTTCCCCCAAAGACTCCATCAATGTCTGCTCTGTTGACGGGGAGGCCGCGATTTCCGTTTTGCAGTGAGTATCAGACCTCGGTGGTTGGGAAGAAGGCTTGGGCCGTGAAGTTTCTGGAGGCCTCGAGACATGAACTAGAGGCGGTGCGGGAGCTCTAGAAGGTGGCATGCGAGATCGAGACCGCCGCCTGCAATCTTTTTCTCTATCAGAGCGCTCATGACTCGAGCGCCCATAGTCATAATCTCTGTCTCCTTCCCTTCTATATGGCTCATAATACGAAGAAGACTGGCATTTCTTACGGAGACTACCAAGCATCGAACCTCTACCAGACATAGTTCCTGCGAAGCAAAAAGCAAAATTAATAATCTCTCACGGTGAACGTATCATACTTAGAAATGGTGTAGTGTCGTGAAGTATGAATGTGGGTGCAACCCCCTAACCAACCAGATGTGTCAACCGCACTAGTGGGCAGAGACTCGCTCAAAACTAAGGCTTCGGAAAACTCTTCCAATCCGGCATCATGCTGCAAGGATACGTCATCCGGAATTGGAATATTGGCAAGCCCTTCATAAAGATTTCAGTTCTCGGAGGAGACATCTCCGAAATTCTAGCTCCGGGAGCGGATCGGGCCGTGACAACCGATTTCCATCTTCCCGTTTTAGGTGGCTTAACAACGGCTGCCTTGCCTTTTCTTTGTTCTTCGGTATCTTGGGCTACATCTGCAGATTCTCCCAATGGCTCATCATCAGTATGAGTTCTTTCCGAGTCAGCCTCCTCAATTATGACAACTTTAGGCTTTCTTCGTTTGACTCGTTCTTTCGAGGTAGTCCTTAAGACACCATCGAGCATTATGCTTTATCTTCTTTCAATCAATCCAAGAATCCTAAGATTCCTATCTTTCAATAGCAGCTCGATATTCCTCTCTTCACTTGGGATTTCTTAAAATACCCGAACTATCTCTTTGAAACGTTCACCTTCAGGTCGCTAAACTACGGCTGAAAAAGAAAATAGATGTGAGTTCGACTTCAAATACATTGGTTTTATCAACTTCCCGAAAAAATAGCAATACTCACGTCTAAATAGCCATCATCGAGAAAACCCTGGGGGGCATCTAACATAAAACCATTCCGTCCTGAAGTAGCTCAATCTTGTCCAACCCCCATGATCACTTGGCAATTTCTTACCGCTTCCAGGAATGTAAACGATGGACTGTCGGCCCGACTCTTGAAGTTAAATAAGTATCTGATCTCAATCGGGAGTGGCGGTCGATAGAGGTACTCCATAAATGCAATGATAAAGCTATTGAGTGACGCATATCCGTTCGGGTGGAACTGAGATGGGGCGACAATACTTCTCTTATATACTGGTTAAACGGAGGGAGTGTCCCAGCTGCGCACGCGTGGCGATTGAATGCGGTATATCCCTCCGGTGGATTGTGCGGTCTATCATTTTGCCCCGGTAGTAGCACGTCATCCATCGAAAAACCATGCCTTAAGCATATTCTTCCTAGCATGTCTTCCGAAATATTGGACGGAACAGAGTCTGATGGGTTACTAATGAAGGATGCGTCAGGTAACTCATCCGGAGCTGGAGCAATAACTTCAATCTCAATCTCCGGCACTTCAAGCATGGGAGGGACTGGACTCTGAGTTTCTTGCGGCTGCGAACTTGAAGTTTCCATAACTAGCTAACTCACGAGAAATCATCATTAGATGCTAAAAAGCCCGTGCATTCCCCGGTGTAAAGTGCATGTGTCATGCAGTGCATTACTTGAACAAATTCTATGAAATAAACTGTAATGTATGGACGACAAAACTCTGAAAATCAAACCGGAAATGACCATCATTGCTGACCGTCACAACCGTGCCATCCACTTGCAAACGATCGACCCAAGTTGAAGTTCGTTACATTTTTGTTAAGTTACAGTTCCATCGGCGAGCTTCGAAAGGTGGTCCAATATGCAGTTCTACGGTCAAGTTCAATCATGCAAAGCAGAAGCTCGTAGGAGTCAAGTATTTTTATGTGCAGAAAATTCTCTAAGTTCATTTAGTTTCAACTTGGAATCGGTCGCTGCAGTTCAAATTCGTATCGAATCGAAGAAATATCATCAACCATGTTCGAATCGATACGCTTCGTATCGACCATTTTTGAATCGATACGCTTCGTATCGATCGGGTTCGACTCGATACGTTTCGTATCGATAAGTTCGAAACGATGAGTTTCGTATCGATCCAGTTCGAAACGATGAGTTTCGTATCGATCAAAGGCACACCATTTCACATCGATCCGAGAACACCGGTTTCGCATCGATCGCCGCTCTCACATTCGTATCGATATGAAATCACATGCTTTCCTTCGATTCGAAAGCTCCACAACTCCTTCTTCTCCAAAACAGATTTCGACTCCATGGCCGTCCCCAAACTTGCTATCACTCACACAGATCTTAAATTCATCAATACCGATCATAGAAGCAAAGAGGATGGATTAAGATTTCGAGTTTCATTGTTCTAAACATGATTCTATCCATTAATTACCTGATTTTAATGTTTAACTTCGAGGGATTAAAGAATTGAATCGATTCAAGACATGACAAACTGCTCTCGGAAGCTTCGAGTCGATGCAAAGGCACAGAGAGTACAAAGTAAAAAGCGACAGTAAAAGTAAAAAAGGTGAAAATAGCTAAGTCCACGCTATTTATACGAAGCCATAGGAGAATCGGGTCGATTCGTCTCCCGGTCCATGTGACCAGTCACCACCGGTCACCCCAACGCTCGAGTCGAACGATAGTTTCGAATCCATCACCAAAACCTTCCATTGATTCGAAATAAACGACAGATCCATCGATACGAAGCAAGCAGCAGGGACAACCAAGGATTGTGTACTCCATCAGCTCGAAGCCCACGTTCACATCAACAAGTTCACAACTCCATCCACAACCTACCGATACAAACAGAAACTTCGTATCCGTCATTTCTCATTAATACGAACCGCAATTTCGTATCCATCAAAACCTGTCGATACGAACAGCAATTTCGTATCCATCCTTTCTTATCGGTACGAATGGACGTTTCATACCCATCCAAGCTCATCGATATGAACTGTCATTTCGTATCCATCATTTCGACTCGCATCGGTGTGAAAAACTACTTTTTAACCTTTTACATCGATTCAGGAGAGGATCGATACAAGAGGATAGTCAAACTCAAATTCAACAACAAACAAAACAGACAACGACTCGTGGACGCACGACGTTAACAAGGGTCAAACTAATATATGTGCATATATGTCGGACTAACATTTGATTTTAACCATTTACAGGGATCGAATACTCATCTTGTTACGAATACAACAACCAACAGCTAAGCACTATTATACAGCAATCAATCATATCAACGCATGGTTACAACCTTCGATAAGAGAGCAATGATTGTTCAGAAAGAGAATGCAGCTTTTCAAAGCATGTCATGTTTCCACAAGATGTACTTTGGGAGGCAAATGTTATCCCGCTTTTTGGCAAAGCCGTGATACCAAAAGATCGATCGAAAACAAAGGACAGTTCGACTCAGAGATTGGTCATACTATGCTTCACTATGGATATCGTTGAATTCTGTCCGAGTCAAGATTGAGCTACAATTCTTAGGACATGACAAGAAAGACCATAGAAGTCAGCGTCTCAAATTTCGAGTCAATCCGACTTCATACGCTCAAGTTACGATCGATTCAATTTGAAGGGAAAAGCACCGATTTCGTATCGATCACTTTCGTATCGATCAGGCTCCAATGACTTCGTATCCATCGAAGTGCTGCCCTTCGTATCGATCAGCTTCGAATCCATCATAGTGTCTCCGTTCGTATCCATGATGTTCGAATCCATCAAAATAACCACGGTTCGACTCGGTCTCATTCAAACCCATTGGCAGAAGACCCACTTCGCATCCATCGGCAGGTCACCTACTTCGTATCGATCAACTCCCATGAGTTCGTATCGATCAGGAGTAGCCGTGGTCGAATCCATCAAGTTCGTATCGATGGACTTCGTACCCATCAGCAGATGAAGTGCTTCGTATCCATCAACCATCGGTTGTTCGACTCTATCAGTGAAGCCTTGTTCGAATCCACCGGTGAGGCGTCATTCGAATCCATCGAACCGGCAAGCCAAGGTGACGTGTCATTCCATCGATGCAAACACGTCGAGATGTATGGAGTCGAAGCGGTCAATTCGGAGCAAAGACCGGATCGAGTCGAAGATTGCGCTCCACGTCATCACAACAGCACGTCCATCATCGGTTCGAAGCGATCGATTCGAATGAATCGATTCGAACCAGACAACCAAACAAAGAACCTCATTTCGAATCGACCATATCTCGAGATCCATAAGTCCAAATGCCACGAAATTTTCACAGAAGCTTTCATACATGTTGAAGAATGTCCACACCAAATTTCACCTCGATTGGATGATTTTCTGATCTATTAGAATGGAGTTCGAATCGATCCCAAAGTGGGCCCAAATTTCCTGAGGCCGGGCATGTGGGCCCCCTCACGTGCCAGAAGTGGTCTCCCGAATTTTCAGCGAAATATCAGCATCCTACACTTATAAATAGAGCCCCTGGTCATTCAAAAAGGGGATCGGAGAATTTTTATAGAAAAAGTATGCCCAGACTCTGCCAGAATCATTCCATGTCGTCATCACTGCCGTTGATTTCGAATTTCCAGTTGTAACTTGTTGTGGATCGCTGTAACAACTTGTAATCATTGAAAGAGAATCAATAAAACTGCAAAAAACTTCACAGTGGACGTAGGCAACACGCCGAACCACTATAAATCGCTTGTCTACGCATTTACTTTACTGTTGATTGGAGTTTTTGTTAGATAATACTCGTTTTGAATTTACATTCTCCATTATTATCTCTTCAACGACTCCCGAAGGGTGTTGTGACCAATTTTGGTGCAAACAACGAACAACATTTAAAAACGGTATTTAAAGAAGTTGAAAACAATGGTCTAGTAATATCAAGAAAAAATGGAACTTTTTAAACAAAAAAAATTCTTTTTTAGGCTTAGAAATCGGTAACGGAAAAATTGAACTTCAGCCACATATTTCCCAGAAGATTATAGAATTCCCAAATAAATTAGACAGTAAAAGGAAAATTCAATCTTTTCTAGAATTACTAAATTATGCTAGAAAATTTATTCCTAATTTAGCAAAATTAGTAGGACCCCTATATGGTAAAATTTTGAAAAACGGAGAAACACGATTTAATTCAGAAGATATTAAATTAGTTCAAAAAATTAAAGAAGAAGTTAAGAAAATTAGTCCATTAGAACTTCCACCAGAAACGGATTACATCATTATTGAATGTATGGATGCAAAGAAGGATGGGGAGCAATTCTAAAATGCGAACCATCAAAATACAGTGACAAGTCAACAGAAAAAATTAGAGCTTACGCAAGTGACAACTTCAACAAAGTAACTAATTGGACATCTTTAGGTTTCGAAATCCAAGCATTAATTAATGCCTTGGATAAATATAGGATATATCTAAATAAAGAATTCACTTTCCGAACAGATTGTGAAGCAATTGTTAAATTTATTTCAAATTAAAATTCTAAAAAAGTAAATAGAACTAGATGACTAAATTTGCAAAATCTTATACAAGGTAATGGATATAAAATAAGTTTCGAACACATTAAAGGAAAAAATAATCAGTTAGCTTATATTTTATCACGAAAATTATTTCATGTATTTAACCAAGTTTGTTATTTGCAGGAAAGATACAATATGAATAAAGAAACATGAAAGTCTGTAGATAACAACAATATAAAAATGAATGTAGAGGCAAAAGCCCCAACACTCAAAATAGAGGTGAAAACACCTACAACGCCACCAACAGAATCTAGTTCTCAAGCTCAATCTCCAGTAAGAACAAGTGATAATCAAACGATGGAGGTTAACACCCCATGCATGACCTTTGGTCAAACTTCTCTTATTCAGTTTAAAAACAATGATCCCAGAAAAGTTAAGCCTCTTGTCCGAATAAATGATTTGTCTCAACAATGTTTACTTGACAATCTTTGGAATTTAAAAACGGTTGAAAATGAACGGAGAAATAAACAACGACTCGGAAATTGTTTTGCATATTATTTTTCAAAAATTCAGCAAAAGCCTCTTTCAAAAAATTTCTTTTGCTATATAGTTTTCAGAGGCAATTTTACAGGAATATTTAAACATTATAGCCAAGTGCAGATGGTTATACAAAATTTTCAAAATCCAGTTTTCAAAGGTTTTTACAATCTGCAACAAGCTCTGGACGAAGCAAGAAATTGCTTTGGTCCTAATTATTACATTGACCCCGATTGTCAGCAATCATTTTCTCATACGGCCTCATCAACTCTTCAATCCCAAACAGACCTAATAAATTCTCAGGCCTCGCAACTAAATGATTTACAAAACCTATACCAACGAAGTCAAGCCTAGTTGCAACACTACATCCAAAGAAATCAATTCGTAGAGCAAGAAAACTAGAAGCATGTATACGTCCACAAAACTAACCAGCTACTAGAACAACGTATTTCACAACTAGTCCAAGAAAAAGAAGAGCTCCTTGGCCAATTCCAAAAAGACCTAAAACCCTAACCTATGAACAACTTTCAAATCATCTCAAGCTACGACCAAAACCGATCGTTGACGAATTATGCAAATGAGGAGGACAAGAATTAGTCCTCAAGATAGAAAAGCTAGCATATGATCGATGGAACAGTTACCAGGAAGAGCTACAAAAACTACTTGCAGCATATTTCAAACGAATAATAGAAACAATTCAGTTTAAGGTGGTCCAAGACAGAAGATCTAATATGTTATGAGCTAGAGTCGATAGTACACAATTACCATGCGACATGGACAATATAGTGAGCCTATTTGATCACGGAATGCTATCTAGAATAACCTTCAACAATCCAGTTGAAGAATCAGTATTAGAGCGCTTTGGTAAACGTTTTGCATTAGTAGCACAACAATACCTACGTATTTTTCCAACTATAATAGTATGTATCAGTTCAACCACTCCAGTTTTTCAGTTCGATAAGAAATATACGATTAAGCCAGCAACACATCGAATGGCCATTTTTAGGCATGTAAATTATACACGACACAATGTATCAAAATGCCTAAGATATTATTTCCAGATGTATGAAGGAACATCAATTTGGTTCGGAGCAGATAAGCCTTGGCAATATCATCAATCAAAGATGACTCTAAGTCTCCGCCTAATTGGAAAGAACTAGTTCTACAAGCAGAAACATCACGATATCAAATATGGGGCGAAATGGAACTAAAGGTTCTACTACCCTTACCAACAGCAGAACATATGTTTGATCCAAATAACGATGTTCTAATTATGATCAAGAAACATCTGAACTAGAATTAGAATCTAGCCCAGATCTTAGCGCGAATGATAGAATGAGAATAGAAGAATTCAATCCCATGGACCAGATGACAGACACAGATTGAAAGGTAGCTTTCAATCATCTTACAGCTGTAAACCCCACTAGAAGTTCCACTAACAATAAAGATAAGAAGGAATCTTATCTTGACAAATAAGTCTCCAGACAATATGTGCTGGCATATTTTGCATCATTACTTTAAGCAGTGCGTATATTTTTATGTAAAGGCAGAATATTCTCAACTGCCTAGTGTATGTATTATGTAACTGGTCCAACCAGCTATGTAGCTACATATATGTGTAAGTTGTAAGCAAAAACATATACTGAAGCACTTGAAATAATATAAGCTTTCAAGAAAATTTTAATGGCAGCTTAAATTACTTCTTCATTTCTCTGTGCTTGCTTATTTTTCCTGTTGCACTTCATATTTTGAGAGAGAGATATATAAAAAAAAAAGAGTTTTTTTTTCAAGCTTCATGTTGCTCGTCTGCATAAGTCTTCATGAATCAGGTATCCCCTTTGCTTCCTCTCCTATGTAATATAATTATGTTTGTATTTAAATTTCTACTTGGATATCTTTTAGGAGTTTACCTAGACGATTTTGTGTCATTACTAGCCTGTTTTATTGATTTGTTCATATAAAAAAAATCCCCCCTTTTCCACCCAATCTGGTATTTGTCTACTTTCAAAATATATCAGCGATAAAGGCGGTTCAGAATGAGACCCGCTTCCCTATACGATATGTTGCAAAAAGCCGCAGGTGCATAGTCGAATAGGCGAATGGCTCATCCTTTAATAAAGTGCAACGTGAAAAGTCTAATTAAAAAAGTGGAAAACTAAACCTTATTTCCTTTTTTATTTTTATGTTTGCGTGTAAAAATGAAAAATAAATAATTTGAAATATGAAACTAACATATTAAATCGAAAAAAAATTATTTCTTTTTTCTATTTTGAGAAATAATAATTTTTTTAAAAAAATAATCCATTCCGACCGCCCTTCATCCATCCCTTCCATCGTCGCTCTAATATCGTCATAACGATCTAACATTTTAAATTTCTCTTCTGTTATACGTATAATTTGTTATAAATGTCAAAAACGCAAAACGCAAAACATAAAACACAAAATAGAAAATGAAACCAAACAGACTGTAATCTCTGTTAGGAATGAGTCCAAAGAGTACCATCTACGTTGTTATCATAACCGGACCAGACCTTGGTCCAACGGCTGTTAACAGCAGACCAATTAACATCATGGCTCAGAGCAGCACAAAACGCGCATAGGTTAAAACTAACAATTTTTGCAAAAAATAATATACAAATACACTACCCAAAACCGAAGAAATGACTCAATAATAAGCTCAATGTATTATTTTTGACTAGTTGTAAGCCTGTGAGAGTAATGCAATGGAGGGTTTATCTATATATAGAGACTAATGTATAACTCATGCGTTGCACACCTTAATGGTATTAAAAATGATTAATTATTGTTAAAAATAGGTTTTTATTATGTAATATATATGATAAATTTATTGAGATACATGAATTATGAATTAAAATGACAT
Source organism: Allium cepa (assembly GCA_030765085.1). Classification (NCBI taxonomy): domain Eukaryota; kingdom Viridiplantae; phylum Streptophyta; class Magnoliopsida; order Asparagales; family Amaryllidaceae; genus Allium; species Allium cepa. Next base: position 543,451,081 of record CM060940.1, on the reverse strand, counting down.
ACATCGCTCAGATGTAAGATAAAGAGGGTTTAATTTTTGCTAACTATAATCTAGTTGAAGAATAATTTCCTAACACATATGTGTGTTTGTGTGTGAAAAACTTTACTGCTAATATGATGTTGTTGTCACAAACAAGTGAGAATATATTAAAGAAATAAGAGCAGAAGCCATTAGAAAAAGAGGTAGAAGATATATTATTCATTCCTGAAATTAATAATATGTTTACATTATATAGTCTCCTTTATATAAAGGCTTCAGAGCTTGGGATTGAACTTATCCCACGATGTGGGCAAAAAAGACAACATAAAAGCATATTCACTTCATGATTTACATATATTGCAACGCTCCCCCTGGAATTTGCGTCTTCAAAATCTTGAATGCTCTGATAACTTGAAATTATCTCTTTTGAAACGTGTATGATGATTGCTCCCTCATATTATTATTTTGTTTGCATTTATCCATTCGGTCAACATAGATATTGTCCGTTGCTTCATTAAAAACGTTTTTAGAAAAACCAAGTGGAAAAAATCTTAGTGAAGGAAAAAGAGTATGATGACATATTTTATTATCTCATTTCATCAAATGAAGTTTAATACTTCAGGATCAAACTAATGCCTCGTTGAACCTTAATGAGAAAAACTCGGTGGAAAAATCTTAGTGAAGGAAAAAGAGTACATTATGATATACTTATGTATGCTCCCCTTGATTTTATATTTTCCCCTTTAAGTTTGAATATATGTCATTATAATTCAAATCGTTATAAATACTTTCGTAACATAGCTTAGATAAGCGTTAAAAGTTCCAAAGACAATAATTTTACTTTCCATTCTTTAGATCTTCATCATTTACAAATAGTTTCCTTAGATACAATCGAATTTTCCAAGCTTATTTCTTCCAAATATGATTTGCGTTTTATGCATTTTGTAAGCTACCTTTACGAAAACAATTTGTATGCTTTCGTTTTTGTGCTTCAAATCAGTTTTGCATATTGCAACTACATCTTTGATAAATATTAAAAGTTTACAACGATACTTAAAAATAAGAAGTAATCTACTCATTAAGAATTATATCAAGATTTTCATTACAATAATACTTAAAAGATGGTTGTAATTTATGCTTCTTATTCTTTGCATTCTTTATAACCACCAAAGTTATTTATATTGTTCAGGAATTTGTATACTTTCATCGTTTAATACGATTTAAGCAATATTTATACCTCCGAAGTATATTAAGTTTTTCGAACACTTTCATTACTTTGCGGGCTACAAGTCCATATTTCTATATTAGTAAAGGATTCATGATGGCCAATCGTGTTTCCTTTAACTCAAGATCTTTAATCTATTTATAAGCATAAGTGCTTTTTATTATTTACAAATTTATCATCGATGATTATTTCTTTTCAGTTCTAAATATGATTTATTAATATCTCAATATTTATCCTATTTTCTATACCTAAACCACTTCTAAGTTTGTTTGACAATTATGTCATGGATCTCTTCCAAAGCACCCTTAAATGCTTCTTCAAAAACACTGACCTTCTTTATTTGACATCTTTATTACTTAATCCAAAAATATTTCAAACTGACTTCTCTACCACACTTCAGATGTGATTTATACCCTTTTGGTCCTTCTGGGATTTCAACTTATATTGGAGCAAGTATACTAGAGATATTATCGATAATTTATTCAAGTTACTTAATATTTTGCAACGGATATTTAATCTTAATAATCAAAACGAACTTGTACCTCTTTTATTCTCCTCCTCAATATTGAGGAACATTGAATAATTATCATCTTTGGATTCCCATTTTGATCCATTACGATATTGCTGCCAGCAAATACAACATACATATTACATATAGGAAGATAGTTCTTTTAGCAAGTGACAAGATGCATTCAAGTGATATTGCTTATTTTTAGAGTTTTTTTTCATTCATTGATCTAAACAATTGAAACAATTTACTTATGATATAGATCACTTGAATACATGCATGACTTCAGGTCATTCAACATTTATGTTGATTGAATTTTTAATCACGGAATATATCTATGCATAATCTATGTGATAAGCTCATATTTATTTAGTCAAACAATCTTCAGGTTGTTAGTTAAATATGTACATATATGGATATATACATGCGTCGTCCGTGTATTACACATATATTATAGGTTTGCACATTCTTTATCATTTGAGTTAGTGATTTTAGAACCAACTAATACAAGTATCCATATTATTTATTTTTGTTTATCACTTGATATAAATGTGAATCCTTAAAGATTAAATGATAGTTTTTAAAACGTCTGGTATAGATATGCATCAAATTTGACTTATTAATAATAACTGCAAGTTATTTGATATGTTACAACTTTTAGTTATAGAATATATTGTAACTTCTAGTTACCTTTAGTTATCAATAATAAGAATTTCAAGATCCAAATCTTAAAATTTGTTAGTGTGCTTGCTATAGTATTGAAGTTAAACTTTTCTTAGTAATAATTATCAAAGCCTCTGGTTTGATAATTCATAAACTTGCAATATTTCATATAACCTCTTGTTTATTTCCATTATTAGCCTTTGAACTTTATGTTCATTTTTGTTCACTTAATCCATACAGATACATAATATAATTAAGATTTGCGACATATTTTTTTTTAATTTGAATATGCTAAAGAACAACGCCCTTTGAATCAATAATTCAAATGTAACTTAATGGTTTCTATTCCAACCATATTGAACTTTCAGTTCAAATAAATTATTTATACAACTTCGAGATGTAAAAGTTTATTATTCAATCATATTTCAAATATCACTTTTGAACATTATTTACAATTATATATCAGAGAATAATACATAGTTCGAGTTATATATTGACATCTCTATAGGAGAGTTCAAAAAATAATAATAATATTTGCAATAGAAATAAGAATATCTTCTGAACACTTGATATGTTATAGAAATATGCAAAAATATTTTTTACACATAAAGATCACTTCAAGACCGTATTTTAATTTTCGTGAAAATTATGACATGACATATAGATTATCTTTTAAGGGGCATATCTAAATATTTCTTCAAGAATTGTTATGCATATGATATTCAATTCATTGTAAGTTCTAAAAAGTGAAAGGTTACATATCACTATTTGCTTCTAAATTTGTCTAATGAAGCTACGGGTCCATGACAATTGATGATTGAATTTTAAGTTATTTATTGTCACATTATTTTTTGAAGTGTTATATCATATTTGACAAAATTCCATAGGCAATCCTTTTATAATGCTATATTAGGATATAATATCACTTCTGGGGATATTTAATAAACTACTTCTACAGTGGTACGCATTACTTCTAAAGATACTTAACTTTCACTTTTTTTGGAATGTCATCAATACTCAATAGCTTTTTCTACATAATTACTACTCTCGGAGTACTATAAAATGTCTTTGCTGGAGATTTCTATCGTAACTACTTTTGGAATGTCATATCAAATTTTAAATATAGTACAAAATATATTAGTTGCACTAAATAAATGTTAGACCGAGAGAAAAAACCACTACTTTTGGAGCATAGTATTGGAATACGCAATCTATTTTAAGGATAAATTATTATCACTGCATCTAGAATTTTATATAATGTTCCTTTAGGGACACAGAGTTTTATTTATTTAGGAATTGCAATATTTTTCAAAAAAATTCTACAACATCTCTTCTAGGATGTTTGGATTTTGCAATATAAATATAAATAAAATCACAAAACATCTCTTCAAGAGTATGCCATATGGGTTATCTCTTCTGCAGAATATTAAAATGTACTTCTTCAATAAAATAGTTTGACAAATACACCCAAAAACTATCAAAACTAGGGTTTTACCAACTTCAAACAGATTTATTAAACTGAAAAAAAAAGAAATCCACACAACAGACTTCAAGCTACTTCTAGTCAATCAGTTCTATCATATCATTTATCATTGCACTTAGATTTTCATCATTAATGAAATTTCCATCATCATGTTAGTATTATCAGACAATCCTTTGACACAATTTCAGTTTAGAAGTAATTCTAAACATAAAGGAATTATAATCCCCAACAGATTCAAAGTTTTGAAACTTCAGGTTTAACCACTCTTGTCCAGTAGTTGGAAATGTGACCATCTTCTAGTGGTCATAACGCTCCTTAAGGGAGTTCCATAAATGAAGAGGATCTTTTTCAGTTAAATGCTTTATTTTAAGATTATCGTGGATACAACATCTTAAAAATATTAGAGTCTTTGTTTTGTTCTGCTGGGACATATTATTACCATTTTAATGGTATTTTATAAGCATTGAGATTGTAAGTATATGAATCATATCATGGAAGAATTTATGATTATACATACAAAATTCAAAATTTTCTAGTAAATGTAAAACCAATTAATTAGAAGTAATCAACTAGGACAATCAGATCTACAAGCAATTAACTCAAATTTACTATTCTAAAGCCAATTAATCAAATCCGCTGATATGAGAATTGAAAATGAAAAATTCCATAATAAATCCGAGTTTTATAGAAAAAAAATCACATAGCTCTTTTTATAGCTAGGCTACAAAAAGAGAACAAGGAAAATATGAAACACAATTGAATCTAAAAAAAAATTATATCAGAATAGAAAATGTTGATTTTTTATAAAATAACGGATATCAAATAACAAATAATCTGTAAGATCTATAAATAATTACCAAATCTGCTATATGAGATAAGTATAGAAAATCAGATCTATAAAACATGAAATGTGATCTACATAATAAGATCTACTCAGTATGTTTTACAAAATATATCAAATTAAAAAAAATCATATCAAAATAAGATCTACAATAGTTGGATACTCTCCTAATTAAAAAAATCTCAAAGATGGAATATAGACTAAGGAACAATCAATTAGATCTATTCAATCTTTTAGCTTGTGAATTAATAGTACTCTTAAGATATCAATATCATGATATATATATTGTAGTGTCAACTATGTATTTGTTCTCAAAAAAGATTGTTCTACCCTTGCAGTTATATTCTATATATTCAATAAAAATTCAGATCATATTTTATTTTAAGATATTTTATGTTCGTTCATGTACATTAGTTGTATATATAATAATAATTTTTTTTATTTTTCTGTTGTCCTAACTGAATTTTTGTTCCTTAAAATTTTCCCCTTTTCTGCCAAAAGTAAGTATTATTTCTATAGTACAACTTTATCATGTCTGGCAAATGAACAGGGAATAATCTTTAGATGTGAATGTTACATCTTTGAGTTCACATTATACTCTATTTAGAGTGTTAATACAAGTTTTATTCCATTGTATTTTAATACCGAAGGCTTGGAGATAACTTTGAATGTGGCAACAGATTAACCAAGTAGCCAATTACTGACCTAATGTTACTTGCATACGCTGCTTATTAGCTTCATAGAATCCGAATTAACTTGCTAACATTTGATGTACGTTTTGGTTGACATAAAAATTGAAATGTACCACTACAAACTATTTTAATGTTCTATATGTATATCTCTATAGTGACCATTTGTTAACTCCAGCATTGCATGTTTACTTACAATTTGATTTTAAAGCCCATGCATAACTCGATAATTTCCTTTGAGATGCTCAAATACACATTTCAGTAACTTATTTAAATATACAGTTTTTCCAAATGACAGGATATTTTCCAACACCTTCGGTTCATTTTTTTTTCTTATTGTCGAACTTACCCCTGCAATAGTTCTTGACAGTAAATAAAATTCTTGGCAAATATTTCTAAGCTTGAATTCAAAGCATTGGACATATCCGGAGACAACTATTTGTCATGGATACTGGATGCCGAGATCCACTTGCAATCTCAGTGCTTAGAAAATTCCATAAAAAATGGTAATAATATGTCTTAGTAGGACAAAGAAAAGGCTTTGATATTTTTAAGACGTCACATCCACGATGTTTAAAAACAGAATATTTAATGGAAAATGATCTCTTCACTTATGAAACTCCTTGATGGAGCATTATGACCACCAGAAGGCGGTCATACTTTTGAATACTAGGCAAGAATGGTTGAACCTGTGGTTTCAAGACTTCAAATCTGTAAGAGAATATAATTCTGCTATATTTAGATTACTTCTAAAATAAAATTATGTGTAGAAAAGGTAGATGACGCCCAAATGCTTGAAAGGACATTTTCAACGTTTCATGCCTCCCCTGCAGTAGCAATATCGAGAGCGTCATTTTACAAAATATTCTAAACTCATAGAATGTTTATTAATTATTAAGCAAAACAATGAATTGCTTATTAAAAATCACTCATCAAGACCAAATGGTTTGGCTGCGTTACCAAAAGTTAATGTTAATTTTGCTCACTTCGGAAGGGGCAGAGGTCGAGATAGAGGATGTGGTCATGGCTGTGGACATTTATATAACTCCAACAGAGGTGGTTATGGTGGTTTTAAAGGCGGCAAAACTACAAACTTTCAAAAGCAACAAAATAAAAATGAGCCTGAAAGACTAATGAGTTTACTATAGAAAATAAAGCACTATGAGGAAGTTCAATATAGATTTGGACGCTCTGGTCATTGGTCGCGCACATGTAGATCATCAAAGAAAATAGTTGAAGAATACCAACGTTCGGCGAATATTGAAACAAATAACACCGAAGGATTGTTTGATAACACTAACTTGAAGTTAGATGATTTGTACGAAGATGATTATGGAAATTTCGTAAATGATGAAAATCTCAATGCGATAATTAGAAGTAGCCTGAAGCTTGTTGTGTGGTTTTTCCATTTTATTTTAGTTAGTTTGAAGTTGATGTTTGTTTGTTTGTTTTATTTTTCTAGAACTAGTTGAAATAATGTGTACTGATGGATATTGATTTAAATTGGTAGTTTGCTTTGTACTCCTTTTCTTTTAGAAAACATTAGCATTTATTTATGTTCAGAATTATTTTCAATAATTGACTAATTATATTGTCATTAATTCTTAAGGTATGGACCATCAATACTTGAGTGATGATTTATGCCTACTAGACAGTGCGACTACACATACCGCAATTTAAAATATTACGGTTATCTATCATTTCAAACCGCAATCCCGAATTAAATAAAAATCCATAAAATCGCTCGAGTCTATCATTTCAGCCCATAACGATTTTTTCCTAATTTATAAATCATTCGGGTATGTATCATTTCAACCCATAGGAAACTTCCAGTGCTATAACAGTATAAAATACAACATCCATTCATCCAATATCAACACTCAAACATTCGTACGTAAAAGTTATAGTCGTTAGACGGCTTGAAAAAAAAAATACCCAATACCCAACGAACATGCCACCTCCTGGATGCTCGAGAACGAAGCCCTAATTCATTCGATCACCAGTTTCTACTTACGGCCACCAACAAGATTCTATGAACACTTACCACTAGAGGCGAAGTCACCTCGATCAAACATCACCAGAGAAATGCTCCACCAAGGCCGACCCTACCCCCCTTCCACGACTTCTCCGCCTCAGCTAATGTCCTCCGTTGTCTCCGTCGTATAAACCCAAATATCCGGCGATCTAAACCACTTGATGACTAATGAAAAACGCCACAAGTCCTGCTCTCCACCCTCTTTCCAATGTCGTTTCCTGATCGTCGATCGGATGAAGATCCACTGTTGGATGGTTCAAAAACTAGAATGGACGGCTGCGGTTCATCCTCGATTTCTTGAAAAACGGTGATTCGACGGCGAAAATGAATTGAAGATTTGGGTTGCGCTTTTCGAGAGCTTCGAATTGAAATAAAATTTAATAGGGTTTGAGGAATTTGAATTTTCGATTTGGTTTTGAAATTGAATTTGGGTTTGGATCTGCAGCCATTAGGAAGAAAGAGAAACTGATAGGTGAAATAGACAGAGCAATATATAATAAGGAAGCCCGATAAGAAATGAATAACATATCGAATTGATTCGAATTGACAATAACGACCCGAAAAGTCCGTTTCGCTTCCGAAACGAAAGTGGATCATCCCATATATCAAAATATATGTTTTTGATAATTTTAAAATCAATGGAACATGTTTCAAGTCCTAATTCCATCATATGAAGAAGGTACTTTAAAATTAGCTTATTTCAATTGATTTCAATAGAATTTAATTAAATTGATTTCTACGCATTTCGAGTTTGTGCGATCAAACGACAAGTCCAATCATTACGAAACTTGAAACCTTACAATAATTCACTGTTACAGATCCGATGAAACTAATATAATCAAAATCCGAGGTAGTGACCAAAATGGCTATTTTCATGTTAATTAAATAAATTAATATTAAATTAATTAAATCACTTTTCCCATTCGAATGATACTTAACAAATTTCATCATTTTTTATTACTTAGACATTTATTGAAATTTAAAACAAGTTCTCATGTCAATTCAATGTCAATTATTTTACTAATTACAGTGTTTAATTCCAATTGAAATAAATATGGTAATTATTTCTTTAAATTTCAATAAATCCATTTGTTTGCCCTTTTCATCATGTTATTCAATCAATTGTCATCTCTCATAGCTATAATTAACATTTGTCATCATATTACACTAATAATCTACAGTTATCATATTAATTTTCATTAACGTAATATGTAATTATATTTAATTGCAATAAATCCAATTGTTATAATTTAAATTCCAATAATTTGATCAACTTGATCTCAAAGCTTTATATTCAATCATTCATTGTTCTATGTATACATTTAACATTGGTTTCTATCTAATTACATTAATATTCTACATTTATTATTTTAATCTATTTTAACGCTATATTTAATTTCATTCATCGCAATTTATTTCTACTTTGATTTCAACAAGTTAAACAAATAGGTAACAAATAACAATTGTCACCATTTCTATACTTAATAATATTTGTGAGTTTATTATTTACAAGCAAATGTTATAACAACTCTCATTACATTAATTTTATTCAATTTCCATTTATTACACATTATTTTGTTAATTAAACAACATTTAAATCATCAATTGCTCTTTTAATCCAATTATCAATTAATACACACCTTATTACAATTAGTTTACACTCTATAACCAATTATAACTTTTTTAATCCTTTTAATTAATTGGAATTATATTTTAAAGCAGTTATTAATTACCATAAATTAATACTATTACATTTCATTCCGGTTACATTCTTATTATTAAACCACAAATTTTTATTCCTCCTAAAATTAAATCACAAATCTTTAATAAATCAACTATTTTTAATTATCGAAAATCAAGGGTCGTTACAGTTATCATCACAATTAGACTCTAGTTTGGCTAGTTATTTCGGTTGATAACATAGAGCAACGACGAAATGGATCCTTAGTTGATTATCAAATTTTTTTAAAGTGGTATTTCTATTTCTTTTAAATAACAAATTGAATCAAATAAGTGAAAATAGTGCTCGTATTTGAATTGCTTACTCTCTCTATTTTTGGTAATTTTATTGATATTAACAATATTTACATATGCCTAACTTAGAAAACTAAGACCTGATATATTACTCATGCACTGCCTTTTAGGCTTACGTGAGGGGAATATAGACCGTGATGAGTAAACACACAAGTGTGTACACCTCTGTAAGCATTATTAATAAAAGAATTTTTATATACATACACCTAACTCAGATAAATTGAGGCTAGATATGCCAATCATGCACTCCCTTTCGGGCTTATGTGAGAAGGGTATAGAGCATGATGAGTGTTCACACTTACATGTGAACACATGACTCTAGGTGGTTATTAAAATATATACATTTGTACAAATATATATATAGGTGTTTATTAAAATATATGCATTTGTATAAATATATATATGTGTGTGTGTGTGTGTGTATCGTTTGTTTTTTCTGTTGTATTTTTTTTGCTTTTTGAAGTGAGAGTTTTGCAAAATCATCTTAACACCATTTAACTTAGATGATAAAAAATGTTATATCCTTTTTTTTAAATTAACCACTCATTAAATAAAGATTTCAATTAGGATATACTTCATAATTATCACCCATGAATCTTCCTATATACTAATTAAACCATAGTTACTTGTAATCAAACTTTATTTTTATTTTTGTTGAGACAAATAAATTTTCAAAAGTTTTAATTTAATAACCAAAATCTTATTCTTATCCTATATTGTTTCTTTAAAAATAAATCAAGAAAAATGAAATTTTGGTTTTGGGATTTTTGTTTTGTTTTTTATATTTTTTTTTAATTTTTTGAGTTTTGGAAAGAAAATGCAAAAAATAAACCATGAAAAATAAAAAATGAAGATGAGACCTCCCACACTTGATTTTGACTGTGTCTCCACATTCAACCCAAGTGAAAAGAGAAAAATAAATAAAAATATGATCTATAGTAACATGAAAATAAAATGATTATTATTTACATGATATCGGTAAATATACCATCAAAGAGTAAACGAAATGATCTTGTAGAGACCAATTCATTTGTCTCCGCAAGTATGCGTGACACATCTTAAGCTCAAAAACTAAACCATAAAGGATTTTGAAGTTGAATATTGATTTGGGAAAACGAATGTCGTTCTATTAAAAATCGGGTAAGTTGTTTTATTTTCAATGATTTTTGGGGTAGATAAAACAATTGGTTGAAGTTCAAGTTTATTTTCACCATCTTTAATTTCAAGCTCATCATTGACAAATTCTTTAAAATTATTGATTTCAAACTCAAATGATGATTTAAATATTCCCTTTAGAATTTAACAACTCATCTTCGGAAATTCCAAAAAATTTGTGTTCATTAAATTCGACTTCTTTTGTTGGATTATCAACAACTTCATTGCATATATCAAGTTCAAAATCCGATGTTCTTGTGTTCAAATTTTCAAAATCGAAAAAAGAAAGATCGAATTTTAAATTTGGTTCCACACTTTCAAATGAATTGAAATCCAACTCAATTACCGTATTTTCAACAACTTCATTAAGATCGTCATTTTCAATTTCAAAAGTTGTTATTTGAAAATCGTCAATTTTGATAAAAGGTGGATTATTATTTGACTCGTCACACGTTGGGATTTGATTTTTTTCTCACATTGTATCATATATGTTACAAACAACAAATTCGTGTGATCATTGTAAATCTCTTCCATTTGCTCAACAAAATCCAATTTATAATTATTAATTTATAAAGTTTCAATTCAGACTAGTTGAGAATAAAAAATATCAATTGCATCGTAGTCGAGATTATTCCCATTGCCAAAACGTTTAAACAATTATTTCCATTTTGATTTTGAATTTTATTTTGGAGTTCAAAATTGAATTGGCATGGGTTATAATCGAAGTCATTTGAATTTTGAAATGAATTCAAATTTTGAAATTCTTTACTTGAATTGTTGCACAAATATGAATTACACAAATCATTTATTCTTTGATTTTGTTGTGTAGAGAGTTCAAGTAAAGACGAAATCATTTCAATGCTATTTTCAAGATATGAGGGTTGGTCATCATTTTGAAAATTGTGTTGTTCCAAATTCGAATTGTTTATACGATAGTTGTTAGTAAAATATCCATAAGAATTTGGAGTGAAATTATATGGATTATATTGATTTTCACAACTACCGTAAAATTCTGTAGAGTAAGAAAATTCCGTCATTTTCAAAAAAAAATTATAAAGGAAAAAAAATAGTTACCAAAGGGAATTTATTTAAAATGGGAAATTTGATTTTTCTTTATTTGATTTTTTTTGTTTTTGAAAAGATTATTATTATTTTTAGATTTTTTTTAAAAACTAACTTAATTTTTTTTTAGATTTTAGATTTTTATTTAAAAATTTCAAAAGAAAGGATTTAAAAACTAAGTTAAGGAATATTTACAATTTTTTTGTTTTGGATTTTGGATTTTTTTTTTTTAAATGTGCATGAACTAATGCAACTAAATGAATGCAATGATTTAATTACAGATTTTCTACCCTAAGTCGATCCTAACCCAAAATTGTATAATCACACTTTGTCTTAATCCAACAAGATAGTTCTCAGTGAGGTAACGGACATGATTTACTAATGCACCGCAAATCATCGTAACAATACAACCGAAGGTTTATGTAACTTCAGAGAAACCACCACTATAATATTTACGAATCACCGTAATATTTATAAATGGTTATTGTTCTACCGTAGCCTGGACATCAAGAAATTAAATTATCTAAAGAGGACAACTTGTTAATATACAATTAAACCCTATGTGAGCTCACGACACCATTATGCCAAATGTCTAACCGTTATTATTAGCAAATTTTTAAGATGAAATGCAAAACTGATTAAACATGTATTAACAATGCAACTAAGAATGCATTTTGTTGCTGAATTTTTTTGAAATTTTATGAATTTTTTATGTTTAAATGCAAATGCAAACAGCCAACAATGCAAATCAAAATAAAAATAAGAGATAAGATTACGATACCAGAGCATACAGAATTATTAGCAATTTTGTTTAGCGGCGATTTTTTTATAAGCAAGCAAAGAAATTTTTTTTCTTGCGATTTTCTGCTTTGGCAACCTGAAATTTCAAACAAGATATATACAATATCTTTTTTTAAATATATAATGATGTAACTTAAAACAATTTAAAACAAAAAAAAACTTGAAATTAATTTTTTAAGGATAATACAAAAGAACTAAAAACAAATTAAGAAAACTTTTTTTTTTTTAAATTAGGATTAAACCTTAAAAAAATTAAAAAAAAAACAAACAAAAGACAACAAAACAAAATTTTTTTCCTAAGAAGAAGTAAAACAAACCAAAAAAAATGATAAAAAAATGAAAACGAAACAATTTGAAACCATTTTTTTTAAAGAAAGAAAGACAAAATTAAAGCAAATCCAAAAGTATCAACCCGGCCCAATAACAAGCCAAAACCCAATAACCGCTTCACCCTGATTAAAAAAAATCGGAAGTTATGCCTTCCTCTGTTAAACATAAAACACGAAAGAAACACCAAAAAAAAAAAAAAAAAGGCGACTTGAATCAATTTGGTCACGGATTAATTATTTTTGAGTGAAGATGAATTTGATTGCGAGATTGAAAGGGCGAGGTGGTCATGGCACTTGGGAATGTGGGTTATCACGGTTTGTACGTGGGTTCGCAATCGCGATTACTGTCTTTGATTTTTATTGTAGTGGCTTCGAAGCTAAGTGTGATTGGGGATTCGAAGGAGGTTCAGTCATCGTAGTCAGCTGAAGGTGAGATTTTTTTTTTTCAATGATTGGGGAAGGAATTCTGGCGACTACTGAAGCAGAGAATTGATTTGTGATTTTGAATTCAAGCTGGTTTGTGGAAGGATGTTGAACTGCTGCAAGGGGAATTTATGTGAAGTATGCTGTTGTTGTGGTGACTGTTTGATGTATCGATGCAGTCAGAAGTTTATGTTGCAATTAGAAGTTTGGTTCAGGTAGGTAGAAACTTGTTTGTTGATATGTTGCTGTAATTGTTGGGGTGTTTGGTTTGTATGTTGCTGTAAATGTGGTAGAAATGGTGGGTAGTGAGATGCACAGTGAAATGCCGAAGTGAAGGTCGGTTGGTGGTGATGAGGCAAAGGAGTTTTCTGATGTAGGTATTGTTTGCATTGATGGATGGCAAGGAGAAATATGTTGTTGTGTTGCTCTGTGCAGTGGCAGAAGGTATGGTGGTTGGTGGTTTGCAGGGTGGAGGTAGCAATTGCAAGAGGGGTTGGTGTGTTGTTTGTTGTTGTATTTTCAGTGAAATATGACTATTTTGTGGAGTAGTTTTGACTGCAGTGAAGTGTTCGATGGTATGAGAAGTGAGTTTGAATGTTGACAGTATGAAGAGAACATATATTGAAGTATGTATGACAGCAATGTATGTTGAAGTGGTTTTGAAGTGATGAAAAGACATGGCAGTGATGTAGAGTGGTTTTGGTATGTATATTGGGCAGGTTGTTGGAGCTTGTTATGCACAGGATGAAGTTTGTTATGTATGTTGGTCAGTGATGGAGGAGTTTATGCTTTAGTGGATTGATGTAGTAGTGGTGCACTGGCATGAGCTCAGTAGCAGGGACGGTGTGGCTTTGGTGATATATGAAGTGTAGCAGTAGCAAGAGGTTGATTGTATTGATATGGCAGTGCAGTGGTGTAACAACCCACCTTTTAGACAGTTTAAGTCGATAATATACTGCACATATCTAACTCAAACTATTCAAAGGACAGATTATTAATAGGACTGTTCAAACAAAATAAGATTCAAAAAACAAAATATATAATCTCGCAGCGGAAGGATAAAGTATAATACACAAAATAAATACATATACAATTCATAAAGCTATTTTTCAACAAAATCAGAATTTACATTTTTTTTTCCAGACACAATAGACAATTGCAATAATAGTAGTTGATACGGTCTTTGACTCCGTCTTCGTCTTCAGAACTAACTATCTTCGCTAAACTGAAATAATCGGTCTGACCCGAGCGTAAAGTAAAACAAAAACGCTTGAGTCAGAACTAACATTCTTATGTAAGTAAGTCAATTCAAGTGAAATGTACAAATAACTCAATAAGTGAAATGCTTAGGTTTAAATAAACATCATCTTTCGTATTATAAACTGGTTCAGTTCAAATTCTGACTTTCATGTTCGTTTCCAATTAATTTATTATTAAATTCAACTTCAGATTTCAATTTTTCACCTCAAGCTATTAAGTTAAAATCAGAAAAATCCAATAATAACTTTCATTAAGTCAATTAAATTTCAATTTCATAATTTCAAGTTCAAACACAAATTTAAACTTACAATATTCCAATTTTATTTCTAAATCAATTTATTTAAACCCAAAGTGGTTTTATATCAGGTATATATTATTTCAACCAAAAAGATTTTGCTAACTATCAAGGAACTTTGAGTGTGGGAACAATAATAGCATAAATAACCTAGCATGTCAATGACCAACATGCATGCATAATTAACAATTTAATGTATACACATGCATAACTAACATATCACATGAGTCATATATCGTAAATAACATAAGTGAATATTTCAGTTTCTAATATGTCATACACTAACATATTATATATTTTGACATATATAAAAGGAACTTGTAAGGTGATTTACTATAAAATAACATGGCATATCATTTTTTCCAAACATAACGCATTATTTCCACATAAAATAGGTAACATATTATTAACATAGCATGTGCAACATATGATTTTATTAACCTAACACTTTTTTTTAACATAGCGTATGTAACATATTTCAACATGGCATAAATAAAAAATTCTAACATAACACATTTTCTAACATATCATATGTGACATATTTAACATACATATGTGACAATAAATCAAATCAATATAACATACTATTTGTGACATATAAAACAACATGTGCCTGTGAATATTATAACACAAATTAAAGGAAACATAACAACATATATCACATATTCCTACCTAAAGCAAACATTTCTCATAACATTTCAACCGACCCATAAAAATATTAATTGTGAGTGATTGCTCACCTTTCGAGATTAGAGAGTTTTTGACAACACAAATAGATGGTTCCAAGTTGAAATCCAAACACGACAAGCTAATTAATCCTATCTAAAGTAACAATCCAAAATCAAAGCAAAGCACGACGACGCAAATCGAATAAATTGTGTTTTTTTATAAAATAGAGGAGGAGAGAGGAGATGCTCGGAATCGGTGGTGGTGGGCGACGACAAGGGGAGAGAGGATGGATGAGTTTTGAAGAGTGGAGGAATGGAGTTTGGGGATTTGTGATTTTGGAGTTTGAGTCCTGTAGATTTGAGGAAGAAGAAGAGCACGTAGAAAGTTTTTCAGTGAGAAATAATATGTACGTACTTGTTTAATCAGATATGAAACCGAAGGTTGGTTGGGAAAATGAAGGGTCTAAAGTCTCTAAGGGTTCATATGGTCTCTTGGTTTACTAAGGAGCCCATTAGACCAAACAAACCCTACAAGACTTAGCCAAAATACAAATATACACTGCAAATTTATATCAATTTTTCACAGTAATTTATATTTTTAGAGCAATAGGAGTTCGATTTTGACAAAATGAAAAATGGAGAGGAGATTATAATTCAGTCCGGTATCATATAAAAATAATAAAATTTTAAAATTAATTTAAATTTTCCAACCAAAAGTAAAACTTTGATTAAGTTTGACCAAAATTTGAAATTTCACAAAGAAACTTTATTCTATTAAATTTGGTCAAATAAAACACTCAACATCAGATATTCAATTTTCTTTTTTTCAAATTTAAATTTGTTTATTTAAATTCAAAATATTGTCATCTTAAAGTTGTTAAAAGTTACGGATAGTTACACTTTGTCTTAATTAAAAGATGTAATATCAATTAATGCAATATTAATTTGTATCCCCTTATCGTATTTAAAAGGTTAAATGCCAATCAATTCAATATATATATATATATATATATATATTTCAAATTAAATGTTGATTTTAAATTTCCAATTTATCGTTACCAACATATTTGTATCTTATATTGTCGTTATTGAACAGTTGTAACGTTCATTGCATTAACAAAAGGCATCCATCACTTATCAATTAATTGTTTTACCTCATTCCGTTATTTGAAATCAACTTGGTATGTTACCACTTAAATCACGCATTTTATTTTCCTTCGATAGATATGCATTATATCATCGCTTACAATTTCCTTTATTATCTAATTCATGTCATTTAGTACGCATTCAATTCTCATCCAATTACATTCGAACCTATGTTATCATCATTATTATTCAATCAACAATACCCTATGATTTATATTAACATAAGTTTACATTTTATTACATTCATTATTTTACCTTTAACATCTTTTACCATATTAACTACAATAATTAATTACATAATTTTTCGTTGATTTCCAAATTAATTCTCAACATATTAAATAATGAGATGATAAATGAACAATTGTTACTTTTAAGTAATTTTATCACATTTATAAATTTATTGTTTATAAACAAAAGTTATAACTACTTATCACGTCACCGATTACATATTCTATATTAATCAATTTCAATCAATTACATACAATCTCACCATTACATACATCATTTAATTTATTTCATTATTTACAATTATAACCAAATTAACCTAAAATTTATTTCAGTTGATTGAAATTACATTAAATAGTTATCAACGACATTCAAATAATTATTATTAAATCATATTCTAATTGTTCCCATAATAATAAATCATAAATTTTAATTTCTCACAATATTAACTTTCAAAATCTTATTTAATTTAATAGTTTTAATTATCAAAATTTACGGGTCGTTACACTCACCCCCATTCGAAACTTTTCATCCTAAAAAAGGAACAAGAAAGGATAGAGAAACTATTTTTTCTTTAGAATAATCAATTTATAAACACTTTAAACTTACATAATTAAGTATTTTAGATAAAATATATCAACTTATAAATAATTAAATCTTTCATATTCAAGTTTAATAAAAGTTTGAAAATATTTTCACTTTCATAAAAAATTTCTAAGTCCTAAATTTACGAAAAATTTCGGTAGAGTCTCATCTGTACGGGTAGGTCCGAAAAAATAATAATATCAATAATTTCAATATATGTACATCATGTTTCAAAAATAAAACACCCAAACCATGAGAAAATAACTAAAATTTCGTTGCAAAACCAATCCGAAAATGTACCTATTCGTCGGGCAAACAACTTAATTTATGAAACCAAAAGCATTAGTTATTGTTTCAATAAACATGTATTTCACTTATATTATCAAAAAGAGTTAAAATAATGAAAAATATTATATATTGGTTGTTTCAATTAATAGTGCAAGCAACGTACAATATATATATATATATATATATATATATATATATATATATATATATATAAAATTCATAATCATATGCAAACAAAAGAAGTTCTATCATTTATGCAACAAAGGAAACTATCAAACATCATAGCAACCAAACTCATGGTTTGTTTAGGTTCAGACGCTTTTCATCATCTAAGAATGATAAATAAACTACCAAGTGTACCTTACGCTGAACAGCTTTTATTATTACTTAATAGATTATTCATGCAACCTCAAAAAATTTAACATATCATTCCCCAAGCATCCCATAAGCTAAACACATAAGATTTTAAATATTATTTAAGTTTATTTGATTGGTTTTTTTCTTCATCATTTACTTTTCATTAATTTATTTATATAAAGATCAATAACTTACATAATTTGTCTTCCATTAAAAATTTAAGTCATTAATGAATCATTTCATAAAATATTAATTAAGCTTCTACTATCTTACTTAAGTTTATAACTTAATTCGGTTGTAGAATAAAAATTTAAGTTTTAGGTATTCTCCCTTGAAGAGACAAGAAATATTTCAATATATCTAAAAAAAATTCAGTTAAAACATTTAATCTCATTCACTTAGTAGAAATATAAGATATATTTAAAACATCCTCACACCATTACGCAAGGATTTTCCAAAATTTTTAAAACAATGATAGAAATTTATATCAAAACATTATAATAAGCTTTAAAAATAAAGTTCTTTAAATCTAATAATTTATTGGACCCGTTATTTTAAAATAAATATAAACTCAAGATTATTAAACTGAA
Organism: Allium cepa; assembly: GCA_030765085.1. Classification (NCBI taxonomy): domain Eukaryota; kingdom Viridiplantae; phylum Streptophyta; class Magnoliopsida; order Asparagales; family Amaryllidaceae; genus Allium; species Allium cepa. The sequence continues at coordinate 543,432,440 of CM060940.1, read as the reverse complement.
ACTAATAGTATACTCAAATCTTACATTAAATTTCCAAATCAAAGTATAAAATTTCATATTTTCATAATTAATTTTGCACACTTGTTTTAAAATGAATATTCAAATCATGGAAAAACATTTATCTGGTTTAATACAAGATTCAAATGGTAAATAAACCTTCAAATTTACTATTAGTACTTCGAAATCAAGGAAATATTTCAAACCATACTATCAAAAATAGCAATTCCAATCTACTTTTCAGGCATATTACTATAAATAACGCATTATATATATAATCCATTTATATAATATCTTTAAATTATACATTGAAAGAAACTTATATAAATTTTACTTGAAATATTCATTTGAAAACTTCATTTGCAAATCAATCATCTTTAATACATTAATACTTTACAAAAAAAATCATCTGTAAATTTCTTGCTTCATTTATAAATACCATTTTAAAAAAATTAAATAACATATTTATAAATGTATGTTAAGTATTTGAAAATAATAATTGTTTACATCATTACTTAGACTTAAAAAGGAGTTGTTGGTAACCCTAAATCCATTATTTATAAATTTTATTACTTTTAAATCTCAAAATACTTCTCAAACTTCATTGATAAATCAATAATCATTAATTTTAAATATTTTTTATTTAATTAATAACTTCTCACAAATACAACACTAATAATTTACTATTAAACCATGTTGTACATTAGTAAACAATACTTTAAACGTTTTAAAGTATTTAGAAAAGAAAGGGAAAAATAATCAAAACATCCTTTATATAATACTTTTATCAATATATCTTTATAACTCGATGTTTTAACAAGTTTATCCTAATTCTTACAGACTCTGGTCATATGTTGATTAGGCACATGACTAGAAATCTCCAAGTACTTAGTAGACCTGTTTCAATAGCCAGCGAAAATACTTAAAACAGATATGAAAAGTACCACTCAAAACCTAATTTCAAATGATGATTATATGATAGCAGTTCTCCACTGCTTATCCAGTGTTTACGCAATGGACACAAAACTTTCCAAAATATCCTTCCATCTTCTGAATTCTAGAAAAATATCGTAGCCATTTCGTAAACAAGGGACCATCGACCCCTGCTGTAGTGGTACACCACTGATTCAATGATTTACGCAATGGATGCACTTCCTTCTCGGAAGATCCATAAACAATAGATCCCAGGATTGAAAGCACCTCTATTGGGTAAACCAAAGAACCATCTACACTGGGGAAAAAAATCGATGAACTCATGAGTTTATGTAATATCCCGAAATTTTTAACAATATCAATTTAATAATCTGTATTAAAAATTAAATTGATATTGATATTTTGTTAATAATAATTCAAATAGATTGAATAATCTTCTTCAATAATTATTTAACTGGTTATTTTATCTTTTAAAATAATAAATTGGTTTCTATTTATAATATAAACATATGGTTTATATTGTAAATAAATTAGCTTTGTTTTAAATTTAATAAATAAAACATATTTTCAAATTCTAATATTTGTAGTAATTTGGAGATTTTGATTTAAATTTATACTGAGTTTTCAAAGCTATTTAATAAATAAGTATATTATTTTAAATTGTTAAGAAAAATGTTTAAATGTTTAAGATAATTTGGATTGAGTTTTAAATTTAAAATGAATTAACAAAAAGTTTAATAGCTTAATTAAATAAGTAATTTATTTATAAAGGAATAATTTCTTTTATAATTATTTTAAATTTAATAATGAGATATTTCTAAAAACAATATCAATAGTGTATTGTCTTTATAAATAGGTTTTGACTAAAAATAGCAATTGTTATTTCAAAATTTAATTGTATTCATAACTTGATTTTTAAATATAAGATTTTGAACTTAATTTGGATTTAAAATCCAATGCATAGATCGCTTTTTAATTACTTTATTTTTATATACATAGGCTTTATTTATAAGCATAAAATGTTTTTATTTCTTTTATAAATTTATATACATATTTAATATTAACTAACAAATTTATTAAGCACATTTACATATTAACTTGTAAATTAAAATATAAACTACTTTAAAAAGACAAGTGTATTAATATTAAGCCTCTTATAACCAAATGTTAAAAGATTAACATACCAAATTGACAAATGTTGAATTTTTTTACATGTGTCACATTTTGTTTTAATTTTCTTTTATTTAATAAAATCTGAAAATTTACTTATATAAGTGATCATTTTTCACTCTTTTTTTTTCTCATTTCTTAATCAAGGAATCTACAACTTGTTATTCCTCAAATCTGAAACCCATTTTCAGATTTAAGATTAAATGTTCAAACCAAAATGATGATTTACAATTATAGATCAAAAACTCCTCATATCAAAGCCCTTCAAATACCTGTACAAATCCAAAGCAAACCTGCATATTCAAAATCAAAACTCCCCATTTTCTAATGTCAGTAATCTTCTTCAAAAAGAAAATTTGTATTTTTATAAAATCTAGGAAAAAATGATGTCTGTATGCCACCTGAAAGCAAAAAGCACACCTGCATTTTTATAAAGCCTGCACCTCTTCAAAGTAAGGCCTGTTCAAAAGCAGAGTTTCAAAAGCAAGCAGCAGTTTTTATATCAAACAAAAAGCAAGACTAAAGCTTTTAAAAGTACTGAAGCAAACTCAAAGTTTTTGGAATCAATGCAAACTGCAGTTTTAAGATCTTATGCCAAACTTCAAAAACTTCAAGCTCTTCAAATATGAGGCTCTGCTTTCTTCTATATAAGTGAGTAACTTTTGACTTTTTAAATTTTTTTTAAAAAAAAAATTTGCATGCTAGAATGTTTAACATACATAAACATTGCCTGTGTGATGACCAAAGTTGCTGTGATATGTATTGGTTTGCATGCAGTAATTCTCTGTTGTCTCTGTTGTTCAAGAAAACTATGACACAATCTTTATCTTTTAATTTAATTCCCGATGAAAGGAAATTTATAAAGAAATATTGTTTGATTTTCTTAAGTCAATACTTAAATTTAAGTAAGAAAAAATAATAATAAGTGTTTGTCACTGGAAAACACAAAGAACATCAGTATATGATAATTTTAACTAAAATTAAAATAGGTTAAACTTGTAACGCAGTTTCACAAATGTAAAGCATTAACTATAACTTGATTTTTAGATCAAGAATTAAGATTTTAAAGTGATAGATGAAGTTACAGTTGGGGTTTTAACTGTTATTGAATTTTTAGCAAAATCTGATGATTTTTGAATTTGGAAACCTTGAGTTACTTCTGGGTGATTGTGTAGGGATAGAAGATGTTGGAAAAAATCTTGAATGATGATAAAATTGTCAGAGTAATTGCAGATTTGGATTTTTACTTTTAAACCCTAGTTTTGCTGGGTTTTAAGAAATCGGTCATATTGGCTTGTATGATTGACCGAGTGTTACAAGCTTTTGAGGATTGAAAGTTTGGCCGTAGTTGAAGACGAGGGCGGGGTAGTTGATCATCAGGTGGTCGGAGGGGAGAGAGGTTGCCGTTGACAGGTTTTGAAGGGGGGAAACCTGTTTCTGTTTCAGGTTAGGTTATTAGCTCGTTTTGATTTGTGCTGCTGTAGTGGTTTTCTGGTGTTTGTGTTCGAGTGTGGAGGTGGTCACTGATGGGTAGGGGCTATGGTGGATGGCCGGTGATGGCCGGAGCCACGGTGTACGTGCACCATGCAGTTGAAGTTCAGGGTAAATTGTTTTATAGGGTGCAGTTTTGGACTCGGGATTAAACTCGAGTTATTCGAGTTTTGACCCGAAGTGAAGGATGGAATTTCTCGAAGAATTTTGGGGAGGTCTCAGGTTTTTTTCTTTGTTCTACAGGTTTGACAAACCTGAAGCTTTTGGGTTTAAGTTTTGTAACCTGGGCATTTTGTTGTAAAGAAGAGTTTAACAAAAATTTTAAATTCAAAGATTGAATTTTTGAAATCCAAGTTAAATTTAAAAATCTCAGATTTTAAACTTAAAATAAAGTTCTAAACTTTAAATTTGTTTAACTACTTTATATGGAAAAATAGTTTAAACCTTTTAAAAAAATAAAGTTTTAAGATATGAGCAAGATTTAAAATTTTATTTAAATCTGGAAATCTAAAGTTAAACTTGAACTTCGGTTTAAAATTTAAGGAAGATTTAAATTTGAAGATTTAAACAAGATGTAGATTTAAATTTATTAAAGTTTGAAATGGAATTAGTTTCAAAATTTTGCTGAATTTCTTATATTTAACAAACACTTGTTTGTCTTGCAATTTAAAAAGTTTTAAATTTGTTTAAACTTTGGTTAAGTTTAAAATTTATTCCTTTTAAATTTTGTATTTGAATGAAATTTAAAAAGTAATTTCTAAAGTACTTGTTTTAAATAAATTATTTTTAAAACCTAATTAAGGAATGTTTTAACTTAAAATCAAGTTCAGAATTAATGTTTGAATTAATTTATTAAAAGGGTAATTAAGAATTAATTAATTAATTAATTTAATTAATTATTAAGGTTTAATGCATATTGATTTAGGGGTTAATCAATTTAAAGTTAAGATCATTAATTAGAATATTAATTAATGATTAATGAGTTATTAATTATGTGACTAAGCTTTAATCAAGGTTAATTAATTAAATAATTAGACTTTAAATTATAGATAATTAAAGATAATTAAATTTGTAATTAATCTCAGTTAATTACTTAATAAAGATAATTAGAGAAGGGTTAATGAAGGTCATTAACCAGGATTAAATAATTAATTAATGTGATTAATTTTTATAATTAATTAGATTAATTAATTTAATAATAATCAATTGCGAATTATAGAGAATAATTACTTAATGCAATTAATTTAGTTTAATGAGATTGTTTATTTTAATTAATTAAGTTTAATTAAATTTAAACACTTGGATTTTAAAGATAATTACTGTATGTAATTAATGATTTGGAAATTACTTAGTTAAGTAATTGTTTAATAATTACAGGTTGTAATCAAGGGGAGATGTTTAAGAGTGAGGTAATTTGGATTAGTTATTTAGTAATTAATCAAGGGATTAATTAAGAAATTAATTAAGAGATAATTAATTTGGTTTAAATAAAGTAATTAAGTTAGTTAATTACTAAATGTAATTAATCTGGGATGATTAATAATTTTGAGTTAATTACTTAAGGTAATTAATTTAAGAAATAATTAAAGATCATTAATTATTTTAATTAATGATGTAATTAAAGATGATTAATTATGATTAATTAATCAATAATAAGTAATTGAAGGTAATTAATTAATGTAATTAATTAAGGATTAAGGTAATTAATTATAGTTAATTAATTAATTGAAGTAATTAAAGGTTAATTACTGTTTGGTTGATTTGTGAAATTAATTAAGGATAATTACTTGAATAAAGGGTAATTAATCAAGAGTGATTAATTAAGGTGATTTATTCTGAATAATTAATTAATTGATTTGTAATCAATTAAATGATTGGGTAAGCAAGATTTATATTGGTAAAGATATTAATTTAATTTATTAATTAAAGATGAAGTAATTAATTTAATTCACTTTAAATTAATTAGAGATAGAGATAGTTAATTTAATTCATTTTAAATTAATTATATTGTGGTATTAGTGAATCCTTGCTTATGTATGAATGGATGACATTGATTGTCTTGAATGCTTTAAGATCTCAGTAATGAGATAAATGATATTGTGTGGTATGAATGACTTGATTGTATTGTGATGATAACATAGGTTATCTATTGTGATGGTGATATATGGAATATCTATTTGTTATTGATAATGTGGATTACCTGTTATTTGATAATGCTGATTATCAATTATTGATATGTGAGTTATCTATCTGTGTGTATATAGATACTGTATTGAATTGTTTTAAACCTTTAAAACAACTTGGACCTAAAAGACACGCTTTGGATTTCAATGAGACCGGGATCGGGTTTCCATATTTGGATATCCAAAAACCACATCGATTCCAAATAACGTTAGGTCGTGAATCAAAGTGGAGCTTTGTGAAGACTTGAGGTGTAAGGACTATACGTCAGTATAACTCTGTGGGTGATTCCGTAATGAGTTGACAGAATAGTACTTATAGATTCGAGATGGTGGTTTAGAGTGCAAGGGTTATCGTCGTTAACTCTGAGGGTGATTCCAAAATAAGTGTAACGAGATAATGCCTTCGGTTTCGTTCGAACCCGGAACGAACTTGTATGGATTGAACGCTTTCAGAACATCGTCAGGTGGACGATGAGCATTCTAAGTGATGTGTTCACTAAAGGTAATCGTAGCCTCAAGCCTCATCAATCGGGAATGGCTAAAACAGGGGAGGTGCAGCAAGGCTTCGTGGGTAGCCCCCACTTGAGAGTGAGATTTACCCCTGTCTAGAGGTCCCTTTTTATTTCGGCTGTGTGGATGGTTTTTGAGCTCCAACCGTCGGGGTTATCATGTTTGGAACTGTTCAGTAAGGAATGGGTCCGGCCTTGTGTTGCAGGGGAGTGGGCGTACTCCTCGGTACGGTGATCTAGGCCACGTACTGTGACGGGCGGTACCCCAGTAGCCCTGCCATTGTATGGAATCCAAAATCCAATAAGTGCCAACGGTTTTGATTGTATTACCCACTTTTGTGGCTAGTAGCTGGAATTTAATAAATGTAACAATTTCGGCTATCACATATTTATTTGAAAATCCTAGATCTATTATAATATCATCGGATTTCCTATCAAATGTTTTGGTTAGCGTAAGGTAAAAACTTTTCCATGTTTATGTGTGGGAAAGTCTTACGTGATACCTTTCTTTCAAAAAGGTTTTTAAAGTTAAACAACTTTAACCTGTTACTCACACCATACCCATGTCTGACCCAGAGTTTATTCTTTGTTTTCATAAACTCTTGGGTACTCAAATTTTTACGAGTAGCCAATGGATTCGGGTTAGCTTTGATAAATTGTGGAGAAGCAATGGAGTAGGAGGCTTCTGCGTTAGATATATAGTATTCCGCTGTATGTTCTGTGTTGTCTCTGAGTTGTATTGAGTTGTAATAACCTGACAGGTGTCTATAACTGTCTAGTATGTAATGTATATCTGTGTAACTCTTATAATGATTGTAAACTATGTAATGTTTATGTTATTAATATAATTTATTCGTTCCGCTGTTTAGATTCTGATGTTGTTTCTTTCTTCTCTTCTTACTTTTCTCTTTTCTATCCCTTTCTTTCTTAAAAATGATGCGACTTTCTGTGGTTAGGAAGTTGGGTCGTTTCAGTTTATGTTCAGACAATCATAGCGGTTCGAATCCATTTGTGAATTCTCCCAAGTATTTTAGGGTTTTTCAGTCGAATCCATTCCTGGATTCCCTGTCTATCTGTGTCGAAGCATATCATACTATACTTCTTCATGGAGGGTACTTCTCCATACCTTTTATTTCAAAATATATCATACCATATATAGTACCCTTTCAAAATCATAACTTCAAATATCACACTTATATAAATTCCATTATATACAAGATTTTGTTTTAGATCGAAGACTTTCCAAAATCAATAGTCTTGAATATATCAAACAATTCTTCTATAAATTCCGTCGTATATAAGATATATCTCTTCGGATCGAATATCTTCCAAAATCAATAATCTTAAAAATCACATTATACTTATATAAAGTCCATCTTATATGAGACTCAAAAAATTTCTAAAATTAATTACGCTTCATGAAAAGCCATACGGGATTAAACATCTTTGCCATATAAAAGGTTTTGAATTTAGAATAGTTTTGAATCTAAAATAGTTTTGTATATTAAATAGTCTATAAAATTGTTTTTTGTATATAAGATAAAATAAAAAATAGTTTTGTATATAAATAGTTTGTAAAATAGTTTTTGTATATAAGATAAAATAAAAAAATAGTTTTATACATAGAATAAAATAAAATAAAAATATTTTTGCTGGTTTTGAATTTATAGTAGGTTTGTATAAAAAAATTCTAATTTAAATTACAAAGGACATCCAACCGAACAACTTTCATTTTCAATGTCAAAATATATCAATTATATTAGAACAAAAGATGTGCATATGTCGTCATCTCGCAATATCTCATTCGATCGCATGCTCGATCACACAATTTCACTTTCGAACTAGTAATGTTCATTTGACTTCCCTAGTGTGGACTTTGTTAAGGTTTCTTGACGAGAAACCATCATTCTCCTTGCATAGCCATATACCATGATAGAAAATTTTAGAATTAGACCAAAAATCCATATCAAATATTCGCCATCAAGAATCGAATGAAAAATCCTAACACAAAATGGTGTAATTCACCTCGAACTTGTGTACTCAAATCTGGATCAAATTAACTATGTGAATAAAACAATATACGTACAACTTACATATTTATTCCAATTTGTTTCATCACAATTACATTTTTGGTTCACATTATAAATCTAATTCATTTGTACACATGTTAACTCTTATCAATTAATAAAAATATTCTCCATTTAATGAAAAAATCATTAATAAATTACATTACTACATCTTGCTTCATTTTAGATCACATTCATTTTTACATATAGTATTTCTCATTTAATACTACATTTTTTTGCTTATTTCATAAGAAATTTCTTTAAGTTTACGACCAATTTATAAAGGCTTAACTTCTTTTATTAGACGTTATTCGAGTTTAAAGTTATCACAACTTTAATTATAACCATTAATTGCAACATCCATTTATTTCATAAACAATTTACATGTCATGACTTTATTTATAATCATTTCATTTTAGTTCATATTTATTTATCCAAATAGTTTTCACTTTTACTTTTCAAATTATTTATGACACATTTCATAAATTTTAACTACGTTTATAAACATCTTACAACCATTTAATTTTATTTATAACACATTTTTTTCCACAATTTCAATCACACACTCCAATACTTAAATTCACACTTATAGTACCATATTTCATCCTAAAGGTACATACAAACTTTCAAATCATTTTCTTAACGTAATTTTTAACAATTCAAATCTTATATTTACCCATTTTGCCTTTTCCAATTAAGGTTATAAAATTCAACTTTTATAATTTTACAAAATTACTAAGTTTTGACACTAAATTAATTTCAAAATTTTGGGCTGTCCAAAATTTTATAACATTCCATTTTATTCCAATAGTTAAAACTACCAATCAACAAAACAACAAGATTCACAATAAAACATTTCAATTTCATATACAAATATCATAATTATTCACTTTTGCATAATATTACTATTATTTACAAAATTTTAGGAAACCAATTTCTAAAACATAGGAATTTTAGTTCTCATATTTTCAGTTTAAATTCTCTTTATTAAGACTAAACTTAGAAATCATGTTCATATAATTATTCACTTTATTTTCTTCAATATACCATTATTAAACTAGTTTTTATTTCATAAATTGAAATCAACAATAATGGCCACCGCTTGTAAACCGACAAAATACAACTAATCAACGATAAATGATAATAATTAAATATTATCATTTCCTGAAACAAACACATTACAAGTAACTATATTAGTTATAAAAAATTTATTCCCTTATATATAACATATAATGTTAGGGAAAAATTATTTCATTTCAAAACTATAGAAAACATTGTATAGCACTAACAAATAAGCGCTCTCGTATATATACATACACTCAAACTCATGCTAGGGTATTACTAACCCTATCTCTAATTAGTAAATCCCAACAGGTTAAGATATCTCTGAACCAAAGCTCAGATACCAACTGTAACAACCCTCCTTTTGGATAGTTTAAGTCGATAATAAACCACACATGTATAACCTAAACTATTCAAATGATAGATAATTAATGGGATTATTCAAAGAAATAAGATTCAAAAGAACAAAATACAGAATCTCGCAGCGGAAGGATGAAGTATAATACACAAAATAAATACATATATAGTTCATGAAGCTATTTTTCAACAAAATCAGAATTTAAATTTTTTTACAGGCACAATAGACAATTGCTATAATAGTAGTAGATACAGTCTTTGACTCCGTCTTCGTCTTCAGAACTAACTATCTTCGCTAAACTGAAATACTCGGTCTGACCCGAGTGTAAAGTAAAACAAAAACACTCCAGTCAGGACTAACATTCTTATGTAAGTAAGTCAATTCAAGTGAAATGTACAGATAACTCAATAAGTGAAATGGTTAGGTTTAAATAAACATCATCTTTCATATTATAAACTAGTTCAGTTCAAATTTTGAATTTCATGTTCATTTCCAATCGATTCATTATTAAATTCAACTTCATATTTCAATTTTTCACTTAAAGCTATTAAGTTAAAATCAAACAAGTTTAAATCTAAAATCCAATTAAAACTTTCATTAAATTAATTAAATTTCAGTTTCATAATTTCAAGTTCAAACATAAATTTAAACTTACAATATTCCAATTTTATTTCTAAATCAATTTATTTAAACCAAAGTGGTTTTATATCGGGTATATATCATTTCAACCTAACGATATTTTGCTAACTATCAGGAAACTTGAAGTGTGAGAACAATAATAACATAAATAACATAACATGTCATTGACCAATATGCGTGCATAATTAACATTTTAATATATACACATGCATAACTAACAAATCACATGTGTCACATATCATAAAAAACATAAGTGAATATTTCATTTTCTAACATGTCATACACTAACATAACATATAAATATATAACATGACGTATATACAAGGAACTTGCAAGTGATTTACAATAACATGGCATATCATTTTTCCCAAACGTAACACATTATCCCCACATAGCATAGGTGACATATTATTAACATAGCAAGTGCAACATATGATTTTATCAACCAAACACTTTTTTTTACAACACAACATATGTGATATATTTCAACATTGCATAAATAATTTTTTTTCCAACATAACACATTTTCTAACATATTTTATGTGACATATTTAATATACATATGTGACAATAAATCAAATCAACATAACATACTATTTGTGACATATAAAACAACGTGTGTATGTTAATATTATAACACAAATTCATGGGAACATAATAACATATTCTTATCTAAAGAAAACATTTCTCATAACATTTCAACCGATGTTGATTTACCTAACCAAAAAGTGTTAATCATAGGTGATTGCTCATCTTTCGAGGTTAGAGAGTTTTTGGTGTTTTTATCTGGAGATAGTGGTTTTGATTACAACAACCTTTGTAACTTATTTTAATATAACTTATATACTAACACTATTGTCTAGATATATATGAATGATATTATGCAGGATATATATAAGGCAGGTATTGATTATTGAAGACTGTACAGTATAAAGATCAAGAATGAAGAAATCTAGTTTGAAGACTCATGAGTATCAAGATCAAGATTTTAAGATATGTGTCTAGGTTTTTGTTAAAACTTTATAATAGCATGGAAATCTTCATTCCGAATTTCATTTGCGATGGAACCCATTTCTACCTCCTTAGTGGTTTACAAACCCACGACAAGTAGCTTACAAACCTATGACAAGTGGCATACAAACCCATGAACATCATGGTAATGTACAACTTCTCGAGTCCTGATGTGATGAGATATTCTGCAGGAAGAAGCTTGCAAAACTGCTTCAAAATGGTTTTTCAAAAACGATTTTCAAAACTACTTTTCAAAATGTTTTAGCCTTAAAATATCTTTTCAAATGATTTTCAAAAAGATGTTTTAGCCTTAAAATATTCTTTATTTTTGTGTTTTAAAAACATAGTAAAATTAGTTTATTTTACTCCAGAGTCATTTCATTTTGTTTTCAACTCAATGTCATTTTCAAAACAAGTTTTTCATTTTTTTAACAAGAGGATGTCGACATCATGGGATACACCATGTCGACATGGTGGCCGTTGAATTCAAAAGTTTCAATTTTCAAAAGAAGTGTCTATTCATTTAAATCTCTTCATGAATGGTTATGAATTGGTGCTCTATAAATAGCCTTCTCAAACAAATTTTTTAACATACAATTTTCATATTTTCTTCACTTCTTCTCCACAAATCCATGTTCTATAATTATCATATTTTTAAGAATGTGCCAAAATTCTGCCAAATTCTCAAGTAAATCAAATTAGAATTTCATTCTTGTTTGATTCTCTATCCTCTCTCGAAGATCAAAGTGCTATTCATAGTTGTATGATCAATTTGTAATCAAAAGTTTATCAAGTCTCTCTATAAGGTGTGGTTGTGCCTAGAAATCAATTGGGTAATCTTGTGGCCTGTAAATCAAGAGAGTTTGCCCTAGACTCTTGAGACAGGAGGGTACCTCAAGGCCTTTATAAATTGAGGAGTGTAATCTCGACATTGGTTAAATAAAAATCCGTATGAGGTGGTTTGTTGGTACAGGACTGGATGTAGGGTAGCTCCAAACCAGTATAAAATTCAGTGTATCTTTCCCTTTATTGCTTTTTATTTACTTTCTGCATCTATGTTTGATTATATGGTTGTTCTGTGATTAAGTTATGCATTTGTTTATGTCATAATTTCAATTTAGTTCATATAGGTCTTAGAATTCATTAAACACTATTCACCCCCCTCTAGTGTTAAATTAGCCTTAAAATCCTTAATCCGATGTCCCTTTCAATTGGTATCAGAGCATAGATTTTAATAGTTTTCACAATCTGAAACTTGAAAAGTTAAAAAATGACATTTTTAGAAAATTTTGTTAACACTAGTTTGAATTTATGCATTTCATCAAAGTATCGTAAGTCTTCATATAGTTTTTATGAAAAATCAAATTATCTACCGAATTGGTTTGTTTTGCAGGAAAAGACATGTTACATGGCTTTTGGAGAATCAACGACCAATGGACAAACTGTGCGAATTGAGAAAGATAAATGGATACTTTGTAACGACCCACTATTTTGTACTATTCGAATTCGACAATAATAGAACATGTCAAGCTGGAATAGTTCAAATTAATAGATTGTAAATATAGCTATGGAACAAATGAAACCAAATACACAGAATCACAGACATAGATATCAGAATCTCACAGCGGAATATAAAATAATACAGTGGTTCATGAAGCCACTGAAAACCATTACCAACAGAAATACATTGTTTACAAATCTTTAGTACAATTTTTAAGCCATAAGCAAAAATAGTTCCCAAATGTCTTGAATTACAAAATATATAAAGACGAAGAAGCTTCCAACTAGCAAGAGTGATCTAGTCCTAGCTCCAGAAAGAAAAGCTGAATCTGCAACTCAGGCTGACCCGAGCGTACAATAAAACAAAACACTCGAGTCAGGACATACATACTTATATAATGTAAGCTAAATCAAGTGTACTGTAATGTAAAGAGCAAGTAACTTAAAGGATGCTTGGGATCGCCCATCCTCTAAGGATCCGTTAAACTATTTACTATATAGTATATTGCGCTATTATAATAGTGTCTATATTAAAATAAACTTACTTTTTAATAGCGTTAAGGGGTTACCCATATAGCCCTTAACACGTAATAGTCCCAGTAGTCCATCCAATATCATAGCTCCTCCTGATCGGGAAGCAACTAGAGGATACCACACGGGCTACGGGAGAAAACCAAACTCGTACAAGGCTCGATATGGTAGGTGACACGGCACAACTAGGCAATGCCAGGGTAGATATACCAATTGCTATCCGGACCGGTGGTAACGCGAAGCCGCAGCAACCGCCCACCTCGAACAACACTCCCAAATCAAAGGTGCGCACCAAAACAATCACAATAGTAATAGAATGGCATACGAAGAAGTGTGTTCGATCAGAGGAGCTACCTCATTAATCCGAGAATCGCTCCTGTTTTAGCCACCTTAAGCCAACTCACGGGAGTCGGGTCCACGTATATACCTTTCAAGAAACCGCCCCCACCATCCTACTTCATTCTGGAATCTCCACCGCGTACACGGTTGTCAAAGTGGTTTTCGGTATCGACAGAGAGTATGTCCATATCCGATCCCGGTCTCTTTGCCAACCAAACGTTATTATAACCCGTGGTTATAGTTTGAAAAATGGTATTTATTTTTCCAAATCAATATATATTTCAAATACCTTAAATTTCAAATCCTTGATTTAAACATTTTCTTTAAAAATATACCATTTCAATTTATTCAATCAAATTTGGAATTTATTTCTTTTATAATAGAAATCATATTTTCCTTTAAAATCTATCCAACTCAATTTCTAGATTCTTTTATTTATTACATATTTAAATTCCAAAGTTTAACTTATTCTCAAAAATCTTCCATAGATTTTCAAATAAATCCATCTTAATTTCTACAGCATTCAGGAAATGCTGTCTAAAGTTATGAGTTTAACCTAGTCAAATTTCAAAAGATAGCACTTAAATGCGGTTGTAGATTTTTAGATTTAAAATCTATTTCTAAATATAACTTGTTATATATATATAATTCTCTAAATTTAAATCTTATTCTTTCAAAACTCCAGAACTTTTGGAACAAGTTATACTAAAATTTTATTCTATATTTATTTATTTTTAACATTTAAAACATTATAAAAATTTTACTAGAATATCCTCAATTTCTTAAAAAATAATTTAAAATATTTCCAGAAAATAATATATATAAACCACGGGCCTGTATAAGATTTTCTAGCCTAGGTCAAGTGAAACGGATCTATATCATTTCAATCCGATATTTACACAACCCCGGGTTCTATCATTTCGAACCCGCAATCCCAAGATAATTCACAGCAGTTAACCGAACAAGTGAACAATAATAACCAATTAGGCCTATCATTTCAGCCCATACCATCTATAATAACAGGGAACTTGCAGTGGTGATTTAAGCAGTAAATAATAACATAATATAACTGCAGATATCATATAACATATAAATAACTGATGGGGTGTCAATTTAATGGGGTTTATCATTCTATATTACACTACAGACAGATAATAGTGAAATACAAATTACACATACACTTGCAATAATTTACGAAATATAAATACGTATGTCTGGTGAGAAATACTCACCTGGGTGTTGCAGCAAATTCGAATTCAAAATTGAAAATTTACTGGTACCGACTGACAGAGAATAACAGTCAAATTTTTCGGGCGTCGCCTAGATTTAGATCTAGAACAATTTCAAAATATAGGAACGCGACTTAGTTTTTAGTTAACGAAGAATTAAAGATAGGAAAAGAAGTTTGACTTGCTCGACCAATATTTTTCTAAACTCGATTGCAAAATGAATACGAGTGCACCCCTAACTTGTTCATGCCTATCCCATACCTATTTATTCATCATTTTTTTTTTCTTTTTTTTTTCTTCACAAATGATTTCCAAACTCAATTTATGCCCCAGGTCACCACTGCATAACAACTCAACCATATTTGTCTCCAACCCGAGTTTCCCTTCATTTGCTTCGAGACAAAACAGGGTTTTCTTCGAGTCAAGACACCTTCTGCTTCGGGTCATTTATGCTTCAGCTTCGAGTCAAAATCTGGAAATGTTAAACCACATATATTTTGAGGCACTCATCCTTCTCTGGCCTTCACTGCCCCTGCTACCTCCTACCACTGCCTTAACTAGTCTATCCACCTCCTATACACCAAGTTATAGTGTCAGACCCATCAACCTTGGCCCTGCACTTGAGTGCATCTGCTGTGCACAAAACTTGTGCACGTGCACACTTGAATATGCAACTGTGGCATCATTTTCCCACTTCTTCCCAAAACTTTCTACTGCTAACCAACTTCACCCTTAACTGCATCACCAAACAACATTCACCAGATGCACCTTTCAGATCTGCCAGCCTTCACTCAACCTTCCCCCTTCCAGATTTCCAGACCTGGCAGCTTCACCAACCTGATCTGCCTCTTCCCTTGCTTCATCTTTCAGATATTCACCATCATCACTATATTCAACTAGCCTTCAGTCACATGCTCCTGTCTCTCATGCTATCAGTGCTACATCTAATATGTGTGCAGACTTAAATGGTGGTGAGTCTGGACTTAACATGCCTACACATGCACTGACATCATATTCATATGCAAGTCTGACTACTAATATGATTTATACATATACCCTATCATGATGCAGACAACTCTTATGCAAAATTATATGAATGGTGGGTCTGAACACTTAATGTGTATATAGATGCAAACTAAAACATATGCCTACCTGATGCACTAAAACACTGACTACCACTATGATTTATCACAGGCCTTATCATGATACAAGACACCCTCTTACACCACTTCATAGCCTATTCCAACACCTGTAGGCTTCATCAAAACACACACACCCCAGATCTATAACTGATATCATGTTTTCACCAGATTAGTTATCAACTATGGATTTGCCTAGGTTTCACATCATCCTATATGTCAATCAGTGAAGCTAAGGACAGTACACATAAAGCTTATACCAAAATGGTATGGCCGAGCAAGTCAGGAGATAAAGATACATAGGATAAGAAAAAAAAAGGAAGACAATTACCTGAACTACTGAGCAAAAGAACTGACAGGAGTATGCAGAGGAATATGAAGAGAGAGATGCAAAATATATAGGCAAAGACTTGATATATGCAGAGGAATCAAAGGCAGTTACACTTGAATATGCTATTGGTCGGTTTCAAAAGAAGAATGCAAGCACTTATCCTCTGGCGTGATTAAAGGAGAGGCATGCATTAGATTGAAGAACTGATAAATTTGATAAGGCTTGAGATAATTGTTTTATAACTGAAGGTCGAAGTTAGGGGGAAAGATTGATGCCAGTTCAGTTTCATATTCATGTTTTATTTTTGATAACTGAAGGCTAAAAGGAGCTGATATGTTGATGCATGATTTTCCAGTGAACATGTGTATTTCGAATCACAATTCCTGGC
Source organism: Allium cepa (assembly GCA_030765085.1). Lineage (NCBI taxonomy): Eukaryota > Viridiplantae > Streptophyta > Magnoliopsida > Asparagales > Amaryllidaceae > Allium > Allium cepa. The sequence goes on along the minus strand of CM060940.1, from coordinate 543,415,564 downwards.
TTGATAATAAGATCAGATAAATTCTTGCATGCGTGATCTAAGGCAGCGAATGGTGAGATGGAGATATATGTAAATGCAGAGCTTTTCTATTCCTAAACAAAAGTTCAGCCTTTTTATTTTCCAGTGTATAATTCATTATTCGAACGTAATCTCAGTGCTTTTCATTAGTTTGTGTATGTGTTGCGATTTTGTGTTTGTGATAGGGCCGATGATTTTGCATGCTTCAGTTTAAAATATGAACGTGTACAAGAAAAAAAAGAAAAACAGCCGAGAGAAGAAAATAAAAGTTTGAACGTTTTGAATATATATAAATGTTGTGATTTAATTTAGTTAAATCTTCTTCTGATTTAGATTGATATTTTTAAATGCAACGTTACGTTTTTATGTAGTCGGTTAAAATTTAACGTATGTCAAAGATTATATAAAACAACGGTCCTTTAAAACGAACCAACGTCCGTCTTAAAATCACTGACCAAAAATTTTCTTCAGAAAAATTTGAAAATATTATTTTTACACTGCGTTAAACAGACGCAGTCTAAAATATCAAAAATTTTCACAAAAATAACATTTTGAAAACACACGTTTTATAACGTCACTTTAACCCGATAAATCACGCGTCTTTCAAACTCGAAATTTAACGGTTCAATCCTAGCTTAAAATTTTACAGTTATTATTTAATTTTATTGTCATATAAAATTTTCAAAATATATCTCAAATTTAAATATTTAACTATATTGTTAAACCCAATTTATAGAATATATTATTTAAAAATAAAAACAAATTAAATAAATTAAATAAAATAACAACTGAACTAGGGTTGTTACACTCTCCCCCACTTAAGAACTTTTCGTCCTCGAAAAGGAACGAAAGAAAAAGAACAAAGGAAGAATAAGCTAGATAGATAGGTACCTTAAACGAATAGTTCTGGATTTGAAGCACGGATGCTCTCCTCCGTTTCCCATGTGCAATCTCGCCCATCAGTGCTCCACTGCACTTTGACCAATGGGACTGATTTTCTTCTGAGCTGTTTCGTACCTTGATCGACGATACGAAGCGGCTTCCTTTCCATAGTCAAATCAGGCTCGATGTCCAGACCATTGAGAGCAGTAGGCTGGATGACTAAAGATGGATCGTGAAGACAGCGGCGAAGGTGAGATACATGGAAGACATTGTGAATTCCGGCAAATTTCTCTGGTAGATCCAGTCTATATGCCAGAGATCCAATTCTCTCCAAGATACGGAATGGACCGATGAATCTAGGTGCTAGCTTTCCTCTCCGACCAAACCGGACTACATTCTTTAAAGGAGAGATCTTCAGAAACACCAAATCACCAACATCAAATTCTAACCTCCTTCTACGCCGATCAGCGTACTTCTTTTGTCTGTCTTGGGCAACTTTTAATCTCCTCTTAATCTCCTCTACCTTCTCTGAAGCTTCTAGAATCATCTCAGGACCAAGAACTAGACGATTACCCGACTCAATCCAACACGAAGGAGATCTACACGGTTTCCCGTATAGAGCAGCAAAAGGAGACATCTTAAGACTAGCCTGATAACTATTGTTATAGGTGAATTCCACAAGATGAAGATGGTCTTCCCAAGATCCTCCATAGTCCAAGATGCAAGCACGAAGAAGATCTTCAAGAATCTGATTTACCCTTTCAGTCTGACCGTCAGTTTGTGGGTGGTAAGCGGTGCTTAGATTCAAACGAGTACCCAAGGACTCTTGGAACGCTTTCCAAAACTGACTAGTGAAAAGAGGGTCTCGGTCGCAAACAATGCTAAGAGGAACGCCATGGAGACGAACAATCTCCCTCATATAAATCTCAGATAAACTCGAAGCTGTGCGGGTAGATCTGACTGGAATAAAATGAGCGGACTTAGTCAATCTATCCACAATGACCCAGATGCTTTCATTTCCCCTCCGAGATCTCGGCAATCCATCAATAAAGTCCATAGAAACTTGTTCCCACTTCCAGTTTGGAATTTCCAAAGGCTGCAATAGACCGGGTGTTTTCTGATGGTCTGCCTTAACTTGCTGGCAAGTCGCACATCTACTGACAAAGATGGAGACATCTCGCTTCATACCCTTCCACCAGTATAGCTTCTTCAAATCCTGATACATTTTAGCTACGCCGGGATGGATAGAAAGTCGGGACTGATGATGTTCCCGAAGTAATTCCTGCCTCAAACCGTCAACATTCGGCACACAAATCCTTCCATTTATCCTTAAAACTCCTCTATCATCGATCTGAGCTCCTTTTCCATCAGAGCTATTACCACCAATTCTGCTACGAACACTTCCTTTTATACGCCTAAGCATCTCGTCTTCATCTTGTTTAGCCACGATACGATCCAAAAGAGGGGAAGATACAAAAATCTGACATAACAAAGATTTCTTCCTGCTTAGCGCATCTGCCACTACATTGGCTTTCCCAGGAGTATAGTTGATGTCGAGGTCATATGCAGCAAGGAACTCGAGCCATCGCACTTGTCTCTGATTTAAATCTTTCTGGGTAAAGATATATTTCAGAGATTTATGATCAGTAAAGAGATCAAACTTAGCTCCCAAGAGATGGTGTCTCCAAAGCTTCAAAGCAAATACAACAGCCAGCAATTCTAAATCGTGGGCAGCGTAATTAGCTTCATGTGTCTTCAGCTGACGACTAGCATAAGCAATTACTCTCCCATCTTGCATCAACACTGCTCCCAATCCTTCTCGACAAGCATCGGTGAATACCGTTAATCTTTCACTTCCATTTGGTACAATAAGTACTGGGGCGGAGGTGAGCTTATCCTTTAACTCTTTGAAAGCAGCCTTACACTTATCGCTCCATACAAACTTGACATTCTTCCGAGTTAGAGCAGTCAGAGGTGCCGAAATCCGAGCAAAATTCTCAATGAATCTTCGGTAGTAGCCGGCAAGGCCTAGGAAACTACGGATATCGGTAGGAGTCTTAGGTTCTTCCCAATCTTGGATTGTAGCAATCTTGACTGGATCTACAGAAACTCCTTCTCTAGAGACAATATGCCCAAGGAATCGGACTTCTTCTTCCCAGAAATGGCATTTAGAGAACTTAGCCTTCAATTGGTGATTTCGGAGAGTCTCTAAAACATACTTCAAATGGACTTTATGTTCTTCCTCGGACTTGGAGAAAACAAGGATGTCATCAATAAAGACAAGGACAAACTTATTAAGCACATCTCGAAAAACTCGGTTCATCAAGTCGACGAAGAAAGCAGGGGCATTTGTCAAGCCAAAAGGCATAACTAACCATTCAAAGAAACCATTCTCCGTTCTAAAAGCAGTTTTCGGAATGCTTTCCTCAGCAATTCTGAGCTGATGGAAACCTGTAGCTAAATCAAGCTGAGAGAAAACAGTTGCTCCATAAAGTTGATCGAACATATCATTTATGCGGGGCATAGGATATCTGTTCTTCATGGTAAGCTTGTTGAGTTCCCTATAATCAACACACATCCGGAGAGAACCATCGGATTTGGTGACAAAGACAATAGCGGCTCCCCATTCTGAGAAGCTAGGTCTGATCAGACCTTTAGAAGATAAGTCTTGAATCAGATTCCTTAATTCGCTCTTTTCTCGTGGTGCCATTCTTCTAGGTGGAAGGACTACAGGTCGTGCTCCAGGGATAAGATCGATACGGAAATCAATTTCACGTTTTGGAGGCAAAGAGGTGACTTCTCCAAACACATCGGGAAATAGTTTGACTACAGGGGTCAAATGGATATCATCCGGAAAGGTGTCAAGAGAATAGATGAAACTACCAGCAAACTCCTGAGGCAACTTACACTGGATCTCTAATGGATTCCCTAAATCATCTTTAAGAGCAACAGTACGAGAACTACAAGAGATATCTGCACCATGCCTATCTAACCAATCGCCTCCGAGTAAAAGGTCGAAAGCGTCGAAACCCAAAACATAAAAGTCTCCTGTGAAGCATTGTTGGAAATGGAGGAGCTTCACATCCCTACAAACTTTACTAAGGTTCGCAGGACCACCGATGGGGTTTGAGACACATAAGGGTATGGGAGAAAGTTCAGGAGAAAGGCGATGTTCAAATTTATTACAGAGATCAGATGAAATGAAGCTGTGGGAAGCTCCGGTATCGAATAAAACTCGAACAGGTAATTTGAACAAAGTAAAAGATCCTTGAAGAGTACCTTGAGAATCATCTGGGGCTGGATCTGATACTGGTGCAGGTGCAGGCTGCGGAGCCGTAGAAGATGCAGAAGTTACTGCAAAGACTCCGGATGTTGTGCCTCTCTTTTGAGTGGGACAATCCTTCTTGAAATGTCCTGGCTGGAGGCAGATATGACAAAGATCTCTCCGAGCAAACTGAGCTGGTGGTGGAATGGAAGCACCCAAGGTAGGACAGCGATTGGCAAAATGTCCTTTCTGGTGGCACCTATGGCAGGTGATGGTAGACAGATCTACAGGTGGCCTCGCAGAAACAGAAGATGATGATGATCCTAACCCTAGAGCCTTGTTCCTCTTATGACGGTAGAAATTTGACTTCCTTTTTCTTGAATTACCGGAAGACCGAGCTGATGCAGACTGGGCAGCTGGAGTGTTCTTAGATGTAGGGTTCTCGTACCGGAGAGCCATATCCATCAATGCCGTAAATGTCCCATGCACATGAGTAATGAGTCGATCGTAGAACTCAGGTCGAGCTCCAGCGATAAACTTCTCGTTCAGCTTGAGTGGGGTGTCAATCAGGTTCAGACCATACTGTGAGAGTTCGTTAAACTTCCTCTCATACTCCATGAAGGTCATATTGCCTTGCTTAAGATCCATGAATTCCCTATAGAGCTGAGACTTGCCCGCTTCAGGCATCCACTTGGCCAGAAAGGCCTCCCTAAAGCACGATAAGAGTTTAAGAGATAGATTCAAAGATGGAGTTCAAATTCGAATTTCTTGACAACCAAAAGATACCTAAATTGCTCCCAAGTGAGGTCAGCCTCATTTGTCTGAGCAGTAATAGATAGCCACCAATCTAAAGCAGCGCCCTTCATTTGCCAGGCCGCGAGTTGCCTTTGCTGGGCATTAGTAATCTCGAGGCAGGAGAAAATCCTTTCTAGATCTCGAAGCCATTGCTGAGCTTCTATGATAGTCTCTGTCCCCATAAATTTTGTGCCACCTAACTCAACATAGTCCTTGCACAATTTAGTGAAACGGACAGGGGCAGCAGGAGGAGGAGCGACTTGCCCTCGACCTTGATTATTTCTTCTATTCATCCTGAAAGATTAAGGATGGATACTAAGGATAGAGGAAAATATTAAGATATTCTAGGATAAGATAAAATTAAGCGACTAACAAAAGCTCGAGTATAACGATGAAGAGAAAGAAGAAGTGTTTGGAAACTTATTTAAAAATAGGAAGTTTCTACACTAAAATACTTCTTAAAAATTCTTTTTGAAAATCATTTTATACTTTTAAAATACGTCCTCTCACAAAGAAAGATTCTGGAATTTGACTTCACTCATTCTAGAGTATTGCTACTCTATCTCTAATGAGTTTTTGTTCCTTAGGCTATGTTTTAAACCTGGCTCTGATACCAACTGTAACGACCCACTATTTTGTACTATTCGAATTCGACAATAATAGAACATGTCAAGCTGGAATAGTTCAAATTAATAGATTGTAAATATAGCTATGGAACAAATGAAACCAAATACACAGAATCACAGACACAGATATCAGAATCTCACAGCGGAATATAAAATAATACAGTGGTTCATGAAGCCACTGAAAACCATTACCAACAGAAATACATTGTTTACAAATCTTTAGTACAATTTTTAAGCCATAAGCAAAAATAGTTCCCAAATGTCTTGAATTACAAAATATATAAAGACGAAGAAGCTTCCAACTAGCAAGAGTGATCTAGTCCTAGCTCCAGAAAGAAAAGCTGAATCTGCAACTCAGGCTGACCCGAGCGTACAATAAAACAAAACACTCGAGTCAGGACATACATACTTATATAATGTAAGCTAAATCAAGTGTACTGTAATGTAAAGAGCAAGTAACTTAAAGGATGCTTGGGATCGCCCATCCTCTAAGGATCCGTTAAACTATTTACTATATAGTATATTGCGCTATTATAATAGTGTCTATATTAAAATAAACTTACTTTTTAATAGCGTTAAGGGGTTACCCATATAGCCCTTAACACGTAATAGTCCCAGTAGTCCATCCAATATCATAGCTCCTCCTGATCGGGAAGCAACTAGAGGATACCACACGGGCTACGGGAGAAAACCAAACTCGTACAAGGCTCGATATGGTAGGTGACACGGCACAACTAGGCAATGCCAGGGTAGATATACCAATTGCTATCCGGACCGGTGGTAACGCGAAGCCGCAGCAACCGCCCACCTCGAACAACACTCCCAAATCAAAGGTGCGCACCAAAACAATCACAATAGTAATAGAATGGCATACGAAGAAGTGTGTTCGATCAGAGGAGCTACCTCATTAATCCGAGAATCGCTCCTGTTTTAGCCACCTTAAGCCAACTCACGGGAGTCGGGTCCACGTATATACCTTTCAAGAAACCGCCCCCACCATCCTACTTCATTCTGGAATCTCCACCGCGTACACGGTTGTCAAAGTGGTTTTCGGTATCGACAGAGAGTATGTCCATATCCGATCCCGGTCTCTTTGCCAACCAAACGTTATTATAACCCGTGGTTATAGTTTGAAAAATGGTATTTATTTTTCCAAATCAATATATATTTCAAATACCTTAAATTTCAAATCCTTGATTTAAACATTTTCTTTAAAAATATACCATTTCAATTTATTCAATCAAATTTGGAATTTATTTCTTTTATAATAGAAATCATATTTTCCTTTAAAATCTATCCAACTCAATTTCTAGATTCTTTTATTTATTACATATTTAAATTCCAAAGTTTAACTTATTCTCAAAAATCTTCCATAGATTTTCAAATAAATCCATCTTAATTTCTACAGCATTCAGGAAATGCTGTCTAAAGTTATGAGTTTAACCTAGTCAAATTTCAAAAGATAGCACTTAAATGCGGTTGTAGATTTTTAGATTTAAAATCTATTTCTAAATATAACTTGTTATATATATATAATTCTCTAAATTTAAATCTTATTCTTTCAAAACTCCAGAACTTTTGGAACAAGTTATACTAAAATTTTATTCTATATTTATTTATTTTTAACATTTAAAACATTATAAAAATTTTACTAGAATATCCTCAATTTCTTAAAAAATAATTTAAAATATTTCCAGAAAATAATATATATAAACCACGGGCCTGTATAAGATTTTCTAGCCTAGGTCAAGTGAAACGGATCTATATCATTTCAATCCGATATTTACACAACCCCGGGTTCTATCATTTCGAACCCGCAATCCCAAGATAATTCACAGCAGTTAACCGAACAAGTGAACAATAATAACCAATTAGGCCTATCATTTCAGCCCATACCATCTATAATAACAGGGAACTTGCAGTGGTGATTTAAGCAGTAAATAATAACATAATAAACTGCAGATATCATATAACATATAAATAACTGATGGGGTGTCAATTTAATGGGGTTTATCATTCTATATTACACTACAGACAGATAATAGTGAAATACAAATTACACATACACTTGCAATAATTTACGAAATATAAATACGTATGTCTGGTGAGAAATACTCACCTGGGTGTTGCAGCAAATTCGAATTCAAAATTGAAAATTTACTGGTACCGACTGACAGAGAATAACAGTCAAATTTTTCGGGCGTCGCCTAGATTTAGATCTAGAACAATTTCAAAATATAGGAACGCGACTTAGTTTTTAGTTAACGAAGAATTAAAGATAGGAAAAGAAGTTTGACTTGCTCGACCAATATTTTTCTAAACTCGATTGCAAAATGAATACGAGTGCACCCCTAACTTGTTCATGCCTATCCCATACCTATTTATTCATCATTTTTTTTTTCTTTTTTTTTTCTTCACAAATGATTTCCAAACTCAATTTATGCCCCAGGTCACCACTGCATAACAACTCAACCATATTTGTCTCCAACCCGAGTTTCCCTTCATTTGCTTCGAGACAAAACAGGGTTTTCTTCGAGTCAAGACACCTTCTGCTTCGGGTCATTTATGCTTCAGCTTCGAGTCAAAATCTGGAAATGTTAAACCACATATATTTTGAGGCACTCATCCTTCTCTGGCCTTCACTGCCCCTGCTACCTCCTACCACTGCCTTAACTAGTCTATCCACCTCCTATACACCAAGTTATAGTGTCAGACCCATCAACCTTGGCCCTGCACTTGAGTGCATCTGCTGTGCACAAAACTTGTGCACGTGCACACTTGAATATGCAACTGTGGCATCATTTTCCCACTTCTTCCCAAAACTTTCTACTGCTAACCAACTTCACCCTTAACTGCATCACCAAACAACATTCACCAGATGCACCTTTCAGATCTGCCAGCCTTCACTCAACCTTCCCCCTTCCAGATTTCCAGACCTGGCAGCTTCACCAACCTGATCTGCCTCTTCCCTTGCTTCATCTTTCAGATATTCACCATCATCACTATATTCAACTAGCCTTCAGTCACATGCTCCTGTCTCTCATGCTATCAGTGCTACATCTAATATGTGTGCAGACTTAAATGGTGGTGAGTCTGGACTTAACATGCCTACACATGCACTGACATCATATTCATATGCAAGTCTGACTACTAATATGATTTATACATATACCCTATCATGATGCAGACAACTCTTATGCAAAATTATATGAATGGTGGGTCTGAACACTTAATGTGTATATAGATGCAAACTAAAACATATGCCTACCTGATGCACTAAAACACTGACTACCACTATGATTTATCACAGGCCTTATCATGATACAAGACACCCTCTTACACCACTTCATAGCCTATTCCAACACCTGTAGGCTTCATCAAAACACACACACCCCAGATCTATAACTGATATCATGTTTTCACCAGATTAGTTATCAACTATGGATTTGCCTAGGTTTCACATCATCCTATATGTCAATCAGTGAAGCTAAGGACAGTACACATAAAGCTTATACCAAAATGGTATGGCCGAGCAAGTCAGGAGATAAAGATACATAGGATAAGAAAAAAAAAGGAAGACAATTACCTGAACTACTGAGCAAAAGAACTGACAGGAGTATGCAGAGGAATATGAAGAGAGAGATGCAAAATATATAGGCAAAGACTTGATATATGCAGAGGAATCAAAGGCAGTTACACTTGAATATGCTATTGGTCGGTTTCAAAAGAAGAATGCAAGCACTTATCCTCTGGCGTGATTAAAGGAGAGGCATGCATTAGATTGAAGAACTGATAAATTTGATAAGGCTTGAGATAATTGTTTTATAACTGAAGGTCGAAGTTAGGGGGAAAGATTGATGCCAGTTCAGTTTCATATTCATGTTTTATTTTTGATAACTGAAGGCTAAAAGGAGCTGATATGTTGATGCATGATTTTCCAGTGAACATGTGTATTTCGAATCACAATTCCTGGCTTGATAATAAGATCAGATAAATTCTTGCATGCGTGATCTAAGGCAGCGAATGGTGAGATGGAGATATATGTAAATGCAGAGCTTTTCTATTCCTAAACAAACGTTCAGCCTTTTTATTTTCCAGTGTATAATTCATTATTCGAACGTAATCTCAGTGCTTTTCATTAGTTTGTGTATGTGTTGCGATTTTGTGTTTGTGATAGGGCCGATGATTTTGCATGCTTCAGTTTAAAATATGAACGTGTACAAGAAAAAAAAGAAAAACAGCCGAGAGAAGAAAATAAAAGTTTGAACGTTTTGAATATATATAAATGTTGTGATTTAATTTAGTTAAATCTTCTTCTGATTTAGATTGATATTTTTAAATGCAACGTTACGTTTTTATGTAGTCGGTTAAAATTTAACGTATGTCAAAGATTATATAAAACAACGGTCCTTTAAAACGAACCAACGTCCGTCTTAAAATCACTGACCAAAAATTTTCTTCAGAAAAATTTGAAAATATTATTTTTACACTGCGTTAAACAGACGCAGTCTAAAATATCAAAAATTTTCACAAAAATAACATTTTGAAAACACACGTTTTATAACGTCACTTTAACCCGATAAATCACGCGTCTTTCAAACTCGAAATTTAACGGTTCAATCCTAGCTTAAAATTTTACAGTTATTATTTAATTTTATTGTCATATAAAATTTTCAAAATATATCTCAAATTTAAATATTTAACTATATTGTTAAACCCAATTTATAGAATATATTATTTAAAAATAAAAACAAATTAAATAAATTAAATAAAATAACAACTGAACTAGGGTTGTTACATACTTGATAGTAGCTGTTCAAGGCATATGACTGGAAATCCCAAGATACTCAATGATATTATATATCAAGATGGCGGATTGGTCAACTTTGGAGATAACTCAAAAGGATATGTGATTGGCATCGACAATGTCGGTAATTCTAAAACTCCTCTTATTTTTGATATTTTGCTAGTTAGGAATTTGAAACATAACTTTCTTAGTATAAGTCAACTATGTGATAAAGGATCTAAAATTAAATTTGGAAAAGATAAGTGTCACATCGAAGATAATAAGTCAAATATTATCTTTGAAGGTATTAGGAAGAAAAATATTTACATCCTTAGTATGAAAGTTACAAATGATAACTTATGTCTTTTGGCTAATACAAGTGACCCTTGGATTTGGCATAAAAGATTTGATCATTTGAATTTCAAACTATTACCTAGGTTATCAAAACTTGACCTAGTTAGAGGTCTTCCTAAGTTAAACTTTAAAGTAGATGGTATATGTGATGCTTGCCAATTAGAAAAACTTAAGAAAAGTTCATTTAGATTAAAAGATATAATTTCTACGTCTAAACCTCTAGAATCACTTCATTTAGATTTATTTGATCCATCTTAAGTTCAATCAATTAATCACAATAAATATGTTTTTGTAAGTGTAGATGATTATTCTCGATATACTTGGACAATTTTTCTTAAACTTAAAAGTAATGCTTTTGAATTATTTAAGAATTTTGCTAAAAGAATTCAAAATCAACTTTCTTTAACAATAAAAACTATTCGTAGTGATCACGGTGGAGAATTTAAAAATGAAAATTTTGAGAATTTCTGTAATAAAAAAGGAATTACTTATAGTTTCTCTTGTCCAAGAACTCTACAACAAAACGGAGTAGTAGAACGTAAGAATAGAATGATTCAAGAGTGTGCTTGAATAATGCTTTCTGATAATAACTTACCTAAAAACTTTTGGGCTGAAGCAGCCGCTACAGCTTGTTATATATTAAATAGGATTTTAATTAGAACATTAACTAATAAAACTCTATATGAATTACTTTACAATAAGAAACCCATAGTAACTTATTTTAAAGTTTTTTGTAGTAAGTGTTTTATTCTCAATACAAAAGATAATTTAGATAAATTTGAACCTAAATCTGATAAAGGCATCTTCATTGGATATTCTAATAGAAGTAAAGCGTTTAGAGTTTATAATTTGAGAACTAACACTATTGAAGAAACAATGCATATGTATTTTGATGAAAATATTATAGATACTGTATAAATAGAAGATGAAGAATATTTTGTAACTTTAAATAATGAATCTAATTGTGATATCATTCAACCTAATAAAAGAACTAGGCTACTAAAAGATCATCCTGTAGAAAATATACTAGGAAATATTGAATCTATAGTTGAAACAAGAAACCAACTAAATTGTATGAGTAATGTAGCTTTTATATCTACTATTGAACCTAAAAATCCAAAGGAAGCATCATCTGATGATTCATGGATTCTTGTTATGCAAAAAGAATTGAATCAGTTCACCAGAAATGATGTTTGGAAACTCGTTCCTAGACCTGAGGATAAAAGTATAATTGGAACAAAATGGGTTTATAAAAATAAAATGAATGGTCGTAAGAAATAAAGCTCGTTTAGTCGCGCAAGATTATTGTCAAGAAGAAGGAATTGATTATGATGAAAACTTTGCAACCGTAGCAAGACTAGAAGCTATTAGAATTCTATTTGCTTTCGCAAACTACAATAGTTTCAAATTATATCGAATGGTGTAAAAAGTTCTTTTCTAAATGGTTTTGTAAAAGAAGATGTTTATGTAGAACAACCTCCACTTTTTGAAGATAATAAATTTCCAAATCATGTATATAAATTAAAGAAGGCTTTATATGGTCTGAAACAAGCTACGAGAGCTTGGTATGAAAGACTAAGATCTTATCCGCTACAATATGGTTTTGAAATTAGTAAAATAGATACAACTCTTTTTATTAAAAGAAACAAAAATGATATTCAATTAATACAAATATATGTAGATAATATAATATTTGGATCAATTAATAACACAATGAATAAAGAATTTTCAGATACAATGACTAAAGAATTTGAAATGAGTCATATGGGAGAACTAAGTTTCTTCTTAGGACGTCATATCAAACAATTAGATAAAGGAATTTTCGTTAGTCAAGAAAAATATGCTAAAAATTTAATTAATAAATTTGGATTGACCACTTCTGGTGGGAAACCAACTCCAATGACAACTAATGTAGCTTTAAGTAAAGAAGATAAATCAAAAGATGTTGATCAAAAATTATATAGGGGAATGATTGGTTCGCTGCTTTATATAACAGCAAGTCATCCTAACATCATGCATAGTCTCTGTCCCTATGCAAGATACCAATCTCAACCTTAAGAAACTCACTTAAAAGCGGTTAAGAGAATTTTAAGATATGAAACATTCTTTAGATTATGGTTTATTTTATCCAAAAAACGTTGTACTTGATTTAATTTTATATTGTGATGCTGATTACGCTGGTTGTAAATCAGACCGAAAAAGTACAAGTGGAACTTGTCACTTTCTAAGACATTCTCTGGTTTCCTGGTTTAGTAAGAAGCAAAACACTGCATCCTTGTCAACAACTGAAGCAGAATATATATATGCTGCTTTGGCTCGTTCTCAAGTTATATATATGCAACAAACTTTAAAATATTTTGAAATAACTATAACTAAATCATCAATTTATTGTGATAATACTAGTGCAATAAAGTTATCTAAGAATCCAACTCATCATGCTAGAACAAAACATATTGATATTAGACATCATTTTTTTAGAGATAATATAAATAAAGAAGTCATAACTCTTGAATATATTAATACTGAAAAACAAATTGCAGATATATTAACCAAACCATTAAATGACTAAATTTAGAAGAAAATTAGGTATATGTTCATTAATTGAAATATAAATTATAAATAATAAACATATAGTTAATATTAATATAAATAAAAAATTTCTCAAAAATTGAATTGGGCATGTCGACATAACCCATCCCCCTATGTCGACATGTAGGTCGAGATTTTCAAATTTAAATTTCCCTTTAAAATTATTTATTTGGTTATATATTTCGACTTTTACTTCTTTTCTCTGTTCTCCTCTCCGTAATAAAGTTCTAAAATAGTAAATTAATGGCCTATAATAATGAACCTTCTTTACCCACTTCTCCTCATTCTACTCCTTTTTAATGTTCCACCCACGTACGATCCATCAAACTGCAAGAGAAGATGAAAGATTTACTTCAAATGATGGTGGAAATTCAATTAAGTTAACTGTGAATGGATAGAGAACAAGATAGGCAAGGAAAAATCCTTAGGAATTTACAAAAATTCCTTATGGATAACCATGCCAATCCCATTGTCATCGAAGGATCATCACAAGTCATGAACTCTGAAGAAGAAGAAGGGCTTCTAGAAGAACCACAAGAGGATCAAGAAAAGAACATCCTCTACCGAATCCGGATGTTCATATGGACGAAGGCGATGGCGTAATTTGCGTTGGAGAGGTCCTTTTTGACGCTAATGGAAACTTGGTCGAACAACGTGGAAGATTTTGTCTCCACTATCCAAATTGTTCGGTCCATAAATCACAAATAGTTAAGGGTCCTCGTTAAGTGTTTTTTCTCATTTTCGTGATTGTATTTTAGTTTGTTAATTTGTATATAAGTGTTATCTTAATTAATGTTCTTCTAAAAACAGTCTTCGATGTATAGAAACATGAATTTCAGTTAGGATGCTATATTTCATATGCTATTCTTATGTCATATGCTTGTTTATCTTTTTTCTATTAAGTTCAAGGTTTATAAGTTTTTGTTGATGAGAAAGGGGGAGATAAGTTATATAAAATAGTAGGCTTGGCGTAAGGGGGAGTTATGGTATGATCGAAATGGTAAGTACATTTTATAAGGTTGTCATCATCAAAAAGGGGAGATTGTTAGAAACTGGAGATAGTGATTTTGATGACAACTGAAAGTCTATAGGATGGATCGTGTAGTGTATATGCAAGTATATGTGACTAACTGTATGATGTAACTAATATAAAATTAATCTAGTAAAATATAAACTAATTACACCAGGATTTTATACTGGTTCGGACCTCTCATCCTACATCCAGTCCCCAAGCTCCCCTTCGGAATTCGACTATCAAACACCCTCACTTCGGCTGGAGGAGCTTCCCATACGTGGAACGATGGTATTTATTATCATTTGAGTAAGGATCGAGCTTTTGGACGTAGATATTTAGAGGCAAATTTTTGCATGTCATCCTTCCAAATTTGATGAGTTATACTATTCCTTGGCTTGAAGCGCATATCGGGAATGTTGTATAAATCTTCGCTTGTGTCAGAACACCCTAGTGATCTACTAATTATGCCAAGGGTAAGTCTAATCGTGTTTCCATACATGCTAGACCATAGCCAATTATCTTCATCTTCAGTGTTCCATACCGAAGTGCTATCCAAATTTGCATAGAAATGAAATATTGCCAGTTGATCGATTTGGATGTCATTAGGAGTAAACGAAATTAATGTTTCTAGTCCGGCACTCTCACACATTTCATCCAAATCATACATGAGAAATTTAAGTAGTTTATAGAATGGACCTGTGTGAAGCCTTTTCTTTTGTATATTTTCATACCTCTTGATTGAATGTGGTGCCCTATTCATCCATCTTTCAATTTAAACATCCGAGCAAACTTGAGGATTTGAAGTTGATGTTGGTTGGTCTTGTTTTTGTTAGGATATCTTGGGATTTTTAGTTTTAGGCGGCGTTGTGAATTGAGCATGCGAGAGATGATTTTTTTGGAAGAAAAATCGTCAATGGAGAAATCGCAGATGAAAAAATTTGAGATGAAAGAAAAAAATGACGTTATCTGGGTTAATTTAAAGAGTCGATTGAATTTCAGACATCTGGACGCTAAATTAGATGTCTGGTTTGCCCTAAATTGAACACAGTTGATAAGTTCAAACGTCTTGTTTATGGGTTAGACGTCTGGTTTGATCGAATTTTTTAATTTGATAGTCAGAGAGTTTTACCAGACGTCTAGGTTAAATATCAAACGTCTAAAATAGGTTAATTTTTTAAAACTTTGTAGCAAAGACATAATTCAGACGTTTGGGTCGAATTTCAAACGTCTGAAATTGTCTAATTTTAATTTCGAAGAGGCAGAGCAAATTTTTAGACGTCCGGGGGGAGGGTATAACAGACGTCCGACATATGCACAGTGTTAAAAAAAATAAAGGTATCTCAAAGTGTCAGACGTCTCAAGTCCATATCCAAACGTCTGAAATAGACAACTTTTCTAAAAATAGCCTAAAATTTAATGGTTTTCCTTATTTCTCGATTCTCTATTTTAAAATAAAATATAGTATTGTTTGTGTGAAACATAATAACAAATAAATATAGATACACATATAATAAAATATAAATACTACTCTCTAGAGTCAGCCTTAAGATCCTTAATCCGCTGTCCCTTTCATTTGGCAACACAAATTGTTGGATCCAAGTGGAAATACAAATACGACAAGCTAATTAATCCTATCGAAAGCAACAATCCAAAAGCAAAGCAGAGCACGACAATGAAAATTGAACAAATTGTGTTTTTTTATAAAATAGAGGATGAGAGAGGAGATGGATGGAATTGGTGGTGGAGGGCCGCGGCAAGGGAGAGAGGATGGAAGGGTTTTGAAGAGAGGAGGGATGGAGTTTGGGGATTTGTGATTTTGGAGTTTTTGAGTTATGTAGATTTGAGGAAGATGAGTATGTAGAAAGTTTCTCAACGAGAAAAAAATCGATATGTACTTATTTAATCATATATGAAACAGAAGGTCAATGGGTGGAAAAAGGAAGGTCCAACGTCTCTTATGGTTCATTGGGTCTCTTGGTTTACTAAGGAGCCCATTAGATCAAACAAACCCTATGAGACTTAGCCAAAAACACAATTATACATTGCAAATTTATGTCAATTTTTCTCAGTAATTTATATTTTTAGAGCAATAGGAATTGGATTTTGACAAAATGAAAAATGCGGAGGAGATAGAATTCAGTCCAATATCATATAAAATGAATAAAGTTTTAAAATTCATATTTAAATTTTTCAACCAAAAGTCAAACTTTGACTAAGTTTGATCAAAATTTGAAATTTCACAAAGAAATTTTAATCTATTAAATTTGGTCAAATAAAACACTCAACATCACAAATTCTATTTTTTTTTCAAATTTAAATTTTTATATAAATTCAAAACACTTTTATTTTAAAGTTGTTAAAAGTTACGGATCGTTGCACTTTATCTTAATTAAAAGATGTGATATCAATTAATGCAATATTAATTTGTTTCCCCTTATCATATTTAAAAGGTTAAATGTCAATCAATTATATATATACATACATATATAAATATATATATTTCAAATTAAATGCTAGTTATAAATTTCCAATTTTTTGTTACTAACATATTTGTAACTTCTATTGCCGTTATTAAACAGTTGTAACATTCATTACATTAATAAAAGACATCCATCACTTACTAGTTAATTATTTTACCTCATTCCGCTATTTGAAATCAAATTGGTAAGTTACCATTTAAATCACGCATTTTATTTTTCATAAATAAATATGCATTATATCATTGCTTATAATTTCCTTTATTATCCAATCCATGTCATTAACTACACATCCAATTCTCATCCAATTACATTAAAACTTATGTTATCATCCTTATTATTCAATCAAAAATACCCTACGAATTATATTAACATAAGTTTACATTTTATTACATTCATTATTAACATCTTTTATCATATTAACTGCAATAATCAATTAAATAAATTTTTGTTGAATTCTAAATTAATTCCAAAACATATTAAATAATGAGATGATAAATGAACAATTGTTACTTTTAAGTAATTTTATCACATTTATAAATTTATTGTTTACAAACAAAGATTATAACTACTTACCACATACTGATTTCCTATTCTATATTAACCAATTTCAATCAATTAAATACAATCTCACCATTACATACATCATTTAATTAATTTCGTTATTTACAATTATAACCAAATTAACCTAAAATTTATTTCAATTGATTGAAATTACATTATATAGTTATCAATAGCATTCAAACAACATTATTAAATCATATTCTAATTATTTCCTTAATAATAAATCATAAATTTTAATCTATCACAATATTATATTTCATAATCTTATTTAATTTAATAGTTTTAATTATTAAAATTTGCGGGTCATTACAAGTGGCAAGGGAATGCACCGATATGGCAAGGGGATGCACAGTTTGAGGTAGTAATTCAGTGATGAGGCAAGGGTAGAATATGTGCACAGGTGCATTGAAAAAATGTGCACAGATGCACAGTTGTGTGGTGATGCAGTTTTGTGGTGGTAGTTGAAGGTTGTCTGTAGTGGTATACGGTAGTTGTAATAGGGGAGGAAGTTGTAGTGCACAGATGTGCACAACATGGTGAAGTGGTGACTGAAGTGTTAAAGGGGTTAGCGGTGAGAAGTGAGAAGTGGCTTAACAGTGATGAATGGTGTAGTAGTATGAGATGAATGGCAAGGCCCGGTTTGCACTGATGTTGTAGTGGCAGTTGGCAAGGAATTGCAGAGGGGTAACAATATGGTTTTGTTGTAGTTGTTGAAGAGGATGGCAGGGGAAGGATAGGCACTGTATAAGTTGAGAGTATAGGGTTGCACTATGTTGTATTAGTAAGGAAGAGGTGTGGTAGAAGGCCGATGGGTTGTTGATTGCAATGTAAAATAGTAACAGAGAAGTAGTGAACAGTAACAGAGAAGTAGCGAGTGAATATTTTTGTAAAACATTTGATAAAAGCAATGTAAATCAGAAAATATAAAATGCAAAGAAAATGAAATAATTTTTTATTTTGACATCGTATATGTTTTTTTTAAAATGGAAATGCAAATGCAAATGAACTAGAAAACAACAAACACACAATCAACACAAAAATCACACAAAAATCACAGAAAAAAATATTTCTTTAAAATGCAAATTAATATACATAAAAAACACACAATAAAATCAAACACCAATAATTTCAAGAAAAGAAGATCAAATCAAATCAATTCCTCGGCAATGGTGCCAAAAACTTGTTTGACGGCCAATTTCCTATCGGATTAGAAAATAGCCGATCAAATTTAAATTAAAAATAATCGCAAGGCACGATGTACAATTCTAATACGTGGTAAGTATGGGTCGATCCGTAGAGAATTTTTTAGATTTTGAAATTCTATTCAATCAAATTAACCAATATTTAAAATGTTTTCGAGCTAAAAATGTAAATAAACTAGCAAAAGAAAATGAATAAAAATATGAGAGTTTGAAGACAATTTAGAGATAAATCCACTCTCTTGATCACATAAATCAACATAATATGAAATTATGATCTCTTTTTTGGTCATTAGTGAATTTAATTGACGTTTATGGAATATTTTTGCTATTAATTAGTTCAATATAAATCAACAAATTATAACAAACCCATTAAACCACTTTTTAGCTCCCATGAAATGACAATGTACATGAAAACAAATTTTATTCTAAGCATGATCTATTAAATATTGACTAGAAATATAGACCATCAAATTTTGATTTTAAAATCACTTCATTACCGTAATCATATATAGATAATTTATGTTAATGTTTGTTTAAGCATAACCTATTTAATGTCAATAACATAGGCTATCAAATTCAAAGCTAAAACAACAAATTTTAAGCAATCTAATATTATTATTAAGCACAAAAAGAGATCACAAGCTATCAAATTATGTTGAATCTACATAATTAGAGAGCTTCATTACCCCAAATTGAAGGGTTTAGCCTCTCATATTTGTTATCATTTAAACAAATATAGCATTCAACATGGAACAATAACAAGAGAAAAAAGAGAGCAAAGTAAAAAGAGAGCTAATCAAAATGAAATAAGAATTAATCTACTTGCATAAGAAATGAAACTACACTACTAACATGAAAGGAAAAAGCATGTAAATAAAAAAAGAGTGCATGAACTAACATTGCATAAGAAGAAATAACATAAAAGAAAATGGCTAAGTAGCCATGAAAAATAAAAGATAGTTTTGATTTATTTTTTAATCTAAAACTAAACTAAGAGGAGGCTCAAAGGAGACTAAGGAGATTAATTACATGAGCAGGTGGGTATTTATACAAGCTTTGAAACCCTAATTCTATTTTTGGGAACTACCCAAATTATCCTAGAGGAAGTATGACCACCAAATCATCTTTATCATGAATTAATCCTCCAGTTAAATATGCATGTAGCTTTAATCTTCATTAGCATGTGCATTAACTCCAAATAGGTGATCACGGTAAGTGGGTAAGTGAGGTCCTCTATGATTCATGAAATGAGTTATTTCCATCTTCATTTGCTTGTGTTCTTTTGTGCATGCATATTTTCCAAGAAGCCACCTGTAATTTGAATTGAATTTTCCTACAAATATAAATAAAATATGGAAATAAATATTCTCAAATTAATATATGCACAAAAATGACCATTTTGCCCCTATATGAAGATGAATAAATGATGATTTAAAAATAATTTGAATCTTGGTTTAAACATGTTAAAATACCCTATTTGCTTATTTATTTAATTAAATTCGATAAAATATGAAAGTAAAGATATGAACATTTACGTGCACATCATTAGACGTTTCTAAAGCTTCTCTAACCACACTTCATTCTTTCAAAATAGAAAGACGAATTTAAATCACCATTTCTCGTGCTATTAGTCGATCCAACCACTCCCTCCTTCACAATCTTCATCTACCACTTCTATCTCATATAGAGATTACACCCTGGAGATTTAGGAGTATATATATTTTATAATATGAAAATTGCAAATACATACATAGATGATTACCCCAGTATCATCATATAATCACACCATTCCTTAATATAATAGAGAATCTGTTGACCATCTAAGGGGACAGGGACTCTAAGTCGCACTATGGCGAAGATTCGTGTATCATATATTACTAGTGGGTGACTCATGCTACGCACACGGGAATTGTTTGACAACATTGCCGTGGACCTAAAGTCATATGGTAGTAAGTTATCTTTTTCCAACACCTGTATACTAAATAAGGATTGTATTCGAAGAGTTGTTGGTATTGAATGCGTTGAGCGAACAAAATTTTAAACTTCCCATATGTCATCAAAAGGTTTTGGTCTAGGTAACGTAAGCATGATTTTCCATCATTCGTAGTCCATCTATGTTAAAATATACATCAATTATATTTAGTACTATACTCTATTGTGTATCCAATTTTAGTTGTTATGCTAGGTACAATGTTTTAGGTTATTTTATGTTGAGATGTGAAAATGAGTTGAAGCACAACAGGTTGGTTCTTACGTTAATGAAAAGTTAATAGTGAAGCCTTTACTATTTAATTATCATGGACAGACTGAGTTAAATAAAATACTATTCTAGTTTAGTAGTTATACTACAATTTACAGTCGAACAAACAATTTGAAATATCATATTATTCTAGTGTGGCAGTTGCAGTGTAATTTATATTCATAATATGCCAGTCTTTAAGTACATGTTATTTGCAAAAGTACAGTACAGAATATAAAACTGTGGATTTTTGAATGTTTCACTACTCTTGTTTTAGTATCTTCAAATAGTCGTACCTTACTTTTAGAATCCACGGGGGCAACTGAAATAGAGAAAGAAATTAAAAAAAATTCCCAGAATATAAAATGATAGTACGACATAATTATGTTAAAACTGTTACCATGGACTGAAATGCATTTATTTAATTATTCACACAGTGATTATTCATTTATTTGACAAACTAAAGTAGAGTGGTAACATTCATGTTACACACAAATGTTTAACAATTAAAAATAGTTAGGGTTTACAATTAAATTGCAAGCCAAAGTCTATAATATTCAAGTAAATAAAGGGTGATACAAATATACAGGGTTTTTCAAATGGAATTACGAATACAGAAAGGAAACTGTCATTTTTTACACACAACGAAGTAAACAGTAAGTAAAACACAGACTGTACAGAAAAAATAGAGACGAGAAAGGACACTGTGATGATGTTGCTAATAGAAGTAGTTTGCCATTGTGGTCAACCTTCTCCATGCCAACTACTTTCTTTTCTTCTCTGAAGTTCTTCCAGGGGATCTTTTGCCTACCAACAGCCTTTTCTGCATCAGCATGAAAAGTAAATTAATATATTAGTCCATTTGTATATAGGTTATCAGATATGATTTTAATTAGATCATCACCCCAATGAGGCAAAGACTATGCCACATTGTGCTATTGTTAACTGACTACATTTGCCATCACATAATCAGGATACATGAAATAACAAAAATTATCCTTTGAGTTCATCTACCACGAAATAGCTCATTATATCTACTAAAAAAAGTAAAAGCAATAATTTTAACTATACCTTAAAACTTTAAAACCTTTTGGTTAAAAATATTTGGACACCAAATCTGCTTGTTCTCTACAAACAAAATATTAACATGGTTACCAATACAGTATTTCAAATTGAACCATTTCAATATAGCGATAGATAACTGAATTTGTGTGAGCCAGACAACCCTCACCTAAAGTGAAAACAGGTAGAATATTTGTTTAGCCCATACCAGAAATTAACAGATATAAATGGTACATGTGGAAAAACTGAACCAACATTTTTTCTTTCTTTAATATTAGGTCAGGTACAGATTTACTGCATTCATGTTAAAAAGGTTGGGATGACGACGGTACTACAAATTATTACTAACTACTTCACATGTAGAGGATAAAATTTTATATAACTTTAGCATATTTATAACCACAATTGTCATAATGTATAATGGGATTGAACTTATATAATAAACACATAAGGTTTGAAAAATAAATCATGTTTTCAGTTAGTAAACAAAGATTACTGGTAATAGCTTTTGAATGATTATCGCATTATAGAAACAATATGCAATTTGATCTGAATAGATGTTAAAAAGAAAAGACGTGCTAGTTCTATATGAGGTTGTGGTTATATGAAATCGACAGAATAAAAACGATACCTGCTACATACAACAAACCGATATTTAATTATTTTTTTTTGAAATGGCACTTAGATACAACATGTCACTGGGAAAACATAACACAAACCACATGTCAATATATGTTCGAATAACGCTATGCAAGTTTTGAACTTGTGACCTCTCACAGCAAAGTCGAATAACTTAACCACCGGGACAATGGTGTTTGTCAACCAATATGTAAATTACCAATTAAAAGTAGTAAAAATACCATTACAATATCAAACACAGAATTGTCTTTGATAAAAAAAGTGCTAGCTAGAACTCTATGACAATTTAAAAAGTAAGTATTAAAAGTACTACCAACTTATAACCGTATAAGACCGTTAGTTCTCTTTTATTTGTAAACATAGGTATAATGCATAGGGAAAATCATCAAGCATGCTGTAAAATTATAGTATTATATGAGCGTCATAGTAATGACTTGGACGCATAACTATAAATTAAAACTGCTATAAAAGATAAACGGGAAAAAAAAAAATTAAACTATGTGATGCGACATGTATTTATTTCCTAAACAGATAGGAATATGCAAAATAAGTGTAGCAAGGTCAAGTAGTTAAGTACAACTGTAATTCAGCCATCGATCGTCAATGAATAATAGTTGGATAATCATTTTGCGAGCATTCAAAGCACACATTAGTAAAGTTCAGTAATCAAGCTTTTAGTAAAATGCAATCCAATTACATATAAAAACATGAACTGAAAATTCAGTTTATCAACATCACTTTTTACTGTTCACTAACAAAGCTTGTTGGGAAAAATATGATTATACTTCTAATAGTGCATGAACTCAACTTCATTTGGTAATTTCAGTTTCAACAATGAGAACTCTGATAGAACACATGGTCACGACAGTCTTTAATCTGTCAAACATGAACTATAAATCTGATGGTAATTCAGCAATTGTTATATGTTCACACCGTACATAACATTCACTTATCTACTGAATAAAATTTATATACCACTTATATTAATCCATTTTTTTATACTTTATTTAACAGGAGAAATAATTTTCTAATGCTTAACTAATACAACCACCAGTACATAAACATTGTACATGAATTAACAATAACTACCTTAGAAGCTCATCTACCATAAAACAATGCAGGATAACTTGTAAAAGAATTTAAACATTACCTTAAAACTTGCAAAGCTTTTGGTAAAAAATATTAGTATACCAAGCCTGCTTGTTGGGCTTTACAAATAAAAAAAATAACACGGTTACTTAAAAATTATTACAAACTGAACGATTTAAAAACAAACAAATAAGTAAATTTGAATCAGTAAACAACCGTCAGCCACATTGGAAATTGGTATATAATATTTGGGTTACGGAAACCAGAAATTAACACATAGACTTGTGGACAAAATGAAGTAATATTTATTTTTTCTTTACGCTTAGGTTTGGTAGATATTTAGTAGTCATGTTCAAAAGCTAGGTACGATTACATTTACATTAGTACTACTTAATTACTAACGAATATACATGTAGATGACAAAAAAAATCTAAAGATCAAAGTACATAGTAATAGGTTTTGTATAATAGTTCACATAACATGGTAATTTTGATGACTAAATTTTAGTTGGTGACTAAAGATTATTCTATAATTGGTTTTGAATGGTTATCGTAGTACATAAAACTATTATATGATGTACTGCAAGTTCTATAAGTATATTAGTTAAAGATTCATGGTACTATAGTAACAGTTAAAAAACAGTCCAAAATGGGCTGATTTAAAGAATGATCTGGTTATGAACGTAAATGGCTGCCTATTGAAGATGGTAGGTGTAAGGTGCATACAGATCCCCAAAATTAGTTACATTAACGATTTAATATAACAAAAGTACGCTAACTGAGTTGATGATAAAAAAGAATGGCATTGTAATTTGCAATGAATTTGAAGCTGTATGAAATAATAATTGATTACAATGAAACCATACGTGCATGTAAATAATTCGAAATATGGAGATCCTAGCTTTAATAAAATAATGGAAAATGTGAACGACTTGATGATAAAATAGTAAGGCCTTATAAATAGGAATAAAATAGTAGTAATATGTAATAAAAATTGAATAGAATGAATTTAAACATGTATTATGTAGGTTCTCCAACTTGTGAATCACAAAATTTAACATACATGAGACCCTAGCTTCTGCATGGTTGAGTGGAAGTGATTGCAAATCTTCAAAAGTACTCATAACGATGAATTAATACTGAATGTAGAGTACTTAAACTTACTATATTCCCACCTCTTCATATCTGAATGGACGAAAAAGCAAGGATGTTGGTGAACCATCAGTCAATTAGGCCTGAAAGAAAGTTTGGAAAAACAGTAAAAAGTTATGCCCAACAACCACGATATCATTTGATCAACGATGTGTACTAAATGTAATTGTAATCTAATGTAAAAGGCTTGAACTGTACAATGATACTTGAATACAGGAAAATGATTATTTTTGCAACTACATGAGATTTAAGATTAAAAAATTAATAACAATGCAATCGTCAAAGAGAAAAAATATATTTTTAAAAATTAATGGTTAAAATAAGCATGCCAAACCACTTGAAACAGCCAGTATCCAAAAACACTAAATAAATTCACCGACAATAAAAGTTTTGCAAACCATGATATGTGAAGCAAGTTAGTTTTAGATTGAAATTGATCGGCACAGTAGATTATCGGCCTATCTACGTAACAAACCATAACAACTACGTCTTCTAATTCAGGGACAAATTTTAATTTAAACCAAAAAAACATACATGAGATAAAAGGACAGTAACATATAATGAAATTATTTTATACCACACTTCCTACCTAGGAAGCCATAAATTTGTGTAGAATCTCGAATTTCAATTGAAAATTTAACAAATCACTAACCTAAAACGTAGTGTGTGGCCCGTGCTACGCACACGTGCATTTTGGTTATTAAGTTAATGCTAAAAGTTACTTAGAATATTATACCATATGTAAAATAAAGGAATTTTATGTAGGAGGGAAATGTGTGTTTGTATTATGCTTCGAATGTGCGCAAATGTAATGTGTTTGTGTGTTAGTTTATTAGTATAATAGATTGTTAGTAAAAGTTGATGTCTTTATTCTCTTTACAAAACCATTGTTTAAAGTATAAAAAATAGGGATAGAATACCCTAGAGTGGAAATAGGAACCAGAAATTTGGTTGCCATTTGATTATACGTTGATGTAATATTCAATTTTATGGCAAAAAGCCATGACCTGCTTTTTCCATGGTCCTACCGGGCTTTGGGTTTTTTAAATATTGCTAAAAAGATTCCAAGATGCATTATTATCAAACAAAAAAGGTCACCATCTTAATGGCCTTCCATCATGGCCAGCTATGCATAAACTTAAAAAGGCATGCTCAGTTTCAGAGAAATACATAAAATTCTCTTCTAACGAATGATTCTATAGTTGAGAAATGTATTCTAGTATATACAGCCTATGACCGTTAATTTAAAATTCAATCAAATATTTTAAGCAATAAAACTACAATTTATATTGTTTTTTTGCATCGTTAAAATTATACTAACAAACTCACACATAATAAAGTAAATGTTAAGAAAAAATCCACCGTTCATCGTTTCCATGCAGAAATTAATGGAGAAAAACCTCATTTATTTCTCAACTCATTCTCCACTGGACTTGCCCACTCCATCACCGATGAACTAATTGAGCTCGCCAACGAACTCGAGCTCGTCTTCACCAAATTTTTCTTTCTATTTCTACCATTCCTCCTGCATTTAACAGCTTTCCTTGATTCACTTTTACAGTTACTGCTCGTGTCAGCTCCAATTTTTACTCATCGAATTACCAAAGTACCCTTCCTCGGCTCCTTTTTATTTTTGACCAGTATTAATCTGACAAAAAATTGGTTACAATTTGATGGTAACAGAGTTAAACATTTATTGTAGGATTTTACAGTTTATTTGTCATTGATGTTTCACATCACCATTGATACACAATATACATAATCAGTAATGTAACGTTAATAAAGGATGCATAAAATACATAACCGCGTAGAAAATCCTAAGAATTCATGTGCACACATTATTCATTCAGTATACATTGTTTTATTATATCAGTGGTTGGGAAAAAGATCCACATTTCACCATTTTTTTAAGCCATGTACAAAAATTGAACTGCAAACAAAATAATTAATAGAGCTTGTTTCTATCCCAATAAATATCTAAAATCGAAAAACATAAAATCAAATAAATTCACGTTGTTTTAGTATTTAAGGAAAATACATGCAAATGTAACCAACAAATGAATTATCTAGCTTTCTTTAAATATAAAGAGGTTATAATAATCAAATTCATTAACCGTTAAATTTCCGACTATCACGAATGAAAGTATAACCTACCTTAGAATCTCTTCATCTTTAATCATGCAATCAATGATAGCATAATAGGTCTAAGTTTTTCCTCCATAAAGAGGGGGCTCATTTCCTTGTTTTTTCTCCTAAATCAGCAGACCTTTCCTCCTCATTTCAGGGAAATTGGAATATTCCCCCCACATAATATCTGAAATAATAACCTGGGCAATTAAGAGCTAAATGAAACACCACAAATCTATCTTGCTCTTTACCAACTATTTCATGATATGCTTTAGAGATGTTATATATTCAGCAGGTATTCTAATTTAGAGTGAATAAACTATCTATCACTTTTGATTGAAACATTATTGAGAAATAGTGATACCAAGTTTAACTTCAAGCTTTGAAGTGAGTTCTACCAACTACCCAAAATACATATTAATAGTTTTTAGCAATCATTTAAAATCTTTTAATAAGAGTTATCATAGTGGAAAGCATGAAGATATCAGTAGTATAGTTTTCAATTATTGAGGTCCATAGACCGTAAAAAGTTCACATATGTTTCTTATTAAAAAAAGTAGGAAAAAGGAATAAAAGATAACCAATTTTATCAAATCTAGAAACCACGTATAAAATTCATAGTATGCAGGATACTGAACATATTTAATACTCAATTAACATCATAAATCTTGGATGTATAGAAGTAGAATCCATAGTTTGTGTGCCAAATGACTATGGATTAGTTATAAAATTATGAATTTTTATTTCTTACGTCCCTCCTCATGAAACATCGGTGCAGCACATGTATCATTAACCATTTACTACTTAATTCGCTTAATCTAGGTTATGGTTAGTAAGGAAATTAATCTACTTCATCCTTTATAGGCTCTAGGTATTTATTCCTTACCGCATACTAAAGGAGATTGTCCAAACAACACTATAACATTTGTACATGTAACGGATACTGCAACCTTACGTTGTGACTGTATGATCACCATATGGCATTGGCCAAAAATGAAAATTAAACGAACTCGTAGTGGTCGTTGAATGCAGTGAGAGGTGAAAGAGGTGATTTAAAAAAGTTAACTGGAAGTGTCAATAATGAGGTGGTATCGATTCCAGTATTTGGGTTGTTTCAATCGGCTATAGTTTTTGTTGCCTTCCGTCAGAAGTTGTAATCAACATGTTAGTAGTACCTTGGAGCAATCAGAAGTCGTAATCAGTATGTTAACAGCATTTTCGAGCAATCAAAAGAAATAAACATTTTTGCAATATTTTGAAGTACATTTGAAACATAATGTTAGTAAATTATCAGATGTTTTGCGTTACCGTTCATTTCAACAGAAAACCTCTACTGAAACCTAAACCCTTTAGTAATGCCATCATATTTTAGCATATCCATTTTCATTTCAAAAATACTCAATTTACCAGCTGATAATTCAATATTATCCAAATCAGGAATTTGAGACATCAAATCTTTAGAAACTGGACTATTTAATCATATTAAGATGTGCAATTTTAATTCATATCACAATTCCAGATTTCAAATAACTTCAGTCATTTTTCTCTCAGTTCCAATTCATGTTACCTTTGTCATGCTTGTTACATGCCCAGTTTGTTATTTACTTAGTGACTTTATATGTATACTTATTTTGGTGGATTAATTATACCAATATAGTTTAAAGTAGCAAGATCAATTATATATTTTATTTACACATCCATTTTTTTATAACTACAGAAATTAGTTTTTTAAAGGAAAAAACTTAAAATCCCCATCCCCGTATACCATCCTAGATTGCTGGTTATGTCGGGAATAATTCTTGAAACTTTCAACGTGTTTTTTGATACCTGTATAGAAAAGAATCTCATTCCCACTTCTTAACGTATTCATTCTTTTGCAACTAAAAATAGTAAAGAGGAAAATAATAGAGAAAAACAAAGTTTCAAAATGTTTCACCTTCGATGAAGTAGTCGATTAGGCAATCACAGACAAATAGAGTGATCTTCTCAGTGAATATGACCTATACTAAACAAAAGCAAAGTTGCTCTTATCTTTCCTCGAGATTGGACTGTTCAGACTTGGAAAGTGGACCAACCTTTTCCTAAGTACTGCTGAAACTGCAACCTAGTCACAAATTATTATAACATGTAAAGTTTCATATTTATCAAAAATTGCAAGATTGAGAAAGAATTCATGTAGAAGACAGTAGGTACAACAGGTAATCAAGTTATATCTACCAATGAAACATGACAAATAAATAAAATTCAGATGGTCAATATCAGACGTAATGCATGGCTTCTAGGGAACTTATAATCAGTTAGAGATGAATTAATTTTTTTAAACAGAGTTATCAAATAAAGTTTGGCCAGCATGATACCATTTCCCCAAACACGTGTAATACAATTATTGTGAATCTAATGTAGTTGGATTCATTTGGGAAATGTAACAAAAAAAACTTAATTAGGTGTAGCTCTGACTGTGACTAATTAAAAGAACATATAAACTCATGATAGTGAAACCTTCAGAGAGCATATACAAATACATGTTGAGAGTTGAGGCATAAAAGAAATATTAATGAAGATTTGAAACAACCACTACCAGAAAAAGAACCACATTCATTTACCAGATTACGTATTAAATACATTTCAGGCCGAAGAAAAAGTTGCTGCGAAATTGTAAGATTTATCCAGCTTTATCAAATTTTATTAAAAAAGGGTATGTAGCAAAAAAAGGCGTATGTACCCTATAGAAAAACAATTTATGATCGAATCAAGTTTGATGAGCCAACCTAACAACTGTGCGATCAGTTATATGCATAATATCCAAATCGAGTGAAAAGGATTACCAAATTAGTGACCTAAAACCTTTTATTTGAAGTAGATAAAAGGGGCGTAGGTTAGAATTGGAATGACAGATAATCAAAATAAGTTTTACTGCAAATCCTACCAACTAGGTCTTCAATACATAAAATCCCTAATTCGAGAAATAGAAATAAACCAACTACCGACCTAATTCGAATAAATCCCCGATTTGACTTCGTAGTTTCACCAACCGTATAATCCCTCTAATGTAGAATGTGTCGGGGAAAGATTAGTCGATAGAAAAAGAAAGAAAGAGAGTAGGGTTTGTAGAGCGTGGATGACGAAGTGGGAAGTACAAAACCGAATACAGTTTTGGAATTCAAATAACAGTTTTAGGAAAAACACGTCGTTTGCGGACCAATAATTACGTACTGTCGAAAATGCCCTAAGTTTAAAGAGGACACGTGTCATCGTATAAATGATCTGGTTTCTCTTTTCCTATTTAAGTAATAGATGTATTGTGCTAAACCTGCTATGATACCTACTGTGACACCCCACCACTATACACATACTACTAAAGAGTATTACATGGTAGTACTATTTGATAATGTGGAGAACAAGGCTTGTTAGGAACGACTGCACGTGAATATTTACATAGACTAACACTGATACGTATTCTCACCTCGTATAATACATAAATATACGTACTCGATATTGACACAAAGCAATAAACATGAGGATTTCAAGGACATAAAAAATGCAATGGAATTAGAGAACGCAAAGTCATAGAAAGCAACGAAAAATATAATGTCACAAAATACATATCACAAAATAAGTCTACAAAATAAAGAATTTGACCCACTGCACAATATATGTACATCGACACAAGTCAGATGCCATATACAACTCAATCTTCTCTGATCTATACATGCATAGGGACCTCAAAAGAAAATATACGTCATATATTTAAATAATACGTTATAACCTACAATCGTCTCCTCAAAAGTCAAACATCCAAAAAAGCTATGTCGCTATAATAGAAAAGTCTCCGACTCACCCAAGTATTATGTATATAGTAAACCTATATGACTATCTAGTTGTAAAGTAAAGGTCATATAATGATACATATAATCATAGCAGATGATGACATACTAAAAGGGCTTCATTACATACCAAATGAAAGTCATCCACACCTAATAACAACCCCAATCCTTAGGTAACATATGTGATGTAATAATATACGAGTCGTATTTCTATTTAATACGACCACAATCAAAATTCTACTCAATTGTGATTTATTCATAATCAAAATTATTATGAGTCGTATTTATTAATCATCTAGTCATCGTTAATTGATCATGGTCTAATTATATAACTCATTGAGTGTAAATATACACTCTTTAACACACTGATTGAGCTAAGATACATGACCTTTTTCATCCATTTATCCCTCGATTAGAATTTTAACTCTATTAGATGCTAATCAAGCCAAGATACATAGCTATTTTCATCCGTGTACTCTTTTACCTGAATTATAACTACATCAGATGCTAATCGAGCTCAGATACATAGCTTTTTTACATCCATATACCCCTCGACCAGAATTATAACCCCACTAGATGTTGATCGAGCCAAGATACACGACCTTGTATATTAGCGTACCACTCAAATGAAATTTAACTCTACGACATGCTAAATTTGCCAAGATGCACATCCTTTTTCATCCAAGCACCCTCAACCAGAACCATAGCTCTACCAGATGCTGATCGAGCCAAACATGATCTTTTTCATCTGTGCCCCCTCGGCCAGAGTTGTGGATGCCTCCGCATGACCTATTCACTATAATATTCTGTATTGCATGGGCACCATCGTTTCCATCAAATATACTGTATTCCCACCATTATTGTCATACTCGTACAACATGCCGCAAGACCTGTGGAAAATGGCCTTAAATGTCAATTGGTCCTTGCTTGGATGAATCTAGCCCTTCTCTCACTTAATTAAATCATTATATTTTCCATGCTCTTGTAATGACAAAAAAACCCTTCTAACTGTCATTTAATCAAGTATCCCTAGGGGTTATTAACTGATTTCAATATTCAGTACGCTCTATATCATACCAATTTCCATATAGTGAGTCAAAAAATAACCAAAGAAATATTACCAAGCGTCCTACCGTGCTGTATTATAATTTCGTTTATTATTCTCATCATATATAAGTTCATCGATCTCACATGATTCAACCAGTTATTGATCTAAAAGGGATATTATTATATAATAACCTTTTCCAAAATAATTAATGTAATTTCAATCATAATCCTAATGTTAAAGAGGCTTAATTTAGATATTTCCTTTATTTCCAAAAATCTAGAAAAATACAAAAGTTCTTCTGTTTAAACCTCTTGTAAATTTCAAATAATTCAACCTTTCAATCTTCCTTTGGATTCATATCACCCAACTCCTTTTTAAAAAAATATTCCTCTTGAATACATTAAAAATACTAATAAGAGTATGATTATTTCTAGAATACCTTTTTTTTTTGAGAAAAATGTGCGATCCTCTAATAAAAGAGGAGAGCACACATGAAGCTATATTTATAACAAATAAAAAGGTGCTGCCAATATGCCTGGCAGGTGATAAGTCTAAACACTAGAAAAAATTATAGAAAATAGATGCCCCTCAAATGAGCTCCGGCATGGCCACCGCCCATTACTGAAAGTGCGGTGTGTATACAATTACATGTGCTAATATAGTACACACGGATCGTGTAATATGGACTACAATATAAATGCGGAAATAGATGATAATAGCATAGTAAATAAAAAATAGAAAAATCACACCAGAGATTTTTATACTGGTTCGGAGCACCGTCCTACGTCCAGTCCCAGACTTCTATCTGGATTTTCACTATTAACAACCTCGCTTCACCCGGAGAAACAGGTTTACAACACCCGAGCAACCGAACGGGATTTCACGCCTCTAATACACTGAGGACTTCAACACTTGCCTCTTACAACACAGAGGACTTCAACAAAAGAACAAATACAATTGTTGTTGACAACTTGTGCTCTTGAAAACACGGATTTGTCACTAGTAGTACACCCTTCCTATAATCTTATCCTCAAAGTATGCGAATGATGTTTTGAAAAGATTAAGGAAAGTATATTACTTATTGAATCAAAAGATATGAAATAGTTTCAATGATTCAATAAATAATCGAGAGCTTTTAGAATGTAAGAGTATGTAGAAAGTAAGATCAGAGATTAGATTAAAAAGCATATAAAATCATGTTTTCATGTATCTTGAATCAATGATTTAGATGAGTATATATAGAGAAAAATAGTTGTAACTCTTTGTGAACAGTTGCCATTAATAGATATGATTATTTGATGAAAGGTAAGAGATGCAACCATTGGAGAAAGAAGTGTCTTTTGGAAAAGGTTGCTCTCTATTTAAAAACGGTCGACAGGTCAAAAAATGACCAGTAGACAGGAATTTGAATATATATATACGTTATGTTCACTTGTGCACATTATCTGTGCATTCTGGGCAAAAACGGTCGACCACCTGGTTTTGACCGGTCGACCGGTTTTGTCCAGACTGCACAGTTAATGTGCACTCATATATATTTATATATATATTCGAAGATTAAAGGCATAAGATTATTTGAGGATAGATTTTAACATAAATAATCATTACTAACATACAAAATAATCAACCTCTAATCATATGGAGCTCTTTGTGTCTGAATAACTTCTTTTTGTCGATCACGGCTTATCCCTTTGTCAGAAATCAAAACTCTATAATAATCTTTACTCAACATTCTCCCCCTTTTTGATTGATGACAACATATTTATGAATCTCCCCCGTATAAGATATCCCCCTGAGATTGTGTCCTGCATATATACTGTTAGCACAATTTTAATGAAAGTCGCTATGCTCTGATACCAAATGAAAGTCGCTATGCTCTGATACCAAATGAAAGTGCGGTGTGTATACAATTATATGTGCTAATATAGTACACATGGATCGTGTAATATGGACTACAATATAAATGCGGAAATAGATGATAATAGCATAGTAAATAAAAATAGAAAAATCACACCAGAGATTTTTATACTGGTTCGGAGCACCGTCCTACGTCCAGTCCCAGACTTCTATCTGGATTTTCACTATTAACTACCTCGCTTCACCCGAAGGAACAGGTTTACAACACCCGAGCAACCGAACGGGATTTCACGCCTCTAATACACTGAGGACTTCAACACTTGCCTCTTACAACACAGAGGACTTCAACAAAAGAACAAATACAATTGTTGTTGACAACTTGTGCTCTTGAAAACACGGATTTGTCACTAGTAGTACACCCTTCCTATAATCTTATCCTCAAAGTATGCGAATGATGTTTTGAAAAGATTAAGGAAAGTATATTACTTATTGAATCAAAAGATATGAAATAGTTTCAATGATTCAATAAATAATCGAGAGCTTTTTAGAATGTAGGAGTATGTAGAAAGTAAGATCAGAGATTAGATTAAAAAGCATATAAAATCATGTTTTCATGTATCTTGAATCAATGATTTAGATGAGTATATATAGAGAAAAATAGTTGTAACTCTTTGTGAACAGTTGCCATTAATAGATATGATTATTTGATGAAAGGTAAGAGATGCAACCATTGGAGAAAGAAGTGTCTTTTGGAAAAGGTTGCTCTCTGTTTAAAAACGGTCGACAGGTCAAAAAATGACCAGTAGACAGGAATTTGAGTATATATATACGTTATGTTCACTTGTGCACATTATCTGTGCATTCTGGGCAAAAACGGTCGACCACCTGGTTTTGACCGGTCGACCGGTTTTGTCCAGACTGCACAGTTAATGTGCACTCATATATATTTATATATATATTCGAAGATTAAAGGCATAAGATTATTTGAGGATAGATTTTAACATAAATAATCATTACTAACATACAAAATAATCAACCTCTAATCATATGGAGCTCTTTGTGTCTGAATAACTTCTTTTTGTCGATCACGGCTTATCCCTTTGTCAGAAATCAAAACTCTATAAAAATCTTGACTCAACAATTACACCCTAATACCAAGCTCCGGCAAGGCCACCGCCCAACAATAGGGTGCTAGAGGTATCTAAAACCAGATATGCTAAAAAACAGCACCAACAAAAAGAGACTCAAAGAAACCGCCTCAGAAGTGAAAAAGCTAATCTCGAATAAGAGATGGTCCATAAAGGAGAAACTTCAAGATGTGGACCAAAATGAAGAA
Organism: Allium cepa; assembly: GCA_030765085.1. Lineage (NCBI taxonomy): Eukaryota > Viridiplantae > Streptophyta > Magnoliopsida > Asparagales > Amaryllidaceae > Allium > Allium cepa. Next base: position 543,380,619 of record CM060940.1, on the reverse strand, counting down.
CTCCACTCTGAAGACACGGCGAAACCAAAAGGAAATGCCAGACGCAATCGGAACCCCTGGGTAATGCAATCCTGCCAACCTGTACAAAGATGCAAGCTATCCTGCAAACCAGACAAGAGAAACTAGCAACCTACCTAAACCAAACCTGAAACGAAACTAGAAAACCAAGTTAGAAAGAAACGCATATACGTATATAAATAAAATTTATATACATGTATGTGAGAATAAAAACAAAAGAGAAAAATAAAACAAGGATAAGCTAGAACCAAAAACAAACAATTCTAAGAAAGTAAAGGAAAAAAGAACCAAAAAGAAAAGGAAAAGGAAAACAAATAAGAAAACAAGAACTAAAAAGTAAGAAATAAAAACCGAGATAACAACAAAATAAGAAACTACTTTAAGGACCTATAGTAGGAAGAAAATTATAAAGCAACATGTGAACATTATTTAAATTAGAAAAAGAATTATTAAAAATATTATTAGAGTCAAAATTATTAATGTTAAGTTTGAAAATGTTAATATTATTTCTAACCTTGTTAAGATATTCCTTAAAACAATTATTATTGGCTAATTTATATTTAGGATTAGAAACCTAATTTAAGCAGAAAGATGAAATTAAAAATATCAGATTATTGTAGTGTAAATATTTATTATTAAAAATTATTTGATTTCTCTCATACCAAATGAACCAACAAGATATAGTGAATATAGTATCAAGCAAGTATCTAATATCCTTATTGAACTTAAATCTAAAAGAGTTCCAATAGAAAAAACAATTAGAAACTCCAGAACTAATATTAAAATCAAAAATATTAAGGGTATTTATAAGAATAAAATGAGTAACCAAGCATTCGTAATAAATATGATTGATATCTTCAGAGTATGTGCTACAAAAATAACAATTATTATCAATGTTAATATTTTTCTTTTTTAAAAATTCAATAGTGTTTAATTTACCATGAATGATGAGCCACATGTGAATTTTTAGATTTTGGAGGAGCGTTTGACTTCCAAATAAATTTAAAACAATTGCCAGAAACACCCGAAAAGTTAATAAATTTGTAAAAGGAATTAGAAGAAAATTTCTTACTCTTATCCCACTCCCAACTCAAATAGTCATTATCGTTGTCAATATTATAAAGATTTAGCTTAGCATAAAGCAAATTAAGTTGTCTAATGGTAGAGCCTACTAAAATACTATTAAAATTAAAAATAATTCAAAATATTTCCCAAAATCAAATATTAAATTCAGAAAAACAATTCTATAAGATCCTCATTTACTTTCAAATTCTTTCAAACCACCTTTGAAAATAATTTAGAAGCCAAAAATTCTCCTTATATAGGAGTTTTTGAACATTTGTATCATAGCATCTACTTATAAAAAATTCATTGTAAAATCAAATTCCAAAACTCCTCTTTCTCAAAATAATTCGGCCGAATCACTTTTATATATTTTCGAAAGTTGTATGAGTCAATTTTCGATTTTTATTTATTTGAATATAATGAAATATAAAATAATTTACTTTGAAATATAATTTTTAATCCTACTTTACAAAATAAAACCACTTTTGGATAATTTTCACGAGCATAAGAGAAAATATCTATTCTTAAATTCACTTATGAGCCAATACCCTAATTTCAAATTTCAAAAACAATTTTTTTATAGCTCTTCTTAAAATTATTCACTTTTAATTTATTTATATTTATATATTTGTACCAAAATCCAAATTTCAAAAGGATATTTAAATTAATATAATCTTTAAAAGGTTTCCTCCTCTCTATTTTCAAACTAAATACTTTAAAATAAACTCAATAAATTTCTTTAACTTAAAAATTATCAGGACAAATCTCTTTATATCTTTCGTTTATAAAAATTGTGTATATACCTAAATTCCAAATTTTCCTCTTTCAAAAATAATTTATATACTCCAAAGAAATTTATAAAAATATTCCCAAAGTAATTTAACGTAATTTCCCTTTCTAATCAATTTCAAATCAATGTTTGACTATTATCAAAGCAAGGCAAGGACATTCAACCATCATTCGTCTAATCCCAAACCATATTATACTAACCATACAATGGTTCACACCCATTAATCAAAGGCACTTTTACCTTTATATATGGTGAAAACTATCTTTGAATTCATCTCAACAATGATTAAGCAACCGCACTCAACAACATATTCAACCAATTCAATAAATTTTCTGATCAAAAATATTGCATAACAATCAACAAAAATATGAAATGGGAAGTAGAATATATATATATATATATATATAGGTTTTTGAGTTAAAAGAAACTCATTGAAATAATGATGCAATACTCTAACTCTGCCTAGTCTCTAACATTTGCTCTACCATCAACTACCATAGCCAATCTCCTCATACACTTGATGATACGCATAGCTCAAAGCATAACCGCCATAAACCTTTAGCTGCCCTAGACCCCGGTCTCTGATCCTTGCCTTCTTTGTCTCCTACTTACGATCAAAAAGTCGTGCACCTCTTGAAGCACCTGTCCCTACGATAATGTCGGCGCCGCAATCATTATTGAATGCACACTTGCACTTTTTTTCCGCCTCCCTTTTTTATCTTCTCAATTTTGATTTGTAGGATTAAAGAACTAGATGGAAATGGAAATAAGTTTTGGGTGTTGTATCTAACGAGGGAAAGAAAAAGATGGTAATCAATTTGTTTTCAATTTTTATTTCCAATTAAGCCCTTTTCCAACCAAGCTTTCATTTATCTTTTAGTTACATTAAAATAAATCTATTATTTAATTATAAATAAATTTTCATTTAAATTGATCCATTATATATTTTACAAAATATATATTGAAATTTAACGATATATCCAAATTCAATAAGTACTTGTCTTCATTGACTTATAGATTTTATTAATAGCGAAAAATATTTCTTTTCCATTTATTTCAATCATATATATATATTATTACAATATAAAAACATTTTACATACATCATAAATATTTTCTTTTAGTTCAGTAAAGCTTTTGAAAAGAATTTATTAATTAATTCGTTTTATTAAAACAAAATCATTTATCAATAAGCTTTAATTCGATAAAAATGTATTTTCAAAGGTAAGGATTTTTCAAAATTAAATTCGAATAATTTATTTTAATTAAATTTAACTTATTTTGATGGTGTAGAAAGTAGGATTGTTACAAAAGAAGTGTAAACGATAAATTCAGCCAAAATATCGCATCAGGCGTTGAGTGAACGTTATTGTTCGATTTGTTTAATATTAATCACTAGCTAAATTTACACCTTTGAGACACACAACTTAACAATTAATATTCTAAAAAGCCACATAATTTAATTAATTATAATCACTATAAATTTATGAAATTAATTAATACTTATGAAATATTAATTATTATATCTTATTTGATATTTGAACGCCCTTAGTATTCAGTGAAAAACATACATACATACATACATACATATATATGTATGTATGTATGTATGTATGTATGTATGTATGTATATAAGTTATGTATGCGTGCGCTGTTATGCGATATTGATAAAACATTTAAATTTTATCTAAAGCAATTAATTACTAAATGGTTTTGGAAAATTTAAGGGCCCATATAGCATCTATCTTTATGGCCATACATAATAAGAGGGGAGAATTTGATTGAGATTTAATGAGGAATTAACAGGGAAATGTTTTAAGAACAGGATTTGAATGGTTTCAATGTTTCCTTTAAAATAAAATTCCCTTCATTCATTCATCATTCTTTTCATAGAATTCAATTTCCCTTGCTCCTTTTCTCCCCTTTTGCAAAAAACCTTGACCTCCAAAGCATAAAAATCAAACAAAAAAAGCTAAAATAAATAAAATAAACGTAAATGCGGTGTTGCAATTTCTGGAAGTGATTCATTTAGATCTAGGGCTTTGGTTCATTCAAGGTGTTACTTTTGGCTTCTTCAAAAGGTTGTTTTCAATCTCTTTTAATAATGTCACATCACGTTAAGATAGTTTAGATCCATTATCTTTACATCTCATTACGATTACATGTTACATCTTGTTAATTTAGTGTAGATCTCATATCTTATCCAACGAATTTATCTATGCTTATGGTGTCCAATGTTTTGTTTGCTATTGTTTTAGTAATTAAAATTTAATGAAAAAAAATCAAATCTAAACCCAATATCAATTAGTTAAAATATTTTGTAACATATTCTGTATACAAATATTTGTGAAACACATACATAATCTATTATAAATTATCTTAAGAAACTGAACTTAAATTTCAGACACACACACACACAGACATACATATATACATATACACATACATACATACATACATACATACATACATGCATACATACATACATACATACATACATGCATATGTGCGGTGTTATTTTAAACGTCTAATACTTTTGTTTGTTATAGATAAATGTTTATTTATATTATTTTAATTCGTAATTTATAAAAGGACTTTTGTGTATAATTATAGATCTAGGGCTGAATTTCTTCCTAATTCAAAAGTAGATTTCAAATGGTTAATATAAAATTGTAAAACATATAAAATTATAAGTTTACATATGTACATACATATACACATACACACATACATACAAATAAACATATATAATTATAACGTTAATATAGATTATTATTATTTTTATATATTAGTGTATATGTGTATATATTATTCCAATTCAAAATTTACTAAAGGGCCTTTTTGTAAAATTATAGGTCTAATTTTGGGCTTCTTCTTAAAATCAAAACAACCGTTGTAAAAATCCTTTCAGGCCTTCACCTAAGCTTGCTTAGGCGCTAAGCGAGGCTCACCGCCTAGCAATTTGCCTAGACTCACCTAGATAAGGTTACCGCTACATGTAAGAATTAAAACATGTATTTAGGAAATGATTGTGCATTATATAAGGTTTGATTCCCTATATATGCATCAATATGCTTGTTTTAGACAATTTTGCCTCCTTGGCTACTCCTACGGACATTGAAAACTAAAATTCCGATTTACATCAATCAAAATTAAATAAAAATAAAACTTAATCTAAAATACATGAGTGTTCAAAAATTCCTAGCTCCAATTAATCCTCGATTAATCCTCATCCAAACAATTAATCCGTTGTTTGTACTAACTGCCTCGCATCAACCTAATGATTTCTATAACCTTTATCAAAACTGGATTTCAAATTGTTAATTATAGATTCCAAAACATGTAAAATAGTCAAAATCAATTTTAATATGCGTGAGTGTATAATTGTTGTTGGATATATAATTAAAAAACTATAGACAACAAAGGCTTATATAAAGTGATAATAGCGTCAATTGCTTGTAAATCCCAACATCTATACATGTACACATTAATCATGTACACTGTTTATACGTTGCACTTGTACCATACACATAAAAGTGAATTCATATGCTCGTAACATATTTATTCTAAAATAAATGAAAATACTTTTAAACAAATTTTATAAAATAAGATTTTATCTAAAAAATATTAGATTGGATCTAATAAAAACTTTTGACTTCATAGGCCCGATATATCCAAAATAGATTTTTTTTTTTTAAATCTAGCTCTTTCACCAACGTCAACTGGCCCAAATCCTTAATGGTATCAAAGCCATAACAGTCTATGCAATCTAAGTTAGCAATATTTAGGCTAACTTATTAAAGACAACCTATTTAGTAGGGTGTTCTAAAAAGTAACGTCTAAAGTTAAGTTTGGGTAATCAAATACTCTACCCTATCTGACTACCTACTTTGTCCCGAAGGATAATGTAAGACTAAAGTTTATCTCCAATAACAAGGCCTAAATTGATTTTGGGCCTTGGGCTAATTTGAAAAATTATATCATTATTTTGAATTGAAAAGTTAAATTAAAATATAAAATCAATTTCATAAAAGTAATAAAGTATTTTTTTTAAAATTTTTTTGAAAATAAATTAATAATTTTCTAATTTATTTCATAAATTAATTCATTAGATTAATTAAATAATTATTTAATTGAAGGTCAATCAATTGATATATATATATATATATATATATCTTAAAGTTTTTAAGGTATGTCAAATGCTAATTTTAGAAATTCATTATGAAATGATGTAATAAGAAAAAATCTTTTATTAAAAAATATTTATTTGATAAATATATATTAATTGCTAATAAATCATCGTATGTGTATAATGTTATATGTATATAAAACTATAAAAGTTACAATTAGCATTTATTTTAAATTGCTCAAGACGAATAAAATAAGTTTTTAAAATTTAAAATAATTTAATTAATTTGTTAATTGAAACAATGAATTAAAATTAATTAAATAATATTTAATTGATACACACACACATAAGAATATCATATAAGTTAATTAAATTATAAACTATTATATAGGAATTAAACCTATATAATATAAATGTATAAAACTTTAGTTGAGCTGTAAGAAACCTAGCTCAGGTTTAAGGGATAAGTACATGTGTATTAAATGTATACTGTGATTGCAAATATGTTGGACACTTGAATCACTAGGGAATTTCTTAAGGAATATATTATTCCCTTAATCGATATCACTAAATGTGCCTGTGTACAAGATTATGAATCCTTAATGTCTAAGTTTTCCTCTAAAATTTATATGCTAATAGATTACTCGCATACACTTTAGCTGCTAAGCAAACTCAATCTAGGAATGTTATGCGTAACATTATTAACACAGTGACTAAATGAGTTAAGATATTTTCATGCATTTGTTGAGCAAACTAATTGTATGTGCATTATAGTTAGGCCTTCGCGAAATGGTGGGTATGAGTGAATAATCTCTTTCGATTTGTTAAACAAACTCAAGATCGAGACCGAGATTTGAAAGACCATGGGTTAGGATATGTATATGATATAATCGGTAAAGTGTTGTCCACTACTTGTAGGCCTTTCATTCGTTGAGCAAACTCAAGGTCAGAATCCAAAGGCAAGTAAGTCCTAACACCCACTAGAAGAATCAAAAGATTTCTATATTATTCTTAATGCTTTGAGAAATCTAAAAGATCTAGTGGGAGCCTTATTAAAAAATAAATTGGCAATGTTTAACCTCTCTAATATTGTAAGAGTATTTGTTATGTCAAGTTAAAATAATCCACATCAATAAATTTGTGCAATTAATGTAAATTGATAAAATGTTTATCAATTAAAACATATAAATTAATTGAACTAAAATTGACATGGAAGTATAAAATATGCTTATCAATAAATTGTTTGACATGTTGTCATTTTAGAACTCATGCAAGAGCCAATTTACATAACCAGTAAATAATTTATGCCTTGATCACTTAAGTATTTATCTAAGATTGTGTAGTGTCTTTTATGATTTTTGAACTCTTAAGCAGTACAAGAATATTGATATTTTATTGATATTTGATTGCATATAAATGTTATATATTAAATGGTCACAATTCGTAATGTATGAAACTTCAATGAAATTGGTTTATTCGAAGTAATCAAATAAACCATTGTGTGAGATCGTGTATTCAATATGATTGATTACAATAAGGATCATGTTGTGTTAGATGTAGCACTAAACTAAGAGATATAAGATGCACCTCGAAATTCGATCACTAATTTGTCAGTTTGATTAATTTTCGTTAAGTGAAAGAATGCATTTTTGCAAAGAGTTTGCTACGGTCTTATAGTAAGGTCTTCTTTTAAGTGGTTCGACCATTTGTGAGGAAAGAGAGTGTATGACAATGGATATTACTTAGGCATAGTTGGGATAAAGAGTATGAATGGTCACATTTGCTTCATACAGAGAAGATGGAAACAAGAATTGTATAAAATATTAAATATACATAATGTGGAATGATAAATGTGATTTCTATCACAAATGTATTTTCATATAGAAAATTATTCTCTAAGAAAGTTATTTCTTCGAGTTCAAGATATTTTAACTGAAAAACTCGATCATAACTAGTTGCAATGTATGAAATAAAATTCTATGATAAGTCGTAACAACCCGCATATTTATCGATTGTATATTCAAATATTTTATTTAAATATTTCATCGTTCGTCGGATTTTAGTCCGACAACCTACTTTTTGCAAACCGTCAAATTGGGACTCGAGACCCCTTCCATTGAGTTCAAAATGCTGTTTGCAACCTTTTTGAGTATAAGCTTCGATATGTCTGGAGTAAGTTGACTTTTGCTACTTTTTCTATAGGGCTTTGGGTTTGGGTTCAGCCCATTTTCCCAATTCTGGTTATATCAACCCAACCCCTCCCCTCTTCTCTTCATTACTTCACTTTCATTTCCTAACACTCAAGCTTCATCAAAAATGGAGAGAGGAATGAGAAATTAAAACTCCAAGCCCTAGTTTTCATTTGCAAATCAAGTTCTAGCTCCAAATTTATAGAAAAAGCTTTGGTAAGCCTCCACTTCTTCTTCTCCAACTCATTCTCTTACCAATTCAGAAATTCCTAGACCTAACTTAGGAAATGTTTCTATTTTTAGCTTAGATTCAAGCTTGTTGGGTTGGAATTGAAGAGTGTTTTTTCTTGCCTTTACTCTATAGCTTCTTCTTCATTTGCTTTGAGTTCAAAGGTGAGATTTTATCTCACATCTTAGTCTATAATTATCTTCAATTGTTAGGTATGAATTCCTAACACTTATTCTTGTGCAATTGATTTTGGTTTGGATTAATTTGGTGTATATTCCAATTTTTGGTGTTTTGAAATCCAAATCTATGAAAATCCTATTATGGATATTTGGACATTGATATTTGAGGCGTAACGAAGAGCTTTTAAGGCAGGGTTGTCGCTTGGCGCAAATCCTTAGTCGTCGTTGCTCGTCCGATCGCTTCCGGTATTTATTTTGACCATTTTTGGTCCAGGTTCAGGGAATGCCCTGAACCCCAGTTTCAGACGTCTAAAACGTTAGATTCAGACGTCTGAACATCATTCTGGAAAGATTTTTATTCCCAGATTCAGACGTCTAAATCTATATTTCAGACGTGTGAATTGGTTTGTTTTGGGCCAGAAAAGAAATAGGCTAAAAACTGCCTATTTCAGACGTCTGAAATATTGGGTTCAGACGTTGAATTGTGTTCTGGAAAACAACTATTTTTCCAGATTCAGACGTCTGAATCCTTGATTCCAGACGTCTGAATCTGTTGTCTAGGCTATATTTTGCCTATTTAGCTTGAGATTCCAATTTTATCGATTCGTGTTGATTCCCTTTTGTTGTTATCATCTATTATCGACTTTGATGACATTTTCTTTGGGATTTTTGGAGATATCCATTTTGATGGATTTGATATCGATTTCTTTGGATTCAATTCATGTCTTCATATGTGAATTTTGGTGATTGATTGTTTCTACAATCATTTTTATGATTTGTCACTTTAAAAATATAAAGGTTTCAATACTAGTAGTAAATATCAAAACTCTTTCATCAAAGCGATTTTAACACTATTTTATTACAAAGCACTTTTCTTAAAACCATTTTCCAATCTATTAGTATATACAAACCTTTACCTCACTCGTATGAGAAATCTAATTAAACGACTTAGTAAAACAAGTGGTATGAAACGCTTGCGTTTACTTCATTGGATAATTCTTGGACTTGTTCGATTGAATCTCTTGTGACAATTTTCTAGTGGAGATCTACAATTTGGTCGTAAATATTTAAGTTAAGCTAGTGGTTATGGGACATGAAGCTAAGCTCATATATTTACTAGCTTAGAGTAATTGACACTTTCTTGATGATCATTGAGGATCATTTTTGTGATTTAAACGAGCGCTATGCTATGTTTCTTTGTCCACGAAGGGGACGGTACCTCGTTTTATTGAGTTTCATCTCATTTTTATTATAGGCTAACGACCTATTTATTTCTTGGGGTTTCGACCTAATTTTTGTGGGCTAGCGACCCATGTTTTTATGGAGTTCGGATCTTCGGGCGTACCGTTGTACTACGTCGTTGTTCCGAATTTTACGAGTTTTTGGTTCCTCGGGCGTACCGTTGTACTACGTCGTTGCACCAAATTTTACGAGTTTCTGGTTCCTCGGGCATACCGTTGTACTACGTCGTTGCACCAAATTTTATGAGTTTCAGGTTCCTCGGGCGTACCATTGTACTACGTCGTTGCACCGGCTCTATGGTTAGCGACCATGGGATAGCGTCCCATTTTGTGATACACGTGTCGGTGAGTTTTCAGGCTCCCGTTTTGTGACAGGCCTCCCTTTTATTTGTGATTCCTGGATTTCTATTGATGATTTCTAGAATTTGAATTTCACCAATTTTATGATTGGCATTTATATGTTGTCAATATTTGTGGCTTGGTGAATGAAATAAGGAGTATGACATTCCTTTTGATCTTTGAGAAGATTCTGGTGATATTGATTAATCTCTTGTTGATTTTCAATTTTTATACTTATCACAGTATGGCTTTATGGTTATCATATGTTATGTCATATCTCTTATTCTATATCATTTTATCTGATATTTATAGCTAGACTGATCCGTTTATTATTTTCTTATAAATAATACTCGGGTCAGATCGAGATGTTACAGGTGCTTCTGCTTGACCTCACTTCTGGGATTATCATCCTGACTTTTGGCTAACTACTTAGATTAGTAGTTTTTGTTGTATACCTTTGAGATATAGACTCCCAGATGTATACATATTCTTTTGTCTGGCACTTGTAACCATTCTTTTGTGATATTGTGGATCTTGTTTGACCACTACTCTGATGTACACTTTCATGTGTTATATTCATATCTTTTTTCGCCTTTGTGATATGGATGTGTGTGACTGATTTGTGTTATGTTTATTTCTATGTTTGTTTCCGAAGAATATATATAGCTACTGTGTAGTACCCTTGAGTTTGTATCGGCATGTCGGACTTCCTTGTACCATCTGACATATTGGTGCTCGCACAAAGCAATTACACGGATGGTCGCTCCGCAACAGCCTTATTCTCCGTGCTAGTTGACAGCATTACTCCGTAATGTTCTTGGCTAGTGTGGGTATAGAGGTGGGGCGTCACAGTTTGGTATCGGAGCCAAACTTCGGAACAATGTAGAATAATTTAATAAGGATTGTCGTCCTAAGTCCATCTTAGGAGTCGTGCCTTAGGATTTGATTCGTGTCTTCGTACCATTCTATCCTATTTTCTTTTATGATTCCTTGTTTTATCTATCAAGATTTCTTTATATTTATTTTAGAATAACTTTTCTTCTTCTTTCTTTCTTAAAGAAGAGAAATGGTTAGACCTGGAGGTGCCAGTGCCGGTCAATCTAGTGCTACTCCCCAGGATGGAGTATTTATGTCTGCCCAGCAGCTTCTTGATCTAGTAAAGAATGCTCAAGCTGCCGGACCCACTCCAGAGCCTACTCACCCTAGATTCGGTTTTGCATGCTTGTGCAGAGACAATACCGATTTGGGTGGAAGGCCATTCATGGGATCCGAGGGTGTTATAGAAATTCAAGCTTGGCTCAAATCGTGCAATCGCATCTTTTCTCGCATGAACCTTATTGATCTACATCGAGTCCAAGTGGCTTCTAGCATGCTCCAAGAAAGAGCGTTAGATTGGTATGAGCTCTTGAATTTGGAGATTATCGAAGCGGATCTTACTTGGGAGCAATTCCGGAAATGATTCGAACTTAAGTTTGTGCCGGAGGTTGAAAAAGTAACTTTAGCACGGCGTTTTATTGACCTTGGTCAAGGTGAATCTTCTATGACAGACTATGTCGCATCTTTTGAATCTCTTTCCAAATACGGGGTTGAATACATTAATACCTCATTGAAGATAAATCAGTGATTTTTCTATGGCTTGAATAAGAATCTTAAGAAGCCATTACTCCTGAAACTTGAGGTTTCATTTGATCAGCTTATTGATATCGCTCTTCGTCTTGAAGAGGCCGATAGAGAGAGTAAAGTTAAAGTTTGGTTGCCAAACAGAACTTCAACGAGAACATGAAGAGGCCAATTAAATTCAAAGGCCCCTTTCCCAACAAGAAAGGGAGGCAAGAAACCCCGGTAGCAAAAGACCCTACCTCTAGTCGTAGATAATGCTACAATTGTGGTTCCACGGACCATTATGCAAGGGAGTGTCCGAAACCTATTTATTGTCGCTATTGCAAAAATTCGGGTCACCATATATCTGCATGCCCCATACTTCAAAGTAAGAAGGAGGGAAAGCACAATGTAGTGCAAGCTCCTAGCAACTCTTCTCTTGGTCAAGGTATTTTACATTCAATCCTTGATGCTATTGTTTTATTTCGTGATCTTCCTATTTGAATTCTTTTTGATATGGGTTCATCTCATTATTTTTATATCAAAAGAATTTGTGATTCTTTTTCTTTAAACATTTCTGGGCTTGATGTCTTCTTTGATAATTGCGAATTCAGTTGGTGGATCCGCAACGCACAATTTGCTATTTATTAATGTCGAAATTATTTTATGTGGTTTTCCTTTCCATGCCGATTTTTTTACTTAGGCTTCGGAATTGATTTTTGAAAAGGATTGGCTTAATAGTTGTGAAGCCCATATCCTATTTTTCGAGTGGACTATTCATCTTCGACATTTTCTATCTGTTAAGCAGATTTCTATTTTTCTTTGTGATTCCGATTTCAAATTTTTGGTGGCATTATTTTATTCTTTAAGCTCACATGACGAGGAAAGTGTTATTCTCTCATCTAAATAGTTTGTGAAATTTTCCGGTATTTTTAAGTTTTTCTTAGGATTATCTCCTAAGCAATATCTTGTGTGGTGTTAAGGTCTTTTCAGCTCGACCTTGCCACCGGCTTTCATTTGCTACGAGTTGCGGTAGTTAGCATTCCACTTACCGCATACCGCACTCATTATGGTTCTTATGAATTACTTAATTATGTCATCCAGTTTGTCCAGCTTATTTCATCCATTCCTCAAAACTTTTAAGAGATATTTTCATCGTATAGAAGATGATTTTGTGATTATATTGCCCGTTGAGTGCTTTAAGAATTCTGGTCGATGCACTTGATCAATGTTATCGATAGGAATTTCCTAAACGCTTTGATGAGATAATCAGACCCGATATATTGACTTGTAAAATGTAATTTTTTCTAGAAATTTTTTTTACATTGAGATAATTGTAATTTTGAAAGTTTTAGCTTTTCGGGAAAGAAGATCATTTAGAGGAATTTTTTTCTCGATACTCCTGTTCTTGTGATTCCTGAGGGGAACCAAGACTTTGCTATTTGTACCAATACTCTCGTGTTGGTTTGGATGCCGTTCTCTTGCAAAAGAGAACGTGCTATCACTTGTGCTTCTAAATCATTATAGCCTATCGAGACTAAATATGCCACTCATGATCTAGTGCTCGCGGCTGTTGTTTTCACTTTTAGAGTTTGGCATCATCATTTTTGAGCGAGAAATTGGTTCTCCACCTCGATCATAAATCTTTGTAATTTTTTTTATTAAGTTCATCGGAAGTTTTGATACACTTCGTTTTATTGAGCTTTATCTCATTCCTTTCATGGACTAGCGTCCGATGTTCTTTTATGGTGCTAGGCTCAATTTTCTGTTATTCATGGCGTTTTCTCACGTCTTTCTACTACGGAAATGCCTTAGGGATTGCGAATTTTATTCTTGAGCCCGGTATTATTGAAGGAAGTGAAGTTTTACCAGATTTGACTTAGGAGTTATATTCTATTCGCATCATTGCTTCGGAGGTTGAGTGCCTTCGAAATAAAGATGTTCTTTTTGTGAGAGTTCAATGGTTCTCAAATCCTAAGGATTGCTCTAGGGAATCTAGAGAATTCACCTTGCGAACCCGTTCGGGCTTACTCTTTCGTGCTCTTTATGGTGGACTTCTTGATTCAAATTTTCTTTTGTGTTGACATGCTTTTATGGTTGTTACTCTTTATTTTCTTCTTAAGTATTGCGAGGACACGATTTCTTTATGGAGGGGAGTCTATAACAACCTGCATATTTATCGGTTGTATATTCAAATATTTTATTTAAATATTTCATCGTTCGTCGGATTTTAGTCCGACAACCTACTTTTTGAAAACCGTCAAATTGGGACTCGAGACCCCTTCCATTGAGTTCAAAATGCTATTTGCAACCTTTTTGAGAATAAGCTTCGATATGTTTGGAGTAAGTTGATTTTTGCTACTTTTTCTATAGGGCTTTGGGTTTGGGTTCAGCCCATTTTCCCAATTCTAGTTATATCAACCCAACCCCTCCCCTCTTCTCTTCATTACTTCACTTTCATTTCCTAACACTCAAGCTTCATCAAAAATGGAGAGAGGAATGGGAAATTAAAACTCCAAGCCCTAGTTTTCTTTTGCAAATCAAGTTCTAGCTCTAAATTTATAGAAAAAGCTTTGATAAGCCTCCTCATCTTCTTCTTCAACTCATTCTCTTACCAATTTCAGAAATTCCTAAACCTAACTTAGGAAATGTTGCTCTTTTTAGCTTAGATTCAAGCTTGTTGGGTTGGAATTGAAGAGTGTTTGTCCTTGCTTTTACTCTATAGCTTCTTCTTCATTTGTTTTGGGTTCAAAGGTGAGATTTTTAACTCACATCTTAGTCTATAATTATCTTCGATTGTTAGGTATGAATTCCTAACACTTATTCTTGTGCAATTGATTTTGGTTCGGATTAATTTGGTGTATATTCCAATTTTTGGTGTTTTGAAATCCAAATCTATGAAAATCCTATTATAGATATTTGAACATTGATATTTGAGCCATAACGAAGAGCTTTTAAGGCTGGGTTGTCGCTTGGCGCAAATCCTTAGTCGTCGTTGCTCGTCCGATCGCTTCTGGTATTTATTTTGGCCATTTTTGGTCCAGGTTTAGGAAATGCCCTGAACCCCAGTTTCAGACGTCTGAAACGTTAGATTCAGACGTCTGAATATCATTCTGGGAAGATTTTTATTCCCAGATTCAGACGTCTGAATCTATATTTCAGACGTCTGAATTATTTTGTTTTGGGCCAAAAAGGAAATAGGCTAAAAATAGCCTATTTCAGACGTCTGAAATATTGGGTTCAGACGTCTGAATTGTGTTCTGGAAAACAATTATTTTTTCAGATTCAGACGTCTGAATTCTTTATTCCAGACGTCTGAATCTGCTTTCTGGGCTCTATTCTGCCTATTTAGCTTGAGATTCCAATTTTATCGATTCGTGTTGATTCCCTTTTGTTGTTATCATCTATTATCGACTTTGATGACATTTTCTTTGGGATTTTTGGAGATATCCATTTTGATGGATTTGATATCGATTTCTTTGGATTCAATTCATGTCTTCGTATGTGAATTTTGGTGATTGATTGTTTCTACAATCATTTTTGTGATTTGTCACTTTAAAAATATAAAGGTTTCAATACTAGTAGTAAATATCAAAACTCTTTCATCAAAGCGATTTTAACACTATTTTATTACAAAGCTCTTTTCTTAAAACCATTTTCCAATCTATTAGTATATACAAACCTTTACCTCACTCGTATGAGAAATCTAATTAAACGACTTAGTAAAACAAGTGGTATGAAACGCTTGCGTTTACTTCATTGGATAATTCTATGACTTATTCGATTGAATCTCTTGTGACAATTTTCTAGTGGAGATCTCTAATTTGTTCATAAATATTTAAGTTTAGCTAGTGGTTATGGGATATAAAGCTAAGCTCGTATATTTACTAGCTTAGAGTAATTGACACTTTCTTGATGATCATTGAGGATTATTTTTGTGATTTAGACTAGCGTTATGCTATGTTTCTTTGTCCACGAAGGGGACGGTACCTCATTTTATTGAGTTTCATCTCATTTTTATTATAGGCTAATGACCTATTTATTTCTTAGGGTTTCGACCCAATTTTTATGGGCTAGCGATCCACGTTTTTATGGAGTTCGGATCTTCGGGCGTACCGTTGTACTACGTCGTTGTTTCGAATTTTACGAGTTTTTGGTTCCTCGGGCGTACCGTTGTACTACGTCGTTGCACCAAATTTTACAAGTTTCAGGTTCCTCGGACGTACCGTTGTACTACGTCGTTGCACCGAATTTTACGAGTTTCAGGTTCCTCGGGCGTACCGTTATACTACGTCCTTGCATCGACTCTATGGTTAGCGACCATGGAATAGCGTCCCGTTTTGTGATACACGTGTCGGTGAGTTTTCAGGCTCCCGTTTTGTGATAGGCCTCCCTTTTTTTTTATGATTCCTGGATTTCTATTGATGATTTCTAGAATTTGAATTTCACCAATTTTATGATTGGCATTTATATGTTGTCAATATTTGTGGCTTGGTGAATGAAATAAGGAGTATGACATTCCTTTTGATCTTTGAGAAGATTCTGGTGATATTGATTAATCTCTTGTTGATTTTCAACTTTTATACTTATCACAGTATGGCTTTATGGTTATCATATGTTATGTCGTATCTCTTATTCTATATCATTTTATCTGATATTTATAGCTAGACTGCTCCGTTTTTTATTTTCTTATAAATAATACTCGGGTCAGACCGAGATGTTACAGGTGCTTCTTCTTGACTTCACTTCTGGGATTATCATCCTGACTTTTGGCTAACTACTTAGATTAGTAGTTTTTGTTGTATACCTTTGAGATATAAACTCCTAGATGTATACATATTCTTTTGTCTAGCACTTGTAACCATTCTTTTGTGATATTGTGGATCTTGTTTGACCACTACTCTGATGTACACTTTCATGTGTTATATTCATATTTTTTTCCGCCTTTGTGATATGGATGTCTGTGACTGATTTGTGTTATGTTTATTTCTATGTTTGTTTACGAAGAATATATATAGCCACTATGTAGTAGCCTTGAGTTTGTATCGGCATGTCGGACTTCCTTGTACTATCTGACATATTGGTGCTCGCACAAAGCAATTACACGGATGGTCGCTCCTCAACAGTCTTATTCTCCGTGCTAGTTGACAGCATTACTCCATAATGTTCTTAGCTAGTGTGAGTATAGAGGTGGGGCGTCACATAAGTGGTTGAATGAAGTTTAATATTTGGTAAGCTTTTGTAGTAATTATGAAAATAGTAAGAGCATACCATATAACACTTGTTAGTGGAAACATCTAGTTATGAAAAATTATTTTCATAAACATCAATATATCGTTTAAGAAATAATAACTATTTTCTATATTGACTAAAAATTGACATGGTTTTATTTCGATGTGAATATTATGAACTTTCGCTATAAAATAAAATTGTAAAAATAGTGTATTGTTTCATAACAAAATGAAGCATTAAAAAATATAGAGCAATTGAAATGCTATAATTATTTTAAATTATAGACCAAGCCATAATTTTAAGAAATAATTCTTTAATCATGTGATTATGAATCATTTGGTACCAGTGAATTATATCTCAAACGATTAAGGATAAAGAACTTATACAGTCGGAACAACATAAGGGTTGGTGAACTCTTAGGATTAGTTCATATAGATATATGCAATCATAGGTCTAATGATACCAAAAAGATTCCACATACTTCGCTAAATTCACTGATGAATGATTGCATGTATGAACATTTTTATTTGATACACATATGATATGTCTATGATATGTTCATAGAACATAAAACGAAAGTAAATAACATGATGCATAAAAGAAAATAAAATGATTTAATTTGATCGAATAGGCGAATGTACTGAATAGGAGTTCTAAATGTACCTAAAATGAATAAGATTCAATCTCAAAAGGTCTCCCCTCGGTATGGTACATAATGATGTATCGATAAGGAGTAATCAGACATTATTGGACAAAGTACGATTTATGGTAATCGAAGTTTAGTTAACTTCTTTTTATAAGGATATGTACTTAAGAGTATGTGACACCCCTTATTTTTGTAACAATATTTAGAATAATTAATTAGGTAAATTAAATAAAATAATGTAAAGATTAAAAGGTTGAGATTTGATTAAAAAAGGGTACCCGTTCCATGTTAGTGTGTTAATTAAAATGAAATAACCTAAATTAATGTGTTAGGATATGAGAAGGGAATATGGGAAATATGTAAGGTTTATACCTTAAACCCTTAGGAATGAAACTCACGTTCATTTTCATTTCATTCAAACTAAAATTTCCAAAGGCCGGCCACTATTATCATTTTCAAGAAGAAGATTAAAGTAAGGATTCAAGAGAAGGAGGAAAATCAGCTAATTCAACATCAAATCTCATATCTATAATCTCAAAGCTAAGGTAAATAATCACTACATCCCAATTTATTTTAGTTTTCACTTTTAAGATTAGACCTGAAATGATTTTGCAAGTATATGCCATGTTTTGATGATTAAAGTTATATATATGTTGTTGATGGATTATATGTTCATGTGAGTTTTTATGATATGTTTGACATGAAAATCCTATTTAATGATATCCAAATGCCTTGAAAATTTAAATATAGGTCAGAAATGTATTCTAGAGAAGAGTTTTGATTTTCATAATTTTCCGAATTAATATGGATTTTATATTAATTTTGTAGTGAAGGAAATTGTTTATTGGGTTATAAATTATTTTCGGCTAAAATAATAATTATTTAGGGTTGAAATTTTTATATGTTAGGAAAGGTATTAAAATAGATTTTCTCTGATTTCTCTAGATTTTTCCTAAGTTATTTGATGAATATATAAAATTATTTAAAATACGAGACTTAAATGTTTTTATATATTTAATTAAGTAGAAGGGGCATTTTATAAAAGGAAATTATTATTTAATTCTGAAAATAGTGGCAGCATGTTTCTGAAAAGAATTTGTTAACTAATGAAAATTTGACAAACAAAGGCATGTTAGTTGAAAAGTTATCTTTTCTAAGTTAAAAAAACATACTTTTAGCATATTTCAGCCTTTGTGGCAACAAACCTTCCGACCCAGACCTTCCGACAAGGTCGAGAGGTTCTAAGTTTTCGACAAGGTCAAATCGATGCATATGGTATCAAGCTTCTTGGTACAAAATGAATTGGACAAAGTCGAAGGTTTTTGTAACGACCCACCTTTTTGGACGGTTTACATCGACGATAAACCACACGCGTCAGACTCAAACCATTCAAAAGGGAGGATTGTTATGGGGTAAATAAGAAAATGTAGAGAAAGAAAGAAACAAACATATAATCTCACAGCGGAATGACAAAATATAATAATCAAATAAATAGTTCATGAAGCTGTTTTACAAATAACATTTGATTACACTTTTACAATACAGAATCAGAGTACATACAACAGTTATAAATAGATAATGCAATGGAACAATATGATGCAGCGGAATAAATAAAAGAAAAAATATAGTGTACAAAACTTCATCTTCATCCTCCAGAAAAATAGTCTTCGATACACTGAAATGCTCCCGAGCGAATTGAAAAGACAAACACTTGAGTCAGAACTGAAAGATCTTATGTAATTTAAATCAACAGTAAATAATATGAGTATAACGGTGTCAGAGATGTTTACGGGGTTAAACTATTCTAAGCTATGTAATTTAAACCATTTTAATCTATTTAAACTATTCTAAAGTATTTTAAACTATATTAAAGTATTTTCATCTCCTAAGGATCCGTTAAACTATTTATATACATAATATAATACGCTATTATAATAGTGTCTATGGTAAAGTAAAGTATTAAAATAGCGTTAAGGCATTACTCATATCCCCCTTAACATATTTTATATATTCCCGTAGTCTATACAATACCGTAAGCTCCACCAAACCGGTGGTTTACCTAAAGGGCACTCCATAGGCACGGTACAAAAAAACTCATAGTGGGCACGATAAGGCATGTGACAAGGCATGCGAGGCAATGCCCAGGGTAGGGAATACCGCTTTGTGGCTCTGGACTGGTGGTATCGCACACCAGCTACTACCGCCCACCTTGGAACACACTCCCATAATCAAAATCGAGAGGTGGCCACTAAATCAATTGCAAAGTCATAATATGGTATCGAAGAAATGTGTCCGATCGAAGGTGTGACCTCACTTGGCCCGGCAAGGCTTATGTTTTAGCCACATCAAGTTGACTCACGGGAGTCAGAGCTACGTTAATACCTCATACAAAGTCGTTTGCCAAACCATCCTACTTCATTCTAGAATCTCCACCATGTACACTGTTGTTAAAGTGGTTTTCAGTGTTGGCAGAGAGTATGACAATGTACGATCCCGATCTCTTTAACAACCAAACGCTTATTTCACAATAGATGGTTCTTTTACATTTCCAAAACCCATTCATAATTGATATCAAAGTATCATATTCAATTCAAACCACATCACTTTCGAAATCATATTCATTTTCGAAATCATATCGATAAGATAGGGTAATTAAATCCTCATTTCAAAATCATCATATTTACTCAAATATGTCATTTCATTAGCAACTATCATTTCAACCTTGCATTTAACAATATGTCATTTCATACATAGCTTTAAAATAAAGGATTTAGATATAAACAATTCAACCTTACATCGTTAGAAATTTAGAAATATAGTTTAGATAGTCATAAATAGTTTAAAATAGTTAAAATGATTTGAAATACTTAGAATAGTTTAAAATACCTTATAATAGTTTAAAATACTTTAATATAGTTCAAAATACTTTAAAATAGATTAAAATAGTTTAAAGTACTTTACATAGTTTAAAGTACTTTAGAATAGTTTAAATTACTTTAATATAGTTTAAAATACTTTAGAATCGTTTAAATAGATTAAAATGGATTACATAGCTTAAATTAGATTAAAATAGTTAAATATAATTTAAAATGGAGTAAAATAGTTTAAAACAGATTTAAATAGATTAAATAGTTTTAAAATAGTTTTAAAGTCTAAAATGGATTAAAATAGTTTAAAATCCCTTAGAATAGTTTAAAAAGGATTAAAATGGATTAAATAGCTTAAAATAGATTAAAACAGTTATATATAGTTTAAAATTGAATATAATAGTTTAAAATAGATTAAATATAGTTTAATAGTTTAATATAAATAGTTCGGTTATTGGAAATGGTTTATATAGTAAATAGTCTGAAAATCTGAGTAAATCTAAATTTTAAAATAATATATCTTCGAACAGTTTACATTAAATAATTAATTTTAAATTAATATCAAATTCGACAATTTCCTTCATTTCAACACATTTAGACCACGTTCAACTTTCAAATTTCAATTTAAGTCTTCATTTAAACAAATTCCAATTTCAACATTTAAAGCTTGGATTTTAAAAATAATTCAGTTTATATAAATCAAAATTTTATTTTAAAATAACATTTATATGAATTCCAAAATTTAGAAAATCATTTAATTTAACCAATGCAGCGTCCGTATACAATTTTCTGCCCTATGGGTTTATCATTTCAACCCATGATAATTTTTCCCTAATCTATAAATTGTTCGGGTATGTGTCATTTCAACCCATGGGGATTTTCTAACAATAAACTAAGGGAACTTACAGTGTTATAACAATATAAATATAACATCCAGTCATCCAATATCAACAATCCAAAATCCAACACAATCACCATTCAATCAACCAATAAATAACATCAATTTACTTATTATCAATAACAGGTATTAACGGCGATTTAAAATTCAATATTAATTAAATTGCGATTAAATTCAATAAAAGTCAGATTTAACTGGAATGACAATTTAAGTAGACCAAACATCAACCAATAAATTTCTAATCATATCATAAATTTAATTTAATCGATATAAGACAATCTAGTAGTTGTAAGTGGGTTAAAATACTCACCTTTGATTTCAAATAGATTTGAAATCCAAAATAAGGTCCAAAATTCAACTATCTTAGAATGCAGCCAAACCAGTTCCAAAATGTCCTCAATTTCAATACGATCACAATGAAGAAAACTGTGCATAAACCCAAGCTCGTATGCCAAAGTATTAACGTTAGAAGATTGGAAAATTTCGATTTTAAGTCTTGCTTCGGTCCGTCGCCACAATTACACGGTGTTCGCTCTGAGTTTTTGCCAAAATGACCCGAAACCCGAGTCATTTGGCTCCTGACCCAAAGTCGCTGCAAGGTTTTCACCTCTGGAACTCGAAGCACGACTAGATCTGCCTCGTTTGTCATGGAACTCTCTCTGACGTGAAGTCGCTGTAGGGTTTTCACCTCTGGAACCCGAAGTGAACCTCTTCCTGACTCGAAGTAAACCTGGAGCAACCAATTTTTTTCCTTTTTGAAATTGGGTTTTGGAATTAGGAATTAGGTTTGTTGTTCTGCCATTTGAGATGGAGAAAGATGTACATACCAAAATAAAATAATGAGAAATAACTAGGATTTATAACAGCCTATATATAGATAGGGTTGGATCGAAATGATAACAACGACCCAAAAGCCCATTTAGTTACTGAAATGAAAATAGGTCATCCAATTTATTGAAATATAGGGTATCGATATTTTTAAACTTAATGGAATAAGTTTCAAGTCCTAATTCCAATGTATACAGAAGTTAACTTTTAAAATCAGCTTATTTATAATTGATTTCATTAATTCGATTCCTACGCATTTCGAGTCCGTACGATCAAACGAAAAGTTCGATCGCTACAAAACTTGAAATCCTACAATAATTCACTGTTATGGATCCGATGAAACTAGTTTCTTCGAAATCCGAGACAGTGGCCAAAATGACTATTTTCATTTTAATTAAATGAATTGTTGTTAAATTTATTAAATCTCATTTTTCTTCAATTCAAATTTTTTTATCATTAATATATTTCATCATTTCTAATTACACAGAAATTAATAATCCTTTTTAACCAATTTCCCATGTAAAATTCAATGTTAATTATTGCATTAATTACAATGCGTAATTCCAATTGCAATAAATCCATATATTGCAATTTAAATTCCAATAGATAGATTAGATTTGATTTCAATCTTTTTATTCAATCAATCATTATCTAATGGATATAATTAACATTAGTTTAACATTTATTTTCTCAGTATTCTACAATTACCATCTTATTTCACATTAACTGCAGTATTTAAATAGATTAATTGTAATTGATTTCCAGTTAAATTTCAACGAATTAAATAGTGAAACGATAATTAAACAATTGTTACAACTTATGATTTCAAACACATTTCTATGTTTATTGTTAATAAACAAAACTAATAAATTCATATATGGATTAATTATTCTATGTTAAATCTATTCCAATTGATTACATACAATTTCACCATTTAATACAAGATCTGGTTTATTTACCATTTATATATATATATAATCATATTTAGAAATTGAAATTAAGATTTGTTTATCAAACAAATGTGCAATAAAACTACTACAACAGTCTTCCCACTTTGAAACTCGAAAATGAACGTCAATGATGCATGCACTCATCACCGAAATTATTTTCACGTGACAGAGAAGGGAGTACACAACAAAATTCATTTTTAAATCATTTTTTTCAAATCATATTTAAAACATATCTAGCTGGAAATACCTCCAAATAATACTAATATTATATTCCAAAATCTTTTGAAAACCAATTTCAAGAAATCCCAGAACTTAAGTTCTCAAATTTCCAATTTATATCCATTTTATTTGTAAATTCTATTTTACAGTTCAATATTTATAAAATTTCACTACCTAACAAAAAATATATTACATCCAATTATATATATTTATAAAGATTATTTTTTTATATACAAAATATAATACTAGACAAAATTATTTCATTTACCAATATTTCAAAACAAATATTATGTTGTTTTGCCCTATTAAGTTTTTAGAAATCCCTATCAATGCCATAGCGTCCTATGTACCGACTAGAATTTATAAATACTGAACAAAACAAATTAATACAATACAAAAACTTTTATAACACTAACACATACGCTCTCTCATACACACACACACACACACTCAACACCTCATTTTAGGGTATTACTATCCTATTTCTAATGAGTCAGACCCCACAAAGCTAAGGTTATCGCTAAACCAAGGCTCTGATACCAAATGTAACGATCCACCTTTTTGGATGGTTTAAATCGACGATAAACCACACGTGTCATACTCAAACCGTTCGAAGGGAGGATTTTTATGTGATAAATAAGAAAAAGCAGAGAAAGAAAGAAACAAACACAGAATCTCACAGAGGAATGATGAAATACAATAATAAAATAAATATTTCATGAAGCTATTTTACAAGTAATATTCGAGTACACTTTTACAATACAAAATCAAAGTACATACAATAGTAATAAATAGATAATGCTGCAGAACAACATGATGCAGTGGAATAAATAAAAGAAATGATATAGTATACAAATATCTGTCTTCGTCCTCCAAAAAACAATCATCGATACATTGAAAAGCTCAGACTGACCCGATCAAATTGAAAAGACAAACACTCGGGTCAGAACTAAAAGATCTTTTGTAAGTTAAATCAACAGTAAATAATATGAGTGTAATGGCGTCAGAGATGTCCACGGGGTTTGACATCTTTTATCTAGTATTACTTATGAGTGCAATAACTTAAGAGATGTTCGAGATTTCTCTCTCCTAAGGATCCGTTAAACTATCTACATACATAGTACAATACGCTATTATAATAGTGTCTACAGTAAAGTAAAGTATTAAAATAGCATTAAGGCGTTATCCATATCTCCCTTAACACATTTTATATATTCCCGTAGTCTACATAATACCTAAGCTCCACCAAACTGGTGGTTTACCCAAAGGGCACTCCATAGGTACGGTACAAAACAAACTCGTAGTGGGTGCAATAAGGCATGTGACAAGGCATGCGAGGCAATGCCCAGGGTAGGATACTACCATTTTGCGGATCCGAACTGGTGGTAATGCATAGCAGCTACTACCACCTACCTCTGAACACACTCCCATAGTCCAAATTGAGGGGTGGCCATCAAATCAATCACAAAGTCATAATATGGTATCGAAGAAATGTGTCCGATCGGGGATGCGACCTCACTTGACCCGTCATGGCTCCTGTTTTAGCCACATCAAGCTGACTCATGAGAGTCAGGGCTATGTTAATACGTCATATAGAATCGTTCGCCAAACAATCCTACTTCATTCTGGAATCTCCACCATGTACATAGTTGTTAAAGTGATTTTTGGTGTTAGCAGAGAGTATGACAATATCCAATCCCAGTTTCTTTAACAACCAAAAGCTTATTTCACACCGGATGGTTCTTTTACATTTCCAAAACCAATTCATATCAAAATACCATATTCAATTCAAACCACATCACTTTCGAAATCATGTCGATAAGATAGGGTAATTAAATCCTCATTTCAAAATCATAATATTTACTTATATATGTCATTTCTTTAACAATTATCATTTCAAATCCCAACTTAGGTTATAATATCATTTAAATGTATTAGCTTTAAAATAAAGGATTAGAAATAAATAATTCAACCTTACATCGTTAGAAATTTAGAAATATAGTTTAGATAGTCATAAATAGTTTAAAATAGTTAAAATGGTTTAAAATACCTTAGAATTGTTTAAAATACTTTAAAATAGTTTATATAGTTTAAAATACTTTAAAATAGTTTAGAATACTTTAATATAGTTTAAAATACCATAGAATAGTTTAAATAGATTAAAATGCATTAAATAACTTAAAATAGATTAAAATAATTAAATATAGTTTAAATAGAATAAAATAGTTTAAAATACATTTAAGATAGATTAAATAGTTTTATAATAGTTTTAATAGATTAAAAAAGTTTAAAATACTTTAAATGGTTTAAAATACTTTAGAATAGTTTAAAATAGATTAAAATGGATAAAATGGCTTAAAATAGATTAAAATAGTTAAATATAGTTTAAAATAGAATAAAATAGATTAAATATAGTTTAATGTAAAATAGTTTGTTATTGGAAATGGTTTGTATAGTAAATAGTTTGAAAAATCTAAATAAATCTAAATTTTAAAATAATATATCTTTAAACAGTTTACATTAAATAATTAATTTGAAATTAATATCGAATTAGACTATCTCTTTCATTTTAACACATCTGGACCACGCCCAGCTTTCAAATTTCAATTTAAGTCCTTTAAACAATTCATTTAAACAAATTCCAATTTCAATATTTAAAGCTTGGATTTCGAAAATAATTCAGTTTATATAAATCAAATTTTTATTTTAAAATATTGTTTATCCGAATTTAAAATTTTAGGATTTAAATCATTTAATTTAACCAATCTGGTATACGTATATAATTTTCTACCTTACGGTCAAGTGATACGGACGTATATCGTTTCAATTCGTAAATATTCTAAATTTACGGGTATATATCATTTCAACCCGCAATCCCGAATTAAAATAAAATCCATAAAATCTCTCAGGTTTACCATCTAAACCCATAATGATTTTTCCCTAATCTATAAGTCGTTCGAGTATATATCATTTCAACCGATAGGGATTTTCTAACAATAAACTAAGGGAACTTGCAGTGTTATAATTATATGAATATAACATCCAGTCATCCAATATCAACAATCCAACATCCATCACAATCACCATTCAATCAACCAATAAATAGCAGCAATTTACTAATTATCAATAATATGTATTAACAGGCGATTTAAAATTCAATGTTAAATTAAATGGCGATTAAATTGAATAAATTCAGATTTAACTGGAATGACAATTTAAATATACCAAACATCACTCGATATATTTCTAATCGCATCATAAATTTAATTTGACCAACATAAGATAATCTAGTAGTTGTGAGTGGGTTAAAACACTCACCTTTGATTTCAAATCGATTTAAGATCCAAAATAAGGCCTAAAATTCAACTGTCTCAAAATTTAGCCTTTAGAATTTCTATACGATCGGAATGGAGAAAACCGCGCGTGAATCCGAGCTCGTTTGCAAAATTTATAATCGTTAGAAGATTGGTAAATTTTAGTTTCGATTCTTGCTTCGGTCCGCCGCCTCAATTACCCGTTGTTCGCTATGAGTTTTTGCCAAAATTACCCGACCAACGTCATTTGGCTCCTGACCCGAAGTCGCTGTAGGGTTTTTGCTTCTGGAACTCAAAGCGCGACCAAATCTGCCTTGTTTGTCATGGAACTCTCTCTGACCTGTAGTCGCTGTAGGGTTTTCTCCTCTGGAAACTGAAGCGTATCTCTTTCTTACTCGAAGTAAACTTGGAGCAACTAATTCTTTTTTAAGTTAGGTTTTGGAATTGGGAATTAGGTTTGATGTTCTATCGTTTGAGAAGGAGGAAGAAGATGTACGTATAGAAATAATAAAATGAGAAGTTACCAGGGTTTATAAATATATAGACAAGGTTGCATCGAAACGATAACAACCCGAAAAGCCCGTTTCGTTCCCGAAACGAAAGTAGGTCATCCACTATATCAAAATATTGGTTTTCGATATTTTTAAACTCAATGGAACAAGTTTCAAGTCCTGATTCCATTGTATACATAAGTTAGCTTTTAAAATCAGCTTATTTAAAATTGATTTCATTAATTTGATTTCTACGCGTATCGAGCCCGTACAATCAAATGGCATGTCTGATCGCTATGAAATTTGAAATCCTACAATAATTTACTGTTATGGATCAGAGAAACTGGTTTCATCGAAATCCGAGAGAGTGGTCAAAATGGCTATTTTCATGTTAATTAAATAAATTATTGTTAAATTAATTAAATCGCTTTTTTCTTTAATTAATTTTTTTATAACATATTTCATCATTTCTAATTACATAGAAATTAACAATCTTTTTTAATCGATTTACCATGTAAAATTCAATGTTAATTATTTCACGAATCACAGTGCTTAATTCCAATTGCAATAAGCCCATAAATTATAATTTAAATTCTAATAAACAGATTAAATTTGATTTCAATCTTTTTGTTCAATCAATCATTATCTAATGGATATAATTAACATTGATTTACCATTTATTTCCTCAATATTCTACAATTACTATCTTAATTCACAATAACGGCATTATTTAAGTATATAAAATGCAGTTGATTTCCAATTAAATCTCAATGGATTAAATAGTGAAACGATAATTGAACAATTGTTACAACTTATGATTTCAAACACATTTCTATATTTATTGTTAACAAAAAACTAATAAATTCACATATGGATTAATTATTCTATTTTAATCAATTCCAATTAATTACATACAATTTCATCTTTTCGTACAAGATTTGGTTTATTTATCATTTACACTTTATGACCAATTATTACTTTCCAATCATTCCAATTAATTGAGATTGCATTAAAATAGTTATCAGTTGCCTTAAATTAACATTATTAACATTGTATTCTAGTTATTTTTTCTTATTAATAAATCATAAATTATTATTTCATTCAATATTAAATTACAAAATCTTATTAAATTCAATAATTTAATTATCGAAATTTACGGATCGTTATAGTTCTAAGTCGAAAGGTTGATGGCTAAAGAGGTTGGGGTATGTTTGTTTTATAAATCAAAATCTTTTATCTGCTTTGCTTTCGAATAAGGGCTTTCAAATTTGTTGCTTTCGACTGAGTCAAAATATTAAAAAAAGGTTTTAAACCTTCGACATAGTCGAAAGGTTACTGCTACTTTGTTACTACTTTGTTTTGAAACCTTCCAACATTGTTGATAGGTTACTGCCGCTTTATAAATGTTTTGTTTTGAACCTTTCGACAAAGACGAACGACTTACTTGTTTAAAAAACTAGCTGCTTCTCTATGTTTTCGAAAGGAAGCTTTTGACTTAGGTGATTTACCCTTATTTTTAATTGAAGTATAACTAAGCTTTCGACTTAGTCAAAAGGTTGTTTCCAATAGAGTCAAAAGGTTTTAAAAGAACGTTTCCACATGTTTTAAATTGAACCCAGAATGGTTTTGAAAGGTTTTGATTTCTAAAAGTTCTAGTTTAATGAATTCGAAAGGTTTATATTGAATAGATTCAAAAGGTTTATATTGCATGGTTTTGAAAGAATTGTTTATTGAATGGTTTTGAAAGGTTTGTTTTGAATGATTTCGAAAGGTTTAGTTTGATGGATTCAAAAGGTTTAGTTTAATGGATTCGAAAGGCTTAGTTCAATGATTCGAAAGGTTTAAAATGGAAGTTTTCCAAGGTTTTTCTAGCTATTTTTTAAAGTGGTTTTAAAGAAGAATATCCAAAGTTTTATGGCTTTTGAAAGGTTTTCTTTTCAATGGGTTCGAAAGGATTGGAGAATGGTTTCGAAATGTTTGATGTATGATTTTGAAAAGTCTGAGGAATGATTTCGAAAGGTTTGATATTGATTTTAAAAGAAAGGATTTTAAAGTATAGAAAGAGGTTCTTTCAAATGGTTAAATGTTTTCATCAACTAAAGTTTAAATAAAGAATATAAATAACATGGAAATATGATTTTGAGTAAAGTATAATGATTATATACTTTTCCTTGTTTAAGTTTGATTTAAAGGTTTTAAATAATTTTGAAAATATTTTCAAAGAAAATTATGGAAAGGGATCCTTAAGTGAAAATGACTCAGATATTAGAATACAAAATGGGACTAACATGGGGCCATGCCTTATTCGTTAGCTAATAGCCCCAGCTAATTGTTTGTCCAAAATTCCAGTATGTAGGACTTTGTCACAGGTAGACTAAAATTATGATTACACTCCGAAAGGAATATATGTTTGTTTACAGATAGGTTATTGTGAGCTTGAAAAACCATTAGGATAGGGAAGACCTAGGATTTAACAACCCTGACTCGACCTTCGAAATTGGCACCAAATACATCACACGTATTCGAATGATGCAGATTCGAACATCGAATCTGGTTTTCCGGAGCTTATAACACATTAAGTACAACAATACAACGGAAGAAAAATGAATAACTTTTATTGATACACAACAGATACAACATCTGATACAATATGAAACAACAGATGCCCAACACCATCAGAGCAAAAAATGCACAACGGCGAAAACACAGCAGCGGAAACAATATCTCCAAATGGTCTTCCAAAGAAACACAATAAATGCATCTCCAATTGCCATAGCTCTAAACTTCAAGCTCGAACCACCATCATGTTAACTTAAGCAAGGTCAGTCTGGATATTGAAGAGAAGCACAATGCAATCGCCAAACCACATATTCCAAAGATTGCCATAAACGATATTTACCAGTTGATTATCTAAAAATTTGGTTCTAGGCTGCCAGTGTGGAAAATTGTGGGTACCCAGTGTTTAGAAAGGAAATAATAAGCTCCAGGTCAGTCATGGGACTTGTGTGAGCAAACAAAAACTGTTTTATATTGAACAAAAACAAAACAAAATGAAATAAAAGAAATCCGCAATGCTTTTTGGAAAATGAAACTATCATAAGGCCACCTCGCACACACACAATGCAAACGCACAGTTGGAGGAGATTTCTCCTTATGATAGTCAAACATGCTTGATATGCGAAAATCCTTTTAATATTATTATTAGTGCATAGTGCAGAAAAACATTTCGAAAGTATAATATTAACCTTAGCCAGTATACCACCATTATGGTATACCTACTATAGCTGCCACTTAAACGGTAGGTCACCACCATAAGTAAATGGCAGGTTATACAACTAAACCGTATAGGGCACGTATTGTTTCTTTGGATTTCCAACAAATGATCAGGCTAAGAAACTTCCTATTCCACATGGGTACGCCTCTGGAGGGACGTCCTGAGAACTTAACCAGCTCTCTGCCAACAGAAGGCCGGGTTACCTCTGTAACTAGATAAATAACTGTCACGAGTATGCCACCCCTCGGTCATCACCGACTTTTATCTGAGAGCTCTCAACACCAACAATCATACAACACAAATTTATAGTAACCACATAAGTTAAGTATCTGGGCTCCATACCATGATACCAATTTTATCCAGAAGGAAGTGGACATACCCTAAGGGTGCGACCCTCATAACCTTGCCGCATTCTTCCTGTTTCGACCATTTCTGGGTTGTGAGGTTCGACGAAGTCTCGTCCCACAAAGCTACGCTTTACATAAAAGTCATGCTTTGATCAACAAATGATCAGCAGCACTTAGTATGTCACATTACCAAATTGGGAATGTATCACTAGTAACCATCAACTACATAACCTCTGAGCTCGTACGTCTCAGAGAAGGGTGTTAAGCTAAGAGAATAAATTCTCCGCCACCAAACAGAACTGTTTTTGATAGAAACCAGCTTTACATCTCAAAGTGTAACATCAGACATACATCCATACAAGTCCGTTCCGCGTTCGAACGGAACCGAAGGCACTTCAAAAGAAGCCCTTTCAAGTCCGGGTATTCACAATTCTGATCGGACTCCCCATCACATATGGAGATCTCTATACCATATCTACTCAGTGCAGAGTCATTCGACAAGTAATCCTTTCATTCTCGAAAATACCCGGTCTTCACCACCGTCTTTAAATGTTATCCATTTCGTCGTATCATTATTCGGAATGGGTTATATGACATAAAGTCCTCTTCCGGCTAAACCGAATAATGAGCGGTTAATTTTAAAAACATATGGATATATGGGATCTTAGTTAAGTCACAACATTCATCACTTGTTCGCGAAAAACTTTTTCTTTTAAATGGTTTTAAACAAATTTCCACTTTAATCTTTTAAACAAAAGATTCACCTTTTTAAATCCACTTCAATTTGAAACAAAGTTTCACCAATCTTTCATAAATATTCATTCATAGCTTTCAAAACAATTTCTATTTCAAACTTGAAACCTTTCAACAAAATCTGAAAGTTCTTTCATTATATGAAAGCCATTCATTTGAAAACAAATGCTTCTTGTTTCGGAAAAATTTGATCAAATATGCACAAGTTATAGCCTTTAAAGTTTAAACTTGGGTTAAATTTAAATTCCCAAAATAATGCTTTTAAAATGGTTTAAAATCCATCTATATTTTTGTATAACCTGTATTACCCTTTCAAACCATAGTTTCCAACATAATTTCAAAACTTAAACAAGATACATTCTATTCAAACTAAATTCAATTTCAAATTTCCTTTTCAACATCTTTTCATATTCAACCCAATTCCATTTCCAAAATCATTTTGGATTCAAAATTCAATCTTTAAAACCATTTCCTAATATTAAATTCAAATATCTATGACTTAACCAATTTCCTCGTGCAATCCATATTTGTGTGTGTGTGGTGTATTCCATGGGTTTTAACACAACAATACAATATCATCAATCATCACAAATCCAAGCACAACAATATCGATAAGTGGTATAATCCTATAGCACTTATCTTTATTCACAGATTCATAGATAAATAATATAAATTCATCACAGATAAATGAATTACATTCATCGTAGCTCAACATATCACAGAACATCAAACATCAGGGATATCACACAATTCAAACATCCAATAAATTCAAACATCCATATGTAAGATCAATTAATCATCTGATTAATTTAAATCAGATTAATTACTTATGAATAAATTACTAATCCTGATTAATTAACATTAATTAATTACTAACCATATTAATTAACTGTCTTTTAATCATTTGTTAATTAGCCTTTAATTAACCTTTAATAATAAATTAATCAACCTTTAATCATTAAATAATTAACCTTTAATTATTTATTTACTCTTTAATTGATTATTCTTAATTAATTACATTAATTAACTAACCCTTAATTAATAAATCATCCCTTAATTACTTTCAAATTTAATTAACCTTTAATCAATTAATTACCCTCAAATTAATTACTTTAATTAATTAATTTAATTATTCTTTAATCACTTGATTAATCAATCTTTAATCATCAATTAATTATCCTTAATTATCTTCATTAAGTAATGATCTTTAAGTAATTAACTACCCTTAATTACTTACATTAATTAATTTTAATTAATTAATCCTTTAATTAATTACATTAATTATTCTTTAATTTAATCGCAATAATTAATTAGCTTTAAATTAATTACACAAAGTAATAAGCTTTAATTTAATTACACAAAGTAATTATCTTTTAAATCAATCACATAAAGTAATTATTCATCAATTTACTTTGAAAACATCTTATCTTTAAACCTTTAATCTTTAAAACAAAATGATTATTATTAATTTATAAATTCACTTAGATTTTTAAGCTAATTAACAACTAAAAACATTTTATATTCTTAATTATTTAACTAATTATAGTATTAAGTTTATTAAATAAACTTTAAAATAAAGGTTATATATACATATATTAAAACACTTTAAACTCAAAAAAAAAAAATTAAAATACTTTATTCTTAAACCCTTAATTAGTCCAAACTTAATTAGACATTCATTATTTAAAAATAATTGGTAAAAGAATTGTTTAAACTTGAATAAGTTTTTAAGTAAAAAAAAACTTGTTATTTCCTTTTCCAAAAAACTTGACATCATAAGAACTAGAGCCCCACCCTTATTCTCCCCGAGCTCAACCCCGGGAAATTAATTCCTCATTTATTTCTAGTTAACTCACCAATCGATCTCGAGCTAATACCCGAGCAACCCTTCTTCCTCGATCACCCAACACAATCACCAGACTCCCAAACATCCTGTGCACATGCACAACTACTCCGACGAATTCCGATCATCCTCGCCCTCACCAATGAGTCGTCCATGACCTACTCAAACCCTCAGACCACTCAGATCATCAATCTCTTCCAGCATTCAAAATCGAGCCAATTAATTCTTCCTAGAACCAACCTAACGTCCGAAAAATCACTCGCTCCGACGAACTCGTCTACTGGAACCCATGCCGACCAACCCACAGCTGCCTCATGTCTCCACGCTCCGATCCCCTCATATGCGATCGCCTCAAGCTAGCCCACGATGATGCAGCAATTTCGAATTCCGACCATGACCAAAACTGGGCTAAAGCCCTAAATCTATGTCGCGCCGTCGCCTTGATGATCGGAGAACACTCTGATCATTTTTCCTGACCTTGGCAACCTCCAAGGTACCTTCATCCCAAAGCATGAGCCACCGAACTTCGCCGACCATCGGAATTCGATAAAAATGCATTTCCCGTTCAACCCTTAATATCACAATAATCCCAATCTTAAAATTCAATATATCTGTATCAAAATCGTCATTTGCTGGCACGAATCAACTTATGAAATTAAATCATGAAGTTATGATCATTGATTTCCCTGATTATAAAAGTCTTCACTCTAATTTCTATAAATTTAAAGTATTTGCTAAATTTAAATACTTGAAATTATTTTTAAAATTGATATTACACTCTTGTGATCACTTTTCCTTTTAAAAATCTTGGCCAGAAAATGTTGAGATAAAGAAATATTGATTTGTTTTGATGAGAGTGAACCTGTAACTTATGAATAGGGCTCAACATATTCGTACAGACATGCATATCAATATATATATATATATATATATATATATATATATATATATATTCAAACATTTAGGCAAAAATAAACAACATTTTCATAACATACTTCAAGTGTCAATCCAAAAATCAAATAATAGACATGTTTAAGTGAGTTTGCTCACTTGGATATTAATAAAGCAGAAAACAAGCTTTGCCTGGAAAATGTTCTTGAGTTTGAATGTCTGATTTGGATTTTTATGTTGAAGCTTGATGTTGATCATTGAGATGATCTGCTACTTTGAGTTTGATCTTTATTGAGTTGATTCTTTGCTTTGATTTACTTGAGTTTGCTGTTTGCTTCAGATTTTTTGAAGTTTATATGTTTTCTTTTCTCTGATTTTCTAGGTTTCCAGGTTTTGTTTCTTTAGTTTGATTTTTAGCAAATGAAGATGAGAAGTTTTTGAAGCCTGGTTTACAAATTTCTTATATAATTCAAATTTTAAAAGAAAAAGAATGATTTGCCACTTGTTAATTGCAAGGCATACAAAGTTTGCAAATGTTATTGTATGTTATAATTTGTTTACAAGTGTTACAAGTATAAATTTTTATGTTTCAAATCCTTTACTCAAATTTTATTTTAATCTTATATTTATATAGGTTTGTGTTTTTAAATTCTTAAGTTATATTTTCATTAATTAGTTAAATCTATGTAATATAGTTTCTTATTTTAATATGTTTTTATTAACTTATCTATTATGTTTTTATGTTTTAAACTTAAATTTATTTATAACTTAGTTCATAAGTATTTTTTAAAGGAATGAACATTAAATCTTTTTATTAAACTTAAATACTGTATATATATAAATTATATTACATGAGTTTTAAAAGAAATTGATTTGAAATATAATTATGCACTAATAAATAATCTTATTTTTATTAAAAATATTTATCTATATACATTTACTTTTATAACTATTTATATAACCTTAAGAAAAATGATTTTAAAACAAATTGTACATTAATAAATATTCATATACATAAGTTCCTTGGAAATATAAGTTAATAAATCCAATTTTATTTCTAAAATATTTGTTCTTGAATTTCAAAACCAAATTTTATTAACAATATATACATTTATTTCCAAATTTTCAAATTAATCCAAATTAGTCCCAAAAATTTATATTAATTATCAATTTTAAATCTGGCTAAAAACTGGGAATGTTACATGGGAGATGATTAAGTTAGGGACAGACCGTCCAGAAGAGAAGTATTTAATAGATAGTTAAGGATAGACTGTCCAGATGGGAAACGTTTAACAGATAGTTAAGGATATATAATGCAAAAGAAGAATATCTGGTGGATATTCGGTCAATGTTGATTATATTGTCTGGTAGGCCCGGGTTAGCCAAAGGTTAAAAGTTATCCAAACAAAACTTGTGTGTTTGAATGGATAGTTCATTATTACATGATATTTATGTATGATTACATAATGATTGCTTTATAGTATTTAGCCATTGTGGATGCAGGAGCACAAATATATGGTTTTTGAAAGGTTTTGCAAAGATATGTTTTAAAATGTTGTTAGTGAGGGGAAACCCGTTTCGCTAAGCAGCATTGCCTCACTTACATAATTATTCCGGGATGTATAATATTATTTACACTAGGCTTTATGTATGACTTGAAGTTTATGTTTTTCTCTTAGACTCTCGGGTGCTTAAAATTAATTTGAGTAGGCTGAGGGATTAAGGCCTTTTTTAGGTTTTAGTAGGAAGACGAATAAGCTACCGAAGGCATGCAGGAGGCAAAGGGATAGCTATATAGGAGTTACAGTTCTTGTTATGTTTTAATGGATTTTACGCTATGTTGTTTTGTATTAGGTCTATTATGACCATATGATTCTGATCAACCAAGGAGGTATCTTCATATACCGCTCTCATTGTATTTTGTAATAATTATATTTGATCTATGCCTGGGAACGGTTTGGGATTATGTATTATGAATGTGAAACAATTGGTTTTGAAATGTAATGAAATAAAAGTTGTTTTTAAATCTGTGTTCATATTCAAGAGCTTTTGATATTATTGATGCCATTAACATAGCCGTTTTTAGTCGCTAGAAGCTAATACTATAGATGATTGCAACATCTATAGCGCTTAGTTTTGGGCCTTTAGATAAGGGATGTTACAGAGTAACTACATAAGGTTAAATTTAGTTTCATCTAAAACAAACTCTACAAAATAATAAAAGATAAGAGTTGAAACCCTACACATTCCTAGGTCAAGGAGTTGACAAGTTGTGTGACTTGAGAGACTGCAAATAATACTTGTTCATGAGGGATATTATATGGATCACCTGCTTGGGACTTATCAATATTGATTGACTAATTTATTTTATATACAAAAGTATTGTAAACTTAAAATAAATTAGTTTTATACAAGGAATCCATAAAAAGATTATGAATATCTATTTTGTTGCATTGAGTGATAATTATTGTTTCAACAAACACCAACTTCATGACGAAGTAAATTCTTTTAAAAATTATTAGTAGTAAGGTGGATTTGGATACGATCCAAGATAAAACTGATTGCGAACAATGAAATGAAATTAGCCGAGCCAAAATGGACAAAAACTAATCAAAATGTCTAATAAGAACTCTCACATGCTAAAAATATATATTTTTCTCATCAATGTCGAGAATTTTTTTTCCTAAGTTGTCAATAAGCCATTAAGAGTTAATGAATCTAACGTACGACATGATGCGCAAATCTAAAATTGATTCGAAGTACATTATTATGGATGATTATGATGTACCCGAAGGGACATGATCCATTGGGTCTAAAAGTGTCTCTGGGAAGAAGAGTGATGTAACTGGAATATGGTAAGCTATGTTGATAGAATAACATCATAAATTTTAATTGTAGAAATTAATATAACAGATTCGTCATTCAACATAGTTAAGTTAATTCGGATTTTACTCACAAAATTATCGCTCGATATGATTCTGGATTTTGGTACATGTATGTTGAAATGGAAATTCTAAATAATAATTTAGAATATGTTGCTTGCGCTTAGTAACCATATTATCTCAAAGTCAGTGGGAGTGATTCTAAGTTTATGGGCTATTGGACAGGACCCAAGAAGTGATATAAAAGTATTGGTCAACAAGCACAGAGCAGATCAAATATTTTAACAAAAAAATCAAATTGTTTTATTTTCAATCAAAATGCAGTGGGAACATATTTCTGCAAGAAAGCATTATAAAGGTACTGAAATATTTCAAAAGTATAAATAAACAACAAACTTATAATTATTAACAATATACTTATGTTAAAAGAATTTTAGTTTGGTTGTTTAATCTCAATATTGGATTTGAAATCGATAACTTTTATAATCAGTACAGAAGGATGTTGGGATTATCCCAAAACTATAAACATGGACATTGTTATCCCACCTTTTGGAAAGGCCGTGACACCAACAACTTGACTAGAAACCAATGACAGTTCGTCCTGGAGATCGGTTATACATATGTTCACTATGGATACTGATAAAATTTTCTCGAGCCCGGATCGAACTACAATTGATATGACATAATAAACAAATCTATGAAAGTCAACATTCCAAATTTCAAGTCAATCGGAGTTCATATGCTCAAGATATTGATCGATCAAAGTTGAGAAATCCAACTCTATTCGTATCCTTCGAATTTCGTATCCATTACCCAAAAGGGATTCAGTTCGTATCCATCGCCTACTAACTTCCTTCTATCCATAAAAATAAAGCTACTTCGTATCCATCATATTAACAACATTTCGTATCCATCATACTAACAACAGTTCATATCCATCAACAATTGTCCATTTCGTATCGGTCTCCCACCATCCATCTCATATCGATCTCCCACCATCGATACGAACAACAACAACCACCGATCAATACGAGAAAGCAATATGAAGCATCGATACGAAGGCGGCCTCCAACCATCAATACGAAGTAGCATGCAAGCATCAATGCGAATAGAGCCACGCATGACGATGCGAAATAGTATCGTTACAAAGACGACATTGTCATATAAATCCAAACTTGCATTGATCATAACTTGAGATCTACAAGTCCAAATGCCGCCAAATTTTCACAGAAGCTTGCCTACAACATCAAGAATGTACTAGATAAATTTCAGCCAAAAAAGATCAATTCTTGATCGATATGAACTCCATTCATATCGCTCCCAGATCGAGTAGAAACCACCTAAACTCGATCCTGTGGGCCCATTCACATGAGAGAAGAAGTCCTCCGAGATCTGGACGAGATATTAGCTGCCTACGCTTATAAATAATGACCCTGGTCCTACAAAAAATGGACTTTTTAGCGTCTCCACGTCGATACTCTGCCAGAATTGTTATTGTGTTTCAATTGTACTGTTGTAATCCACTTGCAACCAGCAAGTTATAATCAATAACCATTAATTATTTCATAGTAGACATAGGCCATACGTCGAACCACTATAAATTCGTGTGTTTCAGCATTTTTTCTTTTCTGTTCATTGGTGTGTTTGTTAGATCTGCCTTATTTTACATTTACTTTCTTTATTTTATCTCTTCAAACACATCCAAAGAGTGTTGTGCCCAATTTTGGTGTAAACAGACATGATATTAAAATGTTTAATAAAGGAGCACCCGCATAGTGAATTCAAAACTCAACTTAATAAAGGAACATCCTGATCGTTCCATGACTGGACAGGACATAGGGATTACAACAACAATTGCTGAATTGCAATCAAGGAATGGTAAAGAAATACTACTCAACCGGTGCTTCCAGAGGCTGAAGAACCTAGCAAATATGCCAAGAACTAGAGTTGGTTGATATATCATGCTTCTAAGGTGGACTGCAACTTCCTCCAATTGACCAGCTTTTAAACTCCTGAGTTGACAACTATAGTACGTTGGCTAATATGACGACTGCTATACACTGTCTACTCTGCCTACTCAAAGCATAGCTAGTCACCATTGAACCATTTCAAATGCCCGCATCTTAATCATACCATGTCCACATGACTAGAAGCATGACATACGACCTTAAGAGGACTTCCTTAATACCTTATATGGGCCCCCTGCTTGGGTGAAAACTAGAAATAATCACCAATCTATGAGCCCATCTTAACCAATTCACCAATCCAATCGGCATCACCAACCATTTGAACGTTGGGAAATCATGCATACATCATTCACTAGTGTTACATGACCACATAGCTAAAAATGGACCTGACAACGATAATTGGAGTATCGTTCCTAGTCGAGACCCATTCATTGAAACTGTTCTACATACAAAATTTCCAGTGAAAATTCAACATGTTGACCATGCCGGTGTACTATGGAAAAACAACCCCATACACTACCGCATGAAGTGGGAATGGCGCATGGATTTCATCAAGAGTGATGAATGCCATTAAATGCAGATGGCTTCCCCCATTCCTCAAAGAAGGCTGTCAATCGTGTTTAGACATACTAGTTCTACTTCTCATATTGCTGAAGGGAATAAATAAGATGGCAGCAAATGAATTGATCAAAATCCACAGCCCGTTGCTGCCAACATTTATATATGAAATCATCACTAGAGCACATTCCCAGACTTTGACAAGAGAACTAGTGGATAACCGCCAACAACTAAACCAACATATTGTATCCAATATTGAGTTGATGAACTAGATGAAGGATCAATATGGTGAGATAAGGAGGGAACCTACTCCATACTCTAGATCGGAAAACTCCTCTTCTTTTGGTGTCTAACGTGGACACCAATGCCACAAGGCTGCTCTAGAAAGGATAGCTTGGAAAATATGTGCAAGCCCCATAAAATGATGGGTAGGGAACCCCATGACCCATATCGATCAAGAACTTTGATTAAACTGAACCACTTTCGCTAAACTTCCAAATAAGAAGGGCTGTACCAAAGTGCAATAGTGAGCATACGACGCTGCTCCACTTATCAGTGAGATTTGATCAGATCTCTTTTGAATTATTTCTATTTCTATTTCATTTATGTTGCGAAGTATGACCAACTTGAAATAAACTGCTTGCAAATGGTGCAGGTAACCGAGTGCTCATGGGTCGGTGCCAAAAACCTCCTTGAACTATGATTAAGTAATTGAGGTATCATTATGACGAGCGGTATTCAACCAAAGATCAGCTACTATATGCCCCTGGCTTGGGGGAAGGGCATCAAAATGGGAGAGACTGATAAGTTTAGGACTCCAGTACAAAGTGGATGCAACCGACCATCCACTCATCCGCCTATGCAATTTAATTACGAGATCTGAGAAAGACTTAGAGTTATATGTTCCAACAACGCACTCTCCATCTCGTACTTGAAGCTCGCCAAAATACTTATGCTTCTTTTGATGCCCAGTAAGATCGAAACCATACCAGGGGTGGACATGATATGACCATCTATACATCAAATCTATATTAGACACTTGGGGTTATTTGATAATAGAAGTTTAAAGTGGATGTGATTTGACCATTCACTCTCCCGTTTACATCTATGACTAGGCAAAACAATCATGCCTTAAACCGACTTCATCAGGGGTCAACCCTCAATTTAAAGTCATCATTGACCGACTGCCTATTCGATAACCATCATGAGCCATCTTTTCAACTCTCTTCCTTAGCTCGATTGGAAGAATGCGAAGTATAAAGAGGATGTGACTCGACCGTTTACTCTCCAATTCCTACACCAAACTTAAGGGAAAATGCACAATTCAAAGTGGATGTAGTTCGACCATCCTCTCCTCTGCTTGAGCTTAAAGCATGCCAGATCACTAATCTTGCTCCTCAGACTTGGCAGAAGCAGAATCCAAATGAACACGGATGTGATCCAACCGTCTATAAACTAAATCTCACCCTTCGTTGAGG
Organism: Allium cepa; assembly: GCA_030765085.1. Classification (NCBI taxonomy): domain Eukaryota; kingdom Viridiplantae; phylum Streptophyta; class Magnoliopsida; order Asparagales; family Amaryllidaceae; genus Allium; species Allium cepa. Next base: position 543,339,404 of record CM060940.1, on the reverse strand, counting down.
GCAGATAAGTGGAAATTAATCGAGATCCCATCGATCACTCGCTAACTGAAGCCCCAAGCTCAGGGACAAGCTATCACACTGAAGCCAAAGGATTAATACACGACAATCCTCTAACTAACTCCGGCTCCCAGAGTGCGAGCTGGAGCATAATCTTATGAGCGTGGGCATGAGGAGGGTGGATCCGTCCACCTAATGACTTCGTCCTTGTTCAACCTAAGCCCGAGGAGGATGGATCTGTCCATCTAATGACCTCGCCTTTCATATTTACAAGCTCAAGGAAGGTGGATCTGTCCATCTAATGACTTCGCTTGTCTACTCAGGATGGATGTGATACGACCATCCACGTACCTGATCAACTTCTTGTTCCCAGAGTGTGATCGAAATCCTAAATCCTAAATCCTAAATATATGTGACTAACCATCTATCGGCCAACTCCAGATTCCCAAAGTGTGAACTGGAGTATAAACATCAAAACGGATGTGATCGACCACCCGTAAAACAACTTTAAGTCCTCGAAGTGCGGACATAATCCTAAAATACTAATTGGGTATGACTGACCACCCATCAACTAACTCCAGATACCCAGAGAACGAACTAGAGTATAAAACACCGACTCATTCTTATCCCGAGAGCATGGACTGGAGCATAAATGCCAAATGAGTGTGACTGACCACCCATTAACTAACTCTAGATTCCCAGAGTACGAACTGGAGTATAAACATCAACTAACTCTAGATTCTCATAGGGCGAACTGGAGTATAAACATTAACTAACTCTAGATTCTCAGAGTGCGAACTAGAGTATAAACATCAACTAACTCCAGATCCTCAGAGTGCGAACTGGAGTATAAACATCAATTAACTCTAGATTCCCAAAGTGCGAACTGGAGTATAAACATCAACTAACTCTAAGTCCCCTGAGTGTGGACTGGAGTATAAACATCAACTAACTCTAAGTTCCCAGAGTGTGGACTAGATTATAAACACCAACTGGGTGCGATTGACCACCCGTCAACTAACTTTGGTCCCGAGAACGTGGACTGGAGTATAAACACCAAATGGGTGTGACTGACAACCCATCAACCAACTCCATTCCTCAAAGCATGGTTTGGAATATAAATACCAAAAGGGATGCAATTCAACTCCCCATCTATCAAATCTGATTCGTAAGCAAGTTCTATAGTACAAAAAGCGGATGTGGTTCGACCGTCTGCTTACCAACTCTTCCTCTGACATGGGGCACACTTATCACAAAAAATCGGATGCAATCCGACCATCTAGTACTAAGCCGTAACGACACGACCGTCCATGCATCAACTCTTGTCCCCGGCACGGGACCCATAATAAAATTTTATAGGGATGCACTCCAACCCTACAAGACAAAATTTCTTCCTTGATTCGACAGGGAGACACAGATTCGCAAAATGGACCTAGCTGAACGTCCTATTGTATAATGGATGTGACAATCCATCCTACTGCAAATGACTGTGACACGACCATTTATCTGCTAACTCTCGCCTATGATTTAACGGGTTGTGCATGCAACATGGACGGATGTGAGCCAACCATCCGCCAATCAATTCCTTCTTACAGTTCAGTGGGAGAAGCATCAAATTAAAGTTGTCGTAATGTGACCGACCACACTTCGACTTTCTCCATTGACTAGTGCTAGAGGAATTAATCGAGGAAAATACGGTCCAACCATTTTTTGCTAAAACTCTTAGTCCCTAGAGTGCGAACAGGGGTATAAACATCAAATAGCTATAATTAATGGCCCTTCAACTGACTCTGATCCCCAAGGTGCAGCTATGAGCACAGACAAATGAACAACTGTGATTCGACCATTCATTCACCAACTCTGACCTAAAGTAGACGGGAGGAGTATAAACTCACTACAGATGCAAGTAGACCATCCACAAACTAACTCTGCTAATCCAAGACTGGGGGCAGAAGAATAAACCACTGAACGAAGAGAAAGGTGACTCGCTATATCGCCACCTTAGCATCCTTTACAACTTAAGGCAACGACTAAAAGGAGGCCTTAATGCTAACTAATCAAAATGGTGATCGAAGTTGGGGAAACCAATTATATCGTACCACCAAATCGATAGGTAATATCGATCTGCACCTTTCATATCATACCATTAGATCGACATGAAATGAGGCTGATCATTCTACATCGTGCTTTTGAATCGACGGTCAATATCAATCCTCTTTGACTACAAATCGATGTGACCCGAACGTCCATCGAATACCTTTGACCATCAGAGTATGGATAGTAGAATAAACCACGAATGAGTGTACTTGACCATTCATCCTCCATCACCTTCCTTCGATCCGTCAAGAAGAGCATAAGACCAGATGAGCATGACAACGACCGCATTTGAGTTGACTTTATCCCTAGATCTAATGGGAGAAAGTAAATTGAAATGGATGTGGTTGATCACCCAACTCCAAAAGAATACAATGCGACCATTCATTCTTTGACTCTTACCATGATCCGACTAAACAAGCAATTCACAATAAGTGCAACCTAAATGTTCGCGCATCGATTCTTACCCTCAATTCAACAAGGGAAGCATCAATCCTGCATTGGATCTGACTGGACGATTCACTCTTTAGTTTTTTCCTGAGTATGATGACATAAGAAGCAAAGAGAATGTCATTGACCTTCCAAAACCAAGCTCATGTCCGAATGTCGGAAAAGGAACAATGTATTCCGCCTAGAGGAAAGAACAAGAACATAATGTAGGATAGACACGGTTCAGCTTTCCATCAGTTAACTCGATCCCATGGTTCAATGGGATAGAATACGAAATTGAAGTGGACATGATCTGCCTTTCCACATATCGGTTAGACTTGGGGTCGCATGTGAGAGATAAGATGAATAAGGATTGATCGTTCATCGAACAACTCTGGCTCTTATGACTTGGACTACAATATAAACACGGTAAGGGCTAGGATCGACCATTCAGTCAACACATCCATTAACCCCAGATTGGGGGAAAAAGAATGATTATCCAAGAGTTGAATATGACAACTAGATCCTATGACCTGTGCCTTATATTCATAACAACTCAAGGTTACGGCCGAAAGGATGCCTAGGGATAGAATCATCAGATCAATGCCTGAACTTATAGTAGCTGATCATTATTCTGTCCCTTACAATGAGCAATGGACCACGAGTACATTGAATGAAAAGTGCATCATTCAAAAACACAAGTAAATTTAATCTCAAAGCTAGAGCCAGCTATGTAGCAGCATGCAGTACAAGGCTAAGTTCTACTAGTCCTTTGATTCAACGTCCCTACAAGCCTGATCATTTACCATTGCAAATAAACACATGAAGCGTCTACAACCCATCACGAGTATTAAAGATCAGATCACAACTCTGTGGAATGATGATGAAAGATTCAACTGCTTTGCTCCACGTGAATTTGATATGTTTGCTTGGACTCAATCTTATGTGTATATATGGACTCTCACCAACCATTGAGAACCCTGCATTAAATGTCAACCCTCGGCATTTCTCGGTGAATAAAAATGAAGCATGTGGATCTAGAAAGATCAGCTGCACTTAAAAAGGAGGCAAATCTACTCAAAACCAATAGGTTTATACACGATGTCCTCTACCCAAAATGAGTTTCCAATCCTTTACTTATAAGAGAAACAAACGGAGAGTGGCGAATGTACACCGACTACTCAGATTTTCATGAGGCAAGGTAAAGCATAGCTTCCCACTTCCAATGATCAACCAACTAATGGACTCGACCATCAGACATGAATTACTCTCATCCATGGACCCAAACTCTAGATACAATCATATACGGAAGCATGTCCCAGACCAGGAATACAACTGTTTCATTACCGACCCGGGCCTATAGTGCTATGTTGCAATCCTTGGATCAAACTTGAGAACACTTATGCTACTTACCAAAGGATGATTAATAGATCATTCAAAAATCAGATCGAACGATCGATGAATGTATATGTGTTTAATATGCTCGTGAGATCACGACCATTAAACGACCACGTCGTTGACTTGGCAAAGATATTCAGTGCACTTCATCAACCGCAAAATGAAACTTGATCCTTTGAAATGCTCTTTCAGCGTTGCATAAGAAGAATTCTTGGGTTCCATCATCAATTCTTGTGGGATTGAGGTTAATGTTAGAAAATTCTGAAGATTAGAGTCATCCATGTACTGAGGAAACCAAGCAGGTGTAGAGCTAAGTCAGAAGATTATCCTAAGCTAATTCAACTCTAGGCTATCTACAGGTGTATTCTCTTCTTCAACCTGACCAAGAGAAGGAAGAGAACTTTTGAATGGACTAACAACTACGTTGATGCAGTTCTAGCTCTGATAGATTTCTTAGAGAATTTTACCTAAGCTGTTGGATAGCGAAGATTTATACATCAATTGGGCCATGTCAACACATGCCATAAGCATCCCATTACTATATGAAGAGAAACAAATCCAAAGACCGGTATATGATGAAAGCTAGCAATTGACAAGCTTACCCCGTTAACGTCTGTTTTGACCAATCATTACGATAGGTCCAATGGCAACCTTAGATGTCTAAAAGGGCACTCAAATGGAATATCGAGCTAAGCCAATTTGATATCACTTATCTCCCTCAGAGAGCTATCCATGGTCAAATGTTAGCATACTTCACATCTGAATTCACTACATGAGACGATTCTCCGAAGAATAGTGGGGAACCATCAAACCGATGGAGAATGTACACAGATGGAACTTTCAATAATCGGCTTTCTAACGTTGAAGTTTCGTTGATGAATCCTGAGGAACGGTCGATCTGCTACGCCCTGAAACTCAACTTCCCTACAACAAATAATGAAGCTAAGTATGAACCCTTGATCGCACGCTCAAACTTACAAGAAAACTAGGAGTGGAAACTTTACATATCTTAGGTGATTTCTGATTAGTGGTATGCCAAGGTAGGGAGGATTATCGGACTAGGGGGCAACGTCTTGCTCCTTATCTTAGCTGGATCCGAAAGCTACTAGCCGACTTCGAAATTACACCATTACACACATCCTCGAAGAATAAAATAAAAAAGCCAAGTCACTAGCCAAGCTAGCCAGTCCTCGAAATGCGCCGCAAAAAGACTTTGTCCCAGTTGAAATACTTATTATTCCAAGCATTGACAAATGAAGATCAACAAGATTTTAGAGATGGACCTAGAAAAGGAGTAATGGATGACTCCTATCAAAGATTATCCACAATCGAGGATTCTTCTTAAATAAAAGAGTGAGAAATGGAATAACCTCTGTGAAGCATCAATACATGATTATGTCTAGATCATTCAACTCCATCTATACAAAGCATCTCTTGTATCCATCAATTCGAGACCCAATATTATATATCCATCGATACGAAGCATACATTCCCAACATCTTAGATCGATCCAAGAGAGGATCGATACAAAGGAAGGATTTAAAACAACCATCGAACGTTGTTACAACTCGAATTTCACATCGATTAGGAGAGGATCAATACGAAACTCAATCCAAACAAAAACTAAAGAACTTGGCAGCGACCTGTGAGCATACAAACATGAATAGGAGTCAGGTTAACATACGTGCATGTATGATGGACTAATATTCAATTTTCTAAATTCACAAAAATTGAATGCTCTCCTGGTGACAATTACAACGGTGAACAACAAATTGCTGACACTCAACGCTCAGTTACAATGATGCACTACATAATCATTGGCAGTCAATAGTCCAACGTTTATTTTATTGGACATAAATCAAAGGTTACATCTTATGACAAAAAGACAACAACTACTCAACGAATCAGATAGAACATTTTCAGAATGAAGATTGTAGCTTTTCAAAGCACGTCATGTTCATACAAGACATACTTTGGGAGGAAATGTTATCCTGCCTTTTGGCAAGGCCGTGACACCAAGAACTTGACTAGAAACCAGTGACAGTTCATCCTGGAGATCGATTATACATAGGTTCATTACTGATACTGATAAATTTTGTCCAAGTCCGGATCGAGCTATAATTGATATGACACAACAAGCAAAGCAATGAAATTCAACGTTTCAAATTTCAAGTCAATCGGAGTTTGTATGCTCAAGATGTTGATCGATCAATGTTGAGAAATTCAACTCTATTCGTATCCATCCAATTTCGTATCCATTCCCCTAGAGAGATTCAGTTCATATCCATCGCCTACTAACGTCCTTCGTATCTGTCAAAATGAAGCTACTTTGTATCCATCATGTTAACAACACTTCGTATCCATCATGTTAACAACACTTCGTATCCATCAACAAGTGTCCATTTCGTATTGGTCTCCCTCCATCCATCTTGTATCGATCTCCCACCATCAATTCAAACAACAACAACAACCGCTCGATACGAAGAAACCAACATGAAGCATCAATACGAAGGCGGCCTCCAACTATCGATACGAAGTAGCATGCAAGCATCGATACGAACAGAGCCATGCATGACCGAAGAGAAATAGTATCAATACGAAGACGAAAATTTCATACAAATGCAAACTTGCATCGATTATAACTTGAGATCTACAAGTCCAAATGCCGTCAAATTTTCACAGGAGCTTGCCTACAACGTCAAGAATGTACCAGATAATTTCAGCCAAAAAGGATCAATTCTTGGTCGATAAAATTCCATTCGTATCGCTCCAAGATCGAGTCGAAACCACTTGAACTCGATCCCATCGGCCCACCCATGTGAGAGAAGAAATCCTATGAGATCTGGGCGAGATATTTACTGCCTACGTCTATAAATAGCGACCCTGGACCTATAGAAAATGGAATTTTTGGCCTCTCTACATCGATATTCTACCAAAATTGCTATTGTATTTTGATTGTACTATTGCAGTCCACTTGTAACCAGCGAGTTATAATCAATAAACATCAATCATTTCATAGTAGACGTAGGCCATACGCCGAACCACTCTACTTTATTTTATCTCTTCAAACACATTCGAAGAGTGTTGTGCCAATTTGATGCAAACAGACATCATATTAAAATGTTTAATATGGAGTAAGTAAGATGAACTGCTTATGCATATGCAATATGAATTATCATACATATTGTATTATCTGCAACATCACATTTCCCTTAGGTATTTGATACATAGGCATGTATAGAATCAAAATTAAGATCGCTAAATGATAGTTTAGTGTGTTCTCGAGTATTTGTAAAATACTAGAAAACTGTTTATAGAAACAACGAACCCCTTATGAAGGAGTGTAAGAATTTGAACTCCATAAATTATATCGAGTATAGTATGTCCATTCCAAATTCATGATCATTCCAAGGTTAAGATCTTTAAGTCGGAAATGATCCAAAAAATAAGTAGTGGTTGATTCGCCAAAGGCTAGGTACATCGCTTTGAATAGCTCGGCAATTTAAGAGTATAAATGAATGCACAAATTTATAACTGAGCTGGTGGTGATTCCAGATCTCATGACATTGTTTTACGATAACAATGTTATGATACAGTTCATAAAAGCACCTTAAGCTCGGTAGAAGTTGAAAAACATATTCTAAAGGGTTCCACATGACAAAGACGGTTTATCAGCATCAGAGAGAGTAAATTGACAAAGTAGGTAATTAAAACAATATAGTATACCTATTCACTAAGGAACTGGTCATATTAGTTTTTGAGAAAACTGATTGAAGAAGTTGGAATACAATTCCATAATTGACCAAAAGTGGATGTGGGAGATTGATAGAGTTAGGATATGCCCTAGGAGCAATTGAGTAATTTGTTACATATATCTAACTAGATAACCAATCTTGTTCATAATAAAGGTGTTTGATTTATGTAACATAATCTGTTATATTGTAGTGTAGTTATAGGTAATTAATGCAAAGTATATTAAATAGGAAATCCTTAAATGATATGTTATTTGATAGTAATATGACGTCATTATGAAAAATTTATTATATTAAAATAACATATTATTTTAAATGTTTTGAGTCAAAATGTTTCGAGAAAGAATAATGATTCATCCATTGAGGCTAGAGTACATATCACTCTCCAAAAGTTGGATAATGTATTACTCATGGTTGTAGAGGCACCAAGGGGTTACATATTGATAGTTGGTATATGACTATGGAATGACTCACTCGAAAGTTTTATGTTGGTTATTATATCTGAGGTCAAATAGAGAATATTAGATGATGATGTTATAAAGTTCCCTCGAATTGAGAATACTATGGAACTTTGATGCGACATTCCTCTTTGATTATAGTTAATCAATGCATGACGATCCAATCAAGAGACTATAATTGGGTCTGAGTTGAAGCATTAGAAGTGAAGCGCCATGCAATAGGGGATTCGCTTCCTTAATTGTAAGGAATTTGTATCATGTTCGACTATATTCGACTCAAAGTCAAAGTTTCTAGCCAAAGCAGTATCGTTAATTATTATTATTATTATTATTATTATCATCATCATCGAACCATGGATTTTGTTTTTGGACCAATCAAATTAAATACGGATGATATTAGAATTTTGAAAAAACCACTTTCCATAAGTCCTAAGTGGTATGGTTTTGACAAAGAGAATTGTGTAAATAATCATTACTACCATATACTGCTTATAATAAAAAATTAGATTTTACCAAAAAGATGTGTAAGTGATAAATTCAATCAAAATATCAGGCCACTATCTGTAACAACCCACACCTTAATGGGCCTAAATTTTCACTAAATCAAAACAAAGTCACTAGACTATAGATCATTGGTGCTAGTATCTTGTAAATAAAATAAGCATATCAGAGAACTATCGATATAAACTCATAGTGGAAAAGTAAATTATAATAAACATATATTTATTAACCAACGTGTGCCCTTGTCATTATAGAGCATGCATGTCCTTCCACTATTCCCACCTTTTACCAGTACATGTCTCTCTAATTTATCCCGTGGGTTGTAATAAGAAGGGGTCAGAACAACGTTTTGGTGATTGGTAAGTTACATACTTTATACATAACACTAGTTTATGCTGATCGTCTTCCATTACATGCTATGTCTTCTACTTTAACTTAGTCATCTTGAATTCATGTATGTGTATGATATTCCCTACCTACTCAAGGTATACAATGACTACATACATACATATATGTGTATATATATAAGTACTACATCCCCCTTTGGAGCAGGATACTTTCCCCATTGTATCCGTAACTCTACACCTACGCTAGATATCCACCATCTGTTTTTAGAACGAATTATCTGCATACACCGAGGATCTTCCCATTAGTTCCTAATAATGACAGTACAACTATTAGCTTATTAAACTCGCTTTAGATTGAGGACTTTGTTCCTCATATAAATCATGGACTTAGCTCCACCGACTATTAAGAACTCATCTCCTCAGACTACCCTATTTGCTTGAAAGACCTCAACTAAGGGTTATCTAGCCATGTCTCTCAACAAAATAATTAAACAACCGTAAGGTGGTGCATGTCCCAGACATTATTTATGCTAGTAGGAGGCGTAGTTCATTTAGACGTAACCCTTGTCTTTCTACTGACAGTCTCAGGACGATGACGTTCTTTACCTACGTGTACAGTCCTACCCCTCACATATATGGTACCAACCTTGCTGATATAGCGTTGAGCCTACGCTCACCATTCCATTTAGATTGCCTAATACAACCAAGGAAATGCACACTTGGTTACTTAACACAAACCTCCTAAGTGTTGAAGTAGGCCCTGCTTGGCCCTTTGACACTTCAACCGAGGCGAACTGCTACTTTGGTGTGTTTCGTTCACGTATACACGAACATATATTCCCACAAATCCTACAATTGGATATGTCCCACATCACTATAATATATACATAACTACTAGTAGCCCTTGCAGTTGGTAGACTTGTGTTGTGTAACACTGCTGACCTTGCATTCCAACCCACATTAATGAATATGTCATTTTTAATTAATCTAAGTTATTGACTATATTCAATAATTAACACCCCGCCATAAATATGTACTTGAGGCTATATTTATTTATTTACTACGCCTCTTATGTTCATTTGTTAATATTCAGTTAATTTTACATAACTTCTTGTTACATTAACGCTCTTTAATGTCATTCGCCACTTACTTCTAAATTTAGTAGATTAAATATCTTTTACTGCTTAACTTCCACTTAGCACTATTAAATATTGTTACCGTCCATTTTCAACCATTAAATACCTTTCTACAATTATTGTATCATCTTAATTTCCTATCACTTTGTTTATTTTTCTCTTTTTATTTTTTATTTTCGGACTTATCTTAAATCCCATATATCAAATTCACAATTAAATTATTGTTATCATCACTTCTTACATTACTTTGGTTTATACTTAGGGATTTCTGCATTTTAATACATTAGAATTACATCTTTCCAAAAGGTAACTTTAGACTATAATTTTCCTTAAATTAACTAAAGAGAACTCGTGTTAAATTTAGCGTTACAAGGAAGTATATTTTCTATTATTATTAAAATATACAGTACAAAATACGTTAAATATCCTTATTTTGTACATCACTTTCTTTTAGGCATGTTCCTTGTTATTTCGAACAATACATCTTATACATGACCATAAAACTAGATAATCTATAGAAATTTACATCGCAACTCATTTCATTTCAATGACATAAAGTGATACTTAAATTACAATTCAAATTATATTGACTTCCAATTTATATTTATTAATATATAGCATTCAACCAATAGCCTGGCATTATTATATGGTATTATAAATTTAGTGACTACTTTCACCCTTACTTTCCAGATTCAAGTATATGCAATATTTAATTAAAGTTAACAATTCATAGGATATGTATACATGGTTCTCAAATTCATACGTACACACATACACACATGTATACATAAGCATACGACTCTAAAATTACTTCAGGCATCTAAGGAACAAATTTACAACGTTATAAATCCAATATTATATAAAAAATATACTTTTTCACTCGCTCTAAGCTTTCAAATCTCCAAACCTAAATCCTATTATTTTTATTTGACTCTCTTTCTTCCTATCAAAATGTGTATTAACGCGCATACATAATTATTAGAATTATAGTTCTGAGAAGAGATTTGAGTTGAATGTAGTCGTAAAGTTTTAGATTTAAAATTTACTTCTTCTTTGCAGAATTGATTCACCCCTTATTATTCCCCTCTTTTATTTTCTTTTATTTTTCACGCACATATATATAATATATTATTTCATAATTTCTAGATTTTCTTGATTTTGTGGAGAAAAGTAAATTGCAGAGCTTTGCTCCTTAAGTTAGAAAATATGAGAGGAAAAGTGAGGGGTTGTGCCTGTATTTATCGATGCATGAATCAATTCCATACGTTAGATTTTAATTAATTGAATTCGAGCCGTTCGGCCTAGGTTCAATGTCCAACTGCTAGTTGATGACCAGTCGACCGCTCATGCATAGGCAGTCGACCGCTTGAGATCGACCAGGCATAATAAGCTTGCCAATCAGCTGTTGTTTATATAATTAAATTATTTAAGTTGGTTTATTTCCTTCTACGACCAATCTAACTTCATCTAATTTGATTTGACGCTGATCTTCTTTGATAACTTCCTTTAAATATCTGATTTGATTAGATTTAACATAGCCAATTACTTAAATAACAAGATTTGCGTCTAATGTTTACATTGATTGATACTTATTTACTTCCACACTCAATTGTTTACTTACACGCTCTCTTAATTAGATTTAGTTTAATTGAGAGCCCTTAATTAACATTTCTATTTAATGTTCCTTCTTCATAACAAGTTATTAACATTTATTTCCATAAATGCTTTTGAATTATTTCCGATCCAGAAACTTCAAACATTAATAAATTTTTCGTTTGAACTCCAATTTCAAAATTTTCCATAAAAAAATCGATCAAAAATTGTCATGGACATAATAGTGCCAGTTTCATAGCCAAATTCTGACATTTTCAAAAATTCTATTTTTGGGCTTTAAAGATTATTTATTAATTCTCTTTAATATATTATCATTCAATTTATGAGGTGTTACATTAGCTATAGTGATGTGTGAACGCTAATATTTGAATCGTTTAATATTAATTGCTGATTGAATTTAAACCTTTGACTCGCACAATCGTAATGATGAAAATTCCAAAAAAGTACACAATTTAATTAGTTTATAATCGTTTCAAGTAAATTAAATTTATTAACATTGATGAAATATAAAATATTGTATTTAATCTTATTTGATGTTTGAATACCATTGTATTCGATGAAAGCATGTATATAAAGTTATAATTGTGTGCGTATCGATATGCGAAATAAATAGAAATTAAATTGATTTAAAATAATTAGTTACTATACCGTTTTTGAAATTTTGAGGATCCATATTTTTTGCACCAAAAGTTGGCACAAACACCCAATAAATTATATGTAGAGAAACAAATAAAGAAAAAAAACCGGGTAAACAAGCAGAGAATAGGTAACAAAACAATGACAAACAGATTTATAATGGTCTGGCATTGATTGCCTACATTCACTTTAAGGACATTACTTTATCAGTTACCTGAATTTCTGACTACCAGAGGGATCGGATCAGAATCCATAATTACAATGGAGTACAAAGAAAACAATAGTGTAATGATCCTTCAAATGAGCTGTAAACCTTGTATTTATAAGCGTAGATAACCGAATATCTTTTTGAAAATTCGTCGGCAGAATCTCCAGATGTAAACAAGGTCACCTAGGAAATTTGAAGCCCAATTCCCAATATCTAGTGATCGGGGCCGATTGGTCTTCTTGGCCAGGTGGCGAACTATGATCGGTCAGGTGGGTCTCCCTTTATGCTAGCTTCATATTTCCAAAGTTGTTTGCATATATGCTTTCAAATTTTAAGAGATATCAATTGATTCCTAATGAGTTGAACTACTGATCCAAGTTGTTCATAACCGTGGTGATCCAATATGATCCCTTGCCTTGGGGAAGCACTATTCTATACTTAGAATGTTCTGCAGAGTCTATGTCTTGGCTTTGCTTAATAGTTACTTCGTATTGCCATCTGTGCTTGATCTCTGGACTAAGTGAATACCTCTTTGAACTGCTTTCCTTGTCTATTATCGAGTCTAACTTGTCCGACCGATCTTACTATAGCTAGATCAAAAGGTCGGATAACACTTGCCACTACGTATTATTTCAAAGATAACGTGCTTTGAATCAAAGCAGGTGAGAATTACCATGAAGAGTTCCATTCAGTTTCCTGAATAGTTGTTATCCTTCCATTTAGTTGTCTTTCCAAAGATCCATATCTCTCTCTATTTGTCATGATTCTTGATCAATATTTGTTAATATATAAATCCGAAGTGTAATCCCCGATCTTTGTCTATGTTCGTTTCTATCGAGATTGCCAATTGGGTAAGAAGCTTTGATTATTTGTAGCGACATCTTCTCTGCGAAATCCAGGTGTTAATCCAAAAAGTGGATCAACACCCTAGGCTGAGCATGATAGCACCTGCCCTCTTAATCAAGGCAACTAACATAGAAAAAAGAAATAGTAAATCGTAGAAAAAGTAAAGAGAAAAGAAATTTTTATAGTGGTTTGGCTGTTAACAAAGCCTACATCGACTTTGTAGCTTTTATGGATCAACTGCTGTTACAAAGGAGTTCGGATTACAATATAATTCTTCTTTCCTAAGTTAGATAAAACCACCATCATTAGAGACAACCGAAAGGATTTCAGTGCCCCTTTAATGGCTATTGTGAGGGAGAACAAGAGTAAAGAAAAAGATAGAGTTTCAGTAGAGATAAGAGCAGATCCTTTTTCTGTTGCAGATGGGATGTTATTTATAGGAGCTGGAGAGCACTTGGGCTAGAGACGCATTACTAGAAGCCTGCATTCATCATATAGAGGAAGTCAAGAAAGATTGAAGGTCATCGAAGCAAAGTATTTGGATCTGTACTGATCTGATCTAGTTGGATTGGTATCAATCCAAATAGTTAAGCAATTTTGATGCTTCGAAGACTTGGTTGTCTTTCTTGCCTGGTTATGATACTCTCCATGTAGTTTATTAGCTTGTTGGCTTGTTTTGACTATGATTCACCAATTGGTTTGATTGAATTGTAATCTGAATCAGATAAGTCTTCACTTCTTAAACTCGGATGCTTGGAATGTTATCAAACTCTATGGATAAGCTTAGTGAGTCCTAGAAGTTTAAGACAAGTGGAACGGAGATCTAATAAATAAATATTTTGGATCGGTACCGATCCAATTGGACCGGATCTATAGCGACCTAAAATGTTGACCTAAAAATGGCCCAAACTTCTTGGGGTCCTTTATCTTGTACATCTAGGCCTTCCGATCAACTTTCAAGTCATTATTGTTTAATCAACATATTGCAACTCCTTTTGAATTCTACTGGGTTAAAACCTTGGTTAACATTTGCCCCTTAGAGTACGCTTTCATTGAAAACAAGGTATGTTATAGAATTGTTTATCTCTGGGCTTTTGTTTTAAGGAATTTCATTGGTCGTGTTGAGTTATCTCGTGATATACCAGTGAGCTTTTCAGCTTTCAATGTGGATCATCATTGCTCGTGATTACTCAGTAATTTGGACTTGTGTTTTTCAAGAATATATATGAACATCGAGTAGATCGCATAAAGAAAATTTAGAACTATTTGGAGGTGTAAATTTGGATCGATATCGATCCAAGTACTTCATAATTTTTTCACAGTTTATCTTTCTTTGTTTTTTTGTATTTGAGCCAGCCCCTCGCTTTGATTTATTTCCATCCGACTTAATCCCTCACTTCTTCGGCCGATCCAACCCAAGCTAGTTGATCTAATCATTCCTTCCATCAAAGAGCCATCTTCGTTGATCTCCACCACCAATGCCACCAACCACTTTCTCCTAAAGTCATTGGCGATGATTAGAACAAGGAATCATCACCAAAAAGCCCAACTTCGTGAAGACTGCCAATCCGATCCGAGTGAACTTCTAGTTTTAGGTCTCCCTAAACTAAAGCTCGATTTATCTACTCCAATTCGAAGGTTGGTAGCATGAACTTTGGCATATTACTACATTAGTGAATGGTGATGAAGTTATGTAGATGTAGGATATAGTGGTAGATTAGAGTTGATTGTGACTTTGAGGAGAAGATAGTAACTCGAGTCCTGAATTTTCATGAAATGAAGTTAGGTTTTGCCTCGACACTCGACATGTTTTACTATCTTCATCCATTGGGTTAGAATTGAATGGCTTCGAGTTACACATTCAATCCTGGCACATCATCTTGTGGATTGAGTTTGGTTTTTCTAGGAATGATAATAGCTTAAGGTAGTGTGTTGTGTGCAGCTCATGCTATTATCACCTTCCAGAGAACTAAAATTAACTTATGCTGAGAATTCTTTACTTTATTTGGACCCATCGATCTATATTTGCTCGCTTCAGATTGGTCATGTCATTGCATAGTTATCGTATCTAGAATAGTAAGTGCTTTTCGTGTCGTTTTGGACGATGGATCCATTATCAATTGTTGATTGGTAAGGGGTAAGTATATGAGAAATGAAATTAACAGGTGATACAGATCGCTCTTTCCAGTATGAATGAGCAATTTTTCATAGCGTTTTAGGATACCGGACCTATTCTCACTTAGACTACACATCACACACACTCTCGACTAACACTTGAATCTGATCGATGGTTGGTATACATCTATTGTCTCCGGATTTCAACTTTCAACAAAACAAGGGTCTACAGTTTAGAGATTAGGCGCACTTGACCATTTTGGACACAAGCTTTCTTATATATAATTAAGTGCAAATCTTCTTTGGCGCAGACAAGTTGATGGGAACTCACCTCTTTCTAAAGTGGAGTTATCGTTAATCCCATCTGAATTCGCCTCTTCCATAACTTCAGGTCAATATGGTCGTATGATTCTAGTTCGTCCTATTGTCGATTGCACTCCTAATTTCAGAGTCTTGCTTGATCCTCCGGAAAAAGCTCCTACAATTCTTACACATGGGATGTTGCGAAGCATTTGCTTGCAATATGGTATCGTAAAAGGCGACATACTTCTACCATCAAGAGGAGAATTTGACCATAGGTTACCTTCTGATACTACATTGCCACCAATATATGTGCATGTACGGTGTAGTGACCTCATTCAATCGCTTCTTAATGAGAACACTTCAGAACATAGGGTTGGCTCCATTCTAGATTCTTCCAAACGGAACGTCATGTTGACGTGCTTATATGTTTTATTGTTTAACGACCAATTTCCTATCAGATTATAAAATAGCCGATCATATTTGAATTTAAAATAACCATAAGCGGACGATGTATGATTGTATCACGTATGCGAGTACAAATTGATCCGTAGGAAATTGTATTGATTTTAAAATTTCTATTCAATCAAACTAAACCAAGAATTTGAGATTATGTTAAGCTATAAAAAATATAAAAAATAACAAAAGCTAAAATGGATAAAAATATGAGAGTTTGAAGGTAATTTAGAGGTAAATTCCTTCTCATGATCACATAAATCAACATACATGAACTTATAATCTCTCTTTTTCTGTCAATAGTTAATCCAGTTGGTGTGTTTACCATAAGTATGACATATTTGTGCCATTAATTATCCGAACATAAACCATCAAACTATAACACAACCACTAAACCACTCTTTAACTCTCATGAAAATGACAATGAACTCGAAAATAAAATCTATTCTAAGTATGATCTATTATTAACTATTGATTAGAAATATAGACCATTAAATTTTGATTTCAATACTCACTTCATTACCATAATCATATGTAGATGAAAAAGTAATTTGTGTTTATGTTTGTTTAAGCAGCCTATTTGGTGTCAATAACATAGGCTGTCAAATTAAAAGCTAAAACAACAAAAGTTTTACACATTCAAACATTATCATTAAGCACAAAAAGAAATCAAAGTTAGAAAAATGTTGAATCTACATGATTAAGAGAGCTTCGTTATCCCTAAATTGAAGGGATTTAGACTCTTATATTTATTATCATTTCAACAAATGTAGAATTCAACATGAAACAAAAACAAACGGAAAATGCAAGCTAAGTGAGAAGAGGGCTGATTAACATAAAATAAAAGCTAATCTACTTGCATAGATAAAAAGATCTACACTACTAACATGAAAGGAAAAAGCATGTAAATAAAAAAAGAGAATGAATTTAAATTGCATAAAATGAAAATTACATAAAAGAAAATGACTAAGTAATCATGAAAGAGAGATAGAGGGCTTATAATTATTTTTGAGCCTAAAACTAAACTAAATAAATAGGAGGCTAAGAGATTAATTACATGAACATATGGGGTATTTATACAAGTCTAAAACCCTAATGCATATTTTTGGGGACTACCCAAAATACCTCTAGGAATGTGGCCACCAAATTATCATTAGCAAGAGATAATCCTCTATTTAAATGTGCATGTAAATTTAATGGTCATTTAGCATGTGCATTAGCCCTTAATTGTACATCATGGTAAGTGGGTAGGTGGGGTCCTCCATGATACATGGTTTGCATTATTTCCATCTTCATTCCTTTGTTTCCATCCTTGTGGATGCATATCTTCATGAAACTCTCTTTCATTTTTTCATTCAATTTCCTACAAATAAAAATAAAATCCACAAATAAATATTCTCAAATTAATATATGCATAAAAATGACCTTTTTGCCCCTATATGAAGATGAATAAATGATGGTTTAAAAATAATTTGAATTTTTGTTTAAACATGTTAAAATACTCTATATGCTCATTTATTTAATTAAATTGGATTAAATGTGGAAGTAAAGATATGCACATTTACATGCACATCATCTGCTCTTGTGGACGCTTAATCGTGCCTCGAGCTTCGCTAAGCAACAGTATCTTCTATTGTTTAAGAAGAGGGATGCTAATCCATCACTTGTTTATATTGAAGTGCAGCATAACCCTAAACTTATACTAGATCTTCCTAGCAAAGTTCCTTAATTTAAGAATCAGTCATTTTTCGCCAAGTGTCCAAAGAGATTCACCCATTTATGGACTACGCGAGTAAGTCGCCTTTGCCATGCTCGGAGTTTCCTTTAATTGCTATAAGTTTTTTGAACAATCATATATTCCTTGCAATTCTTTCAAAAATTAACAAGGATTTGACATTCGGTTATGTTCTTACCACCTTGAAAGCGGTCAATGCTCAGAAGCACACAATTAGATTCCTGCTCACAGATGAGAACCTTCATCGATGTGATCTTTTACACTCTGGGAGATCATTTGGAATCGTTAGCATTCTTTTCCGATGTAGAGCTCGAACCTATTCTGTTTCCTTTTCTCATGACTCTGGTGGATATGATGAAGAAGAAGAAAAAGAATAAAGTGGCTCATTGGATGGGTCAGAGAAGACACCTGAGGAGATCTAAATTAAAGTCCGGATCGACAGCCCACTAAAAATGCGATCGATCCCAAAAGAGAAAGGGGAAGAGTTTATTCAACGGAAAGGCAAGGTTCCAATTATTAGAGAAAAGGAAGAAGGAGAAATCATTGATGAGCATCACCTAAATGAGAAATAGATTGGGACACTAATGTGGGTGATGTCCAATTAGGCGACAAGACCTCGAAATTAAGCTTCTGTCATGCACCCCACCTTCTTTAAAAGAGCTATTAGAGGAGCTTCTCCCAAGACTGTGCCTGTATCCAGCCCTCTATCGGAAGGTGCTAATATTGATTTGGGAGAGACAAATGAAATTTTGTGAACATGGGTGACTTCCATGTCTACTCGAACCATCCCTGCAGGGAGCAATGTTTTGATATTAGTTGGTGATCGATCTGTTTTGTGTATTCCATTGGAATCGTTAAATTGCAACATACACTTCACTTGTGTCATACACTTTATAATATTTTTTAAGGATGCTTTAGTTCATCAAACGCTTTTTTCTTAAAGCTATTTTATTGCTTGCTGCAGGAATCATGTCTCATAGTCTTTACAGCGATCTTGATCGAGTTTAGAAGTATTAGCCTTTGTAGAGACACTTTTCTAAGTACCATGCTCCCCGAGAGACTGATGAGTAGAGGAAAAGATGGAAGGAGAGGGAGGCAGAAGAGCATTTCCATTCTGGGTAAGGTCAAGGCCATGATTAGGGAAGTGGTTACGGGAAGAGGAAGATCCCGACTGAGCGGGGAGATCATCAAAGAGTCCAAAAAGAGATCAAGAGCAAGAATACGCTTTATAGCCTTCTGCTTCCATTGGGATAAATGTCCCTGCTTTCGATATCGTGACCTCCTCCACTCACACTATCATGAACGCCTCTCTCTGGATTTCAAGGCGTGTGCCTTACATTATTCCTGCTCCTCCCCCACATCAGCAAGCTACATTCCCTAATTTGTTATTAAAGGGTGTTGTTTTTTATAAACCCAATCTAAAGTCAGTCCATGTCAAATCTTATTTACCCCATCTCCCAGCAATTCAGAGTAGTTGGAGCAAGTGGTGGGGTGAGAAAATTTATGCATGCAACTGTCCACCATTAATCGGAGCAACTACCAAGAAATTCTCTCATTCGAGTCCAATAAAGATGAGTACAAGAAGCAGCTCGTAGATCGTGATGCGAAGATCGAGAGGCTGAGGAAAGACAGCGATGATGACTTCAAGAGGGAGAGCAAAAGTGCTATTTTTCTTAAGGAGCTGAAAGAATCCACTAACCAAGTTGCACTCGTATTTAGAGATAAAATAATGAAGTTTCATATAGATGAGGCAGCTTTAAAACAAAAGCTGAGGATAAGAGAGACAATGTTGAGATTTAGAAGAAAACCATCGCCAAGCAGGCTTAAGAAATTACCTCTCTTTGAGAACAAGTTTCGAATTTGCACGTTGAGAAGAAATAGCGATGGTAGATAAGGCTAGCACAGATGCCAGTTTTTTAGAGCTTTAGGATACCTTCACAAAGATGATGGAAGGCTTGGATGCTATTATTTTGGGCTTCTATGTCAACTATATGCTGCATCAGGGGAGCCTTAGTTACTTGGGTCTGTTATTTCCTTGTATGCTCTCTTTAGTCTGCGAAGAGACTCTAGTCCAATTTCAAGACATAAGTGATGGTTATACCTAAGAGGAGTTGGCTCAGGCATATCTGAACGAAGAATCCTGCCAAGCTTCAGGGGAGGGCTAGGAAATCTTGAGTCTGGAGAGGGAACAAGAAGCTTTTGATGTCTCGGCTGCCACTAAAGCTGTAGCCGAGAATTTTCCTTCAGGCCCCTGTGAGCCATTTTTATATCTTTGCGCTGACCAGGGGATTGTTTCTACTTCTCCCATGGTTGCGCAGTCATCAAAGGAGGGCAATGGTGAAGGCTTTGAATTTGCGGTGCATGCACTGACCCCCACAGTAGGTTATTTTCTTATCCCTCCCGTGCTTGAAGACTTCCAATTTACGCCGGATGAAACCGTCGAGATAACCGCCCTTCATTCTAATATTATAGATCAACCCTCTCTTCCTCCTTATAGTGCTGGATCTACTACCATTCTGACCACATTAGCCATCATCTCTGCAGCCAGCTCGCAGCTCGGTTCGCACTCCGAGCGAATTGCAACGCTGCATGGTTTGGATGATCCCTCTATATCTCAAGAAAAGGGTCTGGCGGCAGCTAACACATAGTAGAAGCGGACCAAGATAACAACCCGACAAAGTATAGGCTAAGCCGCAGATGGTAGCAGTGAAGAAGAGAAGGCTAAAGAGCAAAAGAGGTCGTCGAAGAGCTCTCACAAATCCCGCGAGCACAAGGGCAAAGGAGGATCTGCTAGTGGCAATGTTTCAAAAAGCAAGATCAGCCCAGGAGAGGAGAAGCTTGAGAAATTGTCGATCAAAGGTAGAAAAGGTGATTGGGGAGGTAACGAGAAGAAGCCTTGATCTGTCTGTGCATTCATGAAGTGGAGCTTTTGCTTTTTCGTTTTTTTATACAAGTGCAAAGTCTGCACTTAGCATTTCTTCTTATTATTTCACAATGGTGTTTTTATTTTTCTATTTTTGGCCGATATTGTGCGGGTATTTCCCCTCTACTTGTTGTCATACATGAAAAACATTATAAGTAATAAAACTGTTGAAATATTCATTGTAACTTCACTTGTCTACTTATCTACATTCCATGCACCATTGTCTTTTTATACCACTGTTTCTCATTTAGCACTATTTTATTTAGTCCCATAATTATTACCAAAATTCTTTGTTTGGAGTAACAAAATTATGAAATATTTGCAATTTTGGTCGAGTGTTAATTTTGTGCTCTAGTTCACGACTGTTTACTACGAACACTTGATACAAACTGGGTGCCCCTTGTAGTCTTTCGGATGCCTTTAGTCGGGCTTATCCGCAGCTCCTATCTTTGGGAGCTACTAGTTTTATCGTCCTCATTTTAGATATCTCATTTGATTTCTGACTTCGAGATATCTGTGAAGGTATTTAGTGGCCTTACGGCGAGTAATTTGCATATTTAAGTGATTTACGCACTTAAGTGATTGGCGATGCCAGAGCAACAATGATTACTTGAAATTCTGTTATGCGATTTCATCGTCATGTTGACATTCAGGCTATTGTGCACATATGTCGCTCCTTGGAGTTTTATTTCCTTAGCTTTAGAGACGGTGCATGGCTTTTTATAATATGAGAGTTCCTCGTCTTTGGATGTAGTTTTGTCGATCTAAGTAGTGGTGCACGACTTACAAAATGCGCTGATGTGCATGCAGATGTGTATATTTTTACTTCTATATTTAATCTACTTTTATTTAAATAAATGTCATAATTAGGTATTTTCATATGTTTAAAACCAAATTTGAAAATTGCTTTCAGATCATCATTCATACATTAATTTAAGGGTAAAATGGTAATTGTGTGCATA
Source organism: Allium cepa (assembly GCA_030765085.1). NCBI lineage: Eukaryota > Viridiplantae > Streptophyta > Magnoliopsida > Asparagales > Amaryllidaceae > Allium > Allium cepa. The sequence goes on along the minus strand of CM060940.1, from coordinate 543,317,497 downwards.
TACTAATTTTGAGAATATTCACTTGCACATTTTGTTTCTATTTATAAAAATTTAGATGGAAATATGAAAAGGGTTTCGTGTATTCATACATGTACAAGAAAAGAAGGCAAATGAAGATGGAAATATATCAATTCATGTATCATGGAAGACCCCACCTACCCAATTACCTTAATCTACAATTAGGAGCTAATCCACAAGTTAGTAGAGGTTAAAGTTACATGCACACTTAATGGAGAATTAATTCATGCTAATATTAACTTGGTGGTCACAGTTCCTAAAGAGTATTTTGGGTAGCTCCCTAAAATATGGATTAGGGTTTTAAGCTTGTATAAATACCCCTCTTATGTTTTACGTAATGAAGCTCTTAGCACCATTTTGTAGTTAGTTTAGTAGTAGCCACAAATATAAACATAAACTCTCTTTCTCTTTTTAATGGCTTCTTAGCCTTTTCTTATCTAATTTTTTTATGCAATTTAATTTTATGCTCTTTTAATTATTGATCTTACTTAATGCAATTATTGTAGTTTAATTTCGTGCAAGTAGATTAGCTTTTATTTTATTTTAATTAGCTCTCTTCTTACTTTGCTTGCATTTTCTAATTTATGATTATGTTGTAATCTACATTTGTTAAAATAATAACAAATATGAGAGGCTAAACCCCTTCAACTTAGGGGTAATGAAGCTCTCTTAATCGTGTAGATTCAACATATCTGTTAATTTTTGATCATTTTTTGTGCTTAATGGAAATATTTGATGTGGTTAAATTTTGTTGTTTAGCTTTGAATTTGATAGTCTATGTTGTTGACACCAAATATGCTATACTTAAACAAACATAAACACAAATTACAACCTCATATACATATGATTATGGTAATGAAGTGAATTTTAAAATCAAAATTTGATGGTCAATATTACTAACCAATGGTAAATATAACATGCTTAGAATAGATTTATTTTTTATTCCATCATCCTTTTAATGAGAGTTAACAAGTGGTTTAGTGGATGTCTTAAAGTTTGATGGTTTATGTTGGGCTAATTAATAGCATAATATGTCATAATTATGAGAAACACATCAACTAAATTCACTAATGACCAAAAACGAGAGATCATAATTTCATTATGTTGATCTATGTGATCAAGAGAAGAAAATTAGCTCTAAATTGCCTTTTACTATCATATTTTTATTCACTTTCTTTTGTTAGTTTTTTTTATACATTTTTTAGCTTAAACAACTTCGAATCTTGGTTTAATTTGTTCGATTAGAATTTTTAATCACTTCAATTCCCTGCGGATCGACCGTACTCGCCATATACTAAAATTATAAGCCATGCGTTTGCAGTTATTTTTGTTACAATTTTTCAACTATTTTTTAATCCAATGGAAAGTTTGTCGATCAATAAATTTTTGACGCCGTTGCTGGAGAATTAATTTTATTTTATTTCTGTTCTTCGAATTATTTTCGTTTGATTTTTATTGTGTGTTCATTTTGTGTGTTGAATGCATTTCAGAAAAAAAAATTGTGTTGTGTCTAAATGTGAATTTTGTGTTCATTGTGTTTGTGCTTATTTTCTAGTTTCATTTGCATTTGCATTTATACATAAAAAAACAAAAAAAAAACATACACAATTTCCAAACCTATAGGATATATATATATATATATATATATATATATATATATATATTAATTTACATTTGCATTTTCATTTTCATTTTTACATTTTTCTTTTTCTTCTTTCGTTTAAACTCACAAAAAAAGAGCATGCACGGTGCAAAAAACTGTGCACGTCATCCACAGTTCACCCAAACTACACCATCCTCCTCTTCCCATACACCAACCTCTGGCCTTACTTTGCAGCATTCCTTACTACAACACGATTCAACCGCAACTACATTCACCAGAATCGCGCACTAGAATCACGTCATCCTTCAACTCGCTGCTGGAACCACTTTCCTCCCCACTGCTTACCACAATACTCTATGCCTAACACTTCCTACCACCACTTCCATCTCCTGCCTCTACTGCCTCTCAATCAGCCTGTACATCACAGCATTACCCAACCATCCACTGTTATCATCACAGTTACCAATCTCCACAAACATCCTTCAAACTACACTGCTACCATCATTACTACAGCCACAAACATTACCCACCACTGTTGTACATCACCCACGTTGCTTCCACAAACATTGCCTGCACTTATCATAGAAAACCACATCATAACCTCCTCTGCATTTCACTACTTCTGCATACAGACAACCACTGATGTCATAGCTTGCTTTTAACCTCATTTCAACTTACTCTACACTATACATACATCATTAACCATATACCATACTATCAAACTGCATATATCATACAACCAGTGCACACTTCCCTCTATTCAGCACCATACTCCTATACTGTCAACTTAGTAGTTACCATCATTTCAAAATTCACAACAATTCAACTCCATAACCACCCTAACAATCACCATCATCATTATTTCACAACTTAACCATCATTCCACCACATTTGCACCATCATTTCAACAACTACTGTCCACAATTCTGCCAACAATCAACAAAACTATAACAACCAACCTCCCTCTCACTTCTATAGAAAAATTTCTCCTCTGCCATTTCATACAACATACTTCACTTGCCACCATAGACTTCACCATACCACTGACTTACAAGCAACATAATATCACTCATCCCCTTTGACAACTGCATTTCTACTGCCACCGTCAACCACAAAATAAAAAACTGCTCCTTATCTCTACAACCACAATCAAACCATCATAGTGCCTACTCCATAACCACTGCATTGCAGCAGACAACAGTCCATCATTTACTAACCTTTATTACCTTAACTATCCCACTACACTTCTAAATAACTCATTCACTACATGCGTGACCATATTGCACCAGACCTTGCTACCTTCCTCCATCACTCATTGCTGCATTACCACTTCAACTTGACCAACCTTCATTATCACAGACCAACCACCAACCTGTCATCCCATTACATCTGCCTGCAATTCACTCACATCACTGCAAACTTCTCATAACATCACTGCAAAGCTACATTAATCACTACCACATCAGTTCTACCCCTCGCGTCCCTCCATTCAACCAATCAACTTCACCTACCAAACCCCTCCTCTGCCATCTCCAGTTCACAACAGCAGCCTCACAACCAACCTTGACCAACTCACCGATCCCCAAATCCACAAAATCATCGACCAATCAGCAACCTGAATCAATCGCAACCCTCAAGCGAAATCCACAGAAGTTTTAATTTGAAAATCTAATTTGAGATTGGGAATTGCGCGTTGAAAATCTGATTTGTTTGTTTGTTTGTTTGAGAAAGAGCTCGGTTATATTGAAAGAATCTTTTTTTATTTAGGCTTGTGAACAGAGTTGTTTGGGTTAGGTTTCACAAAAAGATTTCTTCATTTTGAATTGTTTTGAGTTTTTGAAATGGTTTATTCTTGTATTAAAAAAAACTTGTATATATATAATTCTTGTTCAAATTTCTTTTTTGGTTACCAAAGCAAAAAATTCAAAAGGAATTGATTAACTTGCTAAAATAATTGCTTTGCTTTACTTGAAAACCGCTGCTTAAAAAATTATTAATAATTCTGCACGCTCTGATATCATATTCTAATCTTTAGTTTATTTTAATTGTATTGTTGGTTACTAGCATTTTTGTGTGTGTGTATTTCAAAAATTCAAAAAAAAAAAAAAAAATTCAATGTAGTTGTACTATTAAAATCACGTTTAATTTCTATTTTTCATTCATCTCATTTTATTTTCTTTTCTTAGAGCAACATCCAAATCCACATAAGGTGGGAGATTTCATCAACCCTTCCTTGGTCCATGAATTTCATTTCATCTTAAAATTTTGACTAATAATAACGGTTAGACATTTGGCTTAAAGGTGTGCAAGCTCACCTAGGGCTTAATTGTACCTTGACAAGTTGTCTTCTTTGAACACTTTATTTTCTTGGTGTCTAGGTTATGGTAGAGAAATAATCAGTTATAAATATTACAGTGATTCGTAAATATTATACTGAGTGTTTCTTCGAAGGTACTTTAACCTTCAGTTGCATTGCTACGGTGATTTTTGTTACACTGTTAACTCATGTCTATTACATGGCTAAGAACTATTTTGTTAGATTAAGACAAAGTGTGATTATACATTTTTGGATTAGGAGCTACTTAGAACATAAAAATTGTAATCAATTTCTTGCGTTCATTTAGTTGCATTAGTTCATGAATATTCAAAAAAACAACAAAATCCAAAACTTTTTTTGTAAATTTCTCTTAACTTAATTTTTAAATCATTTCCTTTGAAATTTTTCAATCAAAATAAAAAATCCAAAAAAAAATTGAGTTAGTTTATTTTGAAAAACAAAAAACCAAAAAAAAATTAAGCAAAAACAAAAACAAAAGAAAAACAAAAACATATATAAAAAAAATTGAAAATCCAAAATCCAAAAAAAAAAAAAAATCCCTTTTGAAAAATAAATTCCTTTTTGTAAATATTTTCCTTTTCAAAAAATAGTAAAAAAAAACCAAAAACAATTTCTCAATTCATTTTCTAAACCTTGCTTTTTTTTTGTAAACTCGATTCTAACTTCTTCCTCTTCCCATTTCCTTCTCGCTGGTGCATAAGTATTTGGATTCATAACACTTCTACAAATCGTTGCACTCATGACCCTTCTACAAGTCATTTAACTCGAACAAACGATCCTCCTGAAATGGCTAAGGAAAATGCATTTCGAACTCTTATGGATAGAATCTTTCCCGATAAAGTTTCTATTCTATCTTGCATCACGTCACCCGCCCTAACGGGTAACCATTTCGAAATTCACTCAAACCATATTGCCATGCTTTCAAAATTTAGCAATTTTGAGCATGATGACCCATACATTTTCTTGATGAAAGTCGAACAAGTTTGCGCAACCATGAAACTACAACAACTTTCTGATGATGGAGTCAAACTCCAATTAATTTCATTCGCTCTTACGCATTATGCAGAACAATGGTTGTGCAGCTTACCATCTAGCTGGATTAAAATTAGGGGAGAATTCGTCAAAATTTTCTTAAAAAAAGTTTTACCTCTAGGAAAAAACAACAAAAATCCAAAACGAAATCGTAAATTTTCATCAATTCGGGGGAAAACCATTTGGAAAATATTTTTGAAAGATTTAAAGAGCTCTTAATAAAATGTCTACACCATAATTTTGAAAAATGGATGCTTTGCCTGATCTTATACGATGAACTCGAAAACAGCTCACGAACAATGCTCGAATCAATGTGCCAAGGCAGCTTTCTCGTCCAACGTCACGATGATGCTTGGCAATTTCTTGAGAACATGGCAGGAAAGTCATCCCAATGGAAATATTCTAATGAACAATTAATTTACTCACGATCGAGTGCACACTTGATAGGATCTTCCTTGGCTTTGGAAGCTAAAATCGACCCAATGATTAATAAATTTGATCACGTTTTCTCATCAAACCAAATGAACCAAACTTCCCAACCCATGTATTATAAATGCAATGATCCGAATCGCATAGTCGATCCCCTAACTCAATAGAATAATGCAACACTTTCAACAAGGTTAAAAATGACCCGTTTTCTCCAACGTACAATCCTGGTTGGAGAAATCATCCATCTTTTGCTTGGAACCAAAACAACCCTAAACGAATGCGCTTCGTCCTAGTTTTCAAGTATTTTTGAATAATGCTTTGAATCCTCCCTTTCAACCTAATCATTTCCAACCAAACTTTGCGGGTCCATCTCAAAATCTACCGCAACAATCAAACAACAATTTTGCCGCTCCTCCCCAAGACGATAAACATTTAAGTTCACTTGAGAAAAGTCTTTAAATGTTGGCTAAAGCAATGATTCAAAGCATCCAATCAAACAACAATTTGAAAATTTGTTAACCTTATATATATGTAAAATACGAGTCAATCTGTTGCTAAACTTGGAATGCAAATGCGTCATTTAGCCATGTCTATAAGTGAACGTGAACGTGGCACATTCCCAAGCCAGCTATTTTCAAATCCTAGAAATCAAAACATTAATTCGAATCAAGCCCATGTTGTTCAAGATAGCAACGTCACCTAAATGAATGCTATCATGACTTTGCGTTTCGATAAACAAATCAATAATCAAGTCAAAATCCAAACGATTTTCCAAAAACCCCTCTCGACACTTCTAAAATAACAAACGAACTTAAACAAAACGTGAAGCCAACATCGAATCGAACTCCAATCCAAATTCTTCTTCTACTCAAGTAGACCCGCCTACTAAGTATCTTGTTCCATTTCCACATCGTCTTCGATCAAAGAAACACACTGACCAAATGGAAAAGATGTTGGAAATTTTTAAGCAAATGAAAGTTAATATCCTGCTTCTTGAAATCATCCAACAAGTTCCAACTTATGCTAAATTTTGCAAGGACTTGTGCACCCAAAAACAACACACTCATGTACCCAAGAAAGTCTTCTTAGCCGTCAGATTTAGTGTGTTTTGTCTTAATCAATCCCCATTAAATACAAAGATCATGGATGTTCGACGATCTCGTGCATGATAGGAGAAAAAGCGATTAACAAATTCTTACTCGATTTGGGTGCGAGTGTCAAATTGTTTCCTTATCCATTTACCAATAACTTGGCTTAGGTGAACTAAAACCGACAAAAGTAATACGTCAATTTGCCGATCGTTCGATTAAGAAATCTGTGGGAGAAATCGAGGACATACTCATCAATATCGATTAATTCATATTCCCCGTCGATATCATCATTTTGGAGACTCGACCTATGAATAATCCAATGAGTCAATTTAATTGATTTTAGGCCGACCTTTCTTGGCTACTTCAAATGCTCTAAACAATTGTCGCAACGGTCCGATGAAAATTTCTTATGGAAACATGAGATTGGATCACATTTTCAATCTTGAAAGTCAATCGAATAAACCTCATGACCAAACATTGGAAGTTAGTGCCATTCATGAAAACTTTGAAAACGAGATGACTGACCTTAACGATGAACGCAAGGCCAAGTATGAAAAATTATTTCACGAAATTCCAATAAGATTGAATACACACTTCCGTTTGAGCCCTACTAGTTGATTCCGAATCTTAACCTAATTCTTTGATCGAGCAACTCCCAAAGTTGGACTTTAAACCCCTTCTCAATCACCTTAATGCATACTTAGGCGACAACGAAACGTTTTCCGTCATAATCTCTTCGACTCTCTCTCTTGATCAAGAAACTTCCTTACTTTGAATCCTTTCGAAAAACAAAGAAGCAATTGGATGGTCAATCACCGATACAAAGGGAATTAGTCCCACTCTTGTTCAACATTGCATCCATTTAATTGACGATGCCAAGCTTGTTTGTGACACATAATGATGGCTTAACCTAAAAATGAAGGATGCGGTGCGTGAAGAAATTCTTAAACTTCTTGACAATGGTATCATACACTCAATCTTTGACAGTTCATGGGTTAGCCCAATTCATATCATGCCAAAAAAGTCAGGGCTTATCATTGTCAAGAATGATTCTAACGAACTTATTCCAACTCGTGCTCAAACGAGTTAGCGTGTTTGCATTGATTATTGAAAACTAAATGTTGTAACATATAAGGATCACTTCCCTCTTCCTTTTATCGAACAAATGCTCGAATGTTTAATCGACCATGAATGTTATTGATTTCTTGATGGTTATTCCAGCTACAACTAAATTCCAATCACTCCTAAAGATCAAGCGAAGATAAATTTCACGTGTCCCTTTGGCACTTTACGTATCTGTATGTCATTTGGCCTTTGCAATGCTCCTGCTACGTTTCAAAATGCATGTTCAACATCTTTTCTGATATGATCGAACGTTTTCTTGAACTATTTACGGATAATTTTTCGATCTTTGAAAACTCCTTTTCTAAATGCTTATGCTATCTTGAGTTAGTTCTTAAACGATGCAAGGACGAACAATGAATGCTAAATCGGAAAAAATGTCACTTTATAGTCACTCAAGGCATCATCCTTGGACATGTCATTTCAAATAGAGGCATTGAGGTAGATAAAGAGAAAATCGATGTCATTGCAAATCTACCCATTCGAATCTATTAATGACATTCTCTCTTTCCTTGGACATGCGGGGTTTTATCGACACTTTGTGAGGGACTTCAGTAAGATTGCTCGGCCTTTTACGACTCTTCTTGGAAAAGACATTCCTTTTGACTTTAATTTTGACAGTGTTTCTGCTTTTGAACGTCTCAAAAATGAACTTGTTTATGCTCCTATAATTTGCTCACCGAATTGGGATCTTCCATTTGACATAATGTGTGACGCTTTGAAATTTGCAGTTGGTGATGTCTTAGGACATCAACAAGATCCTTTACATTATCAAATACGCTAGTATGACTCTGAACGATGCTCAACTTAATACACAACCACTGAAAAATAGCTTCTAGTGGTAGTCATCGCACTTGAAAAGTTCAGACAATATCTGATAGGCTCACACATTACTGTTTACACCGATCACTCTGTCTTAGATATCTCTATGCCAAAAAGGATACTCAATCTCGCTTAATTCGTTGGATCCTTTTACTACAAGAATTTGATCTTACAATCAAAGACAAAAAAGGATCCGACAATGTCTTAGCCGATCACATATCTTGTCTTTCCAACGCACCATCGCCTTTACCAATCAATGAAAAGATTTCTAATGAATAACTCCTTTTAATTGTTATCGATCCATGGTATACTGATATAGTGAACTACTTAGTCACCCAGTAAACTCCGTCATCTTGGTCCAAATAGGACAAATGAAAATTCATGTTCCAAGTGAAATAGTTCTATTAGGACGATCCATAATTGTTCAAGTATTGTCCAGACCAAATCATTCAACATTGCATCCCGAATAACGAAATCAAAAGTGTTCTTTCGTTTTTTCACGATCAAGCGTGCGTTGGACATTTCAGTCCTCAAAAAACTGCTGAAAAAGTACTTCAATCTGGCTTTTACCGGCCCACTCTCTTTAAAGACTTGTTTGAATTTTGTAAAAATTACGATCACAGCCAAATGTTAGGAAGAATTTCTCGATGAAACATAATTCCTTTAAACCCCCTTCTTACGATCGAAATTTTTGACGTTCGGGGTATTGACTTTATGGGACCTTTTCCCAATTCTTTCGAAAATTTGTTCATACTTCTTGCTGTTGATTATGTCTTCAAATGGGTCCAAACTGTTCAGTGTAAAACCATCGACCATAGATTGTTGTGAAATTCCTTAAATAAAACATCTTTCCGAGGTTCAAAACACCTCCATAATAAAAAGAGATAACGGCACCCATTTTCGCAATCGTTCATTTGAAACTTTAATGAATAAATACTTGATAATCCTCAAATAATCCACTCTGTATCATCCTCAAAACTTGTGGTCAATTTGAAGTTTTAAATTTACAAGTAAAACAAATTTTGGAGAAAAATGTTAACAAAATTCGAAAAAATTGGTCTTAAAAATTGACCAACGCATTTTGGGCTTACCGTACCACTTTTAAAACTAAACTTGGGATGTCCCCATTTCGTTTAGTTTACAGAAAAGCTTGCTATTTACCAGTTGAAATTGAACATAAAGTGTTGTGCGCAATTCAGAGCTTAATCTTTGACCTTGAAAATCCTGGCAAAAACCAGAAATTGCAACTCAACGAACAAGAAGAACTTTGGAACGATGCATACGAAAATGAAAATATCTACAAAGAAAGAACAAAAGTTTTTCATGAAAAGTCTATCCTAAGAACAAAGCAAAACGTTCTTTTGTATGAGTCTAGACTCCACTTATTGCTTAGGAAATTAAATCATGATGGACCGGATCATTTATGATTCGAACTGTTTTTCCACATGGTGCAATTGAAATACAAAACCCCAGGGATGGAAATTTTTTCAAAGTCAATGGTCATTGCATGAAACCATACTTGGAATTGCCAGGTAATTAAGGGGAGGAGCTCATGATTCTTCATGAGCCATTCTACGTCTAGTAAGAAGTGTTAACCCTCTTTTGTAAATATGTACATATTTTTTCCCGTTACACTCATTATTTCATGCATTGACCGTGAGGACACAATCTCAATAAAGTGTGGAGAGGAGTCTCATCTTCATTTTTGGCTTTTCATGGTTTATTTTATTGCATTCTCTTTACAAAGCTCAAAACTTAGAAAAACAAACAAACAAAAAACCAAAAATAAATTTTCTTTTAAGCATTTTGATTTACTTTTGAAAAAAAACACTAGAATAAGTATATGTTTATGGTTATTAAGTTGAAATTTTTGGAAATTTATTTGTCTCAACAAAAATAAAAATAAAGTTCGATTACAAGTAACTATGGTTTAACTAATATATAAGAAGATTCATGGGTGTTGATTATAAGTATATCCTAATTGTAAATCCTCGTTTAAAAGAGTGGTTGATTTCAAAGGCCATAATATTTTTGATCTTATAAGTTAAATGTTGCTAAGATGATTTTGCAAAACTCTCTCCTCATAAAAAAATAAAAAGAAAAAGAAAAAAAATGGTTTTTGTGAAAAGAAGAAACACCTAGAGTCATATGTTCACAAGCAAGTGTATACACCCGTCATGCTCTATACCCTTCTTACGTAAGCCCAAAAGGCAGTGTAGGATCGGTATATCTGGCCTCAGTTTATCAGAGTTGGGTGTATGTAAATAAATTTAATAAAAATAACCACCTAGATTCATGTGTTCATATGCAAGTATGTACACACGTCATGCTCTATACTCTTCTCACGTAAGTCCAAAAGGCAGTGCATCATCAGTACATCTGGCTTCGATATCTGAGCTAGGTGTGTAAATATTAATAATGTTAATACTTTTCAAAAATAAAGAAAGGAAGCGATTGAAATCCAAGCACTATTTTCACTTATTTTATTCGATTTGTTATTCAAAAGAAAAATAAAAATACCACTTTGAAAAACTTTGATAATCAACTAAATGTCCATTCATAGTTTCACTATGTTATCAACCAAAACAACTAGCCAAACTCGAGTCTAATTGTGATGATAACGTAATTTTTGTTGAAAGTTTTGACAAGTAAAAGGACTAAAATTTCATGATGATAATCGAAACTTATATTTAACTTACTCATGTCAATTTAAAAGTAAATTCTTCATATGTAAATATTTTGCATTCATCTCTTTGCAATGAATCTTGCATTCAGAAATTTTTCATGTTGCGTTTGGATTTTGTAGGTAATATCTACTAAAAACCCTCATTAGACGACACTCGTCCTACTAGAAATACCTAAAGGTTTAACAGCTTGTTGCATATGCTCAATGCAACCGTGTTCCCTACGAAAATGGATTTATCTTACTTTTAGTTTATTCGAGGATGAATAAAAAGATAAATGTGGGTGTATTTGATGTACGTAAATGTACATATTTTTACTTCCATATTTAACCTAATTTTATTTGAAATAAATGTCATAATTGGGTGTTTTTACGTGTTTAGAACCAAATTTCAAAAATGATTTCAATTCATCATTCATATATTAATTAGGGGTAAAATTGTAATTGTGTACATATATTAATTTTGAGAATATTCACTTGCACGTTTTATTTCTATTTGTAGAAATTTAGATGGAAATATGAAGACGATTTCATGTATTCATGTATGCACAAGAGAAGAAGGAAAATGAAGATTGAATAAATCAACTCATGTATCATGGAGGACCCTACTTACCTACTTACCTTAATCTATATTTAGGAGCTAATGCACGAGTTAGTAGAGGTTAAAGTTACATGCACATTTAATGGAGAATTAATTCATGATAATGATAACTTGGTGGACATACTTCCTAAAGGGTAGTTTGGATAGCTCCCTAATATATGGATTAGGGTTTTAAGCTTGTATAAATACCCCTCTTATGTTTCGTGTAATGAATCTCTTAGCACCACTTTGTACTTAGTTTGGTAGTAGCCATAAATATAAACATAAACTCTCTTTCTCTTTTTAATGGCTTTTTAGCCTTTTCTTATGTAATTTTCTTATGCAAAATTACGCTCTTTTAATTATTGTTCTTAATTTATGCAGCTAGTGTAGTTTTTATTTCATGCAAGTAGATTAGCTTTTATTTTATTTTAATTAGCTTTCTTCTTACTTTGCTTCATTTTCTTGTTTATGATTATGTTACAACCTACATTTGTTGAAACGATAACAAATATTAGAAGCTAAACCCATTCAACTTAGGGGTAATGAAGCTCTCTTAATCATGTAGATTCAATATATTTGTTAATTTTTGATTTTTTTTGTGCTTAATGGAAATTTTTGATGTGGTTAAATTTTGTTGTTTAGCTTTGAATTTAATAGCCTATGTTGTTGGCACCAAATAGGTTATGCTTAAACAAACATACACACAAATTACCTCTTTATCTACATATGATTATGGAAATGAAGTGGATTTTAAAATCAAAAATTTGATGGTCTATATTACTAATCAATAGTAAATAGATCATGCTTAGAATAGATTTTATTTTTGATTTTATTGTCATTTTCATGAGAGTTAACAAGTGATTTAGTGGGTGTGTCAAAGTTCGATGGTTCATGTCGGGTTAATTAATAGCACAAAGATGGCATACTTATGATAAACACATCAACTAAATTCACTAATGACCAAAAAAGAGGGATCATAATTTCATTATGTTGATTTGTGATCATGGGAAGTAAATTACCTCTCAATTCTTTTCTACTCTCGTATTTTTATTCACTTTCTTTTGTTAGTTTTTTTTACATTTTTTAGCTTAAACAACTTTAAATATTGGTTGATTTGATTGAATTTTTAATCACTTCAATTCTCTGCAGATTGACATGTACTCGCCACATATTAAAATTGTACGCCGTGTGCTTGCAGTTATTTCTGTTACAATTTTTCGGCTATTTTCTAATTATAGAAAACTAGCCGGTTAAACATGAGCACAGTGTGATCGAGGATTGCTCGGTCACATTTTTGTGAACCAAGAAGCAATGCATGGATGCATGGCATAGGTAATTGAGTTTGCTTGGACGTGATTCCACAATCCAAGAGGCAATGCACAGCTTATGAAATGCACGGTTTTGATTCATACCTTCCCGATGTCACCGAAGCAACATCGGTTCTTGGAAGGCAGAGATCGAGTTTCATCGATCGGTGGTTTGAGTCGATTTGCTTCCATCGACTCGGCGGCTAGATGGGGCATACTTGAGCGTGGTTCCACTATCTCAAGTAGCGAACGGATGGTTTTGAATCGATTTGACCTCGTCAACTTGGCAGGTTACTTATATGAACATGGTTTTATTGCTTCAGAAAGCAAAGAAATTCCATTAGTTGAAACAAATGTAGGGCAAGTTCTACCTATTTACAATGCTTCTGGTTTTCCTAGGAGGGCTTAATTGCTAAAATAGTAAATAGATAAGATAATCCTAGATAAAGTAATGATGAAATGATTCATTGTTTCAAGCACGGGGAATTTGGATTCCATCAATGGTTGTTAGCTTGAATGTTCCATCCGCTCGCCTTTAGCCGATAACATAGGGCCCTTCAGTTTGGTTCGAATGTTCCTAGTATGAGGTAGACTCTACTAAGGACAAGTTCTCCTACTTCAAAAGCACGGTTTCAGACCTTGGAGTTGAAATGTCGTGCAACCCTTCTTTGATGAGCGGCAGTCCTTAGCTCGGCTTTTTCTCGCTTCTCACCGATCATATCAAGCGACTTGAAAAAGAGTTGTTTGTTTTGCCTTTGATTGAAATTTTTCCTTCAATGAGAAGGGACTTCCAGTTCGACTGGGATCATTTCTTTTGAACCATATGCCAGGGCGAATGGAGAGTGCCTGGTTGCATATTTGCGCATTGTTCTATAAGCCCATAGTGCAAGTGGAAGTTCATCAACTCAATTTCTTTTAGCTTTAGTTGGCCACTTTTTGATGGTAGACACTGTGATCTTGTTTACTACCTCCATCTGCCTGTTTGCCTATGGGCGTGCAATAGTGGAAAAGCTTTTCTTAATTTGGAAGCATTTGCAAAAATCTTTGAATTCAGTGCTTTCAATTTGAGTCCCGTTATCCTTGATGATTTTTTATGGCATTCCAAACCTGCAAATAATGTTTTTATTGACAAAGTTAATAACTTTCTTTGTGGTAGTTTTGGTCTGGGGTTTTGCTTTAGCCCATTTGGTGAAGTATTCAGCATCAATGATAACGTATTTGGCACCTCCTTTGGCTATTGGCGATACACCAATCAAATCGATCCCTCAGAATGCGAATGTCCACGGATTGACCATCTATGCTAGCTCTGTTAAAGGATTTATGTTGATATTGCTGAATCTTTGGCATTGGTCGCACCATTTGGCTAATCTAATGCATCGGGGTTGACCATTGGCCAAATATACTTATATAGAAGAACTTTCTTTGCAAAGTTTTTTCCTTTAGTGTGATCTCTATGGTCGCCTTCATGAAGTTCCCCGAGGATTCTTCGAGCTTCGCCATTGGTTACGCACCTGAGCAAAGGGGTAGAGAATCCCTTTCAGCTGATTCGTGTCTGTGGAGAGTGTTCCTCTAAGCAGATAGTCCTTTATCGGTGTCATCCATATCTCTGGTACTTTGGTCATTCCAAAAATCCAATCGATATCCATCTCACGCGCCTATGCTTGGAGAAGTCAGAGTTTCAACAGTGATTGAGCTTCTCTGGAACTGGCTAGTTTAGCTAGATAATCTGCCTTCGTGTTTCATTCCCTTGTGATATGATGTACAGTGTAATGCTTGATATCTTTAAGCAATTCGTAAACTTTGGATAGATTTGGGGTGAGGCTTCCTCCCCAGGCTTGATATTCGCTTTTCACTAGATAGACGACTAGCTAAGAATCGCTATAGATATGTATGGACTTTATCTTAGGTTCTTTCACCACTTTCAGCCCGGCTATTAATGCTTCAAATTCTGCTTTATTGTTTGTTGCAGGAATTCCAAGCGTAAGGTGTAGCAAATGGATCGTCCTGTGGGAGTCTCGAGCACCACTCCTGCCCATGAGAAAAAGTTGTCAGATGCACCATCGACGAACAACTTCCAGTGTATCTCCACCTTTGGAGCAATTTCTTCTTCATTATCCTCCATTGTAAACTCGCCAATGATGTCTGCTAGCTCCTAGCCGTTGATTACCCTTCGAGGATGATAAGTGATTTCATATCAACTCAATTCAATGTTTCATTCAATAAGCCATCCAGAGGTCTCAGGGCGGTACAACACCTGCTTCAAGGGTTGATTTGTTAGTACTTTGATTGGGTGCACCTAGAAGTATGGTCGTGACTTGTGGATGAGATTAGAAGTAATATGTTAGTTTTTCCAATTTCGAATAGTTCTTCTCGGTTCCAGTGAATCGTTTTCTGATGTAGTATACGGGTCGTGGAACCTCGCTTCTTCATGTACAAGCATTGCTCTTAATGCGTGGAGTGCGGCTGCTAAGTAGATAAACAAGTCTTCTCCGTCTACTGGCATGGATAGGATTGGCGGAGTCTCCATATGTCATAGTAGTTTTTCGAAGGCAGTCTGGCAAGCCTGATTCCATTCGAGTTCTTCTTTCCCTTCGTTAATGTGTCAAAGAACGATATACACTTGTCAGTTGCTTTTGTGATGAGTTGGCACAGCGCTTCAACTTTTCCACTCAAGCTTTGTAACTTATTTTTGTTTCTGGGGGCCTCGACATCCCGTAAGGGTAGTTTGTCCATGATTAGCTTTGATGCCTCTGGCACTTACAGTGAATCCTAAAAACTTTCCAGAAGCGACCCCGAAATGACATTTAAGTGGTTTGAGTTCTATTCTATACTTACGGTGTATCTCGAACATTTCGGTGAGGTTGTCCAAGTAGTTTGCCTCTATGCACGATTTAAATAACATGTCATCTACATAGACTTCCATATTCTTCCCGATCTGATGCTTTAACATGGTATTAACCAGTCGTCGGTAAGTTGCCCCAGTATTTTTTAAGTCGAATTGTATAAATTTGTAGCAGTATAATCCCAAATCAGCGATAAACCTGGTGTTTTCCTAATCTAGTTCGTACATCACGATCTGGCTGTACCCCGGGTAAGCATCCATGAACGATAGCAATTTATGTCCTGCTATCCCATCCACAAGCTGGTTGATTCTAGGCAGTGGAAAGCAATCCTTTGGGTAGGATTTCCTTAAGTTTGAGTACTTGATACTTCGCCATTTTCTATTGGATTTCTTGATCAATACCGGTTTGGATATCCATTTGGGATAAGTTGCAGCACAAATAAAGCTATTCTCCATCATCTTTTCCACTTCTTCTCTTAACACTTTGGACCGTTCCGGTCCTATGCTGCACCTCTTCTGCTTCAGTGTTTTATATTTTGGATTGGTATTAAGTGAGTAGCAAGCATTCCCTAGCGACACCCTACATATAACGGAATGCATCCAGGTTGACACGAAGAAATTTGATTAGTTTGTGTCGCATCTTGTTTCCAAGATGTGACCTAATTTTCAGGACCCAAGTTGGGTCATCTATATCGACTGGAATAGGCACCGTCAATTCAGCCGGTCCTGCCGATCCTCCCCTGAACTCTTCTTTCTAGGGTCCAAAGCCTTGTCGAATTGGCTATAGTCCCCAAGCTAGGGCCAGCTCCGTAGGTTCTATGAGGTAGGTTCACGAATGTGGGGAGTTCTTTGCACATTCTTCCGCTTTTCTTTTCTATCGGATTCGCGCAGTTCTACGATGTAGAATTCACTAGCGACACTTTGGTCTCCTTTGATCACCCTAAATCCATTTTATATTGGAAATTTCATGGTTAGATACCTCCGAGCTAAAGCAATCCTAAAGTTTGCCAAAGCAGGACGACCCAAGAAAGCATTGTAAGTGGACATTTCATCTACGATCACAAAGGTCTAGATGAGGATGACTCTTTAGTCCCCAATTTCTAGGGCAAATCAATTGTTACGATAGGATGCTTAGGTTCATTGATGAATACTTAGATCTTCATTCGATAAGCTAATATGTCTTTTATACCGATCTTTATATGATCAAATGTGTGTGTGAATAGGATATTGATAGAGCTGCCATTGTCCACCAATACTCGTCGAATGCTAGTCTAATTCCTACCGTCATGAACATGGGGTCGAGGATCGGAGCTTTTGTTCCTTCAGTGTCTCGACTTTGGAATACTATATCATCATTAAATGTTCTCTGTTGTGAGGCAGTAGTTCCATCTTCAAGCGCAAAGCACGAATCTTTTGGGGCATATTTCAACGAGCGTGCATATCGCTCTATTTCTCCTTAACTCATCTGCTCAGGTTGAGGTCCTTTATGTATCGTTTCGATGATGAGCTTTGGTCAATTTGTCTAGATCCCATTTCGCTGGTGCTAACATGGTTTACCCGGTCTCTAGGAGCTCGGGGAACAACAGGCTGGTTTCCTCACATACTGTTGAAGCTTGTTCTCTGAATTAGCTCTTCAATTAGGTTCTCAGGTGTCGGCACTCGTTCATGTTTTGACCATGTGTTTCACGGAAGCAGAAGTACTTTTCAAAACGCTTTAGGTGTTCAGCCACTTCCTTTTTAGGCGGCTTCTTGTACTCCTCCATCCCTTGTGTTGCAAAGTAGATGTT
Source organism: Allium cepa (assembly GCA_030765085.1). NCBI lineage: Eukaryota > Viridiplantae > Streptophyta > Magnoliopsida > Asparagales > Amaryllidaceae > Allium > Allium cepa. The sequence continues at coordinate 543,299,840 of CM060940.1, read as the reverse complement.
TTCTATAGTATCTTTAAGCGAGGTGTAGTCTTCGACCCTCAAGCCGTTAAGTCACATGTTACCTCCGTTTTGCTTGTTGGAATTCTGGTTCTTTCTTTTCTGGTTCCCATCCTTCCTTGCATTTCCCGCAGTAGTTCCGAAGGTGTTTTCCCCTTGGTTAGCTTCCATGCCACTCTGTTCAGCATTAATTGGTTGTAGATTAGTTGGTTTTCCTTCTAGCTCCTCCACTTTTTCCAATCTCAAGTACCGGCTTGTCTTTCGATTGAAGTTCTTCCTAGTGGTAGGTTGTTTCATTTTGATCCTTTTTTGAATTCAGTGTCGGGATGGATACCGCGGACCAGGGCCATGAAGACCATATCTTCGTTTTGGTTACTTACTTTAGTCACCTCTGTGTTGAACTGACTCATAAATTATTTCAAAGATTCATTTTGTCCCTGAAATAGGCTAGATAAGACATTACGTCTTAACGTTATGCCGTGTGAAGCCTAAACTGATTAAGGAATGTCGTTGCTAATTAATTAAAAGTGGAGATGGATTTTGGTGGAAGCTTGGTGAACAACATAGAAGTAATTCCCTTAAGGAAGAAAGGTAAACATCTATACCGAATAGCATTTGAAGCATTTTCTCTATCCATGTACCAAATGTACTTGTACAAGTGAGGTTTCGGATCTCTAGTTCCATTATAAGAGTCGGTATATTAAACTTTTCAAGGTATCGTTCATTCAAAATGTCATCAATGAAAGTAGTCCAACTCAAAGCGGATCCCCATTCCTCATATCTCCTATCCTTACTTTCATCCACCAAGTGCTTGATTACATCCATGATATACGCCTCTAATGTCAGGTAGTCCATGGGTCGACTGTCAGTGACCCTGCCAAGTGTTTGATTTGGTAAACAATCTTGTAAATGGGCTAAAGCCTAGGCTCTCTTGTCTTTATGAGGGACACTCCCTCGAAGTTTCGTTGGCTTGTGATTGTTCGATCAGGGGCAGTCTAGACCTTCCACCCGATAATTAGTGCATTAGTATTTTCTTCCCGCTTCTTGTCATCAAGTTGCTCATCACCTTAAGAGTTGGAGAGATCCACTACTATGACTTCCCATGGGGTTTTTGCCCCTAGATTCAAGTTTGTAGCAGATTGTGTTGCGGTTGGTGGAGTGTTGCATTTCCTTCTATGGTGATTCCTGTAGCTCCATCCGCTGCTCCTTTTTGTTTTTCCCGCCATTTCTCCTATTTTGGCCGAAAATGGAAGAGTTTTCCTGCTTTGTGGTGGCCGCAGGCTCTGGCATGGTTCTTGAAGCAGCTAGTGATTACAATGTTAGGAGGGCTTTTAATTTTTCCGTAAGAGCTTATTGGTTGTTCTCCATCTTTTGGTTTATTCCATCAACCAACTGTTCGATTCACCTTTAGTGATGACTTCATGCTGAGTAGAAGATCCCGACACCTGACCTCTAGTGTTAGCTCTAGAATTTGATACAATTAATAGACTATTAGCATCGTTGACTTCAACTTGTTGAGGACTAATCTTTTCTCCACCTACAACAGATCGTATAGGTCTTCCTTAAGCAGTCCTCTTTTTCCCTTCCATTAATCTTCAATGGCAAGCTTCAAACTTCCTAAAGCTGATTTGATGGGTTTAGTTTCTGGATCTGGCGGATCCAAAGAGGAAAACTAGATCTATGCCTAAGTTCAATTCTTAATGAAAGCACCAAATGTTAATCCAAAAAATAGATCAACTGTGTTGAGTGTGAAAGCACCAGCCCTGTTTATCAAGCCAAATAAAATAGAAAAAGCAATAGTAAATCGTAGAAAAAGTAAAGAGACAAGATATTTTTACAGTAGTTCGGCCGTTAGCGAAGCCTACGTCCACTTTATAGCTTTAACTGATCAAATGCCATTACAAAGAAGTTTGGATCACAATATGATTCTTTTTTCCTAAGTTAGATCAAGCCACCATCATTAGAGACAACTAGAAGGATCTTAGTTGCCTCTTTAATGGCTATTGTGATGGAGAAGAAGAGTGAAGAAATAACGGTAGAGTTTCAGCAGAAATCAGAGCAGGTCCTTTTCTGTTGAAGGTGGGATGATATTTATAGGATTTAAAGAGCATTTGGGCCAGTGCCACTATACCAGAAACCTGCACTTATCATATAGAGGAAGTCCAGAAAGATTGAAGGTCGTTGGAGCAAAGTATTTGGATGGGCACCGATCCGATCTAATCGGATCGGTACCGATCCAAATAGTTAAGCATTTTTGATGCTTTGACTACTTGGTTGTCTTTCTTTCCAGGTTACAACGCTCTCTATGTAGTTTAGTAGCTTATTGACTTGTTTGATGATGATTCACCTATAGGTAGATTGAATTGTAATTTGAATCAGATAAGTATTCACTTCTTGAACTCGGATGCTTGGAATGTTGTCAAACTCCATGGATAAGCTTAGTGGAGACCTAGGAGTGTAACACAAGTGAAACAGAGATCTAATAATGCAATATTTTGGATCCGCACCGATCCAATTGGATCGGATCGATACCGATATGAAATAGTAGCCTAAAATGGCCCAAACTTCTTGAGGTCCTTTATCTTGTACTCTTAGGCCTTTCGATCAAGTTTAGAATCGTTCTGATTTAATCTGAATGTTCTAACTCCTATTGAATTCTGTTGAATGAATGTTGGGTGCATATGTGCATGTTCATTCTCGTATACACTTTTGTCATGGGTCTAGATCATATTTAGACGTCCATGGGTCGCTGCCAATTCCTTATAGTGCAAATGTGGTTGCATTGCTATATATATACACACTTTTTATCAATTGTTCACTTTTTTAGGGATAGTAAGGGGTCAGTACCAAATCCTTCATAAGGGGATCCGTACTAATCCCTTAATATAGGTGGACCTAGTCAATTTTCGGGTTTAAATAGTGACCTAGTCAATTTTTTGGTTCAAGTAGTGCAAACTGCATTGGTATATAAGCTATGGATTTAGCTTCCTCACCCCACTAGTCTCATTTATCCAAATGAATTGATCTGATCTCTATGCTTCATTCACATCCGACATTGCTATACTTGAGATTTACCATCACAAATTCCCTCCAAGTTGAACTTCCATCCTCCCTAAACCATTTGCCATTAGTTTAAGTGATTCGCTATCCTTACTAGTTCCGTTTTGCTACCCAACCTTGATGTCCCCAAGTCGAATCGAACCCGACTCCTGCTCTTGCATTTATACTCAATTTCACGTAAGTGGGTTTTATTTCATTCTTATGTGACTAGGATTGCATAACGAGGTGGTGAGGATTTTCTACGTCAATGAATTTGAAACTAGGGTTTGGTAGTGTGGAAAAGATGATAATGTATTGGGAATGAAGTTAAAACATGGGATCATTGATAGTGTGGTGAAGGAATCAGTGTGGATGGAATGGAGCGATCAGTCATGATTTTAAGTGATAAGAGGTAATCGGTGATGGAGGGTTCAGTTGCAGGCATATAAGAGAAAAGGAAGTGGAACGGTGGAGTTTTAGGGAACGGTCAGTTATTGGAAAATGGAGTTAAAAATGGCTTAAGGCGTCGCTGACCAGGTGAGGGATTCGGTATGATTCCTCTGCTCAAGGAGACTTACGCGATTTTCAACCTTTTTCAAGCACACTTGAACTTTGAGACTTGATCATATAAACTTATATGCATGAATGAGCCCGAACCCTTTCATGGGAGCCTGAATATGTGAATAAACTTGGACATGAACATTTGCATATCCGATATTAGACTTGAATTTAAACGCTTAAACTCTAGGATGGGACTGGACCATGATCTTATAACTTTGACTTCAATACCAATGCATATGACTTAGAATGTGAATGTTTGGACTTTTCATTTGAACTTATATGACTTGAATCGTCGAAGTCCAAAGTTGCACACTTTTGAACATGACTTAAACTTGACCATTTAGTCTTGAATGAACTTGGATGAAAATTTTGTACTCTCATATGCCTATGATAGATCTTGTATCTAAGATAAAATCCACAATCATTGATATGAAAATTGGATGAGACGACTAGCGATGATGGTCACTTCGGTCGAATCCCAGAGTCTTGTCATAATTGTCATTTCAATTCTTAACTATCCGTTGAATCAAATTACGATCTGCTGAGTTTGATTGCTATGGGTTCCAAATGCTCAGAGCGTTTAGCTGCTATGGTTACTGAACAAACTACTTCTTATAAAAAATTTGGCATTGAGTCAAGTTTAGCAACGATATTTGCTCGAAACTCTCCATGTCATCAATCCGAACAACCTAAAAGTTCTCAACAGGTTGCCACAAATTCTTCCTAACTTAGGAGCAAAGATTGAGCCAGTTCTTGACACTTTAGGAGATGCCATATTTTTTGATCCAAAGTATTTGTTGGCTTAAAAGGTTGTTGAGGCCTCTCGCCATAGACTGTGTATTAAATACGGGATTCCATACGAGGATGTGCGAGTCCGTCCTGTAACGGTAGGGCTTACTTACCTCGGAGTGGCTGCATGCATCAAGTTTATGTGCTGGGCTGGTTGCATTCCGCCTTTCGATCCATTCATTCAGAAAACGTTGCATTATTTAAGATTAGTGTCGGTTCAGCTGCATCCGAATAGCTATGCATTTCTACACTGCACGTACATGATATTCCTTAGGTTCTTGTATCATGAGCCAACTTCGAAAGGCATTTGATTCATCTACAACCTCAAGTGGTGGTAGGGAAGCCTCTCTTACACTTACTTCAATTCAGCCACAAGCTTCCAGGTCTTAACCAGTGCTTGAATCAAATTAAGTGCTTTTAAGAACGAATGGTTCTATGGGCGCTGCCCACTTGGTTTTATGGGACGATGATTAAAAGGACATAAGTGTTGCTTCAAACTTAAATTTTTGTGCATTTATCCAAGTCATATCCCAAACTAAGCCACTTCTTATTAAACAATGAAGGTAGTCATCAATGTCCCACCGACAACACATGCTCGAAGGTTGTTTCAACGCTCAAAAACATATTGGAGGTGGATAGAGACATCTAATCTCTTCTTACTAACGAGCTCCTTTTATCTTTGGCTTACTAGAAGAAGGCTGTAGCATGGGACTAGCTAGAAACATCGAGGAGGAAGTTGTAGAGAGAAGAGGCACCGTTGGGCAAGAAGGTGACAAAGCTAATCCTGTTGTGCCCCCGGTCGAATGGGCTCAGGACATTGCCGATGAAGGCGAGGTGAAGGGCGATGCTAATCAGCCCAATCGTGATTATGTGAGCTCAAGTCATGAGTTCGTGATCGGATCTTCTCAAGGCCCATAACTTCTCGCCTAAAAAAATAGAAGACGAGAAAGGATTGTTTACAAACTTCGCAGAGGGTAGATCTCTAAGAATTCAATCAACCTCTTTTGCTGTAGATTAACCTAGCTCTTTTCCTCTAAAAAATCTATTTAAGGGGTTGTTCGACATCCCGCTCCCAAACAATGTCGAAAATTATGATTTCGCCAACCTAAGCCTCAGAGGGTCAAAATCTCCTACTTGATTTGGTGTTGATATTCCCCCTATTGACGTAGGAGAGATTACTCTGGTGAGAAAAGCTCCGACAACTAGTCCATTGGTGGGACACTAAGACACTCATCATGTCCATTACACTTAACGATAATTATCCACCTTTAACTCCAGTGATTTTTATATACTTTTATTTTGTTTGTATGCTCGATGGGATACCCTCATAATTATGATCGCTTGAAGAGACTGGCGTACTCTTAGCCAACTTATTTTGGGCCCAATCGAGGTTCGGACCCTGGTCGAGACAGAGAAGGGTATGAAGAAAGAGAAGACCAAGATCGAAGCCACCAATCTAAGGACTCGTCGTCCAAGCATAAATCAAAATTCCAGTCTTCTCACCATAATGTTGCCGGTCAACACCATACTACACATAGTAGTAGTAAATCTCTACCTCATGCTCTCACTTTGGCCATTGCACCCGAGAAACATTCGAGTTCTTCCAACGTCTGGGAATCTTCGGAATGCCAGTTTGGCACAAAAGGCCTTAATGTTTCATACTGCAAGCATGCTAGACGGGCCCTCTCAGTCCTCACTACTCTTGATGCCACTACTGCTAAGAAATTGGCAGGGCTCAAAGCCACGTTTCCTAAGTTGTGCTTTGATGAGTTCAAATTTGTTTTCGCTTTGCATTCAATTCCTCCAAAGGCCAACATAGTGCTCTCTTATGTTAATGATGTCTATGTCTAGCATAGTACAACTCTCCGTGTGGCCGAGAGAATCTCTAAGGCGTTGATGGAAAGGAAACACATAATTGATCGCTTAACTCTTGAGGTGATCCACGACAAAGACATCATCAAGTGCATAAACAGGACATCAAGCAGTTAGGTATGAAGCTGGTCGATGGCGAGAAAAAATCCAACGAGTCTTATGAAGCAATCGAGAGTTTAATAAAAGTGCATCAAGCTGAAATGGACACTACCGTTTGTTGCAATGGTATTTTAGCCCTTGAAAAAGATGTTTTACAGAAAGAGAAGGAGGCGGTGAAAAAAGACATGATGCTTTGCCCCTTCGTATTAAACAACTTGCAGAAGAGCTTGAGAAGGAAATGCAAGGGAAACTTGAGGCTCAGCTAGAGTCTCATCGATACTGCAAGGAATTCATTGAGGCTCACGAAGCTAAAATAGAGGTCGATGATCAACTTGCATAGATAGAGGCCATTAAGGAAGAGGCTAAGGAGGCGGGCCGGAGATAGATAAAGGATGGGTTTGATCTGCTACTAATATATTACAACGCATGCGTCCTGATGAATTGCAACCTCCACTTCCTTAAATAGGGGTATCCTGAGTCGCTCATCGAAGCATGGGTCTTGTTGTAGATTTGAAAAGAAGTCCCTCAGTGGTGCTAAAGTGGATGAAGAGCAGCTCATGTTTGAAATCTTGTGTGATGAGTTCGACGAACTCAGGACTGCTCATCTTAGTTTACTCAGTGATCCAGCGATCACCGAAAAAGGGGAAGATGGTAGCGAAGCCACAAGATATAGTTCCCAAGGCCCTCCTACTACTTAAGTAGCTAGTGCTTTAATTTCTCATGCCTTGGAAGAGGACGCAGGCTACAATCCAGATCATCTGGGGATGGACAAATCTTTTGGGATATCTTTGATTTTGAAAGGCGACACTCTAGCTATGATAGAAGGTCAATCTGCTGAAGGTATATCTCTTACTTCTCCGATGGTAGAGAAGGTTTACATCTTATGCCCAGTAGTTATGGTTTTACTCATTGGTCTTCGTAAAATTGCAGGTTTATTTGCATCTGCCCATGCTCTCGATAATGATGTTTCCCTGGGACAGCAGGCGCTGACCATAGGGTCTACTATGGCTATCACTGCACAGATGGATCCTCGATCAATCTATTGAGACTCCTAGTCCGGATGCAGAAGTCATAGGAGCTCTGCATAAAGAAAAGATTCATGATTGGCAAGGCTAGATTGAAATAGAGGATGTCATAATGACCCATCCCTTCGAACACACTAGTAAACATAGCATGAAGGAGTGCATTGAAAAGAAGGAGATGAAGTTGCAAGCCAAGAAGGAGAGTGTCGAAGGAGACATTACTCCACTTCAAGTTATATTGCTAGGGGGCGTCACTCTTGAGGAGGTCGATCCTTCTGTATACCAAAGCGAGATCGCCACTATCTCTGAAAGCATCTTTCCTAATTGTAGCAAGGGAGAAAGGGGCGAAGAGGAGAGAGTGAGGTGGTAGCTCTAGAGAATCCACCCTGAAGAAGCCTAAAAAAGGGGAGAAAGAGCCATCGAATTAGCGTGGGTAGTTTATAGCTTAGTAGCTAGTTTTTTGTTGACTGCAATTGTGCGGGTAGGCCCCTCGTTTTTTGCTACGAGTTTTTGAAATAAAATTGTACTTAGTTTCTAATTTTCAGTATGTGAATAAAGATTCTTTTAACTGTTTGTCTTTTGTACAAAATTTGTCCAAGTGTTCGAGCTATCACATTTCCCATTTAACTACTTGTAATTCATTGCTCGTCATTTAAGTTGAAATGTATTTTGGTTTCCCATTATTTCGGACGTTGATCTGACAAATCCGTCTCAAGGACTCCTTTCAGTCGTGGCCTTAAGTCGTATCAAGCATTAGGTGTGAGCCATGGTGCTAAGTTTTCATGTCCAGCGGTTAAGTGATTATACTTCTGCCCCTAGTCTTGGGTTGGTAGAGCGAGTTCGTGGACAATCGGGTCCCCTCCGTGATGAGTTTATTCCCCTCCTATAGGGTTCAGGCCAGAGTTGGAGAATGAGTGATCGAATCACACCAATTTATTGTTTTTATACTCTAATCCGCACTTTGGGGATCAGAGTTAGTTGATGGGCGGTGAATCCCACCTAATTGATATATATACTCTAGCTCACACTCTAGTGACTCAAGTTGCTCTAGAAAATGGTCTAACCACATTTCCTTTGATTAATTCTCATGCCCATAAGTCTGGGGCAAAAGAAGAGTAGTCGGTCGTACAATGACCATTTTTACTTTATATTCTTCATGTCAGGTACTAAAACGGAGTTAGTCAATGGATGGTCAGGTCACACCCGCAATCTGTTTTATACTCAGCCGGTAGGATTATAGGTGAGAGATAGTAAATGAACAGTCGAGTTATGTTCATTTTGTTTAATTTGGTTATGGACCCAAGTACTTGGTTGTCCCTAAACTCTGTGCACTTGTTTATTTGTATTATGCATATGTGGATATAAGTTGGTCGTATGTCACAACTATTATATTACGCATAAGCTATTTACAGATTTAGAGCAAATTTCAAACTTTATTGCACACTTGAAAAGGAATGACATAGTCTATCTTATTACATGGCTTTGAATTCAAACGCAAAAGAAAATTCTAAATGAAATATAATTGAATGAAACAAAACTAAGTGAAATAGTGTCATAAATGCTTGCTATTCCATGCTCCAGGGAGTGTGATGCCATTGATAGTCGCTAGCTTGAAAGTTCCATCTCCAAGCTTCTGATTGATGACATACGGTCCTTCCTACATTGGACCATTGTTTGTGGGGCTAGGGAAGATCCATTTAAGAACAAGATCACTGATTTTAAAGATCCTAGGCTGGACTGTAACATTGTATATTGGGTGATTAGGAGTTGATATGCAACTGCCCTCAAGTCAGCTTCCTTGCATTTCTCATCAATCATGTCTGGAGATTCCAAAAGGATATCTTTATTAGTTCTGAGGTCAAAGTAAATCACTAGATGAGAAGAAACTTCAAGTTTTATGAGAATCACGACTTTGAAGCCTCAAGCAAAGGCGAATGGGGTATGGCCCATCGTGGACTTCTAGGCGGTCTGTATGCCAATAATGCAGACAGGAGTTCATCAACCCACCTGCCTCTAGCCTTCTCCAAATGCTTCTACATAATGGACTTTATGATTTTGTTGATAGCTTCAACCTATCCATTAGCTTGAGGGTGAGCAATTACTGCAAATCTTTACTCGATATAATGTCGACGCAGAAGTCTTTGAATTCAACACTATCGAATTGGGTCTCGCTGTTGGTTAGGATTTTTCGGGGGAGATCAAAACGATAGATGATGTTTAGAACAACAAAATTATTACTTTCGTTGAAGTGATCGTGGCCAAGGTTCGGCTTCAACCCAATTGGTGTAGTAATCAACTACTATGATAGCGTACTTTGCATCACGTTTGGAATCGCAAAGAGCCAATGTTGTCAATATCCCAAGTAGCAAATGGCCATGGACTAACCATTTAAGTGAATTCCATCGATGGGGCTCTTAAAAAATTTTCAAACATCTGGCACTTTTCGCATTATTTAGCATAATTAGCTCTGTCTTGATTGACAGTTGGCTAATAAGAACCATAGCTGAGTATCTTCTTCGCCGAGGTTTGTCCCCTGGTGTGATCACCATATTTTTCTTCATGGACTTCTCTTAATACTCGCTTGATTTCAAAGTTGGCGACATACCATAGCAGGGGGATGGAGAAACCCTTCCTGTACATGACTCCTTCTTAGAGGATGTATAATGATGCTTTACGAAGGATCTGTTGATTTTCATTTCTTTGTTCAGGAAGGATTCCCTTTTGCAAATAATCTTTGGTCGAAGTCATCCATGACTTCATTTTAGGCTCCATTTCTAAGACCCAGTTGATCTCCATCTGGTCAATGCTCGAAGCGATGAGTACTTCAACTGGGACTTAGCTCATTTGCTATGCATCCCCGAAATTAGCTAGCTTGGCTAGTGAGGCTGCTTTCTCATTTTGTTCTCTGAGGATGTATGTAATGGTATAATACTCGAAACTGATTAGTAGCTCTTAAACCTGGTTTGGCAAGGACCAAGTTGCATTCCTTTGGTTTGGTATTCCCCCGTGACTTAGTTTACTACTAATTTGGAATCATAGAAAACTTGCAAAGCTTTTACCCTCAGCTCTCTAGCCAGTTTATACCCAAGGATCAAGGCTTCGTATTCAGCTTTGTTTTTCGTTACAAGGAAGTCAAGTTGTAGGGAATAGCAGATTGAGCGTTCCTTAGGAGTTACTGGTATGACTCTGGTGCCAGAACATCTATAATTGAATGCTCCATCCATGTACATCTTCCATTGGATGCTTGGTTCTTCACTGCTCTCTGGAGAGTCATCTTGTGTAGTGAATTCGACTATGAAGTCCACCGGTGCTTTTCCCTAGATGGCTCTTCAAGGGAGATAAGTGATATCTAACTGGCTCATCTTGATGTTCCATTTAAGCAACCTTCCAGACATCTCAAGTCGTTATAGACCTGTCGTAATGGCTGGTCGGTGAAGACATTGACGGGATGAGCCAGGAAATAAAGACGGAACTTTCTTGACGTAATCAACAGGAAATACACGAGCTTTTCTAGATTCACATAGTATCTTTCAACACCTATCAATGCTTGCTAACATAGTATACTTGCCTTTCGATTTGATTCTCTTGCACAACAGTGCAACACTTGTGGCATGTACCGACATCGCTAAACAGGTGTATAGGATTTCATGATCCAGTGGCTTGGACAATATGGGGGGTCTTTTTAAGTGATGTACCAGAGCTTGAAATGCATCAACATAATCCTACATCCATTCAAAGTTCCTCTTTCCTCCCTTGATTAATTTGAAGAAAGGAATACACTAGTCGATGGCTCTAGAGTTCACCGGTTCAGGGAAATGACCTTCCCGTTTAGACTTTGCACCTGCTTGATTTTCTTTGGCACCTAGATATTTCTTATCACCTAAATCTTCTCGGGATCAGCTTTAATTCCATGTGAGTGGACGATATAACCTAAAAAGATTTCTGATGCAATGCCAAAAGAGCATTTCAAGGGATTAAGTTTCATTTCATATTTTCGAAGAATACTAAACATCTCCACCAAGTCATCATTGTGGTTGTTTGATCACCATGACTTCACGAGCATGTCTTCGGCATATACATTCTTCGATCGATCTGGCCTTTGAACATTAAGTTGACCAGTCTCTGGTAAGTAGCTTTAGGGTTCTTTAGTCCAAAAGGCATCACAATATAGCAGTATAATCTCAGGTCGGTAATGAAGCTTGTGCGTTCCTAGTTCAGGATGTGCATCGGAATCTGATTGTATCCGAAGTACGCATCCATAAACTAAAGCAGTTCATGTCCAACGGTCGACTCTACCAATTGGTCGATCCTAGGAAGTGAAAAGCTATCTTTCGGCATACCTTGTTCAAATTTGAGTAGTCAATCCATGTCTACCACTTTCTGTTAGTTTTTCTCATAAGAACAAGATTAGATGCCCATTTTTGAAAGAGGGCATCATAGATAAACCAATTGTTCTTGAGTTTATCCACCTCCTCTTTGAGTGCAGAAGATTTCTGTGGATCCATGCTACATCATTTTTGTTTCACCAAGACATGCCTCAGGTCGATATTCAATGCATGTCTCACGATAGTCGACGAGGTCTAACACATGTGAGAATGAGTCTAAGAGAACACATCAAGATTTGCTCGAAGAAAGCCAGCTAATTCCTTCATCAACATTGCATTGAGCTGCAATCCGATCTTTAAGATGATGATGAGTCATCATGGCTAACTGTCATATCAATCGTTAGCTTAGCAGGTGCAATCTTGGTTTTTTAGGCTCCTCTTCTTCATCTTTTAGATCTATATCATTATAGAAATGACTATGGTGCCCGTGCCAAGGCTGGATGCTGATTGCTAAGCTTCATTGGTTTTGATGCAGGGGGGCTTCTCTGCATCCTCCTTTCTCCCTTTACTGAGCGTCTCTCAAGTCAGCTATATAGTAGGAACGTCCGGCCGCCTTATCTCCATGAATAATTCCCATGCCACTCTCTATCGGGAACATAAAGGTCAAACACCAAGGGGCGTTTGCTGCCTAGAATTTAACAAGAGCCGGTCCTCCTAGGAAAGCAATATACGGAGAGCTTACATACATCACAACAAACGACAGCACCAGCACTCTCTTTCGGCTACTATCTCCTAACTCCACTAGTAGCTTGACATAACCTACCACTTTAGTTGCAATAGCACTGAAGCTATGGAAACGGGCTCTGCATGGTTTTAGATCTTTGGCTTCTAGTAACATCTGGACGTAAGCCTTTTAGAATATAATATTCATGGAACTTCTGCAATCAATCATAATCTTTCTCACCAAGGCAGGGCAATCATGGCTGAGATCACCATTGAGCAATCGTAGGGTCTCCACTTTGTCTGCATCTCTACTTCAAAATACAATATCATCGACCATAGTTCATTGCTGCTTTGCTGGACTACCATCCTCCATGTTCGAGAAACATTCAATATCAACATGTCTGAAAGCATTCACGTAATGCTCCATTTCATTCCAGCTTTTATCGGCCGGATGTGGTCCTTCGACAATGGTATCAATAACAAATCTCCCTGCTATCTTCGAGATTCCTTAGCACTAGAGGGATCTTGTCTTCGATTGGGGTCCGATGTCCCCCGCCTACCATCCTATGAGGCTTTAACAAACTACTACAAGTTTCTTTCTCAAATTAACTTCTTAATAACATCATGGAGGTGGAGACACTCATCTGTGGTATGTCCATAACTCTTGTGAAATCTACAATACTTTTCGGACTATCTCTGCTTCTCCATCGGTTCCTTCGGAGGTGGTTTCCTGTGCTGCATAGTGTTACAAGTCGATAGATAAATATTCTCGTTCGATGTATTCAATAGCATGTATGTATCAAACGATGGGATCCTTGTCTTTCTACTTTCGGAATCCCGTCTTCGGTTATGGTTTCTATTACCGCCTTTCTTCTGCTCATTCAGTTTATTTTGAGCATTGATCTAAACTTCTCCAAAACTATCATTAGACTGTTTACTCTCACATTACTCTATACTCCCTTGATGCTCGGGCCAGCAACATCTCTCTTCTTGGTTCGCTTTGCCTCCACTTTCCTTAGAAATAGAGCAGCTTTTGCAAAGAGACGGTCCAATGTAGAAGGAGGCTTTCTTGCTAAACAATCAACTAGCTCAAAATCGAGGTCGACTCTAGTCAGTGCCATGCTTATTGCAACATCATTCAAATTATCGACTTCTATAACAGCTGTGTTAAACCTTTCCAGAAAATCTTTCATTGACTCACCTAGATCCTAGACTAAGTTGGAGAGTGACATTACATTCTTGGGGCATGTAGTATGCATGTGAAACTATTCCAGGAACTTCTTTGGTAACTCATCAGACGAAGAGATTGAAAGCGGTGGCAGCTTAGCGAACCACGTGGTCGCAACATCTTTCAAAAAGATGGGAAAACATCTATACTTGACTGCATCGGTGACTCGGGCAGAGTCCATGTGGGACTCACACTTCAAAAAATGCTGCCTGGGGTCAGTTATTCCCGCATAGACCGGCATCGTTGGCACATGGAATCTCTATGGATATTCTGCAGGTAGAATGTTGTCAGTAAATGAAGTATGATTTCTGGAGAATCCCCAATCATCATTGGTCAAGCCTTGACATTCTTTCACTAGCCGCCTCACGTTAGCTGTTAAGTCTATTGTTTGGAAAGTTGGTGCCATGTGGTAGTCCTGCTCCACCTCACGTGAAATACCAAACCCATGCCTCCGGGTATTGTCACGTTGTCTTAGCTCCTCTTGCTCTTGAACCAATTCTCGAGTAGCAGCTCTATCGTCGTCTCTCCGCTGCGGTTCAACCACATTCGCTTGAGTTTAGTGTTTTAATTATTTGCAGCACATTTAAAGTAAGCTCCTCCTCCTGCAAACCAATCCCCCTGGTTTAGAGGGTTCAATGCCTATCCCCTTAGTGGGTTCGACATCGGTCGATGTCGATCAGCCTTGGCCAATCGCCTGATCTTGTCCTAATGCTCTAGCTGCATGTGCATCATTTTGTGGCGTCTGTTTCCATGATAATCGTCAGATGGGGAGGAATTTTTTAATCTTGAATAAAGAGTAGGCTCCCTCCTTTCCTTTCCATGTTGATCTTTCAACTGGTTCATCAGGTCGATGTTAGCCTGGATTTGCTGGTTAAGCTGCTGATAGCTATCCATCAGTTCCTTTATTAAGACTTTAGAATCAGCTCTGGTAATATATTCAGCTAGATTCTGGCCACCAGCAGCCGCCAATTGTACATTTTGATAAACTTGTTAAATACTGGTATTGCTATTTTCTTCAACATCACGGGAGTAGTGGAATTTTCTTTGGCTATTTGCAATAGCTTCCTTTTAGATCTTCTTCAAATCTATGTAGAAATGAAAAATTGTCGGCATAAATATGGATTCATCCTACAGATAAAAAAACCACCAGTAGATGAAGTGATCCAATTAGGCTGAGAATTCTCCTTTTCAGTGAAAGCACCAAAATATTTACACCAAAAGTTGGCACAATGTAACACCCCTAATTTTTGATAACATTATTCAGAAGATTTAATTAGATAAATTAAACAGATAATGTAAATGTTAAATGATAAGGGGGTTGTGATTTGAATAAATCTAATTAAGGTCATGTCTAATAAAATAATTAAATGGGTTTAAGAAAGGTATTCAAGTTTACTAAATTACATAAGGGTATATTAGGAATTTGCCGCCCATAACGCTTAACCTTATATATTTTCGTTCCTACCATTTCACTCCCATTCACGTCATTTTGAAAACGTAAACAAAAATATTAAGGGGAGCCATCCATAGGCAAAGAGAAGAGGAATTTAATTAAAAGCTAGAGATTCAAGCTTAGGAGAAATCAAATTCAATCTCCTTATCTAAATCAAGATGGATGATAATTCCATCTCTATCTTTTTTTGAATCATATGTTTTTAGATTTAAGGATAAATTCATTTTTATGGTGAATTGGATGATGATATACTTGAAACATAAATTTATTTGATTTAAACAAGGATTGTTAAATATGATTTCTCACGGTTTCAGGGAGAAACCGATTTATGTTAATGTTTAAATGCCATGAAAAAATTATGTGTTATGTAAAACACGATTTTAGAGTTGGCTTTTAATTTTGATAATTTTCCAAGCCATGGAAAGATTGTTATGAATTTTCAAAGAAAAATATGGTTATTTGGGTTTATAAATTTATTTTGAAAAATATATTAAGAATTTGGGTCTGAAATTTTGATATGTTTGATAACATGATTAAAGTGAATTTCTGAAATTTTTAGAGTTTTTTCAAAGTGATTTTCTATGCAAATTAAATTATTTTAGAAGAGGGACTTCTTTGCAATATTGATCTTGCACAATGGAAGGGCTTATTTGATTAACTTAACCATTGTTTAGATTTGAAATTAGCAGCAGTTATTTTAGTAAGAATTTGAGAAGTTAAGGCAACTAATCTTTTGTTTACACATGGAAGGTTAGTTAGAAAAGAGTTTGCTTTAATTAGTATTAAACCAGGTTTACCTAGAAAAGTAGGTTTTGCCTACTTTAGGAGTACCTTTCGACTCAAAGCTTCCGCTTTCGACCCATTTGAAACCTATTAAACCGAAAATAACACACAAGGTATCAGAAAGATGGTACGCAGTGGATTGGAAAAAGGCGGAACGCTAGGTGTCGAAAGCATGGCTTAAGGGGTCGATACCTTGGTCTGTTTTAAAAAGAAAAGTGTTTGCCATTGTTTAATTTAAGCCTTAGAAGGAGTCAAAGCATAAGTTTTCGAAAGAGGTTTTTAAAAGCATTTGAAGGGGTTTCCATCAACTTATGATTGCTTTCGAAAGTATTCCTTACTTATTAAATAATGCTTTTGAAAGAAGAGGTTCTGACATAGTCGAAGCCCTGCTGCCGTTCTTTAGCCTTTCGATGGTATTGAAGTCATCAATGCTTTCAAAAGGTAGTGTTTGTTTTAAAGATGTTTTAAGTCAATTCCTAAATGCTTTCAAAAGGATCCAATGATTTCGAAGGCAATGTCTTTGAAAGGAGTTTCGATGCTTTCCTTCAATGTTTTGTTTAAATGGTTTGAAGCTTTCAAAAGGGATGGTGCCAGCGCCGTAATGTTTTCCACAATATTTTTATATGATAAAGGATGGTTATGAAAGAGATGATTTCACCGTATTCACTTTGACCCAAATAATATTTTAAGTATAAACCCAATGGTTTTGAAAGCGGGACTTTCAATTACTTCTAATGGTTTCAAAAGGGGTACTTTCAATTGTTTCCAAAGCCATGCTTATAAATGATTAAATGCTAATGCTTTAATACGTTTGAAAGGTTACGAAAGAAATTTCTAAAGTGTTTGAAAGGCATGAGCCTAATGTTTTGAAGATAGATCAATATGCTCTCGAAGGAGGGTATCGAATAAAGTCGAAAGCAAGGTTTTGAAGGTTTCGAAAGGCTTTGTAACCCAATCTCATTTTTAAAGGAAATTTTCATGGCTAAATTAAAAGAGTTTTGAAATGATTTTAAGAAGAAGCTTTTCCTGATAAAATTATAGGTTAAAGGGATTGACCATGTTTTATATGAAAATTATTTCAAGGACATTAAACCCACAGGAGTGGATTATTTTGTAATTATGTTTGCTTCTTCAAATATAAATATATTCACATTATAATTGACCCATAACTGCATTTAGAGATAAAGGGTAGAAGGACCAACTAGTTTAACCCAGTATGAATATAAATAGATTAAACTCCTAGATGAGTAGGATTGCATCCAAGTGGTTTGGGAGCCCAGAATATAGGATGCCTAAATATGGAAGTTTTCAAGGAGACAGGTTCATAGTGCACCCATGAAAACTATGAGTAGTAAGTTACTGGAGTTACCGATAGATTCATAGTGATCCCATGAAAACTATGTTATAAAGAGTGGTTGGCAGTGGTTTGTAGTGCACCCATGAGAACTATATCTGGATTAAGTTATTGATAGTTGTCAATAGGTTCCTAATCGACCCATGAAAACAAGGATAAGAGAAAAGTTATTGAAGTCACCAATAGGTTTAGGGGAACCCATGAATTAATTAAGTTAATTGGCAAGGCCAACAGGTTCATAGTGCACCTATGAAAACTATGAAATAGGACAAAGAGTCCATATAATATGAAAAGATTATTAGTAAGCCCATGAAAACTAATAGGTTAATAGTGACCCTAGAATCTATAAATATGACAGGGAGTCAATTAAATAGAGGATGGAAAATCCAGAATGTTTTATCTTGTTTGCATGTCGTCATAATATTATGAAATGATTATGTTTTAACCATTGTGGATGCAAGAGCACAGCATATGGTATTATAAAGGTTTTAGGATACTAGTGAGGGGAAAACCCGTTCCGGTGAGTCACATGGTCTCACTAGATATCTTAATGATTTGAGATTGTTGATTATTATCCATGTCAGGCTTTTTATTTGGCACGAAGTTTATGTCTTCCCCTAAAACTTTCGGGTACAATTTATTTTGAGTAGTTTGAGAGCTGAGGTTTACAGGTACCTCATTAGATGAATAAAGCTTCCAAAGACATGCAGGAGGTATGATAGCTAAATAGAGTTTTCTTTTATTTGATTCTGTTGTATTGTTTGTAATGGCAAAGTTTTTATATTACCTATATATACTCAGATCATCCAAGGGGACATCTTCGTATGCCGCTCTTGGCGTATATTACAACAAATATATTTTCTTTGAATGTGGTTGATGATTATAGGATTATGTAATGAATCAGAAATGTTTTGAAATGGAATGTAATTTTGTTGGACGTTTTAAAATTTTCCACATACATGTGTTTTTGCATATCAATAAATCTAACACCACCATATTTGGTCGCCAAGGAATAATAACTATGGATGACTGCAGCATCAGTAGCCATTAGTCTTCGACCTCCAAGTAGAGGAATGTTACATAAAAACACCTAATAGATTATATGTAGAGAAATAAATGAAGAAAACAAAATGATAATCGAGTAAACTAACAGAGAACAAGTAAAAAAAACGACAAACAAATTTGTAGTGGTTCGGCATTGAGTGCCTTCGTTCACTTTGAAGAGATAACTTTACTAGTCACTTAAATTTCTAAGTATAAGAGAGATCAGATCGGAATCCGTAATTACAATGGAATATAAAGAAAACAATAGAATATAGATCCTTCAAATGAGCTAAAAACATTGTATTTATAGGCGTAGATGATCGAATATCTTCCATAAAATTCATCGATAGAATCTTCAAACGAAGGCGAGGTCACCCAGAAAATTTCGAACCCTGATTCCCAATATCTAACGATCAACGCCGATCGATCCTCCTAGCCACATAGTGAGTTGCGATTGGTCAGGTGGGTCTTCGTTTATGCTAGCTTCATGTTTCTAAAGTTGTTTGCATAATTTCTTTCAAGTTTTGAGAGATATTGATCGATTCACATTGAGTCGCACTACCAATCCAAGTTGTATATAACCATAGTGATCTGATCTGATCCTCTCCCTAAGGGAAGCACCATTTCATACTTAGAATGTTCTGTAAAGTTTACCTCTTGGCTTTACTTGATCGTTACTTCATATTATTGTCTGTTCTTGATCTTTAGACTCCATGATCACCTCTCTGAATTGCGTTTCTTGTTTATCATCAAGTCTAACTTATCCAATCGATCTTAATATAGCCCGGTCAGAAGGTTGAATAACACATATATATCCTATCTTAGCCAGCCATAAATGGTAAGCAAGAGTGGGATCCGAGTGGGATTCGGTGAGGAATTAAAGAGGTAAGGATTTAAGGAATGAATTGGAAAGGTTTCGTTGTTTCCTTTAAAACAAAACTCATTTCATTCATTCAGCATTCTTTCACAAAATTCATTTTCCTTGTTCTCTTCCACACTCTAGTGGCAAAAAATCAAAGGCCCCAAGCCATAAATTTTTTTAAAACAAAATAAAATAAATACAAAAGTAGCACTTTAGATCATTGTAATTTCTAGAGGCGATTCAATTAGATATATAAGTGTTTGTTTTATCAAGGCGCGATTTTGACTTCATCAAAATGTAATGTTAAATCTCTTTTAATACGTGTTAAATATTTTAGAATAGTTTAGATCTCCTATCTTTACATCTCATTATGATTATACATTACATTTTGTTAATTTATTTTAGATTTCATATCATATTCAACGAATTTATATATGCTTATATTCTCCAATTTTTGTATGTATATATGTGTGTGTATTTCATGTGTGTATAACATATGAATATCAAATGCTTTTGGTTTTAATATACATAAGTTTACTTACATCATTTTAGTTCAAAATTTATAAAGGAACTTTTACGAAAAATTGTAGATCTAATGTTGAATTTCTTCCTAATCCAAAACTAGATTTCAAATTGTTGATTTTTAACTATAAAACATGCCAAATTATAAGTTAAGCTATGTTATTTTAAAATTAAATATAGTTTGTTATTACTTATGTGTGAGTGTGTGTATTGTTTCAATTAAAAATCTATAAAAGGACTTCTATGTTAAATTATAGATCTAACGTCGAACTCCTTCAAACGTCAAAACTTGATTCAATTGTTAATTTTAGATTCCAAAACATACAAAAAGTCGAAATCAATTTTAATATATGTATGTGTATAATTTTTATTTTATATATAATTTAAAAAAAACTATGGCCTACCAAGGCATAAAAAAGGAACAAACATATCCATTGTAGTGTAAATCCTAACACTTATAAATGCACACGTTTACCATGCACACTGTTTACATGTTGCATTTGCACCATACAACTTATAATATATTTAATTTAAATTAAATGAAACTCCTTTTAAATAAATTAAAGAAAATAATATTTTGATTAAAAAATATTAGACTGGATGTAATAAACATTTAGACTTCATAAGTGCAATAGATCCAAAATAGAATATATATTTTTTGAAATCTAACTAGTTCAACCACTTTCAATTGGCCCGGACCTTTGAAAACAATATCCCACCACTTAAGCGCTTCTTCTTGAAGTTTTCATGAAACAATCCTCCTTATAATGCCTTTGTGCTCCTTATCCCTATTGATCTGACCACAAGTTCAGATCTATATTTGAATTTGTACAAATAATTCCATCCTCAAAACCATTGCTCGAAAATGGTTTCCCACCTAGGCTAAGGAAGTCTATACATAACTCTGAAAAGTACATTATAGATGGTGAAGGAAGAACTACGGTTCTGCTAACACCTTCCTCCATCGATACAGCAGAATAACCAACCTCCAATGGGATAGCTCGAACAATAACTTATAGATACTAATGGGACCATGGAGGCATCTTGGTGTCATCTATGATAGTAGTATTCACATCCCTTACCACTGCGACTCTCATATTTCTATGACTCATTTTTGTTTAATTGAAAAGGATACATTAGCGACTAAAAGAGATAGTATAAATATAAGAGATGTATGGTATATGCATATGCATATTAATAACAAAATACATGTACAATACTTTGAAATTTCCTTAATTTACTTGATCTAGTGATTTAAGCTTTGATACCAACTTTAGAGACCTTTAATCTTCGAATCGTTAATTTGATGCATAAATAGCCTATACTACCCTTGAATGTTATAGATGGAAGATCATTGAGTTATTTTAAACAAAAATATCTAGCATAATTTATGCAATACATCCTAAAAAAGTAGGTTAAAATACAATATATTGAAATATACAAACACATAATCATATGATATATATATATATATATACACACACATGTATCTATGTATGTATGTAAGATACTTAAAGAGAATCAATTGATAAAACAATAACCATCAATAGCTTGAGTGCACCATCTCCATACCTATGTAATACTGAATGATGCATCTAATATATAGTCCATCAGTCCACATAGTGGTCTAGGTACCAATAGTAGATTGGGCATCTACTATAGCCTCTGCTTCTTCGGTGGTAACTTCGATTTGAGGAGTTACTTAGAATGCTGCAAAGATGCCAGCATCTTTGGTTTTGTATCAGGAGTGCAATGACCGAGAATTTTATCTCTTTGGTTTGTGAATATTTAATTTATTTTAAATATTCAATTAAGGATTTTAATAATTAAATAACCCATTTTTAATTAATAACTAATATTATAAAATTCATTTTTGACTGTTTACTTAAGTGGATAGTTCGATGAAAAACAGAAACTGTGACTGAAAACCTTATTCCCATTTTCGACTTTTTATCGAACGAAAAGTTGTAAAAGGTTCTAATATCCTTTTTTATACTTTAAAAACAATAATTTTAAAGACTTTGAAAGGGACATTTTAAATTGACATGCATAAATAAGGTTAAATAATAATAAAGGAATAAAATACGTTCAATTTAAAAGTGAAAAGATAGATTTGAGATTTGAAAGATTGCTTAAGTGTTGAGATGAAATAATGGCATAAGCTTTGGAAAGGTACATGAAATAATCTTAAACCCAATATATATTCAAATGGATGACATTTGGGTGAATTGTGAAATGGTGTAAGAGTTGAATTTTTTATTAAAAGGAATTTGGCCTTTTGCTTATTTTATTTTATTTTATTTTCATCTTATATATGCACCCACTTTTCATTTCTATATTTTAATTTTTCCTCATCTTTATAGTTCTTCGTTCTTTGTTCACTACTTCCTTTTCATTTATGAAAATGCATATTTTAGCTCAAAATTTTATAACGTCACTCATTTTTCCCTCCTTCTCACCATCTTATTCCTTTTGTTTCTTCACTTTATGCACAACTCAAAACTATGGAAAATAAGCAACGTCGTCCTCTTTAAAAATTCCTAACTTCCATTCTATTCACCTGTACCAAATTGTTCCAACATGAAAAGTGTTAGTTTAGATCCATAATGTCTTATAAAAATAGCAGGAAGTTTTTTGTCGAATAGAGTAGGAGATTTGGGCTAAAACAGTTAACGGTATTTTAATGTTGTTCGTTTTTCGTCAAGCTCGAACCCACGAACGGAGAGCATGTATAAGTTTGTATGATCAATGAAGGATTTTTGGTGGAGATCGCGTGACTTTTAGTTAAGGGGTTTGGTGTGGAGGATGAGTTGAACTGCTTTGGTTCAAAAATTAAATTTGGACAACATAAGCGGCTAAGGGGTGGCGGTGGTGACTAGAGGTGGCTTGGGTGATAGTGGAGTTGTGTTGGATCACATGCAATCAGGTTGTTGGAGTTGATGGGTTGAGCTCGAAGTAGGGTTTCGGTTGAGTTGGGTTTATGATTTGGAAATTGATGTCATGATAGTGAGGGGTAGGTTTTGAGTCGATTGTGGGTGGGCTTAGAAGTAGGTGTGGGTGTCGTGGAGCTATTGGTGATGGCCTCTTGGTTCAAAGTTGGTCGAAGCGGCGGTAGTTGGTGAAGAAACGGACATGGAGCAAATTCGAATAGGTGATTCATCGGTCGAATTTTGACCTAGGCGGCGTTGGTCAAGGTGGTTGGGTACATTGTGACGATCTTGGCAAGGGATGTTTATGGGTTAGCTTGGATTGGGCGATGGGTGGTCAGAGCTCCTTACACATGCACACGTGCATGTTGGTGCATTGGATTTTAGGTTTCAAGCGAGCGAAATTGGGAAAAGCGAAGTGTTTTGGGAAAAAGTTGTAGCTTCGGGTTGGATATGGTCAACAGTCTTTGGGCCTAAGTGTGGTAAGAGCAATTTAGTTTAATTATTTTAGTTGTACAAATTTGGTTGTTGCCTTTAAGATGTCATAACTTATTCGTTTGAAATACGATTAACCAACAAATTTTTACGCTAGGCTCATATTGACGAGTGCAACGCTTTGGTATGAATTATTGTTATTTTTAGTGTAGTATAATTTAGTGGCAAGTTAATGTTGACTGGTTTTAATTATATTATTTTAAATAATAACATAGATAAATTAACTTCATTGGTGATATCTATCTGGCCAAAGAAAAACACTGATCTGTAAAATTAAATTGACTAGATTATTTAGGACATCTATTGAGCAGAATAAAATATTGTTCTGCTATAAATAAATTATGTAGATTATTGATGATAGCTGTTTAGTAGAATAAATCTCTATTCTTCTATTATATTTTATTTGGACACTTATTTGCATGCTATGAATTTATATGTGGATTAGTTGATATTAAGAAAAAGTGATGTGTTAACCATTAATGGTTAATTAGGGATTTAATTTACATTTATGTTGCTTATGTAAATATCACTAATATGACTTGGAGAAGTCAAATTGAAATAAAAGGATAGCTTGCCTAAGTACCATTGGATTGCTATTTCTTTTTCCTAAATTTGAAAAAGTTATGGATTTAAAAGCAACTAAAATTTTATAATGAGTTAAGGTTAAGTGATATTTTAATGATAAATGATTTTAATTTTTTTTATAAATGATGTTTAAATATTTCATTATACATTAATGTTGTTTAAAGTTATTTAATTATATTATTAATGTTGTTTAAGAGTATTTAATTACGTATTAATGTTGTTTTAAGTTAATTTATTGATTTAATAAGTTATTTAAATATTTTATTAATGATTTGTGTAAAGATATTTAAGTATTTTATTAATGATGGTTGAAAGTTAATTAATTGTTTATTTATAATGTTTTAGATTTAACTAATTATTTTAATATAGATGTTTATAAATAATAAATTATGTTATAAAAGGAGATTTACACATGATATTTTGTAAAGGAATTTACAAATGATATTTTGTAAAGGAGATTATAATGACATTTTGTAAAGGAGTTTTTTGAGAGATATTTGGCAAGAGAGATTTATAAATGGTATTTTATAAATAAAAAGAGATTTATAAATGGTAATTTATAAGTAAATGAATGGATTTTAGAAGTGATATTTTGAAAATAACATAAATTTGCGTTAAATCTATATAACATTTGTACAAAAAATTAAGTCTTGGATTTATAAAAGGATTTTTATAAAAGGTTTTTATAAAGGGTTTTGTAATGGAGAATGATAATGGAGGTTTATAAAAGAGTTTATAAATAAAAAGGATTTCATAAATCATTGTAGACATCTATAAAGGAAGTTTTACAAATTAATTTTGGAGATTTATAAAATGATTTGTAAATATGAAATGGGATTATAATAAGGAAATATTATAAAAGGAATGTGATTTGACATTTGGTAAATAATTCTTCTTATTCTTTTCATACCTAACACCGAAGGATGGATATTTTGGTTTATAATAAGAAATGTTTAATTTATATTTGTTCGGCCCCTTTAAATATGAAATTGGGAAAAAGAAACCTCCTTTAAGTTTGTTAATATAATTATGCCGTTGAGATAGTAGATAGATTTATTTTTGAAGTATTGAAAGTGTTAACAAATTTCTTCATCAACCCCAAAAAGTGCAAGGAAGTGTACTTTAGCAAATGATGGAGATTGAAGAGTCTAAATTTAACCTCAATGAGTATGGGCACAAGATGACACTTGGTTGATTTAAGGCTTAAGAGGAGTGAACGAGCAAGCTCAAGTCATAAGCAAAGTCATGTAGGATCATATGCTCATAAAGTAAAGTCATAGAGTCGGTTGTATGCAAAGGTAGAAATCAGGAATATGAGTAATTTTAGAGTTCGAAGTAATCCTTAATTAACAAATCATATATGCTTTGAAACTTGAAAGTAAGTCATAATTCGTGATATCACATTTTTATTCAATATAATATCGAATGTACAAAGTCCAATAGTTTAAGTGCTATAATCGACTATGAATCCTTAAATCAATTTAGGGTCACAAAAACTAAAATAAAGAAGAGAGATAAGAGTGATTCGCTCCTTCCATTATGCCCCTAGGTCTGTACTTATAGGGGAGAAAAATACGGCATGGCGCATGGCTTCGGTATGCTTGGTCTCGGCAGCTTCAATGCTGCACGAGGAAAACTTCACCAGACAATGTCCTTTGTCATCTTAGGTGTAGGGCAGGTTTTCGACGTCCCTTCATAAGTGAAAGTGTGCGGAATCAATGACTCTTGGCATTGATGGCTTCTGCTGTGATGATGGACGTTTTCCATTGGTTGATACCAGTATCGAATTGAAGTCGAGTTCGACATAGCATGATAGTGATCTAGGGCGCATCAATATGGAGCTGTATGGATTTGTATAACATCGGCCTTAATAACTTCTGTAGATACTGATGGCTTTCGACATCAACACTGCATGTGTAGATGTGCAGCATCCCCTAAGTGTTGATGAAGTGTACCATTAGCAAGACAAGGCATTGACTATTGGCGACATCAATGATGGGCAACATTAATTAGCTCGGTATTATCTGAAAGACAACATTAAAGAGCGACAGTACAAGAATAGAAGCAGCATCAACGAGATACGAAATCATTACTTTATGGCTTTGGTTATAGTTATATCAGTGATGAGCAACGTTGATAAGGTGCGACACTATGAGTTGCGATGTTCATGTTATTTTCACAAGTTAAAGGCGACATTGATAAAATGCAGCATCGGTGAGATGTAATATAAATGGGGGTGGCATCAAGGAGAAGCGCTATTGAAAACATGTGTTATTACTCATGTGTTGTATTGAATGATGTTGATAAGCATGACAATACTACCACCTTGAAAGGCAACATCATATTTATGTCTCATGTCATATATCTTACAGGTTAATAATGGTGATAACATAAAGTATAATGTTTTGCTGATATACTTACACCAGTGAGATAAGTATATGAATTTTTTTCCAAGAATTGAAAGAAATATAAAGGGTTTGTGTGTGTGTGTGTTTTTTGGGAAGGTACTTTGAAATAAAATAATTGAAAGATTTTTTAGTTAATGAACAATTAATTAATAGAAGATTAGTGGATCATATGGAATTAAACCTATGTTTGATTATTATTTTTATTTGATAGTTAAATAACCGACTATCAAATCTTGGCTAAAATCTAATTCTAGAAATATCTAGGAGAAACACATGGGTTATACGGCATAGTCGTCTTCGATGATGCTTTATTGTGCGTACAAATCTTATTTTGTTCTCCTAGGACAAATGATAAAGAAATCCATCCACTTAAACGGTTGGAAGGCAATCACCACTCTTATGTATTGTCTAATTATTTTCAAAAGACCCGGGGTTGAGTTTATAAAACTATCATTTTCAGTTTGGAGAGACCGAGATCAGATAAATTTTTCGCAATCCACTTTGAACCTGCATTAGCGTTCGAATTGGAGATATCTTGAAGAGATCTATGACAACAATCTTTGAAGTGCAAGGGGTACTTGCTACTAATCCTGAGGGTGATACCAAAAATGGATGTGGTAGAAGTAGTGCATTCGGTTTTGTTTAGTCCCAGAACAAAATTGTATGGATGAATGCTCGTATTGCATTTTTCCTAGAAGGAAGTGTTAGCATTCCAAGTGGGATATGAAATAAAAGGTAAACATATCCTCAGGCCTCATAGCCAGTAAATGACTAAAGCAGGGACGTGCCATAGGACCATCTGGGTCGCTCCTATTAGGGTATGATCACCATTTGTATTTAGATGGACTTATTTATGGATTATGTATGTTTGCAGCCATAGAGATGGTTTGTCAGAGACAATTGATGTGGGATGACCTTATTCAATACTATCCAGGAAAGCGTAGGCTGATCCTAAGTAGCGGAGATGCAAATTAAGGCAACCTCTATACATTTCCTCTAGAAGTGTATTGTACATAAGGTAGACCTTTTACCTTGTCATGTTGGAATCCATTCTTCAATAAGTGCCTGTGAATTTAGTTTATACCTATTATGCTAGAATTTAATTAATGTAACAATCACAATTTATTTTTCCCTGGACATTGCTATAATATCATAAGATATTCTATAAAACGATTTTGTTATCATAAGGTAAAAATCTATTCGTGTTTATGTGCAGCGTGGCCGTAAGAGATACGTATATTTCTGAAAGTTTTTATTAACATTAAGTAATTTATATGATTGTGTTTCTCATGTTGGTTCTACCAGATTGATCCGGACGTTATTATGCTCGGGTCAACCCGAGCACATTTGCCAGATTTAGCCAGACAATTGGAGCTACAAGGGACAAGCTGGATCCTCCAAGACACATTACCATATTTTATCATACAATGTTCTTTTTGTATTTATCTACAATTGTAAGGACATTTTGTTATAACCATCTAGATGCTAATGATAGGTTAGTTACTCCGATTTTATGTATATATATTAAAGTTCATTTTTCTCTTATAAAGATCGTTGATTTATTATATATTACTTGTCACAATGTGAGGTGCTACTCTATCTTTTCTTTTCTTTCACCCTAATAATCTATCTTTCGAGCATATGTTCATCATATGAATACCGTGGATGTATTAATGTCGTCTTCTGAGGATTGAAAAGTTGGGTTGTTACATGTGGTATTAGAGTTGAAGGTTAAGCGAGAACCTTCTCATTAGTGAGGTAAACTCATTAGAGATAGAGTTAGTAAACCCTAGAATGAGTTTGAGGTTATATATACAAGAGGGCGTATTTGTTAGCATTATAAAAAAATGTTTTATATTGTGTTGATTGATCTGTTGAGTGGTTTATGGATTCTGGTCAATACGAGTAGCAAACGTTATTGATAGGTATCTCTAAACACTTGAACAAGGCTGGCTGATACAATATTGCTTTAAATGGTTAAATGAAATAATTTTACCTAGGATTATATCTTATATATCAATTGATAAATTTAAAAAAATTAATATGGTTATTTATGACATGTTTGTTTATTAGGATATAATAATATCCAATTATTATCATTTATTGGTCGATTAGTCATGCTCATCCAGTTTTGGGGCATTGACTACTATTTGTTGATTTATAACTAATTTTCCTTTTTAAGGTATGGGTTAGGTAAATAGTAATTGTGGGAACATTGGAATGAACACCATGTGAATTTAATTTAACAGTTTGACTATAGGCGTTCAATTATATTGTTGGGCTAAAATGAGATTTTAAGAAAGTTGTTTATTAAAAGAAAGCAATAATATTTGAGAGTAAATATTTGAGAAATAATTTATATAAGAAATTCATTTTATAAAATTGATTTAAATATGGTTTACAAATTTAAAGAATTTAAGAAGAGAATTTGAGGACTTTGACGTGCACGTAAATGTGCATATTTTTACTTCCATATTTAATCTACTTTTATTTTAAATAAATGCCATAATTAGGTGTTTTTACATGTTTAAAACCAAATTCCAAAAATGCTTTCAAGTCATCATTCATGCATCTGCATGGGGGTAAAATGGTTATTTTTTATATGATTTAATTTGAGAAAATTCACTTGCACATTTTATTTTTATTTATAGAAATTTGGATGGAAAATGGAAGAGGCTTCATGTATGTATGCATGCATTAAGGTTGAAAGACAAAGGAATGAAGAAATAAAAGAATTCATGAAATCACGGAGAACCCCACCTATCCACAACCTATGAACTACAATTAAGAGCTAATGCACATGTTAATGGGGATTAAAGTCACATGCACACTTAATGGAGGATTAATTTGATGCTAATGATTACTTGAAGGTTAAATTTCCTAATGGGCAATTTGGGTTGCTACTTAAAATATGGATTAGGGTTTTAGGCATGTATAAATAACCCTCTTATGTTCATGTAATAAAGTTTTAATCTTCTTATGATATTATGCAAGTGTTAGCCACAAATTAAATGAGAAATAAAATGGTTTTCTAAGCCGCTTCTTCTTCTTTCTCTACTTGCTTTTATTTCATGGTTACTTTTATTTACATGCTTTCTTCTAGTTCACGTTAGTAGATTAGCTTTCTTTTCCTTGCAATTTTTTTTAATGCATTTAGTTCTCTTTTTATTCTAATTAGATCTTACTTTCCTTATATTTCAATGTTGAAATTTACATGTGTTGAAATGGTAACACAAATGAGAAGCCAAAACCGTTCAATTTAGGGGTAATGAAGCTCTCTAAAATTATTTAAATTCAACATATATTATTATTTATGATCTCTTTTTATGCTTCATGAAAAGTTTAGATTATGATTTAAGTTTATTAGGGAATTTGATAACCTATGTTGTAATCACAAATGAGCTATGCTTAATCCAACATAAACACAATTTACATCATCATCTAGCTAAGTGATCTTGATCATGGAATTAAAATAAAATCAAAGTTTGATGATCTAAGTTACTAATAAAAAACAAACAGTGAAATAGAACATGCTTAAAATTGATTTTGTTTAAATTTCATATTCATTTTCATGACATTAGATACGTGTTTTTAGTGTTGTATTAAAATTTGATGTTAAGTAATAATATCAATAGACTATACTTATGATAAATACATCACTAATTCAACTTAGATCAAGATGAGAGATCACAGATTGATTTTTTGTTGATTTATGTGAGAGTATGAGAGTGTGTAACAACCCGCCATTTCGTACCATTCAAATCGACAATAATCCACACATGTCGGACTTAAATGATGCGAAATAACAGATTGTAAATAAATTTGGAGCAAATGAAATCAAATATATAGAATCATAGAAATAGAACAATTAGAATAACTCGCAGCGGAATATAAAATAACATAGTAGTTCATGAAGCTACTATAACAGAGTCTCAACCCAAATACATAAAAATAGTCTAAAACAACATAATAGAAATCCCAATACATAGAAGTTCACTAATACATGAGATAAACTAGAACAGCTGAAACAGAAATAGATATAAATGTAGATAGGAAGAAACTCCAGCAAAGACCAGCTCCAGAAAGAGAATCCAAAGCTATAAATACTCAGACTGACCCGAGCATAAAGCAGAACACAAAACACTCGAGTAAGGACAATATATACTTATATAATGTAAACCAACTCAAGTGAACAGTAATAAGGTACAAGTAACTTAAAGGATGCCTGGGACCGCCCATCCTCTAAGGATCCGTTAAACTATTTACTATATAGTAATATTGCACTATTATAATAATGTCCATGGTAAAATAAACTTACTTTCAAATAGCATTCCGGGCTACCCATATCGCCCTTCACACATAATGTAACGACCCAAAATTTTCAAAGTCGAAAATTCCAGATAGTTATGAAAAGAAGAAAGAGATAGAAGAAGAAGAACAGAAACACCAAACATCTCACATTCGCAGCGGATAAAATATAATAAATAATAACAGTTTACAAAGAATACTATATCTATCGATTACATTTAATATACATCAGAGTTTCACATATATATACAGTCACTGAATATATAAAATTATCAAGTCTCAGATTAACAATAATATAAATACAGCGGAATACTCTATATGATATTTCCATCCAGCTCGCCTCCTGAGCTCCAAAACGTTCCTACCTGAAAAAAAATCTGTAATACTCGGTCTGACCCGAGCATTACACCAAAGTAACACCTGGGTCAGGCTGGAAACCAGCGTGAGTAAACCCAACTAACAAGTAATACCAAGCAACAACTTAAATAAACCCGGGTAACCTTTATCAATTTAACCAATTCACAATTTGCTATAGACAACACTTATTTCTCATATAAATTTCTAAGTACCAAACTTAGATAAAACAATCCGATTTACTTAAATCGTTTCATTTCATCGTATTGATTTCATAAATCAATTTATATAAATTCGAAGTGGTTTCGGGTATTTCTCAATACCCGATCCCACTTCGAAACTCGTGTTATCCCATCCCACATTACTCAAATGAAATACACAACATTTCATATCAGAGATATCAACACATTCAAAACATCCAATGCCATTCAATTATCCATAACAAAACTTAATCACATACAAATCAATTCAATTGATTCTAATTGAATTTCAAACCTCAATCACCTGGATTACTTCATTTAACATTAATTCATTCCAAATCAATAAATTAATTAACCCTTCATTATTCATCTTAATTGATCACACTGAATAAATTATCTTAACTTTTGCATCCAAGTAATTATCTTTAATTAATTATCACGATATTAATATTTCTTAACCAAAATCAATAAGTAATCCTAAATTACCTCATTAATTAACTATATTAATTTCATTAATCCTTAATTACTTATGTTCATTAACTTCACATAAGTCACATATTACTGATTAAATCATCTTAATTAATCAATCTTTAATTACATCGTTAATTTATTAATTACTTACTTCCAATTATATATTTTAATTTGTTCCAATCTAAATTAATTACTTTAATTCAACCACAATATTAATCACTCTCGATTAATCAAATAAATCAATTAATTTTTAATCATTTTAATCTTTTTTACTTGACAATAATTAATTACAATCCATTAATTTATCATTCCCACATTATCCATCTTTCATTTATCACTAAGTGCAATTGTTCAAAGGGTAGTTAATTATCTCTAATTAATTCCCTGGTGAATTACCCTTCGATTATGTTTACCAAGTAATTATCTTCCTTATCAATATCTCCAGGTAATTTAAATCCAAATTACATATTTTCATTAACCGTCCATTAATTTATTACATCCAACAATTATCACTGATTGCTTCACCAAGTAGTTATACTTTCATTAAGTAATTTTACCTACAAAAATTTCACGATTGATTATCCATAATTAATTAATAAAATTAATTACCTTTGATCAATCATAGTAATAAACCATTTAATAACCCTTAACCAATATTCTTTCATTTGACATATTCTTTAACCAACCCTTTAATTACTTCTCGAAGTACTTAACTTTAATTCTTAATTACAAACTATTTAATTTCTAAATTTATCTAAATTACTCGATTAACTAATTCATAATCATCGATTATCAATCCAAACTTATTTAATTAACAATCCTAATTACAAATTATTTTGACCCTATATTAAAAATCTTAATCCAAATTATTAATTTAGAAACCTTAATAACTTAATTGAATAATTAAACCATATCATTAATTCATCAATTTATTTATTTAACCTTTAACTTACTTTAACAAATTTTTAATTCATCTACTAAATTCATTTCCTTATGTCATTTCAAATTAAAATTCATACTGAATACAATCTCTTCAGCAATAAAGTAAACATTTAGAGTCACCTCTAAAATTTAAGACCAACACCGATATGCATATACTTATATAGGTCGAGAATTACTCACCTTTGATATTAACTTGTAGTCTATTCCATTCAGTCCCATTCCAGCTTGTTCCTCGATTTAAGACCATCATCCACTGGCACTGCCTCAACGAATACGGAACCAACACTTTCCTCTACGAAGAATAAACACGGCATTGCCTACCCCGAAGACGAGCAGCGTCTCCATCTACCTCCCAAGCTGCCCGACTTGACGAATTCGACTACCTGTGTCGCTTGAACCATCATACTACTAAATCCCCCTTTCACGCTGCTTCGAAAAACCCTTCATCGCGAACCCCATGAACCCGATCTTTACCCAAGACGTGCGCCATGCCAAGACCGATTGCCAAGCCCAAATCACGACTTCGATTGCGGTGCCGACTTGCCTCTAACCATGCTTGCATCCAGGCCTTGACATAAATCGAATTCGATCTGAAGACAAACGACTCAAAATCTTGACTTCGAAGAATTCGAATGAAAAGGAATATTTTGAGAAAGGGACTCGCGATTTCAGCTGCCTCGTCCTTATTTTTTTTTGAATTAACTGGAAACAGAGGAGATTCGCTCGGCCATTTTTTTCGTTCTTTTTTTTTTAATTTATGGGTTCGATCTTCTGCCTAGCGAATAGAGAGGGGGAGACGTGAATAAAATTAAAGGAGGGTGGAAAACTTCCTGAACACGACATGGTAAAGGGAAAATATCTTGTTAGTTAAATTAAATTATATTATAAAACTTCAAATCGTCTTGTTAAGCGCCAGTTAAAATCTGAACTCCTCTTAAGGAATGCCGCTGGACGATTATAGGGTTTTATCCACGTTCCGAACGCAATGGATCGTGTTTCGAAACCTAACTCGGTCATATGCGCGAGTTACGGAATTAAACGATCGATGTTAAATTAAATCGATTAAAATATATCTAAGCGTTTCGAGATGCCAAGGTCAAACGACAACTCTGATTGCTACGAAAATTGAAATCCGATAATAACTAATTATTACGAATCCAATGGAACTGATTTCGTTGAATTCCGAGACTGTGCCTCGGAAGGCTATTTTTAAATTCAATTTAAACGATATAATTTCAAAACTGAACAAATTACTTTTAAATTAAATTTCTATCATTCTATTATCTTCAGTAACACCATTATAAATTTTACAAGCCTTCAAATTATTTTTAACAGGCTTAAAACTGAAGATTCAATAATTTACCCAAATTTTCAATTATTAAATTCAATATTTAAACTATAATTCAATGATTTAATTATCAAGTAAATATTGATTTCTGGAATTCAAGTTAAAATTAACCTTTTAAATATTTTAACAATCAATTAACTATTCAAATTTAAATTGTTAGGAATTCTGGATCGTCACACATAATAGACCCAGTAGTCCATCCAGTATCAGCATATCGCCAGATCGAGAGACTACCCAAAATACTCCATGGGATACGAGAGAAATACAAACTCGTTGTAAAGGCTTGGTATGTTAGGTGACACGACACACAAGGCAATGCTGGGGTAGATATACTAATTACGCATACGGGCATGACTAACCATTTATAGAACCCATTCCCAGAATTCCAGGAATAAGATCTGTATGAAAAGAAATTTCCCGCTTAGGAGGTAAAACAGTGACTATACCAATATATCAGGATAGAATCTGACTACAGTAGCCAAATGAAGATCACCACTAAAGCAATTATCAGAATAGAAAAGTTGCACATGCTTAAAAATCCTATTAAGGTTTACAGAGCCTCAATTGGATTTGAAACACATAAAAGAACAGAAGCAAACTCAGGAGAAATGAGATACTCAGACTTATCAAACAAATCAATAGAAATAAGACTATGGAAAACTCTAGTATCAAATAAAACACGAATATGATACAGAAATAAAGAAAGGTTGCACTGAAGAGTACCCTGGTCATCACAAGGAGTAGGATCAGGTGGAGGAACTGGAGAAGATGCAGATGAGATAGCAAATATACCAGAAGGCTTAATATCAGCAGAAGGAGGCACAGCTGCACCAGCTAAGGTAGGACAAATATTGGCATAGTGTCCCTTCTGATCACATCTGAAGCAAGTGATGGCAGAAAGGTCAACAGGTTGTCTATGAGACGGAGGAGATGAAGAAGATCCCAAACCGAATTCCTGAGCCAAATCTGCTTCTGCTGTTGGAAATTAGGCTTTCTTTTCCTAGAATTTGCAGAGGAAGACTAAGATGAAGGAGTACCATTAGGAGCAGGAGCAAGGGCAGGACCCTTAGAAGTAGGGTTCTCATAACGTATAGCCATATCCATAAGTTGGGTGAAAGTGCCATGAACGCGAGAAATGAGACGAGCATAATATTCGGGACGAGCATAATATATGAACTTCTCATTCTTCTTGAGAGGAGTGTCAATCAGGCTAGGACCGAACTTAGAAAGTTCATTGAACTTCCTCTCATACTCAGCAAAAGACATGGTACCCTGCTTGAGATCCATAAATTCACGATAAAGCTAAGATTTCCCGGCTTTGGGCATCCATTTTGCCACAAAAGCTTCTCTGGAAAGATGATAGATAAACTTAGAAAGGCACAAAAAGATAGAAAAACAAAATTCAAATACACACGAGAAGATACCTAAACTGCTCCCAAGTAATATCAGCTTTGACGGTGTTAGCCGTGACAGACTCCCACCAATCTAAAGCAGACTCATGCAACTACCAAGCTGCTAACAGACGCTTTTGGGCATCGGTAATCTCAATACCAGTCAAGACTCCGCATCCATTGTTGAGCCTCAATGATGCTCTCCGAACCGGTGAATGGGGTTCCACCAAGTTGAGAGAATTCCTTACAGAGAACAGTGAATCTAACAGGAGCAACAGGTTGAGGAGCAGGGCCAATACCACGACTCCTACCTCTAGCATTTCCTCGATTCATCCTGAAAAATATCAAGAATGAATTTAGGACAAGATAAAGACAAGCCAAAGATAAATTAAGATAAGACAAGAGAATTCACTTGGATGAATATCCTAAAGAAAGAAAAATCTAACAAGGTAGGTACGAAAGGAAGGAAGTTGGAAAACATTTGAAAATCCTTCAAAACAAGAAAATTTTATATCAAAATAATTTTGAAAAATCTTTTGAAAACATTTGAAAAAACATTTTATACTTTGAAAATACGTCTCTCATAAAGAAAGCGATTCTGAGATTGATTTCACTCATTCTAGGGTATTTCTACCCTATCTCTAATGAGTTTGCTCCTCATGCAATGGTTTGCCAAAAAACAAAGCTCTGATACCAAATGTAACGACCAGCCATTTCGTACCATTCAAATCGACAATAATCCACATATGTTGGACTTGAACGATGCGAAATAACAGATTGTAAATAAATTTGGGGCAAATGACATCAAATACACAGAATCACAGAAACAGAACAATCAGAATAACTCGCAGCGGAGTATAAAATAACATAGTAGTTCATGAAGCTACTATAACAGAGTCTCAACCCAAATACATAAAAACAGTCTGAAACAACATAATAGAAATCCCAATACATAGAAGTTCACCAATACATGAGATAAACTAGAACAGCTGAAACAGAAATAGATATAAATGTAGATAGGCAGAAACTCCAGCAAAGACCAGCTCCAGAAAGAGAATCCAAAGCTGTAAATACTCAGGCTGACCCAAGCGTAAAGTAGAACACAAAACACTCGAGTCAGGACAATATATACTTATATAATGTAAACCTACTCAAGTGAACTGTAATAAGGTATAAGTAACTTAAAGGATGCCTGAGACCACCCATCCTCTAAGGATCCGTTAAACTATTTACTATATAGTAAAATTGCGCTATTATAATAATGTCTACAGTAAATTAAACTTACTTTTAAATAGCGTTCCGGGCTACCCATATCACCATTCACACATAATAGTGCCAATAGTCCATCCAGTATCATCATATCTCCAGATCGGGAGACTACTCTAAATACTCCATGGGCTACGGGAGAAAAACAAACTCGCAGTAAAGGCTCGGTATGGTAGGTGACACGGCACACAAGGCAATGCCAGGGTAAATATACCAATTACGCACACAGGCTGGTGGTAACGCAGCAGCCACATACGCCCACCTCGGAACACACTCCCATATTAAAATCGGAGGATGGCCATCTAATCAATCACAAATAAGAATATAGTATCGAAGGAACGTGCCCGACCAGAGGAGGTACCCCTTTTGGCCCGAGATCGCTCCTGTTTTAGCCACCTTAAGCCAACTCACGGGAGTCGGGTCCACGTAATATACCTCAAGAACGTCGCCACCATCCTACTTCATTCTGGAATCTCCACTGCGTACACGGTTGTTAAAGTGGTTTCGGTATCGACAGAGTATGTTCATATCTGATCCCGGTCTCTTTAACAACCAATCATTATTATAACTCGTAGTTATAATTTAAAAATCATAGTTTATATTTCAAAATAAAGTATCATTTCAAATTTAAATCTTTATCAAAATAAATATCTAATCATTTCTAAACCATCAAAATATCATATCTTTAAAAATTCATTTTTAATCATTATTTGAAATTAAATCCAAATCCAAATATACACATTTAAATATCCTTTTTAATTCAAAGATATCATTCATTTATTATCCTTTTTAATTCAAAGATATCATTCATTTATTATCATTTCAAATCACCTTTTAAATAGTTTATATTTAAATCAAAACAATTCATTTAAACCATTAAAAAAATGAAGTCATTATATTTAAAATCAAATATTCAGTTCCCAAAATTTTAGACAAATTCTGAGTTCATTTATTAAAATCAAAACCTCAAACATTCATTTCAGCCTACTGCAACACTTATCAAGTGTTACTGTAGCCCTTTATTTAGTTTCAGATTTTAATTATCTTTCTTCTATCACAGCACTTGGTAAGTGTTGTAATACCACTTAGTTATAATTTATACATAGTTCATTGTATCAACCACAGCACTTACAAAGCACTGTAATATCATTTACGTTAGAAATAACAGCATTTCAAAATACTGTTAATTACATTTCCAATATTCAATATAATTTCACAAACAATTAATCTTTTTTTTTCATTTTAAACATATAAAATCATATAATTTCACCTTTAAAACTATCATTTAATTTTCCTTAAATTCATGATTTTATAAGGTTAACTTTCCATTCAAAAATCAATATTTAATAATAATTCACTTATTAAATTCCAACATTCAAATTTAAATTCATTAAATTAAATTTTAACTTAACACTTAAGTTTAAATTTTCAAATATAACTTATTTTCATTTTATTTACTTAACTTCAAAATTCACTTTTAAAACAAAATTCATAAATTCCAATTTAAGTTATATTTCTAAATTTCAACTTAAACATTCATTCATTTAACATTTTAACTTTATTCAAAAATCATTAGTATATCTAAAATCATTTTAAATTAATTTTAATCCAAATATCATAAATTTATCATATTTAATTTAAATTCCATTTATCACCAAATTATAATTTCCAAAATAACTTACATTTCAGATTTTCTAACTTTACCATTAATTTATTTAACTTATAAATTTTCAGAAAATCAACAATACTATATAAAAATCATTTTTAATCAAGTTTAAACCAAAATATTATAATATTTACGTTTCTAAAATATTCCAAATTTTTTAGAAAAACATATTTAACTATGGGTCTGTATATAATTTTCTAGCCTAGGTAAAGTGATACGGGTAATATATCATTTCAACCCGTAATTTACAAAGAAAATCCGAGTTTTATCATTTTAAACCCGCAATCCCAAGTAAATGAAAATAATTGAAAATCATTCAGGCCTATCATTTCAGCCCAGAACGATTTTCCCTTATTCTAAATACCGTTCGGGTATGTATCATTTCAACCCATAGTGATTCTAATCTAAAGAGAACTTGCAGTGTGATAAACTGATATAAATAACAGAATAACATAATATAATAGTAAAAAATGATATAACAGATGTTTAAGCATGGATGAACATCATATGATCATAATATAGCAGATATAATATGGTGATGCATTTTACAGATTCAAATGAATTTAGTTCACAAGTCATATAAGTACAAAACTGTCTGGTGAGAATAACTCACAGGTGTAAGCTGGAGATGACAACTGAAACACACAAACTGAGATCTTCAAAAGCACGATAGCACGACAATGATTTGAGATTGAGAGAGCCAAAGATTTATTTCCTTGAACACATTCAAACAAGAAAACACAAACAACATAAGTTTTCAACCCAAAATACGATTAAACAATGGTAGAAATGAATGCATAAATCATCTCCAAACCACTTGCACTTGCCTTCTACAACATATGCCTCAGCCCTAGGTCCGGTTAGCACGGCCAAAGTGTGTGTTAGGATCTGGTTTGGGTTCAATGTGGTCAGAAAACATTTGGGTTAGCTTTTCTTCCTCGCCGTGATTTTCTTTTTGCGTCTTTTCTTCCATGTCATCCTCTCCGCCTCGTCCCTCTCCTCCCCTCCTTTCCGCTCCATCGTCGACTCGGTCCGGTCGCCCTTTCAAATCCAAGTCCTCTGCCTTTCCACTTATTCTTTCCCACTCCGATTTTCCACCGCTCTCATCGTTTTGTTCTGGTGTCGAGGCTTCTGATTCTGTTCGTGCTGTGTTGCCTCTCCCAGATTCCAACGCGTTTTTGCCTTTGAACAGAGATAGTGTCTTGGGTAAGTCAGATGTGTTAAATGAGAATTCTGGTCACGTATCGTCTGCTATTAGCAACAGTAATGGTGTAGGTGGAATGTGTGGGAGTGTTGAGGGGTTGGGAGGTGTTGCTGACGCTGCCCAATGCACGTCTCCTGATCGTCAATATGCTAAAGTGGATTGTGGAGTGAAAAATACTGATGTCAGTTTGATTGTCAATGAGGTTGCTCTCCAGCCTGTTTTCCACGAGAAACCGATGTTGGTTGAGTGTGAAACAGCAGTGAACGACGGTGCTATCGACCATGTCCATGGGTGTTATACTGATAGTCTTCCAAGTTGTGGACAAGGCACATCAGCTGTTTGCGGTTTTTCCCCAACGAATTCTGCTTCTAAAGGCACAGCTATTTGCTCTAAAGATTCTATGCCCACTGCTGCTACTGTCCCCGGTATTGTGCATAGCAGTGTAACTGATGGTTCGAAGCCCTCCTCAAAATCGTGGTCTTCTCTTTTCTCGTCCTTGCCCCGAAATGCGGGTGCCTACACCCCTATTGATTTTGATTTGGTTGAGGTAAATGGAGTGATGATTCCACCCCTTAGTGTTATGCAAGCCGGTGAAGAATTTTGGTCAGATTATTTGGTTGGTTTTTTTCTGGAGCCGCATCACCGTCTTTCTTTTGCGTCTGCGGTGCTTCGGAGAGCTTGGAAGCTTCGTGGAAATTTGCATGTGAAGCTGATTGATACGATGTACTACTTAAAGTTTTCCTCTTCTGAGGATCGCCGACTTGTTTTGGAGGCGGAGCCATCGTTTGTTGATGGAAGGCCTTTTATTGTTACCCCATGGTCTCCTACAGTGGCGTGTGCTCGTGAGAAAGTTTTCTCTATCCCTGTTTGGGTATATTTTTCCCAGATTCCTTCTGTTTTACAGCCTCTCATTGGTTTGAATTGGTTAGCTTGTAATGTTGGTAAGCTGAAATGTTTTGACACCAATACTGTGGCACGTGAAAAGTTGATGTTTGCGAAGGCTCTAATTGAGATTTCCCCTACTAAGCCACTTCCTTCTTCTATTTCTGTACAGCTTGCTGTTGGACATGTTGTGGAAGTACGGGTTCGCTATGGTTGGGTCCCGGATTTTTGTATCGCTTGTCACTCTTTTGGACACCTTACTTTAGACTGCCATCATTCTGTAGCCTCTGCGGCAGCTCCGAAGTCTCCTTTGCCGCGCCCCCGTCGTAGGATCTGGGTCCCCAAGGCTCCTCCTTCTGAGTCTATGTTGCCTGATCAGAATATTCCTTCTATACCTCATGTTTCGCCTGTTTCACCTACTGGTTCTGAGGTTCCTATTGTTGCTCCTGACATCTCTTTAGTTGCTTCAGCCCCATCCTCGCTGCTGCCTCCTGTAGCTTGGGATGAGGCTGAAGGGTGTTGGATTGATCCCATTTCCGATATGAGGTATAACCCGGTTAATGAATCTTTCTTCCGGTTTGTTTCTGACGATCATCTTGACCTTCGGTGCCTTCGCTACAAACGATCTGCTGACTCTCTTGTTCTTGATTTGGACGGTATTGATGCGGTAGCGAATTCTGTCATGCTTGCTGATCCGTCCTGGGATCGATCTTTTATCTACTGTTCTGACGATGTGGTTTTCGACCCTTGTATTGCTCTTCGGTTTCGCCCCTATGCTGGACTTTCTGGGTCTGACCCACTGTGCATTACTTCGGTGTCTGGAGATGTTGGTAATTCTCCTACCGCGGTGGAGGAATAGTTTGTTGTTGTTTCTTTAGTTATCGTGACAAAGCAGTCACGTACCTGTGCTGTATTTTCTTTCTTCATTTTAGTAGATAAGGTGCTTTTACCTTGCTCCTGTACTTAAACTTTTATTACGTTCGTAATAAAAAGTGGACGGTCCACTATAAAACCGGCTGGCCTTGCCAAAAAAAAAAAGTGATGCAAAGAGATATGTGCATGGACTACAACTACAAGGCAAAATAACATGAATTCAATGCAACTTTGTGCTCGACCAAAGCAAGACCAGGCACGGCCATCTCTGTAGAGGACTGGAGGATGGTGTGGCAGTGGGTTTCAGGTCATCTATGGGTGGTGGAGGTGGAGTAGGTGGCGGCCTAGGGAAGGTTGAAGGTGATGGAGGCATATGTGGTTAGCAATGCATGTAATCAAGTGGATGTTGCAATTTTAGGTGGAGTTTGATCAACTATTGGGCACGGCCAGTGGCTTGGGGCTAGACTGGAGGTGATGGTGGGTGGTTCAGGTGGTGGAGGAGGCAGCCATGGTGAAGGAGTGGAGAGGAGCCAAGCTACAACGGTGAGAAAGCAAGTGCAAAACAACATAAACTAGAAGAAAAACAATGGAAAAGGAGTAAAAGAATTTTACCCAAAATTTCTTCAGGTTGAAGGCTGAACATTTTAGGATGAGAAATGTTATCTTACGTGAAAAAAATGATGTAATCGGCTGAAGAAAGAGGTAGGATCGACCAAAGAAATGAATGCAAATGTTGGTTGAAAATTAAAAAGCTGAGGAGGTGAAAAATCAAGGGATATAAAAGGTTTCAATAAGTCATCAAATTTATAATATTTTCTTTTTAAATTTTATGTAACTGAAAAATATATATACATTCAGATAAAAATACGAAAATTTAGCAAAAATATATATTAATTATATATAATTAAATTAAGAAAATAACAAAGAAAATGTAAACTAGTCTTGAAAATTTGAAAATAAATGGAACAAACTTTGAAAACTTTTTATGTACTTGAAAAATATTTATAAATAAAGATAAGAACACAAAGTAAAAATGCATTCACGAAAACAAATAAATAAATTTTAATTAAATATAATTTAAATGACGAAAATAGCAGAAAAAAAGAAAACTAAGCTTTAAAATTTGAAAATAAATTCAACAAGCTTTGGAAAAATTCAAACATCGCTTTAAAATATTTAAAAGACAAAAATATATGTAACATAACATATGATAAAAATTTGAATAAGATATGACAAATAAACAGATTATTTATATAATTTAAAATAAACAATATTGTTAAATAAAACAATTTACACCCAATATTGAAAAAACATAACATTCACAATATAACTCCGATTTAAACGAAACGAAAAGAAGTATTCTTAAAATTTAATCTATTTTCATAATAAAATATAAAATTAAAAAATTTAAATATTTAAATTTAAAAGTCAAAATTTGACCATATTGACCAAAAATTCAATTTCTAGATAAATATTCAATTTTATTCAAGTTTGGAAATATAATTCACATAATAGTCAAAATATATATTTAAATAACAAAATTTATTCTTTTTAATAAATAAAATAAAAAATTTAAATCAGGAATTCAATTTAACATAATTAAAATATACAATAAAATAATCATAAAATATAGGGTTTACAGAGCGGATTTGTCTTTA
This sequence comes from Allium cepa, assembly GCA_030765085.1. NCBI lineage: Eukaryota > Viridiplantae > Streptophyta > Magnoliopsida > Asparagales > Amaryllidaceae > Allium > Allium cepa. The sequence goes on along the minus strand of CM060940.1, from coordinate 543,257,189 downwards.
AATTGTCTTTTAATCACATATTTTTAGTCACTTTTATTTGTGGTTAGTTTTTGCATTTCTTCCTAGTTTAAAACAAACGTGAAAAATTGGGCTAATTGATTGAGTAGAATTTGAAATTAATTCATTTCCCTGTAGATCGACCCGTGCTCATCACGTACTAAAATTGTACGTCGTGCACTTACCGTTATTTTTATTACAATTTTTTGGCGATTTTCTAACCAATATAAAATTTGTCAATCAACAAGTTTTTAGCGCCGTTGTCGGAGAATAGATTTGATTTCAGTTTTATTTTTCGAATTATTTTGTTTGATTTTATTGTGTTTTCATTTTGTGTATTGATTTGCATTTAAAAAATATGTTTTGTGTTGTGTGTTTGTTGTTTGATTTGTGCTTTCATTTGATTTGTGTGCTTGTTGGTTTTCTATTTACATTTCTCTTTATATATATATACTTACACACACACAACTTCATTTCAAAACAACATATATATTATTTCATTTACATTTACACTCCATATATTTCATATATTTTCTCTGTACATAGACCTGCCAAACGGGTCGGGTTGGGTCATAAATGGGGCGGGTTGAATTTTACCCGATCCATTCAAGACAGAAATAAACCCAACCCGCTTGACCCGTTTAATAAACGGGTTGATCTGACCCGATACATTTATTAGAAGGGTCAACCCGACCCAACCCGTTTAACAAAAACTGCAACAAAACAATGACAAAAACTGTAGCAAAACTAAAAATTACTCCAATGTATTATTAATACTGCATGAATTATCAAAGATTCAAAAAAATACATCAGAAGATAACACAAAAACTAAAAAATATTAGCAGATCCTACATAGTATAATTACAAACTACAACATTTAAAAACTTCACAGTTGAATACAAAATCTGCATCCAATAGCTGAAATAAAATGAAGCAAATACTACAAAAGTAGCAACATGTCACATAAAAGTAATGAAACTACAAAATATTTGGAAGTTCTGCATCATAGAAACAGTCTTGTAGGGGTGAAGCCCTTATGCACAGCCTTATAATCCTGAAGCAAACAACACAAATTATCAGTTTACAAATGTTGTAATAGCAGTACTAGCAACTATAGATACTTTATAACTTGTTTAGTTGCTTCTCAAAGAAAGGGAAGCTTTCAGACTGAAGAAAACTGTATAGATATGTCTCCTGAATTCTAGCTTGAGCATGTATAGATCAGGTGATCAACACAATGATCAGGTAAATAGTTCACTATAAAGTCCCCATAGTTATTTCAAACACAATGATCAGGTAAACGATTGAACTTTTACTGATAACATGTGTATTATCAATGCATAAATGGTTCAAAAGAGGTCCAAATTCAAGTTTAAATAATGAACCTTACTGGCTATCCTTGACTTCTTTGTTTTACCTTTAAACAAGTTAAAAGCTCCAATTGTTTGGATAAAAATACATTTACTAAGGAATCTTCTTGTTTTAGGAGGTAATACAGTTGACCAAATATACCTGATGGTTACTGTAATATCTAACAAAGATAATTTGGGTGGAACCGTGTAGCCTGGTTCAAATTTCTGCAAGATTAAGAAGTGAATTAATATTAGAATTTTGAAGTATATCTATTGAGTAATCAACATATGTATTTATTAAGAATACTGTTTGGTTTAAGCAGAAACAAGAGATTGGTGTTTTGAACTTTTAAGCAACAACTGATTAAGACAAACTTATTCCTATTGATTTGATTAAAAAAACAAACAAACGAATAAAAACCCAAGTTGAGGATATACGGTGTTCAGGTCCAAAAATATACAGGGCCAAAGTATATGCAGAACAAATTAAGCTTTGTGAATTTTGTTTTGGTAAAAGTTTTAGTGGAGCTTTAATTATGTTAAACTAGCACAGGTGTATACAGCTGCACCTTGCAAATGTAGATGTCAATATCTTCAATTATGGTAGCTTGCTTAAGGTGGTTTTTTTTACCAGGAATGCACAAACGCAATATTGAATTTGCTTGTTTGTTATTAAAAATATGAAATATATATAGAAGGCTGGGAGGAACACGAAAAAAAAAGAAGGAAAATGGAATGAGCTGTAATGTTAGATGGAGTTCTTGCTTTGGGTATTACTAGCAAGTTTTCAGATTTGGCAATTCTTTAGACAACATATAATACTTGCTTTAACGTTAGTGGCACCATTAAAGTCAATTAATTGCATTTATAGATGGCAAGCTTCGGCTGAGTTGAACACATTTTTTTATTTAACATGGACGGTGAAACTGAAAACTTGGGGCATACCAAAAGCGCTAATATCCTGTTTTCATGAAGATAATAATACGAAAAAAAGATTTCATGAAATTACTTAAAAGAAAGTTTCAATTTTTTTATATTCCTCCTATACAGATGAAATTAGTTCTATACGTAGATTGGTTTCTTCTGATTTGGTTAATGGAAATAATCTACCCTTGAGCCTAGCTAGCAAGCACGTATTGAAAAGAAATACTATAAATAACAAACTCGCAGTGTTGGCTGGATTTGCTCATCCATTACTATCCTCTAAAAAGTGGTGTTTACAGATGTAAGTTGATTCCATGTGATGTAATATATTTGAAAATAAAAATGAAAATCGTACCTTGTATTATGCAGTCAATGATCATCTAAAGATGGTGTAGGAAATTGAGTGAACTGCTCCGCATCAACATGAAATTTGGAAATATCTTCATCTTCTTGTTCCACTTCCGTAGCAATTGCATTCCCGTACAACCAATCACGCGTGCAAAGTAGCGCCTCCACAATATCATCTTTAAGAGAACTGCGATAATCGTCCAAAACCCTTCCGCTAACACTAAATGCACTTTCGTATGCAACTGTAGTGATAGACACGGCTAAAATATCTTTTGCCATGAAAGAGAGAACGGGATATTTAAGTTGTTTAGATTGCCAAAATGAAAGAATACCCAGTGGTAACTTACGATCTAGCGGTCCATCTTCTAAATATAACTTAAGTTCTGAATTATGCGAACTTTCAGCAAACTCAATATTTCTAAATATATCAAATTTCTCCATTATATCGACACACTCCTGCGAATAAGGTCCCATAAATGGATCACTACAATCTAATTCTTTTGATCCCTTGCTTCATTGTTCGATTCCTTCTTTACTTTTCTTTTGTACTCCTCATAAAGACATTTTAATTTTGTCTCTACCACCTCAAACTTTTCACTATTATCATTGCCATAAAGCCTTTTGTAACAAAACTTGACAAAATCCTTCTTATATCGGGGATCAAGAATGCAAGCAATGCAAAGCAATATACTAAATTCATCCCAATATTTTTTGAACTTTAAAAACATTCTACTTGACATGTCTGACATAAAATCATTAGATCCCATGCATTTTTGCAATGTAAACAAAACCATAACAATTTTCGGAAAAAACAAATTAGATGTTGGGTATTTCGTTCCAGAAAACAAGCAAGTGGCATCATAAAATACTTCTAAAAAGTCGGCAATTTTTTTCGCTTTCATCCATTCCTCTTGTGTAGGACAATAAATATAATTTTTATCGACAAGCTCTAAGCGACAAAGTGCTTGTTTATAATATATGGCACTTTTGAACATAATAAAGGTTGAATTCCACCTTGTTGGAACATCTTGACGCAATCCTTTGTTACAACTATTCAACGAAAGATCGGTTATACATTCTACGAAATGTTTTTTTCTTGATTGCGAACCTTTGATATACTTGACGCTTTCCCTAATATTATTTAAGCACAAAGCAATGCATTTTAAATCATCTTGTACCATTAAATTTAAAATATGTGACGCGCATCGCACATGCAAATATTCTCCATTTGCAATCAAGGCTTTACGATATGTAAGATGAGAGTCTAATAGCTCCACAAATTTATTATTAGAAGAAGCGTTATCTAATGTATAAGCAAATATCTTATCCTCAATGTCCCAACTAAGCAAAAGATTGGATATTTTTTCAAAAATAGCAGCTCCGGAATGTGGTGGCAGCATAAGACAAAAACTTAACAATTTTTTTGTAGTTTCCATTCATTATCAATAAACTGAGCCGTTAGGGTGATATAGCCATCCGTATTAACCGATGTCCATAAATCGATTGTCAAACTTACCCTCCCCGTACATGTTTTCAAAAAACATTTAAGCTTGGATTTTTCCTTTTCATATAATTTCAAAACATCGGTACAAGAGGTATTTCTCGAAACTGATAGAACTCTATCGTTAAGATATGAATTTATATCACGAATGCCTTCATAATGAACAAACATAAATAGCAAATTGTGTCTAATAATTGCTTTGGTCATTAACTCTCTATATTTATTTTGATTAAAAATTTATTTGATTTTGTTGCAATGCTTTTGCACTTATCATGGAACATCTCGGTATGTGTTTTCTTAGATTGAAAGTACCATACTTACCTCCCCAAATATACGACTTCTTACACTCCTTACAATAACATGTTTGCTTTTCCCCTTCCACGACTTCATTCTTTTGAAAATACTCCCAAACTTCAGAATGAGTACTCCTAAGTCGTTTTTTTCCTACAGAACTATTTACTGAATCAGGTTCATTCTCCAAATCCTCCATAGCAGCGTTATCATACTCGATTGAATCCATAATCTACCACTTGAAAATCACAAGAAGATATTAGTTGCGGACAAAATGCGGACAATGTGCCTCAATGAAGATTTATTGGGTAGTTGTACTACTGAATTTAAATAGACGGTTAATACAGGTGATCATCGGGTGAAAAGAGCACGTATCTATTGAGGGCAGAAGGTTAATTAAACTTTTCTCTATCGGGAATAATCACAAGAATCGACAGTCCATTCAGTCATAGTATTAGTATGAAATGAAATGTATGTAGTTTTGAATCTTCTTATATTGTATTAACAGTTGGCATGCAAATTGGTGGGTATAAAGAATTATGATTATTATTATGCTTTTCTCCATGTTTAACATTATGTAAAATTTAGTGCAAAATTGGACCGACTTCTTTTTGTCACCTTACTAGTATCTATTCAGTTAACATAAACCAGAGGCTTTGCCACCGCCAATGTGTTCCCATTGTAGCAACACAACATGCTGTATTAGAACTCCTCAAGAAAAAGTTAGACTAAGGTAAACATATATTAGTACAACTAAAGCACATAAAGAATATTAGAAGTTCAAAAACATATGGAACTGCAGCTTCCTATTTTGAAAAATGATTTTATAAGCTTATGATCCTTATTGTCAAGATGATTTCATAAGCTTAGCTTAACATATAGACTGAAATAATTGGCAGTAATGCAAGAGATCGATATCTGTCATCATATAATCACTGATCTGTACATCAAACCACTACCAGCTACAAACATAAATGTATGAAATAAGTAAAAATTGAAATTAAATTAAACTAGGAACTATACTTGAATATCGTGGGATGCCCGACGGTTAAACAAAAGACTAATAGCAAATATATTATGCTAACTTTTAACTACTTAGAAACAAAATGAGAGCAGATATTGTTTGTGAAAGTAATATAAACTAACAATGTTGTATGAAGTACCACGTATTGAGAGGAATGTTAAGGTGAAAAATAAGGAGTGGGAATGTAGTAACCTTTCTAGTAATATCTGGACAGAATGACACTTGGCTTATGCAAAGAAAAGGCTTCCACGAATATTTCAACTGTGAAGAATGCAAAGGATGAGTGGCATCAAAGTTAGTAGATTAAAATGAAATTCAAATAAACTGGAAAGGGAGATTATTTTCTTATGTATACCTAGGAGTTAATCTGAAGCCACCAATCAAGCAACACAATCATCCTATACAATATCACCAACATAATTTAGCATCACCAATACAATAAAGAAAGAATGATTTCTAACAAATATTATTGACCCACCGAAACCCATCTATCCGATAATTTACATTTGATGTGTAATGAAAAGAGCAATCCGAGAAAATAGTTTCTGATACAAAAACAGATCGACCTTTTAATGTCACGGTACCAAAATTGGTGGAAGCTCGATCGGTGCTTTCATAAATTATGAGAAATCGTCCTTTCTTCTTTTGTCGCCTTTTTGCAGATTCGAGAACGAAGAAACAAAAATTAGGGTTGAAGGGTTACGCGGGTCGGATTGGTTTGGGTAGGTTTGCTGATGGGTAGTATACGGGCTGGGTAAAAACAAAAGCAAGTTTTAAAAGGGTAAACCCAACCCTTTTAATTTTAGGGTTATTGGGTTGGCTAAACGGGTTTGGGTATAATTTGACAGGCCTATCTGTACATATCATATAATTTCTGTTTTTCCTTGTTACAACTGCCATACGACACTATTCCTTGCGGAAACTGTGCATATCACCATATCCCTATTACATTTCCAACTGTGTACAAAAGCCTCATCAAACTGTTTCATTTTCGGTTCACCTACATCACCCACACCAGGAAACATTAACTTCATCCACTACTACTGCACCTTCTACCTTCAACCCTGCCTTCAGCTTACAAGCCACTGTTCATCCCATTTGCCACTGTCTACCACATCCTTGAACCATCAGCAACACATACAAATACCTGCACCTGATCACAAACGCTCCTCCTCAAACTGCATTTCATCCCCAAAACAACCTGACCACCATCCACAACAGACTTTAACCACTTCACATACAACATCAGTTCTTATCCCTTGCATAAAACAACTAAGAACACACTGCTGCCAAAAACATACCGCTGCAGCAACTATCTAACCAACTCTGACACCTATCCAAATTAACATCAAACTACTTCTATGACCATACTAGATCACCTTACTTGATATTTCAACACCTAACTCCTCTGCCATATAGTGTCGTACAGTGTCGGTACTTCTCATAGTGTTATACTGTGTCATAACTTGCTATTTCAACATCAGCATCTAACAGCAGCACTGCCTCAACTCACATCCATCATCTAACATCCAACTAACACTGCCATACAATCCTCAAAACTGACCACCACTGCCATAAAACTTGCATCACCTCTGCTCTGTGCACCCTGGTATGTGCATCATGTTCTTGCTTCATCACATCTGCCTTGCCTGAGCCTTTCATCATTGCTTTCAATACCAAGCAGCTTCCCCTGCCACCACTATAACTTGACCAACTTTCAAACTTTCTCCCACAACTCACTACATACACACTTTCTCCAAAAACTATACACGTTATTGTACACATAAACTGTACATAAACTTCACTCCATACTTCTGCTTCATACTTCACTACCATCAACATCCTCTACAACTTACCTTTACTTCCTAACACTCCACATGTCAACTCTACCATACCCGGATACACTTTTGCCTGCCATATCTCCAAACTTCTCACTACCATATCACTTCTGTGCATTAACCCCACACCTTTGCCTTGCACACCACACCTTACTGCTACACACAAAACATCAACTACTCCACCTTACTGAATCAACCCTTACTTCAAACTGACCACACCATGCTTCCTCTTACAACACTTCCCTGCCATCAAAAACATTCGCTTCTACCAGAAACTGTACATATCCTCCTTTTCTTACTGCCTACTTCAACAACTACTATCAACTACCACTGCAATCTACTTTATCAAACTACCCAATGCAACATCATCTAACCATCACCTGACTGCTCCAAAACTTCCAATGTGCACAAACCATACTTCAACATCTACAACTCCTTGTTGCCACTCTCTTTCTCTAACATACTCCCCTTCATCACAGTGAACATACTCCATTACTGCACACTTCACCACCTCCTCTGACCGATACTACTCAACACTACTGCACTCAAACCAAACTTCACTTCCATTCCTATAATTTACCTGCCTTCAATACAACACTGCTTAAACATCTACCAACTTCACTTCCATTCCTATAATCTATCTGCCTTCAATACAACACTGCTTAAACATCTACCAACTTCACTCAACGCACAAATTCAAACTTCAATTCGCCTCATCCAAACTCACAACCTTCGCTAAACCAATTTGCCTGATTTCCGAACAACCCAAGACTTCCATTCCACTAAACTCGCAACCAAAATTCATGAATCTCCTGCATAATTATTTTAACTGATGTATGCAAGCTCGGCGTGAATGCTTGTTGAGCAGAATTGAATTGCTATTAAAATAAAATTTTGGGAGTTTGAGTTAATATATATATAAACAATTAAAAAAATAGAATTTTTTTTTGCTTGTTTCCATTTGTGTCTATATTTGTTCTCATTTTCAGGTTGCAAAAGCAGAAAATCAAAAGGAGAGGAATAGGTTGCTATAAAAAAATTACTTTGCTTGCTTGTATAAAAAATATTGCCACTTTAAAATAAAATAGCTAATAATTTTACACGCTCTGGCATCGTGCTCTCATCTCTAATTTTTATTTTCATTGCATTTTTGGTTGCTTGCATTTTAAAAAAAAATCAAAAGCAAAAACAAATTTCATTCGCAGTTGCATCGTTAATTCACATTTAATTTCTGTTTTGAATTCATTTCATTTTATTTTCCTTTCTAAGGGCAATACCCAAATCCATATAAGGTGAGGGATTTCATCACCTCTTTCTTGGCACACAAGTTGCATATCATTCCAGAACTTGACTAATAATAATGGTTAGGCATCGGACATAAGGGTGTCACGAGCTCACCTAGGTCTTAATTGTATCTTGATAAGTTGTCTTTTTTAAACAATTTATATTTTTGGTGTCTAGACTACGATAGAGCAATAATCATATATAAATATTATGGTGATTAGTAAATATTATAGTGATTATTTCTCTGAAGGTACTTAAACCTTCAGCTGCATTGCTACGGTGACTCATGGTGCACCAATAACTCCTATCCATTACCTGACTAAGAAAGATTTTGTTGATTTAAGACAAAGTGTGATTATACAATTTCGGGTTAGAAGCTACTATGGACAGAAAAATATTAAGTCCTGGCATTCATTTAGTTGCATTAATTCATGCATATTAAAAAAAAATCCAGAACTAATAAAATGAACATTTTACTTAACTTAATTCTTGTTTAATCCAAAATCCTTAAAAAAAAAAATTAAACCTTTTCCTTTGAAAATTTTCAATCAAAATCAAAAAAAAATTGAGCTTTTTTTTAGAAAAACAAAAATCCAAAAAATATAATCTTTTCAAAAACTAAAAAAACAAAAACATATTAGAAAAAAGATTTTTTTTTAGAAAATCCAAAAAACAAAACAAAAATCAAATCTCTCTTTAGAAAAATAAATTTCTTTTAGTAAATAATTATCTTAAAAGAAGTAGAAAAAATAAACCTATTTTTCACTTGATTTCATTCTCTAAACTCTGTTTCTTTCTCTTAAATTCAATTCTCACTTCTTTCTCTTCTAGACTTTTTCTTGTGCATGAGTACTTGGACTCATGACACAACAACAAATACTTGGACTCGTGATGCAACAATGAATCGGTTAACTCGAACAAACAAATCTCCTGCAATGGCGAACGAGAACGACCCTCAAACTGTCATGAATAGAATCTTTCTCAATCGAGTTTCCATCCCTTCTTGTATCACTTTACCCGTCCTATCATTTCGAAATTCATTCTAATCATATTGCCACACTTCTGAAATTCGGCAATTTTGAACATGATGACCTATACATTTTCTTAACGATATTCGAGCAAGTTTGCGCAACCATTAAACTTCAACAACTTTGTGACGATTGAATCGAACTTCGATTAATTCCATTTTCTCTTACTAATTACCCTAAAAAAAATGGTTGTACAGTTTACCATCAAACTCGATCAAAACTTGAGAAGAATTTGTTAAAATTTTCTTAAAAAAGTTCTACCTCTTGGAAAGAACAACTAAAATTCAAAACAAAATTGTCAATTTTCATCAATTCATGGGTGAACCATTAGGAAAATATTTTGAAGATTTAAAAATCTTTTGATAAAATGTCCACATCACATGTTCGAAAAATGACTTTTTACCAAATCTTATAAGATGGACTTGAAAATAGCCCCACGAACGATGCTTGAATTGATGTACCAAGACAATTTTCTCGTCCAACATCACGTTGATGCTTGAAAATTTCTTGAAAACCTAGCCAAAAAATTGTCCCAATGGAAACATTCTAACGAAAAATCAATTTACTCACTATCGAGCCCACACTCGATAGGATCATCTTTGGATTTGGAAGCTAAGATCGATGCAACGGTTAATAAATTCGACAATGTTTTCTCATCCAACCAAATGAACCAAACTTCCTAACCCATGTGTTATAAATGCGAATCACATTGTCGGTCAGTGCCCTAACCCGATTGAACAACTCAATGCTTTAAACAAGGTTAAAAATGACCTGTTTTCTCATACGTACAATCTTGGTTGAAAAAATCATCTAAACTTGGTATGGAACAAAAATAATACCAATACGAATTTGGTTTGTCCCAATTTTCAAGCATTTCCAAATAATGCTTCGAATCCTCCCTTTCAATCCTATTATTTTCAACAAAATTTTACGAGTCCATTTCAAAATCAACTGCAGCAATCTTTTGCTCCCCAAGATGATAATTGATTAAGTTCACTTGAAAAAAGTCTTAAAATTTTGGCTAAAGCAACCACTCAAATCTTCCAATCAAACAGTAATTTGCAAACTTTGTTAACCTCATATATGCAAAATACGAGTTTATCGATTGTGAAACTTGAAATGCATATAAGTCAATTAGCCACGTCTATGAGCGAACACAAACGAGGCACATTCCCAAGTTAGGCAGTTTCGAATCTCAAAAATCAAAACATGAATACGAATCAAGCCCATGTTGTTCAAGATAGCAACGAAACCCAAATGAATGCTATCACTACTTTGTGTTCCGATAAATAATTCGATAATCAAGTCATTAATCCAAATGATTTACCGAAACCCCTCTTGACACTTCTAAATCAACAAACGATTCTGAACAAAATGTTGAGCCTACTACAAGAAAAGTATTCTTTTATAACGGCATATAGCCACTATTAAACACAACTATAGCGGTTTGATAAACGTTATATATTGACATGTTATAAAAAAGAATTGCACATTTATAACACAGAAAAACCGCTATAAAAGAGCATAATTTCATAGCACAGTATAGCCACTATAAAATAGTTAGGCGCTACATAGCAACATGTTTATGGTATATTCTACATCCATTTACAGCATATATATACCGTTATAAAATGCGTAGATACAATAACGCCTATTTGTTGCTATCCTTTGACAGTAACCTCATACATTGCATTATTTTTTTATAGCACTTATGTTATATAGTCATAATGCTTTTTATTAGCTATGCTTTATTTTGCTATATATCTGATGCAACTCACTATTACATTTTAATAACAACAATCAAAATGAATCTTCTTTAAATAGATACGCTTTGAACAATGTATGAACGAAATAAATATAATAATCAGTACATGTAATGCATATTCATGATAAAAAAATAAAATATCAACTAACAAAAAATAAGTTCAATACATGAGTTACCAAATTCAATAAATATTCATGGTAACAAAAGACAACATAGTTCAAAGTTAACGTCTACAAGTACCAAATGCATCACTAAGAATTTGAACTGCTCAAAGCCTTTCTTCATGTATGTCTTCGATCATTGGTAGAACTTCTTGAAAATTCAGAACAATTTGAAAATAATTATATAAAAGTATGATGATTGTTAGATAAATAATACATAATCAAGCAATATTGTATTACTGTTATAACACTCTTGTTTCATTTTATCGTCCTTTTCCTTCTCTAGTAGAGTTAAAGTCCTGCATGAAATATTTTATTTACTGTATGTCATGAGCATTTAAATGAAGAAAGAAAGTTATTTAAAAAAATGAAACATATAAGGCATATAATTGATAAGTCATGTTTCTTATCGGTCAATATAGCATCTTCTTACTACAATGAGAGCTGCACAAGCGTAGATTGTTAACACATACATATAAGTTTGGATGTATCATGAATCGATTAGTAGTTTCAAATTTATACAAGTGCATTACCTATTCATTCTTCATCCCTGATTTAATAAAAGTCTTCTATGTAGTCTACAGTTTGATTCAGCTGATCTTTCAAACCATTTCATAAATCGAGTGCAATTAAGTAAGCTTTAAAAAATTAATCTCAGAAAAACCATAATTCTCAAAATGACATGTCCATACCCATAATAGGAAATGCATGTAAGCATAGGATCCTGCCTTTATTAACCACATTGGAAATCCAGGAGCAAATGCAGAAAAGCCTCAACAAATTTGCAAAAAAAAAATAACCTCAAAACAACTTCCAGTCCACAATGCAAAATTTGGTCATTACCAGGCACATATTAGAAGTTTTAACAGAGTCATTCTGATGTACAATCCATTCTTCAATTGTCGAAAATAGGCAGCTCGGGGCTCACTGTCCACATCAACTAAATATCCAAGATCTGTTTCATATTTGCAAAGTGTATTTGAATGTTGTGTTGTAATAAATAAATAAATTCTAGATCTGAATACATACAACCCATATTGATTCTATCGAGAAATAAATATATGAAATTAAATAGTTCAGCAGAAGTCGTACCTGAATCCATTGATGTTTGCAAAAAGAAGATCAACTAGGTTTTAGATCTTTCAAATTGACACAAGCTTAGATCTGAAAAATTCTCTTTAGAAGAGGGTGGAGAGAATATGATATGACTTGTGTAATTTGGGGACCATAACCCCATATATATACGATGTAACATTTTTCAGTTCGGCCCTTCAACAAACTAAAATTGTCACTCTGGTATCCACACATTATAAATTTACATGACGAATATACCCCTTAAGTCTTATTGTATTTATTCCAAATAGATCATATAATTAAACTTAATCCCAAGATAGCCCATACATTCAAATATTAAAATATATGGCCCCATAATGCTGAATTATTCCAACAATCTCCCCCTGGGCCACATATGTAACCTTATAGAATGTATTTAACTTTATGAGCTCTCAAATAGCTATCTTGACAATATGATATATCCAAAACAATTTCGTCCATTGATTGTGTTAACATAGGATCAAAGTGGTTTTCATTATCGTTAGTGTAACTAAACCCATTAATGGTCACGTATATCAATATAATCAAATGCCATAGATCAATCATGTATATGTAGCATGGAAATTATATGAAATGTGATCTTTACATGTCTATTTCCAACTGGTCCTACTTTACTTTATTGAGATCAAAATTAACATATATAAATAATTTGAGTGCAATTAAAACTTTATTTCTGATCAGAAAAACTGAAGCATATCCACAATCAAAATATAGAGCAATGTCACAAAAGAAATGACTTAGTACAAACTCCCCCTAAACCAAAATATTCTTACATAAAAGATACACCCATTTTAGCAACATGTTTATGAAAGACCTTGGGTGGTAATGCTTTCGTAAGTGGATCCGCTAACATGGAATTTGTCCCAATATGCTCTATGGATATTAAACCATTTTGCACTCTTTCCTTCACAACTAGAAACTTGATGTCAATGTAATTTGACTTACTTGAGGTTCTATTGTTATTAGAATATAATACTGCTGATCTATTGTCACAAAACAACTTTAGTGGTCTTTCAATATTATCTATAATGCGCAGCCCAGTGACAAAATTTCGCAGCCATTTTCCATGAGTAGATGCCTCATAGCAAGCCACAAACTCTGCTTCCATAGTGGAAGAAGCTATAAGCGTTTGGTTAATGCTCTTCCATGATATTGCCCCTCCACTCAACATAAATATGCATCCTGAAGTGGATTTTCTGCTATCCGGACATCCAGCAAAGTCAGAATCAGAATACCCAATGATCTCCAACTGATCTGATCTTCTATATGTAAGCATATAGTCCTTTGTTCTTTAAAGATACCTCATAACCCTTTTTGCTGCTTTCCAATGATCTATTCCAAGGTTACTAAGATACCTGCCTAACACTCCTACAATGTACGAAATATCCAGACGCGTACATACTTGAGCATACATTAGACTCCCTACAGCTGATGCATAAGGAATCTTCTGTATTTCATTAACTTCAAGGATGTTATTAGGGCATTGTTTGAGACAAAACTTATCTCCTTTAGCGAAAGGGGTATCACCTAATTTACAATCTTGCATGCCATATCTCTTAAGCACCTTTTCTATATAGTTCTTTTGTGACAAATCAAGAATGCCTCGTGAACGATCACGATGTATTTGGATCCCTAATACAAAGGAGGCATCACCAAGATCTTTCATTTCAAAATTATTTGAAAGAAATCTCTTAGTTTCGTGCAACATATTTAAATCATTGCTGGCAAGCAATATATCATCAACGTATAAAATTAAAAATATAAATTTACTCCCATTAAACTTGTGATACACACAGTTATCAATGATGTTTGCCTCAAAACCAAAAGAGGTAATTACATTATGAAATTTGTGGTACCATTGACGAGAAGCTTGTTTGAGTCCATAAATGGATTTCTTTAGTTTGCAAACCATATTCTTTGGATCTTCGGCCATAAAGTTTTCCGGTTGCACCATATAAATTGTTTCCTCAATATCTCCATTGAGTAATGCAGTTTTAACATTCATTTGATGCAACTCAAGGTCAAAATGTGCAACAAGTGACAAAATTATTCTAAAAGAGTCTTTCGATGAAACCGGAGAGAAAGTCTCTTTGAAATCAATGTCTTCCTTTTGAGTAAAACCTTTTGCTACAAGACGAGCCTTATATCTTTCCACTTTACCTTCTACATCCCTCTTGGTTTTAAATATCCATTTACAACCAATGGGCTTCTTACCTTCAGGTAAAGGACAAGATCTCAAACTTTATTGTCTTGCATTGATTTATACTCTTCATTCATAGCTTCAATCCACTTTTGAGAATTAATATCTTGCATGGATTGGTGAAAGTTGATAGGATTATCTTCCATCAATCCATTATTATCCTCTAACTCTTGAAGAAATACAACATAATCATCCGGAATAGCATTTCTTCTTTCCATAGTAGATCTTCTTAATGGCAATTCATTTTGAGGTTGTTGAATTTGTTCTTGTGGAACATTAACTTCAACTTGAAGAGGATTTTCTTTAACATTGTTTTGTTGGAGTTCTGGATTCACTTCTTGATCAATGACAGGAACAATAATCTGCACATTGTTCGAAAAAGTAGCTGTAGTAGGAATCATAGACGATGATTCCTCCTCAAAAACAATGTTCCTTACTTCATTTCTCCCTCTCAACTCAACATCCTCAAAAAATGTTGCATTTCCCGTCTCAAATATTTTCCTCAGCATGAGATCATAAAATTTATAGCCCCTAGATCGCTCAGAATAACCAATAAAGTAGCTACTCACTGTTTTGGAGTCTAGTTTTCTTTCATTTGGCCTATATGGCCTTGCCTCAGCTGGACATCCCCAAATGTGAAAATGCTTTAGAGTGGGTTATTTGCCTGTCCAAAGCTCATAAGGTGTTCTAGTAGCTGCTTTAGTGGATATTCTATTAAGAATATAAACTGCTGTTTTTAATGCCTCTCCCCAGAGTGATTTTGATAAGGTAGAATGACTGATCATACTCCTTACCATGTCTTTAAGAGTCCGGTTTCGTCTCTCAGCAACACCATTCATGCTAGGTGAACCTGTCATAGTGTATTGTGGGACTATTCCACATTCCTCTAGGAATTTGGCAAATGGTCCTAGACATTGTTCACCTGATCCGTCAGATTTATCATAATATTCACCGCCACGGTCAGATCTGACAGTTTTAATCCTTTTGTTGAGTTGGTTCTCAACTTCTACCTTAAATTTCTTGAACATGTCTAAGAATTCTGATTTATCATGAATAAGATATAGGTAGCCATATCTTGAGTAGTCGTCTATGAATGTTATAAAATATTGTTGACCATTCCATGATGCCTCAGGGAATGGCCCACAAATGTCTGTATGTATTAATTTTAAGACATCAGTTGCTCTATTGGTACCTATTTTCTTATGTTTGGTCTGTTTTCCCTTGATACACTCTACACAGACATCAAGGTTTGAAAAATCAACGGATTCCAAAATGCCATCTGACACGAGCCTTTGAATTTTATTTTTAGATATATGACCTAAGCGCTTGTGCCACAATGTGGCTGAAGTTTCCTTATTAGCTTTTCTTTTAGTACCACGTAACTCTACATGAAAGGCTTCATTATAAGAGGTATTAACATCAAGCATATATAAGTTATCATAAACATTAAGAGAACCAGTTCCAATAAGAGTTGAATTCATTGATAAACTAAAAGTACCATTCCCAAATGAACAAGAATAACCAAATTTGTCCAAATTAGAAACAGAAACCAAATTCCGTCTAAATGACGGTATAACAAAAGTATCAAATAAATCCAAATAAAACTGAGTTCTTAATAACAACTTAAAATGCCCAATAGCCTCCACTTATACCGATTTTCCATCACCCACATAGATGTATCTTTCAGCATCAGTTGGATTTCGGTAGTTCAGGCAACCCTGCATAGAAATACTTATGTGAGTAGAAGCACCAGAATTTAACCACCAAGTGTTTCCAGGTACCGTAGCTAAATTTATTTCAGAACAGACCAAAGCAAAAGATGTACCTTTCTTAACACGCCATGCGTGGTATTTGGCACAATCTTTCTTCAAATGTCCAGCCTTTTTGCAAAAGTAACAACCATCAGTCTCCTTTTGTAGTTTCTTTTCAGTCGGACCCTTAGCAGTTTCTTTATCCTTCTTTCTCTTTTTGTCTTTTCCCTTAGAGGTGTATGCTAAATGAGCACTTTCAGCCTTATCATGCTTCAATCTCCCTTCTTCTTGTACACAATACGAAATGAGCTCATTAAGAGTCCATTTCTCCTTTTGACAGTTATAACTGATCTTGAACTGGTTGTATTGTGAAGGAAGAGAGATTAATACCAAATGCACGAGCAAATCATTTGAAAGCTCAAGCTTAAGTGCCTTAAGTTTTGAAGCAGTGTTAGACATTTCCATAATGTACTCCCTTATGTTTCCTTTGCTTTGATACTTCATGGAAATCAAGCGTTGCAAAAGCGTGCTTGTTTACGCCTTATCGTTTTTAGCAAAACGTTTTTCAATCTCAGCAAGGAAATCTTTAGCATTGGTTATATATTCAGATACCGCACCTCTACATGCCTTCGAAATGCCACGCTTTGTGATCATTAGACTCATGCGGTTTGAACGATCTCACCTCTCAAAGTTCTTTATAATATCAGAAGAACTTTCATCCGTAAGAGGGGCGGGTTCATCTATCCTAAGTGCAAGGTCAAGATCCATGCAACCAAGAACAAGCAATATGTTCTCTTTCCAATCCTTAAAGTTTATTTCAGTCAGAATAGGAATGTTGTTCAGATTGGCAGATGCCGTAGTCAAATTAGCTGTAATTTTAAATTAATCAAATATGCTTACATTATAAAACAACTGTAGAAAATTTAAAATAATTGGTAAGTCTTTGCTCAAGATACCTAGCACAACATTAATATCAAGTCTTTGGACAGTAATATTAACTGTAAGTGGTATTCTTGTTGTAATCATCAAACATTCACAATAAATTCAAGTCAAATAATAATCTTCCTTTGGGCCGATTAATTATTTTCTTGTAAAACTTTATAATTGTTACATATTTATCATCACACATGTGTATCTGATTTGGCAGATATTAACCTTCCTTTGGGCCGACTAATATTCGCATAAATAAATACACACAAATATCTAACATTTTTCATGAACAACTAAAATAAGAGAGGTCACTTTGGTGACATATTATTTCAATTAGTTCACTTGTAATGTAGGATATTCACAATCAATTTGCAAAAGACGCCAAATAGTATATGAATTTATTTTAACTCCTTCATTTATGCGTATTCCATAAATTTCATTTTTTTTTGTTACTTTTATACATATTAAAAATATGGCTTCATAGTCGTAATTAAAAAAATTGACATCAACTAAAACTGCAGCAATATATAACAAATGGTATTTGCAATAACAATTAATGATAAAATATTACATATTTTATTTAACTATCAATATTCCAGGCAGAAGAAAAAACAAATTTTAACATAGCATGGTCCATACATGTGATATTATATTACAGATAGTGAAACTTTTTTTTTAGTGAGCAGGCCATACATATAAAATATATGTATTTATAAAATATAAATGCATTAAATAATAAACAATATGTCCTTTCTTATTCCAAATACAAACATGTTTTATCGTTAAATTTATTGCAACTGACGCATTTACTGCATTTATGATAATAAATTTATTTATTTATTACTATAACAACCACATTTAATGCAATTATGATAAAAACTAAATGCAATTGACCGTTATGTGATCCAATACGTATTACAGGAACATTAAAAGGCATGAATATGCTTCCATATGTGTGAAAACAAAATTTAACATGGTAACCATCTATAGCAATAAAAAAATTGTACAGTCACAATACCACTGACAATAAAATATGAATAATACAAGTAGCAACAATTAAAGGCATCAGATTTGAAAAAGCGGAATTAATTCATGAATTATTTATATAGATCTGAAATAAAGGCATCAGATGAATTAATAAGAAAAGAGCAAATTTCACAGACTTGAAATAAAGGCATCAGATTAATCAAGATTTGAACAAGCGAAATCAGTTCATGAATTATTTATATAGATCTGAAACAAAGGCATCAGATGAATCAATAAGACAAATTTCACAAATCTGAAATAAAGGCGTTAGATTAATCAACCAAAATTGTAAATCCAAGAACCCTAATTTCATATGTTCTTAAAACCAAAGAATTTCTTAATAAAATCAATGATGGGTGGCTCTGATACCACTTGTTGTAATAAATAAATAAATTCTAGATCTGAATACATATAACTCATATTGATTCTATCGAGAAACAAATATATGAAATTAAATAGTTCAGGAGAAGTCGTACCTGAATCCATTGATGTTTGCAAAAAGAAGATCAACTAGGTTTTAGATCTTCCAAATTGACACAAGCTTAGATCTGAAAAATTATCTTTAGAAGAGGGTGGAGAGAATATGATATGACTTATGATGCAGCGCACTATGATTGCGATAGGACGCTTGGAATGAGTCATTCTCGACCTAGGCATAGCGAGTTATGGGATAGCGAGATAAGAGGAGAAGGAGATGCAACGCCAACCGCCAACGACCTATGATTTGAATCATGCAGCGGGTTACGACCTAGCGAAGTATCAAAGTTGTGCAGTGAATCGAGTTATGCAGGGAAAGGAGATCCAGCGACCTACGATAAGTCGCTCAATTTTAGGTCGCTAACTCGTGAGTCATTGGGTCATGAAGCAGTGATGTTTTCTTAGGTCGCTGAAGTCTAAGTCGCTCCCAATGTTAGGTCGCTCAAGCGTCCTATTGCTTTACTACCTACTTTAGGTCGCTCAAACTATTGTGTTGATTTAGGTCATTTGTTGCTCGGTCGGGTGTAAGTTATGTTGTAAGTCGCTCGTGTTGTATTTCTGTTATGTCGCATGATGTTGTTGTTTTCTTATATCGTAGGTCGTATGTCGTCTGATGGTTGTAACTCGTGTTTGTTTAGGTCAGTTTGTTAGGTCGTTAACGACCTATGTTAGGTCGGCTGAGTTTTGTGTGAGTTGTAAACTGCCTATAAATATGGGGGTTGTGTCATTTGTAAGTGGTTGATTTTGAATGAAAATTTGTTTGAGTGCTCTGTTCCTCTTTGAAATTGAAAGTTGAGCGTTGTCTCCTTTCTCCATTTTCGATTATTCGAGTGCGCTCGAATCAACGGATTTGAAGCCGATTCACGGAATCTCGTGCGCGAGATCAACGTAGAAGAATCGTAGATCTTTCAACACGGTATCGTGCGCGATAAACGTGTTGGAGATAGCTAGAATTCGGTATCTCTCGAGATCAACGAATTTGGGCGTTCGGTATTTTCAATCCATCGATTTATCTTGTTTCAACTAATCGTTTCATCGGTTAGTTTGACACGAAATCTTCATTTCGTTATCATCCGTTATATCCGCTGCGTCAGTTTGGTATCAGAGCGAGACTTAGTCAATCATAGCTAAACCGAGCCTATTGGGAGTAAAGAGGAAGTTTTGGAGTTGTGCATCACTTTGTTTGATCAAGGCCGAGAGTGGGAGCTGTTGTTTGTTTGATCAAGGCTGAGCTAAGTACAGGCTGAAAGTTCAGTTGTTGAAGTGCAGGACGAGTTAAGTGCAGGCGAGCCAAATCCTTTTCAACGCTAAGTATTGAAGTGTGTGTTTGAAGGTTCTACAATGCCGCCGAGAAGAGCTAATCGTCATCAGAATGTTGAAGATTTGTATAAAAGAGAAGATGCTGAACAAATGAAACAACGAATTAGCAATAAATTCAATGAGAAGTTGGATGTGGGAATTGGTAGATTGGAGAAATTGATGATCGATATGAATCAAAGTCAAAGGAGAAGATCACCAATCTCGAACCATGGAGGAAACAGAGTTTCGCCATCGGTTACGGAAGCGAGGAGGGTGTCACCACAATCTTATCGAGATAGAAGGGAATCATCAGTTTCAATGAGACGAGATCACCATGAGTATAAACATGAAGAGAGAAGAACTCCACGTGAGTTTGGAGATGAGCCATATCGTGATGAGGAAAGACATAGTAGAAGAGATACGTATGATCATAGAGAAGTTGATGGTCGAGATCGATATCGACGTACATTTGATTTTGATGAAGATGGTGATAGATATAGTGTTCATTATCGAGATCGAGACAAAGTACGAAATCCATATTGAGAGGTAGAAGATGATCGTAAATGGGAGTCGGGGATGAAGACTGAAATTCCAGAATTTAAAGGTGGAATGATAGCTGAAGAATTTCTGGATTGGTTATCAAATGTTGAAGAAATTTTTGACTTCAAGGAAGTACCCGAGCATTGTAGAGTTAAGTTGGTTGCTACACGATTGAGGGGAAGAGCTATGTCATGGTAGCAGCAAACTAAACTTACATGGGAAAGAATGAGAAAGTCAAAGATTGTTTCGTGGGAGAAGATGAAGAAGTTGATGAAAGCTACTTTCTTATCTTATAATTATCAGTCTCTTATATACCAATGCTTACAAAATTTGAGATAGGGAACAAAGACGGTGAATGATTATGCAGATGAATTTTATCAGTTGATTGCTAGAAATGACATCATGAAGACGGAGGAACAATTGACAGCTAGATTTGTTGGAGGGTTGAGAATGCAAATTCAGGATATGGTGAATATGTTTGATCCAAGATCCGTTGCTGAAGCACACCAGAAAGCTCTAGCTTGGGAGAAGCAAGGTAGAAGAGGAGGTGGTGTGTTTACAAATTCCAACAATCAAGTGAAAGGGGCTAGTAGCAATACGAATGTTTCCAAGGCTGTTAATAAACAGATATTAGTGAAGTTGCCAAGACCAAGGTCAATAGTGGTATCAAATGCTTTAATTGTCAGGAGTTTGGTCACAAAAGCAATGAATGTCTGAAGCCTAAGAAGCGAGTGATGGTTGCTGAGGTTGAGGATGAGAATGCAGAAGTAGAATATTCTAATTCACCACAAGCTGAGGAGGAAGAAGAATTGTCGGGAGACGAAGGTTGTAACTTGATGACGAGGAGGTCGCGTTTGACACCAAAGCAAGAGGATGATTCAAGTTGGTTGAGGAGTAATATTTTCCAGTCAACGTGCACTATTTTGGGAAAGGTTTGCAAATTTGTTATTGATGCAGGAAGTTGTGATAATATCATCTCTTCAGAAGCTGTAAAGAAGTTGGCGTTAAAGACAGAGAAGCATCCAAAACCCTACAAATTAGCTTGGTTGAGGAAAGGTAGGGAAGTGAAGGTTGGTCGAAGAGCTCGTGTAACTTTTTCCATCGGAAAGAAGTATAAAAATGATATATGGTGCGTTGTTGTGGATATGGACGTGTGTCATTTGTTGTTGGGGAGACCGTGGCAATATAATAGAGCAGTGCAACACGATGGGAGGACTAATTGCTATAGTTTCATGTTCGAGGGCACTAAAATTACTCTAATTCCTAAAAAGCGACAAACAGATGAAAGCAAGTTGGAGGAGATCGAGGAGCTGAAAATTCTGTTATCTTTGAAGGAATTTGTCAAGGAAGTGGAGGATGAGCCTGAAGTGTTTTTGTTGATCGGACGTGAAAGTAGTGAGGAGGTTGAAATTCCAGAGAAAGTTAAACCAGTACTGAAGGAATTTGAAGATGTATTCCCAGAGGAGCTGCCAAAAGAATTACCACCGTTGAGGGACATACAACATCAAATTGATCTTGTACCGGGAGCAGTGTTACCACATAGACCACATTACAGAATGAGTCCAAAGGAACACGAGGAGTTGAGAAGGCAGGTGGAAGAGTTGCTTGAATAAGGGCGCATACAAGAAAGTTTAAGTCCTTGTGCAGTACCAGCCTTACTAGTGCCGAAGAAGGATGGGACTTGGAGGATGTGTACAGATAGTAGAGCGCTCAACAAGATAACTGTCAGATACAGATTTCCTATGCCAAGACTTGATGATCTGTTGGATCAAATCAGTGGGTCTGTAATCTTTTCGAAGATAGATCTCAAAAGTGGTTATCATCGAATTCGCATAAGACCAGGTGATGAGTGGAAGACCGCATTCAAGACTCAGGAAGGATTGTATGAATGGCTGGTCATGCTGTTTGGTCTGTCAAATGCACCAAGTACGTTTATGAGGGTGATGAACCAAATTTTCAGACCGTACATTGGGAAGTTTGTTGTAGTCTATTTTGATGATATCTTGATTTATAGTGCGAGCACTGAAGATATTCAACACTTGCGGAAGGTGTTAACTATTCTTCATCAGGAACAGTTTTATGCAGCAACGAAGAAATGTGTGTTTATGATGCATAGTTTTTGTTTTTGGGGTATGTATTTTCCAAGGAAGGTATCCAGGTGGATCAAAGTAAAGTTGAAGCAATCAGAAATTGGCCACAGCCCAGGACTATAACTGAAGTGAGAAGTTTTCATGGTTTAGCATCATTCTACCGAAGGTTTATTCCACATTTCAGTAGCGTGATGGCGCCTGTTACTGATTGTATGAAGGACAAGCAGTTTTCATGGTCAAAGAAAGCAGGATTTGCTTTTGAACGAATCAAGAAACTTTTGATGACAGCACTCATTCTAGTATTACCAGACTTTCAGTTGTTGTTTGAACTACATACTGATGCATCTAAGGTTGGAATTGGAGGGTGTTAAGTCAGAGGGGCCGTCCTATTGCTTATTTTAGTGAGAAACTTTCGGGAGTCAAGATGAGATATAATACCTATGATGTAGAATTTTACACTCTTGTGCAAGCTGTGAAACATTGGAGACAATATTTGTTCCATAAAGAATTTATTTTATATACTGATCATGAAGCGTTGAAGCATTTGCAAGGGCAGGACAAGATTGCAGCTAGGCATGCCTCGTAGATTGCATACTTACAACAGTTTACATTTGTTGTGAAACACAAATCGGGAGTTACAAACCTATGGCAGATGCATTGAGTAGAAGGAATCGTTTGTTGACTACAATGAGGGTTGAAGTGACAGGGTTTGATGTATTGCCAGAATTATTTGTTGATGATCCTTACTTTGCCATGGTTGTAGATAAAGTCGAGAAGGGAAAGACGGATGAGTACGTGTTATTGGATGGTTTTCTTTTCAAGGGAAATCAATTACGTATGCCAGATTGCAGTTTGCGAATGAAGATTTTGAAAGAATTGCATGAAGAAGGTTATGTGGGAAGAGATAGTACTTTGCAGTTGATTTCTCAATCATATTTTTGGCCTTTCATGAGAAAAGAAGTTGAAAGATTTGTGGAGAGATGTCACATATGTCAGGTTTCCAAAGGGATAGCTACGAACGCTGGATTGTATATGCCATTACCCGTGCCTACTAGACCATGGGTTGATATTAGCATGGACTTTGTGTTGGGTTTGCCAAGAACTCAACGAGGGAATGATTCTATATATATTGTGGTGGATAGATTTTCAAAGATGACACATTTCATAACTTGTAAAAAGACCGCTGATGCAGTTCGTGTTGCTCAATTATTCTTTAAAGAGGTTTGTCGACTACATGGACTACCTGAAACCATTGTTTCTGACCGGGATACTCGTTTTCTAAGTCATTTTTGGTTGAGTCTATGGAAGATGGTTGGGACGAAGCTGAATTTTAGTAGCGCCTATCATCCACAAATAGATGGGCAAACGGATGTGGTGAATAGATCATTGCGAAACTTGTTGAGATGTCTTGCGAAAGATAATTTGAAGAGCTGGGATATGAAGTTATGTCAGGCGGAATTTGCACATAATCACGCTGCTAATCGAAGTACTGGATTCAGTCCATTTCAAGTTGTATATTCAGCAATTCTGAAGGGACCGTTGAATTTGACGACAGTGCCATATCAGAAGGGAGTTGTTAAGCGAGCTTGTGATTTCGTGAATGAGTTGCAGGAGTGTCACAGAACTGTTCATGAACGATTGCTTGCATCAAATGAGAAGTTTAAACAACTGGCAGATAAGAAATGAAGGAGTGTGAATTTCAAAGAGGGTGATTTTGTTTACGCAGTATTGATGAAAGACCGTTTTTCAATTGGAACTTACAACAAGTTGAATGCTCGAAAGATTGATCTAGTAGAAATTTTGAAGAAAATCAATGGTAATGCGTATCAGTTAAAGTTGTCGGAGAATATTCATACTTATGATGTTTTCAATGTTAAACATTTGATTCCGTATCATGGGGTTAAGCTTGTTGGGGAAGAGGAAGGTGTGAATTCGAGGTCGAATTCTTGTCAACTGGGGGAGGATGATGCAGCGCACTATGATTGCGATAGGACGCTTGGAATGAGTCATTCTAGACCTAGGCATAGCGAGTTATGGGATAGCGAGATAAGAGGAGAAGGAGATGCAACGCCAACCGCCAACGACCTATGCTTTGAATCGCGCAGCGGGTTACGACCTAGCGGGGTATCAAAGTTGTGCAGTGAAGCGAGTTATGCAGGGAAAGGGGATCCAGCGACCTACGATAAGTCGCTCAACTTTAGGTCGCTAACTCGTGAGTCACTAGGTCATGAAGCAGTGATGTTTTCCTAGGTCGCTGAAGTCTAAGTCGCTCCCGATGTTAGGTCGCTCAAGCGTCCTATTACTGTACTACCTACTTTAGGTCGCTCAAACTATTGTGTTGATTTAGGTCGTTTGTTGCTGGGTCGCGTGTAAGTTACATTGTAAGTCGCTCGTGTTGTATTTCTGTTATGTCGCATGATGTTGTTGTTTTCTTATATCGTAGGTCGTATGTCATCTGATGGTTGTAACTCGTGTTTGTTTAGGTCGGTTTGTTTGGTCATTAACGACCTATGTTAGGTCGGCTGAGTTCTGTGTGAGTTGTAAACTGCCTATAAATATGGGGTTTGTGTCATTTGTAAGTGGTTGGTTTTGAATGAAACTTTGTTTGAGTGCTCTATGCCTCTTTGAAATTGGAAGTTGAGCGTTGTCTGATTTCTCCATTTTCGGTTATTCGAGTGCACTCGAATCAACGGATCTGAAGTCGATTCACGGAATTTCGTGCGCGAGATCAACGTAGAAGAATCGTAGATCTTTTAACATGGTATCGTGCGCGATCAACGTGTTGGAGATAGCTAGAATTCGGTATCTCTCGAGATCAACAAATTTGGGCGTTCGGTATTTTCAATCCATCGATTTATCTTGTTTCAACTAATCGTTTCATCGGTTAGTTTGATGCGAAATCTTCATTTCGTTGTCATCCGTTATATCCGCTGCGTCAACTTGTGTAATTTGGGGACCATAACCCCATATATATAGTGTGTGACATTTTTCAGTTCGGCCTTTCAACAAACTAAAATTGTCACTCTGGTATCCACACATTATAAATTTACATGACGAATATACCCCTTATGTCTTGTTGTATTTATTCCAAATAGATCACATAATTAAACTTAATCCCAAGATAGCCCATACATTCAAATATTAAAATATGTGGCCCCATAATGCTGAATTATTCCAACATGTTGAAAATGGTTGAATTATATGTGAACAATTCAAAAATGTGAACAGTAAATACATGTGAACAATTCAAGAGCAAATTTTGGATAGTTAAATCTTAGCAGGTGAGGCCGAAGCTGGCAAAACTAGACTAGCGGAAGAATCCATAACAGAAGCATGCCTAGCATTAGGAGAAACATGTATTAATTAACCTTTAACCATTCACATTAATTAACATTTGATTACTCTCATTAATTAATTAATAGTTAATTACATCAATTAATGATCCTTAATTAATTACTTCCATAAATTAATTAACTATAATTAATTACATTAATCCTTAATTAATTTAATTAATTATACTTTGATTAATCACATTGATTAATTAACCTTAATTAATCACATTCAGTAATTAACTATCATTTAATTACTTCCGTTAATTAATTAACTCTTATTTAATCATATTAACTAATTCCTTACTTAATTACACTAAGTAATTAATCCTTAATTACTTCCATAAGTAATTATCCTCTTTATTTAATTATATTCAGTATTATTCATTAATCACTTATACTAAGTAATTATACTTACATTTATTAATTATACTTAATTAATTTCATAAGTGATTATCCATAATTAATTAAACTAATTAATTATCTTAAATTAATTACACTAATTAATTATCTCATAATTACTAGTTAATGATCCTTAAATTACATCCATTAACTATCGACTAATTAATTACTAGGTAATTATCCTTTGATTATCAATAAATTATCCTTTAGTAATCTCATTAAGTAATTAACTTTTAATTAATTTCACTAATTAATTATCTTTAATTAATACAACCTTAATTAAAGATAAATTCTTTACCTTCATTAATTACTTAATTATATCATTAGAAAAACATTTAGGAATAAATTACATAATTAAATATATATATATATATATATATAATTTACTTTAAACAAACAATTTAAAACATTTAACCTAACATTTAAAATCTTTGAAAACTTGCTCAAACTTCTTTAATAAATTTAATAAATACTTATTCTTTGAAAACCTTATTATCATTCCTTTTAAAACTTATCTACTTTAAATATATTTAAAAACTTGGTTAACATTTTTCTTTTGAAAACTAATTATTTAAATAACTTTAAACTTGTTTAACCACTTTTTTTGAACTTTGTATAATATTTAACTTAGAAAACTTGCTTTTATTTTGCTTTAAAACTTTGAAACTTTTGAAAACTTGAGTTCTTTGTTTTCAATAAAATCTGTTAATACTTAACTTACTTTTAAACCACGCCAGCCAACAATCCCGAGTCAGCATCGATCCTTCCCCGTGTAAACCCCGAGCTACTCATCTCGTCACTCTACTTCGAGAAAAACCCACAAAAATCTCGAGCCAAACCCGACAACTCACCTTCTTCCCAAGCCCATTGAGCAACTTCAGATACAACCCATTCTCGTGCACATGCACGGAGGTTCCAACCACCAACGATCAACGCTACAACCCTCCTCATGTCGACGACCATCTCCTCTGACGACCTGACCACCCATAAGAAAGATTCTGATAGCAAAAAAAAATCGAGCAAAACGATGGAAAACAGGAACCCATTCCGATTGGAAAGTCACCACCTGCCGATGATCCAACCCCAATAATCTCGGGCGATCACCCAAGAACTTCATCTCAACTTGATACTCCGATTCCCCCACCCGCGATAGCTTCCGGCCTCCCCATGGCGACGAAATTGCGTCGAATACACCGACTACCCAGAATATCGATAAAACCCTACTATGCCAACCCACGGCTACCACAATGCACTACAAACCCTCCGACCATTTTTCCAATGATCATCGATCCTTAAGCCACCTCTAGACTTAACCCTGACACCCACCTCACCGTCGATCAATGACAATCGATGATAAACCAAAATTCAAACAATTTTCATATCTCGACTTATAGCAAACTAAAAATTATGATTTTTCTACCTAAATTTATCATTTGCCAAGACGAATCATATTATACAATCCAAACATGAAATTATGATCATCAATTTTTGACATGTCTTTGTTTTCTTCTGTATATTTTCAAATTTTGATAAAATCATTAAAAGTAAACACTTGATATTATTTTTAAAATTTATAACACATTGTTATAGTCATTTCCCATTTATACATCTCAGCCTAAAATTGATTAAAGAGGAAGATACAATTTTTTATATGAAAATGAAGCTTGTAATATAACAGAGGTAGGTTCTTTCTTAGCACAGACCAATCATCTCATATTCATACATGCACATATAAATTCATTTATATAAACATCATTCACTATATTTCTACAACAATTATCATATGTATAAGAACAGATTTAAAAAAAACTGTTTTTAAAGAAGGTTTACTTACCAGTTATAAAGAACAAAGAACTGCTTTAAATCTGTAACCTTATATTTTTTATTGTTGAAATGAAATGCTTGTTGTTTAATTGCATTTGAGTTTAATCTTACGGCTTGATCTTTGAATTGAATTCATGCTGAGTTGAATTTGAAGCTTCTCAGGTTGAAGTTGTCATTGGATTTGATTTTATTTTCCTTTGAATTCTGGTTTCCAGTTTTTTTTGAAGACAGAAAGAAGATAAGTTCAAGGAAATTTTTGAACTGAGATTTAAAAGGGTCAGGTTCCTCTAATGCTTATTTTTATAATTTAATTTTAAAAAAATGAATGTTTCCACTTGTTTATTTGCATTATACAAAGCTTCCACATGTTATCATATTTTACAAATATTTTAAATACATTGTTATCTTCTTACAAATGTTAACTATATGGATTATTATGTTTAAACCCCCTATTTTAAAAAAAAGTACTTAAGTTTTTATAATTATGCAATGTGATATAATTAATTTATGTAATGTGATTTTATTATTTTATGTTTTATATGTTTATTTATATATATACAAACTATCTTATTTAAATTTTAAACTTAAGTAAAAAAAATTATTTTAAACAAATAAACATTTCTCTTAAGTGTTTTGAAAATATATTGTTAACTTTCAAATGGCTTTTGAAAAGTTTTAAATTGAATTTAAACATTAATTTCCAAGTTACAAAATATGTATTAAAATTTGAAATCATGTTTTTATTTGTTAAATTCAAACTAAGGCTTTCCCATTTAGAATATATATAAATATATATACATTATAAATAGAAAACATTCCAATATCAGCCTTGAAAATTTTATATTGAATTTTGAAACAAATCTTCCAATCACAATATATATACACATATATATATTATAATTAGACAACATAAATATTATTAGCTTTTTGAAAAGAATAAATTACCAATTAAATATTATTAGTTTTAAAAAGATTGTTAATTTTGAATAATTAGATTATAAATCAATATTATCAAATTTGAACAATTATTAATGAAGATCATCAAATTGTTATTGCTCAAAATTCCGGGACATCACACTCTAATTCTTATTTACATATAATCTAAATTAAAACCATTTTGACACTTGTTAACTTATGTTGAAACTAAGCACACTTGTAATTTTCATGTTAATTTTCTTTACACTTGTTAAAATAAATAAATTTATGTTTATATCCTTATACAAATCATATTTATAAATTATGTTTTAAACCCTTAAGTTCTTATGTTTTTATATCTTAATATATGTTTATGTTTTCAAATTATTATGTTTTAAATGTTTTATATATATATATAAGTATTATATATATAAGTATTATGTTTATATACAAACACTATTTATTCATATATAATTTTAAAAGAAAGAACATTAGCCTTTTTATTAATCTTATTTAAATATTTAAACTTAAGTTAAAATATCCTATTATATATATTTATACAAATTTTAAAGAGAATGATTTAAAATTTAATTATACAGAAATAAATAATCATATATACATAGGTGCTTTGAAATGTAAAGTTAATAAATCTAATTTATTTATAAAATATCTACATTTTGAATCTCTAAATCAAATTCTTTATTTAAAATATATTTATTCCTAAATTTTCAAATTAATTCACAATTAATCCCAAAAATTTATATTAATTACTAAATTAAAATTGGCTTAAAATGGGGACCATTACAGATTCCCCCCTTAGGAAAATTTCATCCTCAAAATTTGCTAGACAGGGAGACAACAAAGAACAAATGATAGATAGAGAAATGGTTTGTCTGATTAAGCTGAAATATCTATTCTATATTTGGCTTACCAAATTAGAATATCAATAAATACGAGAACAAACTTATTCAACACTTCATGAAATATTTGGGTCATCTGATCCACAAAATATGCAGGGCAGTGGTTAGTCTGAAGGGATAACTAAATATTCGTAGAATATATCGAGACCCAATAAAATAGACAAATGGATACAATTTTTCGAAATTCCCAGCTGATGGAATCCTTAGTCTAGATCCATCATAGAAAAGAATCGATTGCATGGTGCTCGATTCGAGATAAAAGAAATTTATCTTTAACTTATTAAGATCACAAAAGTCTACACACAATTTCCAAATTTGGTTTTAACCGAAATCGTATAATTAACTTTATATTTTGTTAACCAGTTCATTCATTAAAATTTCAAATTCATTAAAGTTAAGAACGGAAAGAAAACTGATAGGAAACTGATAATGAGAATACGGATTAGGAATTTTTTCTAGAACGTAACAAAGATTCGCAGGGCTACCACCACACCAAAGCCTCTTCTTGGAGCTGCCATAAAATCATCAAAGAATTGAAATTGGATGATGAATAAAAGAGATTGAGGGAAAAAGTTGTTCCTTGTTGTTGCAGGGTATCGACCATTTGTAGTGGTACTCCCTGTCCCCTACCTCGTCCTCTTATTGCAGTCATACTCACTATCAGTGAATAATAAGAGAATTTACTGAGGCATACAGACAAGATATCTTAGGGATATACTCATTCTAGGGTATTTATATCCCTATCTCTAATGAGTTACCTAATGTGTTATACTCCTGAGCTAAAGTTTTTGCTTAACCTTCATCTCTGATACCAGATGAAACGACCCGGATTTCAGCACTCGAAAGTCGACATCCATACTTCACCCATATTCGAATGTCGTAGATTCAAACGTTGAGTCTGGTTCGTCAGAGCATATAACAACATTAGATGATACAACACAGTGGAAACATAATGAATAACTTTATTGATACACAATGGATACAGCATCTGATACAAATGAAGCGATTAATACATATATCAAAGATAGATACAACAGCGGAAAATAATAAGACAGCAACAGAGAACACAAGCAAAAGTAGCGGAAAGATAATGTCTTCAAGGCCAAAGCTCCAAAAAACCAAACCAAGAAGCTCAAACCACCATCAAGTTGAAGTTAAGCAAACTCGGTGCACAATGTTGAAGTGAAACAAATGCGATCCCGAATCCACAGACTTCAAAGATTTCAAAACAGAAGACTGAAGGCTACGGAATCAACATTTACTGGCTGACTATTTGATAACCTAACTCCAGGCTGCTCGTGTGGAAAATTATGGGCCCAGAGTTTAGAAAAGGAACAATAAACTCTAGGTCAGTCATGGGACTGGTGTGAGCAAACAAAAACAAAAAAAAGAAATAAAAATAAATCCACAATGTTTTTTGGAAAATGAAACTACCATAAGGCCTCCTGGCGCACACACAATGCAATCACACACTTAGAGGAGATTTCTCCTTATGATAGTCAAACATGCTTGATACGCATGCTTGATACGCAAAATCCTTTTTGATATTATTATTAGTACATGGTGCAAAAACCCTTTCAAAAATATAACATTAATCTTAGCCAGCATAGGTACCATTATATTTTGCCTGCTATAGCTACCACCTGAGGTGGAAGGTTATACAACTGCAATCGTAAAGGGCTCGTATAGTTTTGTTTGGATTTCCAACAAATGGTTAGGCTAAGGAACATCCTCACCGAATGGGTATGCCTCTGGAGGGATGCCCCTAGAACTTAACCAGCTCTCTGCCAACACAAGGTCGGGTTACCTCTGTAATTAGGTAACTACTGACATGAGTATGCCATTCCCCGGTCGTCCCCGACCTTTATCCGAGGTACCTCTACACCAACAAATTCCAACAACCACATAAGTTAAATATCTGGGCTTCATACCATGATATCACTTTTTATCCAGAAGGAAATACGCATATCCTAAAGGGCGCGACCCTCATAACCTTGCCGCATTCTTCCTGTTTGGACCATTTCCGTGTTGTGAGGTTCAATGAAGTCTCATCCACAAAGCTACGCTTTTCACAAAAGCCATGCTTCGATCAATAAATGATCAGCAGCACTCAGCATGCCACACTACCAAATTGGGAGGATATCACTAATAACCATCAACTACATAATATCTGAGCTTGTACATCTCAGAGAAGGGTGTTAAGCTAAGAGAATAAATTCCCCGCCATCAAAAGAAATGTATTTGATAGAAATCAGCTTTATATCTCAAAGTGTAATGTTAGATATACAACTATACAAGTCCATCCTGGGTCTGAATGGAACCGAAGGCACTTCAAAGAAGCCCTTGCAAATCCGGGTATTCACAATCCCGATCAGACTCCCCATCACATATGGAGATCTCTATACCGTAGCAACTCAGTGCAGAGACATTCGACAGGTAATCCTATTATTCTCGAAAATACCCGGTCTTCATCATCTTCTTCAAATGCTATCCATTTCGTCGTATCATTATTCAGAATGGGTTTTATGACATAAAGTCCTCTCCCGGCTAAACTGAATAATGAGCGCTTTGTTTTAAAAACAAAATGGATACATTGGGATCTTAGTTAAGTCACAACTTTTCAACACTTGTTCCCAAAACCTTTCCTTTTGAACGGTTTAAACAAATTTCCACTTTAAATCTTTTATACAAAAGATACACCTTTAAGATCAACTTCAATTTGAAAACAAAGTTCACAGATCTTTGACAAAGATTCATTCATAGTTTTCAAAACTATTTTCAATTTGATTCACCAATAACTTGAAATCCTTTTAACCAAATTAGAAATCCTTTCGTTATATGAAAGCTATTATCATTTGAAAACAAATGTTTTTCATTTCGGAAAAATACGATCAAATATACACAAGTTATAGACTTTAAAAGTATAACCAGAAAATTAGCGAACTACTTTATCATTGGCAAGTTCTATTTGAATTAAATTTAAATTCCCAAAATAATTTATTCAGTATACTTTAAAATGGTTTAAAATCCGTATATATATATATATATATATTGTATAACTTATATAACTCTTTCAACCCGTAGTTTCCAAAATAATTTCAAAACTTTAACAAGACATGTTATATTCAAACTAAATTTTAATTTCAAACTTCCTTTCCAAAAGCTTTTCACATTCAACTCAATTTCACTTCCAAACCAATTGGATTCAAAATTCAACTTTTAAAACCATTTCATCATTTTAAATAATATTAAATTCAAATATCTATGACTTAACCAATTCCTCGTGAAATCCATATATGTGTGTGTGTAGTGTAGTCCAGGGGTTTTGCACACAACAATAAAATATTAAAACCATCATAAATTCAAGCACAACAATATAGATAAGCGGTATAATCCCATAACGCTTATCTTCATTCATAGATTCACAAATAAATATGTAAATTCATCAAAGATAAATAAATCACAGTTCACAGCTCAATTCACACAATTCATATCACAGAACATCACACATTAGAGATATCAAATAATTCAAAGCATTCAATAGAATACAATCATCCATAAGTAAGATCAATTCATTATCTAATTATAATCAACTTAAACCAAATTAATTACTTATAAATAAATTACTAATCCTGGTTAATTAACATTAATTAATTACAAATCATTTGTTATTATTTTAATTAATTAAATTAATTAATCAACCTTAATTACCTATCTTAATTAATTATCCTTAATTAAATTAATTTCCCTTAATTAATCACATAAATAAATTAACCTTAAGTTAGTTATATTAATTAATTAGCCCCTAATAAATTACAACAAGTAATTATCTTTCAATTATAAATTAATTAACCTTTAATTAATTCACCTTTAATCATTAATAAATTAACCTTTAATTAATCACATTAATTAATTAATCACGTTGGTTAATTCTTTTTTAAATTAACCACTTTAATTAATTAACCTTTAATTATTAAATAATTAATCTTTAATTACTTAATTAACCTTCGATTACTTATATTAAGTAATTATCCTTTTAATTAATCATCTTAGTTAATGCCATTAAGTAATTAACCTTTAATTACTAAGTAATTAGCCCTCTAATCATTAATTCATCAATCACATTAATTAAATCAATCCTTTAAATTGATTACACAAATAAATTACCCTTTAGTCAATTATCTTAATAAATTAATTATTCCTTTAATTGGTTACATTAATTAATTAACCGTCCTTTAATACATTAAGTAATTAATCCTTCATTTAATTACATTTGAAAACAATCAAAGATTAATAAGATAATTGAATTAATACAAAATTTATATAAACCAAACAATTTTAAAAATAATTTAACTTCAAATTTTAAATCCTTGAAAGCTTGTTTTAAAAACTAGTTAATACTTTACTTTTGGAAACTTAGTTTATATTTCTTTAAAAATTTGTTTTAATTTGTTTGAAAACTTAATCCTTTAATAACTTTAGAACTTGTTAAATTATCAAGTTAAAGAAACCCGAGCCCATTTATTAAAAATCCAAGACAAAGCACGTAGTTCTCGAGCAAAAACCCCAGCCTACCTTCCTCTTCTCCTCTTTTCTTTTTTTTCTTTTAATCTTTGTTTGTTTTGAACCTTAAAACTGTTACGACACTTGCTAACAATCCTGTAGGCAAACTCGAGCCATTCATCATCTTCCCAAGCTCTTTCTCGAGCAAATGCCTTCTTCCTCAAACACCCAACGACCCAGTCACCTTTGACACCTCGTGCACGTGCACAAGCGACCGGACCCCTTCTGACATCAGCTCCGACCAACCACAAGTCGGAAATCTTCCCCCCAAGCACCACAACCATCTAGAGCTTAGGTATGATCTCGAAATCAAATTCGAGCACCTAAAAACCCAACCTGGAACAACTTAAACATCGACAACCACCTCGCCACGCTAACTCCGATCATCGGACACCACACGACCATGACCCAAGCTTCGCCGGACTTCCCTCTTTCCTTTTCCCCTAGACCGGTGCAACCCGATGCAACATCGACGACGATACGGCCTCGCAAAACCCAGCCAACCCAAGTAGCTTCTAAACCCTAAATCCCCGTCGTTCAATCAATCTGATGGTCAAGAAATGCTTCGAGCATTTTTCCCGTGATCCACAGACATTTAGCCTTCTTCACCAACGATCACAACACTCATCTCTCTACCGATCATCGGAATTCAACAAATGTCTTTTCCGTTCAACTCAAGATTTCTTAATGATTATAGACTTAAAAACAATGATTTCAGCATCAAAAACCATTATTTTCTAGCATGAATCAGAACATATAAATGAAACTTGGAATTATAATACTTGATTTTTCTTATTTAAAATGTTCATTCCTATAATTTCCAAATTTTAAAATATTTATTCAATAAATATACTTGAAACCATTCTTAAAACAAACATCTTGTTAATTCAAGCATTTTAAATTTATACATCTAAGCTTATAAGTGAATGATCGAGGAGATTTCGATTTTTATTTTTTCTTCTAGCCTGTAAACACAAGAACAGGTGTATATGCCTCTACATGCATATTTCAATTCATATATATACATATATATATATATACATATATACAGACATGAAGATATATTTTCAACATTTTTCTCAATAATTATAAATACAAAATATCAAGATATATCACAGATTCAAGATTAAGTGGGTTAGTTTACTCACATGGCATTTGAAAGAACAGAGAACAGTTTGCTTGTCTTAATGATCAGGAACCTTGATTTTTTTGAAAATCTGGAAATGCTTTGATGTATTTGATGTTGAACCTGAAATGCTTTTTTTGACAAAAACTGGAAACTAGAACTTTGTATTGATTTGTAGATTTGAATCCTGAAGCTTGATGTTTGAATTGTTCAGATTTGTTGCTGCTTCAGGTTGAATTTGATTGTTGTTTGATTGCTTTATCTCTGCCTTGCATTACTTTCCAGGTTTGAACTCAAGTTGTTGTTTGAATTTATGATTTGATTTTCAGTTTTGATTTAGTTTTGATTCCCAGGCTTTGGTTTTGAATATGAAGACGAAAGGAAAAAAAATAGAACTGAGAATATATACAAGTTTCTCTAATTCTTATTTACATATAATCTAAATTAAAACCATTTTGAAACTTGTTAACTTATGTTGAAACTAAGCTAACACTATTAATTTTCATGTTAATTTTCTTTTACACTTATTAAAATAAATAAATTTATGTTTATATCCTTATACAAATCATATTTATAAATTATGTTTAAACCCTTAAGTACTTATGTTTTTATATCTTAACATATGTTTATGTTTTCAAATTATTATGTTTTGAATGTTATATACATACATATTTAAGTATTATGTTTATATACAAACTCTATTTATTCATATATAATTTTAAAAGAAAGAAAATTAGCCTTTTTATTAATCTTATTTAAATATTTAAACTTAAGTTAACATATCCTATTATATATATTTATACAACTTTTAAAGAGAATGATTTAAAATTTAATTATACATAAATAAATAATCATATATACATATACATTAGTTCCTTTGAAATATAAAGTTAATAAATCCAATTTATTTAAAAATTATCTGCATTTTGAATTTCCAAATCAAATTCTTTATTTAAAATATATTTATTTCCAAATTTTCAAATTAATTCACAATATATCCCAAAAATTTATATTAATTACTAAATTAAAATTGGCTTAAAAACGGGATCGTTACAAATCCTTTCGCTTTCGAAAATACCCGGTATTCACCATCGTCTTCAAATGCTATCTATTTCGTCATATCATTAGTTCGGAATGAGTTCTATGACATAAAGTCCTCCCCTGGCCAAATCGAATAATGAGCGCTTATTTTAAAAGCAAATGGATATATTAGGA
Source organism: Allium cepa (assembly GCA_030765085.1). Classification (NCBI taxonomy): domain Eukaryota; kingdom Viridiplantae; phylum Streptophyta; class Magnoliopsida; order Asparagales; family Amaryllidaceae; genus Allium; species Allium cepa. The sequence continues at coordinate 543,219,956 of CM060940.1, read as the reverse complement.
TCTTAGTTAAGTCACAACTTTTCGACACTTGTTCCCCAAAACTTTCTTTTGAATGGTTTTAAACAAATTTCCACTTTAGTCTTTTAAAACAAAAGATTCACCCTTTTAAGATCCTCTTAAATTTAAAACAATGTTCACCAATTTTTCAAAAAGATCCATTCATAGTTTTCAAAACTATTTTCAATTTGATTCACCCATAACTTGAAATCCTTTCAGCAAAAACTGGAATTTCTTTCTTTATATAAAAGCTATTACCATTTGAAAACAAAGGTTTTTGTTTTCGTGAAAATCCGATCAAATATGCACAAGTTATAGCCTTTAATGTATAAACTTGGGCTAAATTTAAATTCCTAAAATAATACATTCAAAATACTTAAAAATGGTTTAAAATCCATATATATACAATTTGTATAATCCCTTTTATATAATTGTTACCAAATACACATATATATGTATATAGAATTCAGCTTCAAAATCTTGAATTCAAATTTAAATCAAATTGTTTTAATTCCGAAGCTTCCTTTTAAAAAGTTTTTCTGACCACTTCCAAACCATTTTGGATTCCAAATTTAACTTTTAAATCATTTTAAATTCAAAAACCCATGACTTAACCAATTCCCCATGAAATCCATATTTGTGTGTATGTGTGGTGTAGTCCAAAGGTTTTACACACAACAATAATATATCACAACCATCACAAGTTCAAGCACAACAATATTGATAAGCGGTATAATCTTATAACGCTTATCTTCCATTCACAGATAAATATGTAAATTCATCACAGGTAAATAAATTACAGTTCACAGCTCAATTCAAACAATTCAGAACATTACACATCCGAGATATCAAACAATTCAAAGCATTCAATACAATAATCATCCATAAGTAAAACCAATTTATCACCTAATTATAATTAATTTAAACCAGATAAATTACTTATGAATAAATTACTAATCCTGGTTAATTAGCATTAATTAATTACAAATCATTTTAATAAATTATCCTTAAGTCATTTATTAATTATCCTTTAATAATAAATTAATTAACCTTAATCAATAAATCAATCAACATTTAATCATTAAATATTTAACCTTTAATTATTTAATTATCCTTTAAATTAATTATCCTTAATTAATTACATTAATTAATTAACCCTTAATTACCATTTAATTAATTATCCTTAATTAATTACAATAAGTGATTATCCCTAATCATTTATGTTAATAAATCACAAATTAATTACAATGAGTAATTATTCTTAATCACTTGATTAATTATCCTTAATTATTAATCAATTTTTATTAATTACTTTCATTGAGTAATTTACCTTTAAGTAATTAATTACCCTTTAATAAGTCAACCTTTAATTATTTGAATATCCTTTAAGTAATCACATTTAGTAATTAACCTTTAATTACTTACATTAATTAAGTATCCTTTAATTAAGGATAAATCATTTTTCTTAATAAATCACTTAATTGTCATCTTATTAAATAAACCTTTAGAATTAATAATAATTAAAACATTTACCTTAAACACTCACTTAATTGCATTATTAATATTCTTTGAAAATACTTAGGGATTTAAATCAAATAATTAACCTATTATATAATTATCCAAAGCAATTTAATTTCAAAAACATTTGCATTGTAATCTATATGTTTTGAAACTTGTTTGAAACTTGATCAACATCTTTATTTGAAAACCTTTAAAACATGTTAATAAATTTATCATTAACAAATGAATTAAAAACATTTCATCTTCTAAATTAATTACTTAATCACATGATTAAATTTATTTAAAAATAAATTCAATAATTTATTTTAACAAGGTACACAAAATAATACTTTAACTTTATTAACTAAACTAATTTATTTTTAAAATTGTTAAATAGTCCCAAACTAAACAAAACATTAATTATATAAAGTAACTAATTAATAAATTGTTTTTATTTTCAAAATTTTCAACTGTTTCGCACATACCCGAGCTCACGTTCAAATTTCCTGATTCATTCCCCAAGACACTCGCAACTCCACTTGACTTCGAGCAAATCCCCAAAATACTTCGAGTTCGTCCCGAGAACAACGCTTCTTCCCCAAATATCTCGAACAACCACGCACCAGTGTGCACGTGTGCACTTGCAAGATCGTTCCGACCAACTCCGGTCGACACTGCGACCCTCAACACGTCGGCGATGATCTCGTCGACAAACATGAGCACCCAGAAACGTCGAAGTCACATGGAATCAAAACGAGTATACCCAGCATCCCCTAGCACCAAAACCCAGAGCTACTTCATACCCTCACACATCAATTCCCCTGGACCGGTCACCTCTGATCCATCATCGGCGATGCAAGAGCCTAATGAACAACGTCGATCAAAACAAGCGAATTAACCCTATTCGCCTTTGTTCGGCCACCACAGCAACCTAGAATTCAAGCAAGTATTTTTCTCGTGTTCGCCACCATCCAAGCTTCCTCTAGCCTCGACCACGATGACCAATACCTCATCGTTCATCAAAAATCGCCACAAATTCTTTTCTCGTTCAACCGGCAAGTTCTCATGATTTGCTAAACTAGAATTCATGATTTTTCTTTTAAAAATCATAGTTTCTAAAAATAAATCATATTATATAATTGAATCAAGAATTTAAGACAGTTGCATTTTGACATGTATTTAAGTTTCACTGTATATCTTGATTTTTCTAGAGAAAATCTAACAAATTTGACTTAAGAAATTTTTTAAAACTTAGATCTTGATGATATAAACATATTTTGTTCAGATCTTAAGGTCTAAAAAGAATTGGAGGAAGAATTTTTGATTTTTGAACAGGTTTTAAACTTGTAGACTTAGAACAGAGCCTGGTATACCCATATACAGACATACACACCATAAATCTACATATATACAAACATACTTACATTCATGCAACAACTTTATTTCACGCATTATCAAAGTATAAACAGATTCAAGCTTTTAATAAGTTAGTTTGCTCACCTGGTCTTGGGAGAACAGAGAATACAGGCTTGAAACTTGAGACTGGAAACCTGATCTTTGATTTGAATATGTTTTGCTTGATATTTAATCTGATTTGCTTTATCTTGAATGTTGTTTGCTTAGTAGAAAACTTTACTTTGCTTGATTTCTTCCAGATTTAAGATGATCTGAACCTTTGCTTTAGGCTTCAGGTTGTTTTGATTTTGATCAGAACCTTGATTAGTTGCTTGATAAAGTTGAATTTAATTTGCATGCTTTGATTCAGTTGTTTGTTTGCTTTCAGGCTTTTAGGTTGGAAATAGTTGTTTTGATTTTCATTGATCTCAGGTTTTAGTTTGAAGAGGAAAGAAAAGTTTAGCTTTGAACTGAAATGAGATAACCAGGTTTTCTTTTCTTTATTAATCAATATATATATATATATATATATATATATATATATATATATATATATATATTCCTAATTCAAATTAAAAGATGAATAAACATTTTGCCACTTGTTATTTTTCGTGCTATATGGCTTACAAATGTTAATTGCATGAATTTATAATCTTACACTTGTTAAATGATAGTAATTTTTGTTTAGACCCTTGTTAATTATATTAATTACATGTTTATAAAATTCTATATTTACATATGTTTTATATTTTTAAATCTTTATGTATATACAATTTAATACAATTTATACTTATCTCATGTTAAAAATGTATATTAAATCCTTTTATTAAATTTTATTCAAACTTAGCTATTATACTTATTTAATGTCGATCTTATTAATTTTTCATTCCAACGGATAAAAAATAAAGCTTTGTATTTATTCTTGTTTAACTTTTAAATTCAAGTTATTATATATTTTTTTTAAATTTAGTTATACTTTTATTCATTCATACTTATATAACCTTTTAAGGAAATGATTTTAATTCTAATTACACATTAATAAGCAATCATATATTATATTTTAGTTTCAAATATAGAGTTTTTAAATCCAATTTATCAACAAGATATTTATCTTTGAATTTCAAATCAAAATTCTATTTACAATATATCTAAAATCAAACACATATTTTATTTGTTCTGGAAAATTCAAATTAATTTACCAATAAATTCAAAATTCAATCCAAAAATTAAATTAATTATCAAATTAAATTTGACTTAAAAACGGAAATGTTACAAATAGACTATACTTATGATAAATACCTCACAAATTCAACTTAGATCAAGATGAGAGATCATAGATTGATTTTGTGTTGATTTATGTGAGAGTATGAGAGTGGATTTTGCCTCTAAATTGTCTTTCGAACACATATTTTTAATCATTTTTATTTGTAATTAGTTTTCACATTTCTTCGTAGTTTAAAACAAACTTGAGAAATTGGGCTAATTGATTGAGTAGAATTTGAAATCAATTCATTTCTCTGCAGATCGATCCGTACTCACCACGTACTAAAATTGTACGTCGTGTGCTTACCGTTATTTTTATTATAATTTTTCGGCGATTTTCTAACCAATATAAAATTTGTCAATCAACAAGTTTTTAGCGCCGTTGTCGGGGAGTAGATTTGATTTTAATTTTATTTTTCGAATTATTTTTGTTTGATTTTATTGTGTGTTCATTTTGTGCATTGATTTGCATTTTAAAAAAATATTTTGTGTTGTGTGTTTATTGTTTGATTTGTGCTTTCATTTGATTTGTGTGCTTGTTGATTTTCTATTTGCATTTGCATTTCTCTTTTTATATATACACATACACACAACTTCATTTCAAAACAATATATATATATATATATATATATATATATATATATATATATATTATTTCATTCACATTTACACTCCATGTATTTCATATATTTTCTCTGTACATTTCATATAATTTCTGTTTTTCCTTGTTACAACTGCCATACTTCACTACTTCTTGCTGAAACTGTGCATATCACCATGTCCCTGTTACATTTCCAACTGTGTACAAAAGCCTCATCAGACTTTTTCATTTTCGGTTCACCTACATCGCCCACACCAGAAAACATTAACTTCATCCACTACTACTGCACCTTCTACCTTCAACCCTGCCTTCAGCTTACAAGCCACTGTTCATCCCATTTGCCACTGTCTACCACATCCTTGAACCATCAGCAACACATACAAATACCTGCACCTGATCACAAACGCTCCTCCTCAAACTGCATTTCATCCCCAAAACAACCTGACCACCATCCACAACAGACTTTAACCACTTCACATACAACATCAGTTCTTATCCCTTGCATAAAACAACTAAGAACACACTGCTGCCAAAAACATACCGCTGCAGCAACTATCTAACCAACTCTGACACCTATCCAAATTAACATCAAACTACTTCTATGACCATACTAGATCACCTTACTTGATATTTCAACACCTAACTCCTCTGCCATATAGTGTCGTACAGTGTCGGTACTTCTCATAGTGTTATACTGTGTCATAACTTGCTATTTCAACATCAGCATCTAACAGCAGCACTGCCTCAACTCACATCCATCATCTAACATCCAACTAACACTGCCATACAATCCTCAAAACTGACCACCACTGCCATAAAACTTGCATCACCTCTGCTCTGTGCACCCTGGTATGTGCATCATGTTCTTGCTTCATCACATCTGCCTTGCCTGAGCCTTCCATCATTGCTTTCAATACCAAGCAGCTTCCCCTGCCACCACTATAACTTGACCAACTTTCAAACTTTCTCCCACAACTCACTACATACACACTTTCTCCAAAAACTATACACGTTATTGTACACATAAACTGTACATAAACTTCACTCCATACTTCTGCTTCATACTTCACTACCATCAACATCCTCTACAACTTACCTTTACTTCCTAACACTCCACATGTCAACTCTACCATACCCGGATACACTTTTGCCTGCCATATCTCCAAACTTCTCACTACCATATCACTTCTGTGCATTAACCCCACACCTTTGCCTTGCACACCACACCTTACTGCTACACACAAAACATCAACTACTCCACCTTACTGAATCAACCCTTACTTCAAACTGACCACACCATGCTTCCTCTTACAACACTTCCCTGCCATCAAAAACATTCGCTTCTACCAGAAACTGTACATATCCTCCTTTTCTTACTGCCTACTTCAACAACTACTATCAACTACCACTGCAATCTACTTTATCAAACTACCCAATGCAACATCATCTAACCATCACCTGACTGCTCCAAAACTTCCAATGTGCACAAACCATACTTCAACATCTACAACTCCTTGTTGCCACTCTCTTTCTCTAACATACTCCCCTTCATCACAGTGATTATACTCCATTACTGCACACTTCACCACCTCCTCTGACCGATACTACTCAACACTACTGCACTCAAACAAAACTTCACTTACATTCCTATAATCTATCTACCTTCAATACAACACTGCTTAAACATCTACCAACTTCACTCAACACACAAATTCAAACTTCAATTCGCCTCATCCAAACTCACAACCTTCACTAAACCAATTTGCCTGATTTTCGAACAACCCAAGACTTCCATTCCACTAAACTCGCAACCAAAATTCATGAATCTCCTGCATAATTATTTTAATTGATGTATGCAAGCTCGGCGTGAATGCTTGTTGAGCAGAATTGAATTGTATTAAAATAAAATTTTGGGAGTTTGAGTTAAAAAAAATATATAAAAAAACAATTAAAAAAATAGAATTTTTTTTGTTTGTTTCCATTTGTGTCTATTTTTGTTCTCATTTTCAGGTTACAAAAGCAGAAAATCAAAAGGAGAAGAATATGTTGCTACCAAAAAATTGCTTTGCTTGCTTATATAAAAAATATTGCTACTTTAAAATAAAATAGCTAATAATTTTACACGCTCTGGCATCGTGCTCTCATCTCTAATTTTTATTTTCATTGCATTTTTGGTTGCTTGCATTTTAAAAAAAATTCAAAAGCAAAAACAAATTTCATTCGCAGTGGCATCATTAATTCACATTTAATTTATGTTTTGCATTCATTCCATCTTATTTTCCTTTCTAAGGGAAATACCTAAATCCATATAAGGTGGGGGATTTCACCCCTTTCTTGGCACACAAGTTGCATATCATCGTAGAATTTGACTAATAATAATGGTTAGGCATCGGACATAAGGGTGTCACGAGATCACCTAGGTCTTAATTGTATCTTGATAAGTTGTCTTCTTTAAACAATTTATATTCTTGATGTCTAGGCTACGGTAGAGCAATAATCATATATAAATATTACGGTGATTATTAAATATTATAGTGATTGTTTCTCTGAAGGTACTTAGACCTTCAGCTGCATTGCTACGGTGACTCATGATGCACCAATAACTCATGTCCATTACCTGGCTAAGAAATATTTTGTTGAATTAAGACAAAGTGTGATTATACAATTTCGGATTAAGAGCTACTACGGACAGAAAAATATTAAGTCCTGGCATTCATTTAGTTGCATTAATTCATGCATATTAAGAATCCATAACATGACTAGTGGAAGAATCCATAACAGAAGCATGCCTAGCATTAGGAGAAACGTGTATTAATTAGCAGTAACAGTGAAACATAAATAAGGTAACAAAGGGAAGCGAGCACGACACATGAATAGATCGGGTAAGTGAAAAATGCGCTGAAAGCATGATCGCCATTTTTAGTTTATACATGTAATAATATGATTCATGTCTGATGTATTTTAATAATCTGACGTTCAGAGCATATCAAGATGTTTAATGGCAAGGTCCTTGTTGAGAATGCGACATGGATATATCAACAGATCGATATTTTGTATAATTGATGGCTAATCCAATGAATGCAAATGTTGCTTTTGATTCACTGCCAGTTATAAGCGTATGGATTAGTACGAGCGTTAGGATTTGATGTGCCTTCGTTAGTTATACGTCGTTTTGTGGGGTCCATTTTTTGATGGTCTATCTCAATAACGATTTGTTGTTAATATTCTCCTACCAAATGTGCAACTTTGGCCTAACAGTTACTTGCTCTTCCAGGTCTGCCACGGACATAGCTTTAAATCTTTCTGTATGCATCTGGCGATAACATGGTTGCGACAAATATTATGCCTATGCTGCTACACAACTATTAAGTATATATAACTAGTCCGCGGGTGCGGCGCAGTGGAAAGGAGGCCTGGGTTCTGGTAAAAAGACCCAGGTTCGATTCCTACCATGCGTTTTCCTATCCTATATAAATTTACCCGGGGGTACGGGGGCTTGGATCAGCGGACGACTTTACTATACCCTACTCAGGAGTTTACTGGTTCGTCGGGTTCTTCTGGGTTTTCAAAAAAAAAAAAAGTATATATAACTAAATCTCTTGTCTACAATGATTGAGTAGAAGGCCAAGAAGATTCAAATTTAATTTGAAAAGATTTGGTCACACATCGTTATAACTATTAAAACTAAAATTTAAGTTTCTTCCAATTTACGTTTTTAATAAAGTCAATTATTTTAAAAGAAATGGCTTAAAATAATTTTATTTTTTAGGACATTAATTTAAAAATTGAATTTCAAGAACATGCACACGTTTTTCAAGCTCCAGTAGAAAAAATCATTTCACTGCATCAATGTCAAAGATTCTCTTGTTTAATTCAAAATCACAAATTCATCGAAACTCGATCAAAATCATCTTCTTCAATAAATGTGAATCTTCTTCCACAAACAGAACACAATCCTCCTGAAACTTATTTAATTTTTATGAAACTTAGTTAAATTTTATAAACTTGGTTTATTTATTATTATAATTGCTATTATGATTATTGTTGTTGGTATTACTATTATAACCTAATTAAGTTTCATTAACATTGGTTAAACTACTATTACTATTATTGTTGTTGTTGTTGTTAACTTAGCTAATTTTTTATTAATTTACTTATAAAACTTAATTAACAAAGTTAATTTTTATGATCTTCATTAATTTATCCACTTTGGGTCCACGTTAGGTGCTTAATCATTATTTATCCAACTCAACCTCAAATCTCTATCAACGGTAAGGCACCTTCTATTATTTCAACCCACTACGCATTCATGAATTTATCACCATCCAACTCTGCTTGATATCACCACAAAATAATGCACACAATGCACACTTCTAGAAAATTATCTATCTACCTTGTTATACACATGTGTGCATTCATCAGCCAAGTGCATATGCAGTTTCACCGACCTGGGCCATTACATATTCCAATAACCTTGCGATTGCCCTCACCTCATGTTAGCACAACTTTGCATGCTCTTCCTATTACCGTTGCTCACACCTCACAGTAACGCAATCACTGAACTATTTTGCCAATCTACATTTATGTTTGATTACCAATCTTATGTGCTGGCCTGGTCCACTTCATTTGCAATAGTTTTTTTTTCAAAGCACGTAGGCAGGCTTCTACCAGCCCCAATTCAGAACAATGACAGCTCAGATCACCGATAGTAAATTCAATATATCTTAGAACCGTAAATTTTTATTTTTCTTAACTTTCGGTTTTATATGTATGTTATTGCTAATAATCGGAAAGTATTTTCGCAATTTTTGTGTAACTAAGTTCATTTCTATAAACTTAGTTCATTTTTTATTATTTTAAACGCAGTTAATTTTTATAAAATTAGTTAATTTATTATTATTATTATTATTACTATTATTATTATTATTATTATTATTATTATTACAACATAAACATAGTTATATTGTATAAAACTTAGCAAAATCGATTCATATCCTATAATTTGTTACTTTATTACAATGGTTATAAACTTAGTAAATTTTCATAAACTTAGTTAATTTATTATTATTATATATATATATTTAGTTACATTTTATAAAACTTAAATAACTTGGTTAATATTTTATAATTTATTATTGTTGTTATTATTATAAACTTATAGTTAATTTATTATTTGCGTTTGTTGTTGTTCTAAACTTAGTTAATTATTGTGACAATGAGTTAATATTTATAAAATTTGTTTGTTTGTTTTTATTATTACTATTATGATCCTTATTGTTGTTGTTGATATTATTATTTTAAACTTAGTTCATTTTTATAAACTTAATAATTTATTATCATTATTGTTGTTGTTGTTGTTGTTGTAAACTTAGTTACTTTTAATAAAACTTAGCTAAATTGGTTAGATTTTATAATGTACTACTACTGTATTATTATTATTATTATTATTATTATTATACAATTAGTCAATTATTATGAAACTTAATTAATTTTTTGTAAACTTAGTTTATATACTGTTACAATTTCTAGTATGACTGTTGTTGTTACAAAATTAGTTAATTTCATAATTATTGATTATTGTTATTATTGTTATTATATAAATTTAGTTAATTTTTATACACTTAATTATTGATTACTGTTATTATTATAATATATAATTTGTTAATTTTTATAGTACTTAGTTAACTTTTGTAATTTATTATTATTATTATAAATTTAGTTAACTTTCATAAACTTATTTAATTTTTATAAAACTAAACTAACAAAGTTAAATTTTTGTAATCATTGTTAAAACATTTTGACTATTTTGATTATTATCGTTATTATTATTATTATTATTATCTCAACTTAGTTTATTGTTACGAAACATAGTTAATTTTTATGAACTCGGTTTATTTATTATTGTTGTTGCTATTATGATTTTGAGGTTCATTCATAAAATATAATGATGATGATGATGATATTTTTGTATAAACGATGTTTATATTATTCACATCTTATTTCTACCATCTGTTTGCATAAACATCTAAAGGAAAACCCTTATAGTAAAATCAATAACTTTATTTAGCTATGTTGAAGATATAATTATTCCAACAATGAATTACATAGGAGCAACCTCCAAATAAATAGCTATCATACAAACCACCTACAAGAAATAAAAGGAAAATAACATTTAACACCAAAGTAAATTAAAATTAGCATGTTAATGCTTATTTGTGACATTGAATCTTAAATAATGATTAACCAGCATTTAAATACATGTTTTCATTCTTCAATAAAGTGGTAAGCCTTGTCTAGGAAGGCCTGGGCAAATCTTTAGGCGTTAAGTCTCGCCTAGCGCCTAGGCAGGGCCTAGGATGAGGCTTGGATGAATTTTTACAATAATGCTCAAAAGAAAGAAGTCACAATCTCTCTACAACCTTATTTTTAGTCTATTTGTTAGCACAAATGCATTTCTTTCAAAGTTTAATAATAGTTCAGAAATTACAAAATATAGAGAAAAACTACCTTGACTTTCTTTTAGTAATATCATTGCATAAAGTAGTTTCACAAGTGCAACTAACAAAGATAGCTTAATGTTGATGTTTTTAGGTAAAACAACGGTTTCTTTAGATAAATCAATAATAACTAACATATTATCCGAGGTTATATGTAGGGCTATCAATTTCCAGCATGAACCGAAACACGACCCAAAAATTACATGGAAATTAGCAGATTAACCTGATCTGATTAAGTGGGTGGGTCATTTTCGGGCCAACCCGAATTTGAAACATGTGGGATTCGGGTTGACCCGCGAACCCGAATTTGACCCGTTTATAACCCGTTTATATTTATATGGGTTGACTTGACCCGATTATAACCCAACCCGACCCATGAACCTGAATTTGACCCGTTTATAAACCGTTTACGACCTGTTTATCACCCATTTATACCATATAAGGGTTGGCCCGACCCATTTACGACCCAACCTGACCCGACCCATTTATAATCGGGTTACACGGGTCGGGTCGGGGAAACCCGTTTATAATCGAGTTGGGTTCGGGTTGAGCTATTTCTGACCCATTTAATAAATAGGTTGACCCGACCCATTTAAAATCAACTCGAACCTATCTTGAGCTGATCCAAACCCGACCCGACCCATTGACAGCCCTAGTAATTTGCATTTCACTCCTGATTGTGATATAGTATCTAATAATCTAGGAGCCCAAATTCATTCTTTTGAAGCCTTGAATTTGGATTAATATCCAATAATCAAAGTGATGGTTGTTGTCAAACATCATTTCCAATAACACTAAACTAGCATAAACAAACTCTAATACATTTTAGTTATTTTACCATGGTCATATAGGAAACGATCTTTCCTTGAATAAATGCAAATCCGTATACAATAGGAGTACTAACTCGAAAATAATGAAGGATAAAACAGAGAAAAATGCACGACGCTTGAAATTTTCCCTATTTACCAATTTCTTGTAATACAGACTTTGTGTTTGTTCAGTAGTTTCCTCATTATTTGTGCTTCTTTTCAATTCAAAAAGCTGCGTTGTTAACGTTACATCAATCAGAAAACATATGTAAAAGGAATCAATGTAAATACCAGATACAACAATGCCTACATCATGGAAAATCAAAAACAACCCGCTTACCAAATTTGCTAGCCAAGTGCATAGATATTCCTTGCAGAAGTGACAACCGAAAATATAAGGGCTAGGCCACAAGTTTAAAATGAAAGACAAGAATAAACTTAAAAGATAATTGTCTACCACCTACCATACATCAACGTGTACATAAATACATTTTATCTATGTATGTATGTACGCAGATATTGTAACGACCCGAAATTTTCGATCCCGAAAACTCCGGATAGTTAGGAAAAGAAGAAAAGACGAAACAGAAAAACCAACATTTCACATTCACAGCGGATAAAATATAATATCAAATAATATTCTTTACACAAAGAAAGCTGAATCAGTTAATTACATTTTAATATATCAGAGTTACAATATTTCACAATCACTAGGCAATTAAAATAACTTGTCCCAGAAATACAAACAATATATCACAGCGGAATACACTCCATACGTTCCTGCCATCCAGCTCGCCTCCTGAGCTCCAGAACGTCCTTACCTGAAAATCTGTAATACTCGGTCTGACCAGAGCATTACATCAAAGTAACACCCGGGTCAGGCTGGAAACCAGCGTGAGTAACCCTATAAAATATGAAATACCAAACGACATCTTAAATGAATTTCTAGGGTAACTCGTACCTTTTACGAGTTCTTAAAGTCAAACATTTATCACACACAATAGTTTCAGGTTAAATGTCCATGTTACTCAATTTATTCCATTCCAGCCAGTATAATTTCACATGTCCAATTTATAAAGAATTTGGTTTACTAATCGAAGCGGTTTCGGGTATTACTGATACCTGTCCCTGACCTCTTCGAATCCCAAGTCATCTTAAACCAAGTTATTTAAGTGAAATACATTTCAAAGCTTTAAATACAGGGTGTCACCTTTACACAGTAATTCATTATAAATAGACACCCCCATTACCATAGTTTAAACCAAATATATTATATCACATAGCGTCAGATATCACATATCAAAGATAACGCATTCCAATCATCCAATATCATTTATCATACGATATCATTAACTCATCCAATATTTATTACACATCCATAACAAAGTTTGATCCATTCTTAATTAATCACTTTGATTACTTTTAATCCACCCTACTTATCATTAATTAATTACAAATTAATTAATTAATCATCACTCAATTATCTACCTTAATTAATCTTCCTAGATTAATTATTCCTTAATTACAATAAGTAATTAACCTTTGATTTCATTTAAATTAATCATCTTGATTAATTATTCTTTAATTACACTAAGTAATTGTCTCTTAATTATCCTTTTTAATTAATCATTTTTGATTAATTACTCTTTAGTCATATTTAGTAATTAAACCTTCATTATAGATTAATTATCCTTTAATTATAAATTAATCTTTAAATTATTTTCCTTAATTAATGATCCTCTTAATTACTTTCATTAATTAATTACCTTAACAAGTATTATTAATTAACCTTAACCCTTTAATTAATTATATTAATTAATTCTATAATTAAAAAAACTAAGTGATTAACCCTTAATCACTTCCATTTAATTACTTTCATAAAGTAATTATCCTCTAATTACTTTATAAAATAATTACCCTTTACTTTATTACATTCAGTAATTATTTCTTAATTACTTCACCAAGTAATTACACTCAATTAATTCATAAGTGGTTATCTTAATCAATCACTAATTAATTTCTTTAATTAATTATTTAACTAATCATTTAAAATTAACTAAATAATTTCTTAACCCCTTATATTTAAAAATATCTTAATTAAGGAAAATTCTTTATCTAAATTAGATTATTTATAATAACCAACTATCCTTTAATCATTAACAATAATTAAATTACCCTTATTATCTTTCATATATTAATTATCTTTAATACATCAAATTTTTAATTACTTAAGATAAACTCTTGATTATAATTGATTACTAAATCCTTATCATTAAACTTTATTTAAAATATAACATTTTAGAAATCAATTATAATTAAAACAATACAACATCTAATTAGCTTTTAAAATATTTAAAAACTTTCCAAAGTCATTCAATAATTTTAATACAAAGTCATTTTTGAAATCCACTTTCCTATCCTTTAAAAACTTATCTATTTAATATGTAAAACTTGTTGAAACATTTATTCTTGAAAACAATTTATTTTCATAACATAAAAACTTACTTTACTTTGTTTTTAAAACTTAGAAACATTGCAAAATCAATATTCTTTGTTTTTAAAATCTTGAATGTTTCCTGTTTAAACTTTAATTCTTCCCATCACTAGAAAACCCAAGCAAAACACTCGACTTTCCCGATCAAAACACGGGACAACTCACGATCTCTCCTGCTTCAAGAAAAACTCCATCAATCCCGAGCTAAAACCCAAGCACCCATCTTCGTCTCCAAAACATCCTACCCAAATGCACGGAACGTGCATGTTCACGTGCACATCGATCGCGATCGCCGACGAACCATGCTCCAGCCTCCGACAAGTCAACTTCCACCTCGCCTTCACAAACGACCACCCATATTTTCTCGATTCGATCAAGAATCGAAAACGACTCAAAAGAACTCACTCCTGGAAACATACTTCACCGGAAATTCAACCATCTCCGACGATCCCTGCCTCGAGAAGCCTGCCATCCTCACTGTAGCTCCGCCTCGACTTCCAGCACATACGGCACGCTTTACGATCGCCTCCGATCAAGTCCGGTCGCCACAATCCCTTCTGAAACACCAACGACACAACCAGGGAATAAAACCCTACTTCAACACTTTCTGGCCATCACGTCCATAGAAAAATCATCTCGCCAATTTTCCTGCCCTCGTCGACAACCCAGCCACCTCCGGCTCAAATATCGTGCCTCCCCATGCCGTCGATCGACGGCAATCGACCAAAACGTCCTATACGTTCAACTCGAGAAAACCCCCTGATTTCCAAACTAAAAATCAAGATATTCACACTAATATTCATGATTTTCTATAACGAAATCAGAAATCAATCATGCAATCAATTCTTAAAATTGAATTTATAAAATTTTGACCCAAATTAATTTTTCATTGTTCTTTAAAAAATTTCAAGACAAATATATAGTATAAATTCCTGGAATTATTTTTATTAGTGATATTGCATGATTTCAAACACTTTTCATTTGCAATTCAAAGACTATCAGTGATTAAATAATGAGATATTGGATTTTTAAAGAAATCAACACGTGTAATTGTTCAACAGAGCCTATATTATATCTACACAGGCATTCAATACTCATACGCATACATGCATCCATTTCAATCCAAGAATTCAGGCAAACATCTTGATTTTCATATATATACCAAAGTGGAATTAAGATAAAACTGTTTTTAAAACTATGTTTACTCACCTTCATAGTTGAACAAAGGAGCTTTTTCTGGAACCTGGCCGTTGATTTAAAGCTTGATTTTTGAATTATAACTTGATTTACTTTTGACCTTGAAATTTGCTTGAGTTGATGTTGAACTTGTTACTTGATCCAGGCTTTGATTTGTTTCCAGTTTTGAAATTTTGGGACAAGATTCTTTTCTGTTTTTCAGGATTGCAGATGAAGAATTTTTTTTTATGAATAGAAGTATGAAGAGAAAAGTGAGCAGCCTATTTTTTTAAAAAAAAATTCTTAAATGAAATCATCTTGCCACTTATATATTAATCTTACACTTGCACATCTATATCTTTCTTTCATCTACACTTGTAAATATGCATGCATTAAATGTTTTTTATAAATCTTTATATTTGCCTTCTATTTAGTTAATACATTTTCTTAATTTATATTTACAAAGTCCTTTAAAGAAACTAATATAAAACTAATTATATACTAAATAAAATCTTATATATATATATATATATATTATTTTTAAATCCAATCTATTTAAAATCCTTTTATATATATATATATAACAACAACACATTATTATTATTGTTTGGAAACAACAATTTTACCAATTTTAAATAATTTATAAAGGAGATTATCATATTTTAAATTGCATGAAATTCCGGGATATCACAGATATTGGCATGGGCATATGCACATAGGCGTGCATGTTAAAATAAAAAAAAGCAGAGATTGATAGATACTCACAAGTAGAAGAACCAGCCCCAGCTGCAGATGAAACTACGCTAAGGCTAGCAATTGATTCAATTAACCTACCTTGTATAATGATTTTCAGTATATCCCATTCTCATCTCGTTGATGCTAAGACTTCTTGCACATCGATGTCTAAAACTGTGCTGTCAACAGTGGTAGATATTTCTAGAGAAAGAACAGTTGGATTATTTTCTACAGGTCTCTTTGGCAAGTGGTTGTCTGATATCATCATCTGCAATATTTTAGGCAAAAACGAAAAATAAAGCTAACGTATATATGTGTATGGTTTATCTATGGATACGATTGACAAGTGTTTATATTTTGCAGTTTAAAGTAGCTAGCATGATTTTACACCTGCTAAAGGTGGGGCAATGGAAATCGATAAGTTTACATCGTCGCCATCTTCATGAACAGATAGTTTAGCTAGAGGTTCAGTTGGTATGTTGTCTTTATCTGCATAAATTAAGTAACAAGAAATGATTTATGTTCCAAACTAGAGTTATTAAAACTATCGTCAAGGCCATTCAGTTTTGAATAGTTAGATACCTGTCTCACTGTTTTTGTTGTCGCTTGAAGTTGATCCAAAAAGGAAGGAAACGTAGTTCACTTTCTTACCAGATGTAGTATCCGACCTTGGCAAATTACTGTACACTTCACTTTTCCATAAGTCAGGAAAAATATTAAATCCTCCTTCTGTTCAACAAAATATTCGGTTACACAATCTATTTAAACTCATCTACAAATATATGTGGTAGCGTATAAATTTATACTCGTTGGAGCAAAGAAGCTGAAACACGATAAGCATTTGAACACTTCCTCATCTTGGTGAGCGTTCTTGGCTTCAGCTGGAGCATTCCTCACTTCAGGTGGAGTATCGTCGACTTCAGGTGCAACAAAAGGGACATTCGGTATTTTCTGAGGCATAAAATCAGTAAGCTTTTGTCTTGGCATTCATTTTCTTTTGCATAAAATAACTTTTTTGGTGATACAAGAATGGCAATTTGGGGAGAATAAATCATGTGTTTCTTGTTCTGCTATAACTCTCTCAACGTCATAATCTACAACTTGTTTAGCTTCTTCAATTTCAGGTTCTTTCTTCTGTTCGATAATAATCTGAGATTTTGATCCATTTTCAGTTATTTTGTCACTTGAATTACAGCTGTCTTCTACAGATACGTCATTGGGATCTTTGTTCTCTTTAGTGCCATCGACATTTGAAAAGAATTTACAAGCATATACTACATGTTAAAATCAAAATACAGGTAATATTCAAGATTAAAATGAGTATAGCAGCTAACTAAAAAGTCAGAATGATGGCCTGGAACGACTGGCATTATGGGACAAATCTCCCAAATTCATTATTAAAACGGGAAGAATCGGGAAGTTATTGATGAGGAGCGAAGTTGAAGATCAAAGATTGGCGATTAGGGCTTCTGACGTCGTCGACTTCACAACTGTTGAAGAGAGAACCGTGGAAGATCGGAGATGGTGAACAATAGCTAAATTTCAAAGATTGGAGATGGGAGTAAACTTTGATTAGGGTTATTTTGTTTTAGGAGGAAAACCACAATTGCTGAGTGTTACTTTGGAAGGGAGATGAAATTGGGTGTGTATTTGGGGGAGAGAAAAAATTTTAGGGCCATAGCGTTCCATATGTACATAAAAACCAAATTTCGTAAAAAAAACTAATATTTAAAGGTAAACAATAGCGTTTTAGAATAATGTGTTATTAAACGACCTTATTAATAATATATTTTCTTGTAGTGGCCAAATATTGAATCAAATTCTACTCCAAATTCTTCTTTTACTCAAATAGACTCACCTACTGTGTATCGTGTTTCATTTCCACGATTGCCTTCGACCCAAGAAAAAATCTAACCAAATGGAAAAGATTTGAAATTTTTTAAACAAGTCAGTAAACATTCCGTTTCTTGATATGATTCAAAAAGTCCTAACTTATGTTATGTTTTTCAAGAACTTGTACACCCAAAAAGGGCACACTCATGTACCCAAGAAAGTTTTCTTAGCTCCAAAACTTAGTGAAGTCTTGTCCCAATTAATTCCCATCAAATACAAAGATCCTAAATGTCCGACGATCACGTACACAATAGGAGACAAAATGATTAACAAATGCTTATTAGATTTGGGTGCGAGTGTTAATTTGACTACTTATTCAGTTTACCAGCAACTTGGCTTAGGTGAACTAAAACCGACGAAAGTAACTCTTCAATTTACCAATCGTTCAATAAAAAAACCACGGGAGAAATCGAGGACGTAATCATCAAAATCGGTCAATTCAAGTTCCCCATTGATTTCATCGTTTTAGAGACTCGGCCTATGAATAATCTGATGAGTCAAATTAGATTGATTTTAGGCCGACTTTCTTGGCTACTTCAAATACTTTAATCAATTATCGAAATGGTTTGATGAAAATATCTTTTAGAAACATGACTTTGGATCTTAACATTTTCAATCTTGATAATCAACCGAATGAACCATATGACCAAAATTTGGAAGTTAGTTTCATTCAAGAAATCTTTGATAACGAAAGGGTTAGTCCAATTCATGTCGTGCCTAAAAAGTCTGGACTTACCATTATCAAGAACGACTCTAACGAACTCATTCCAACTCGTACTCAAACGAGTTGTCATGTTTGCATTGATTATCTAAAATTAAATGCTGCAACGCATAAGGATCATTTCCCTCTTCCTTTCATCGATCAAATACTTGAACGTTTAGCCGGCCACGAATTCTATTGCTTTCTTGATGGTTATTTCGGTTATAACCAAATTCCAATCGTTCCGAAGATCAAGAGAAAATGACATTCTTGTGTCCCTTTGGTACCTTTTCTTATCAACGTATGCTATTTGGCCTTTGCAACACTGCAGCTACGTTTCAAAGATGCATAATCAGCATCTTTTTCGATATGATCAAATGCTTTCTGGAAGTATTTATGAATGATTTTTCTATCTTTGGAAACACTTTTTCCAAGTGCTTACACCATCTTGAATTGGTTCTTAAATGATCCAAGAACAAACACTTAACTTTAAATTTGGAAAAATACCAGTGGTCAAACATGGCATTGTCCTTAGACATGTCATTTCAAACAAAGGCATTGAGGTAGATAAAGCGAAAGTTGATGTAATTGCTAATCTACCTATTCCTAAAATTGTTAAGGACATTCATTCATTCCTTGGACATGCTGGTTTTTATTGGTATTTTGTGAAAGACTTTAGTAAAATTGCTCGACCTCTTATGAATCTTCTTGGAAAATATGTTCCGTTCGACTTCAGTTCTAACTATATTTCTTCTTTCAAACGTCTAAATTTGCTCCCATCATTTTCTTGTCTAATTGGGATCTTCCTTTTGAAATAATATGTGATGATTTTAACTTCACAGTCGGTGTTGTCTTAGGATAATGCATCACTTCATGTCATCTACTATGCTAGTATTAAGTGGTGCTCAACTCAACTATATGACCATTGAAAAAGTGCTTCTAGCTGCAGTCTTTACGCTCGAAAAGTTTTGTCCTTATTTGATTGGCTTTCATATTGCTGTTTACACTAACCATTATGCTCTTAGGTACCCATTTGCTAAAAAGGATGTTAAGTCTCGTTTGATCCATTGGATCCTTCTACTCCAAGAATTTCACCTTACGATCAAAGAAAAAAGGATCTGATAATGTCATTGCCAATCATTTGTATCACCTTCCAAACGCACCATTTTCTTTACTGATCAATGAGAACTTTTCCGATGAACAACTCCTTTTTGTTTCTGTCGATCCATGGTATCCCGACATAGTGAACTATCTAGTCACTAAGGAAACTCATTCATTTTGGTCGATACAAGATAAATATAAATTTCTTTCCCAAGTCAAGTTCTTCTATTGAGATGATCCATACTTGTTTAAATATTGTTCTGACCAAATCATTCGACATTACATTCTGGATTATGAAACCAAGAGTGTTCTTTCATTTTGTCAAGACCAAGCTTGTGGTGGTCACTTCGGTACTAAGAAAACCGCGGAAAAGGTGCTTCAATGTGGTTTTTACTGGCCGATGCTTTTCACAGATGCATTTGAGTTTCATAAAACTTTCTATCGCTGCCAAATGTTAGGAAGAATCTCTCAACAAAACATAATGTCTTTGAACCCCCTTCTTATAGTCGAAATCTTTTATGCTTGGGGTATTGACTTTATGGGACCATTCCCAAACTCTTTTGGAAATTTGTATATTTTTCTTGTTGTCGATTACGTATCCAAGTGGGTTGAAGTCATTTTGGTTGAAACCAACGAGCATAGAATTATTGTGAAATTCCTTAGAGAAAATATTTTTCGAGGTTTGGAACACTTGCACAATAATAAGCGACAATGGAACCCATTTCTATAATCGTTCATTTGAAACTCTAATGAAGAAATATTTGATGACCCACATGTAGCGACCCACCGTTCCATACCCTTTGAGTGGACAATAAACCACTCTTGTCCAACCCAAATTGTACGAAAGGGCGAATAACTAAGGGTGAAGAAGAAAGAGATAGAAGAGGAAACAAAAACAACAATATAGAATCTCACAATTGCACAGAACATAATATAATATATAATAACATATCTTTATACAAAAAGAAACTATAACTATTGATATACATATAATCATTAGAGTACAACAATCAATGCATCAATACGGAAAGTTATTATAACTTGTCCTCACTAGTGCTGACTATATAGCTGGACACACACAGCGGAATATAATCAAGTATGTGATATACGACTAAAATCCACCAGCTCGTCTTCTGAACTCCAAAGCATCCTAACCTGAATCTGAAATACTCGGTCTGACTCGAAAATTATAATAAAATAACAACCGAGTCAATCTGGAAAACCAGCGTGAGAAAACACACTCAATTTGAATTGTTACCATTATCAAAATCCTATGAAAAACAAAGGTGTCTCGTAAGACCATGTTTTATTGAAAATCCATGATATTATAATACTATCTTAGTACAAATACTTATTAAAATAGTCGAAATTGTTACATTAATTAAATTCCAACATACTAGGCTCTAAAATCAAAACCGTAAAGGCTCGTAGTGGATATTGAATTCCATACAATGACCGGGCTACTGGGGTACCGCCCGCCATAGTACACATCTAGAAAAATGTACCAAGATCGTACCTAACGATCCATGCCAACACAATACCGACCTACTCCTTACTGAATAGTATCTAATATGTAATAAACCCTGATGTTCCCACCCTAATCGAGAGCTCTCTTTTCCATGCACAACCATATCCATAATTTATAATATATATTTCAGAGGGCATCTAGAGGAGTGATAACATACCCTACTTGGATGCAACCCACTTAGCCCTGCTGCATCTCTCATGTTTTAGTCATTGCCGATTGATGAGGCTTGAGGCTATGTTTTACCTTTAGAATAGCATTCATACATGGAATGCCAGCATTGCCTTCCGGGCAACAAAGCAATGATAGCATTCATCCATACAAGTTGTTTTGCGTCTGAACAAACCAAATCCCCAAAATCACCATCTCCATTATTTTCGAAATATCACAAACCGTAATGCACAAACTAGATCGAAGTGGTTTTCGAATAATTAAATATGATCCCGGTTTCTTCGAAACGATCAACGAATTTGGCCTGATTTTGATAGTCGGTAATTTAACTATCAAATAACATCCATAAGCAGTCATTAGGCCTTATTTTATATAGGCTTTATCTTATAGATCTTTCAAAATATTTTTATGAAGATATATATTCAAATATTCTAGTATATTTAACATTTGAAAACAATTTCAAATCCTCATATCCAAAACATAATATTTTTAAAACCCTATCGATACCTAGAAATATTTTTTTCCAATTCTATTTATATACCAACGCTTTGAAAATATTCCTAAAATAATAATCTCGTAGTTAAAATATTTCAAGTTGATGTGCACGTAAATGTGCATATTTTTACCACCATATTTAACCTATTTAAATTAAATAAATGATCATATTGGGTATTTTTACTTATTTAAACCAAAATTCAAATTATTTTCAAAACGTCACATATTCATCTTTATATAGGGGCAAAATGGTCATTTTTTTGCATATATTAATTTTCTAAAATTTAATTGAAAATTTCTATGTTGTTTTGTAGGAATTTAAATTCAAATGCAAGTGGCTTCATGAAGATATGCATGCACAAGAGTGAAGAGAACAAATGAAGATGAAAATAATTCAAAACTAAGATCATAGAGAACCCCATGTACCCACCTTCCTTCATGTACAAATTAGAAGCTTATCCACATGCTAACGGCCATTACATGCACACTTAATGGGTGATTATTGAAGCTAATGATAATTTGGCCACCACATTACCTCAATGGCAATTTAGGCATTCCCCAAAAATATGAATTAGGCTTTCATACATGTATAAATACCCTTATGATTCATGTAATCTCCTCTTCTCTTGGTAAATTTTAGGCTCAAAATAAAACACGAACTCTTTTTCTCTTTTCATGGCTACTTAGCTGTTTTCATCTTATGTATTTTTCTCTTTTTGTGCAATGTTAATTATGGTTTCCTTTTAACTACATGTTCTTTTCCTTTCTTGTTGGTAGTATAGATTTATTTTTCATGCAAGTAGAATAGCTCTTTTTTACTTTGCTCTCTTTTTCCTTTTCTTTTTCTTTCATGTTGCATACTACTTATGTTGATATGGTAACACAAATGAGAGGCTAATCCCTTCAATTTAGGAGTAATGAAGCTTTTAATCATGTGGTTTCAACATTTTGATAATTATTGCTCTATTTTCTGCTTAAATGAATGTTTATGTGATTTATTGTTTCATATTGAATTTGATAGTCTATGTTGTTCATAAAAAATAGACCATGCTTAAACAATCACAAACAATATTTCATTTACATATGATGATGGTAATGGAGTGAATGTTGAAATTAAAATTTGATGGTCTATATTTCTAATTAATAATTAATAGACCATACTTAAAATAGATTTTGCTTTCAACTTTACTGTCATATTTCATGAGAATGAAAAGTAGTTTAAATGGTGTGTTATAGTTTGATGGCTTATGTTGAGCTAATTAATAGCACAAATATGCCATACTTATCATAAGCACATCAATTAAACTTACTAATGACTAAAAAAGAGAGTTCATAATTTCATACTTTGTTAAACTATGAGATCTAAAGAGTGGATTTATCTCCAAATTGTCATTTTAGTCTCTTAGCTTTATCTATTTTTCTTTTGCTAGTTTTTGTTAGTTTTTTTACATTTCTAGTTTAATCCACTCTCGACTTCGGTATAATTTGATTGAATGGAGATTTGAAATCTAACAATTCTCTATGGATCGACCCGTACTCGCCACGTATTACGATAGTACGATGTGCGCTTGCTGTTAAATTTGATTTGAAATTTCTCGACTATTTTCTAAACCGATAGAAAACTAGTCGTTGAACAAGTTTTTGACGCCATTACCAAGAAATAGTTTTGATTTTAATTTTATATTCATCCAATTACTTTTGTTTGACATTTGTGTGTTTTTCATTTTGTGTATAGTGCATTAAACAAAAATTATTGTGTTTTTGTGGCACTTTGTTTTGTGTGTTTGCTTTTCTATTTGCACTTGCATTTGCGCTCATTATATATAAAAAAAACCATACACAAAATTAAATTATATCATTTTCATTTTCATTTTATAATTTCTGCATGTTTTTACAATTTTTCACCTTCATATACAAACTACATTGCATTACAACAACTCTGTTTGCTTGTTTTTACATACAGACTCTCTCACCATCTCTCTGTTACTCTGTTGCATTGTGCACATCATCCCAGTGTACTGTGGACATATTCAATTGCCTTCATCGCCAAACTCCTTCCCACTTCATTCAC
Organism: Allium cepa; assembly: GCA_030765085.1. NCBI lineage: Eukaryota > Viridiplantae > Streptophyta > Magnoliopsida > Asparagales > Amaryllidaceae > Allium > Allium cepa. The sequence goes on along the minus strand of CM060940.1, from coordinate 543,195,533 downwards.
CTGAAACCATACAACATCCATAAATCAGTAGCAGCTATCATCACCTTGATCAGACCAACCTCCATCGACAAACTCCTTGCCTAACAAAACCTCACCTGCAAACCCCATACCTCCTCCAAGCAGCAAACCAAACTTCAACGCCAATCATCCCCTGTACCACCATCATACAACCCCTACTGCTGTGCATCTTCCCAGCGGTTACACTTGCCATAACCTGTTATGTAACAATCAACTCCACACTGTTGTTGTAACCATTGACCATACCTGACCATCCTTCATCGAACCATACAAACCACTTCATCAAACTCACCAAAACAACACACCCATACTAGCAACCTGAACTTGCAACTACACTGTCCCTCCCCCTGCCTACATCCCTTCACCTCAATTTTGACTACTTCAACCCACATCATTCAAAGATTCCAAATCACACTTCTACCTGATACTTCACATTCACATCATTGCACTGTCACCCAAATACATCACTCACCTTCAAACTTCATACCAGCCTGCAACTCCTCCATTCACAAACGTACTTTACAGCCTCATGCATATACAACTTCACCTCCAAAACCGCTTCACAGTCGCCAGCCAACTCCACAAACGACGACATCTAGCACCAAACATACACTAGCTACATCTGCCATCTGTACATACGACCACTAAACCTTTCAAACTTACCTCGCTGCCTCTGTCTGTCTGCATACTCAATCATTTCTCCAGACTTACCATTCTCCAAAGCTACATCATCTGCACAGCAATCCCACACTCAAACCATACAACACCTACATTGCAAACCATTCACTGACCCACAGCTACCCGAACTCCTCAAGCTCCTAAACCCAACTCGCCATTGCAGCTGTGACAATCGACAATCGAATACAATCAGACTCACTAATCGCCATTTCAACGCAACCAAAACCGACCCTTCCACACTTCAAAATCCACCAACCAGAAAACCTTCACCTTTTCTCCCCAGTCACCACGCAACTGTGATATTCTCCAAATCAAACACCGCATCCCCAATTATCACCTTCAACCTGAACCCCAAATCGCAGTCGCCACCATCGCCGAAACAACCTAAATCAAGTTGAGACATATTAATTTGAAATCGTCGATTTTGAGATCGCGATAGGAATAGGGTTGACTCGATTTTTAATTTCCAGTCTTGATGTGTATTTCGCAATTTTTTTTCCCTGAGAAGAATCGTTCAATTGAGAGAAGTAGGGATGCAGTTATGTTATTTAGTCTGTGGGATTTCGGGCCGATAAAAAAGAGAGAACAAAAAGTTTGGGCCGGGTATTAGGGCCTGCGTGTAGGCTTGAGTGAACATTGTTTTCTTTTTTCTTTTTTTTGTCGGTTTTAACTTGTTTGTAATAAAAAATTTCTGTCCATCCTTAAAACAAAATGTTTGCTTAATTCATTGTGTTAATTTATTTTTAGTTTTGTTTTACGCTTTAATAAAAAAAATGTTTTGTTGTAAATTGTGTTAAGTTCCACTTATATATTATTAAAAAAAACAAGTTTTCAATTGTTTTTAGTTGTTTTACTTCCATTTGTTTTGTTTTTCAATTGTTTAATTTTCTTCTTTGATAAACATTTAAAAAAATTAAGAAAGATTAAAAAAATTATATATATCTTGTTTTTATTTCAGATTACCAAAGCAGATAGCAAGAGTTGCTTGCTTTGCTTAGCTTGCCAAAAAATATAGCTTGTTTGCTATATAAAAAAAATTGCCGCTTTAAAATAATTGCTCAATAATTGTGCACGCTTTAAGATCTGCCTTCATCTCTTGTTTTTATTTTCCTTACGTTACTGTTTGCTTGCATTAAAAAAATTCAAACAACAAAAACAAAAACAAAAATCCATTCGTAGTTGAACGGTTAATACACGTTTAATTTCTACTTTATATTTCATTCTAGAATTTTGTTTAGTAATAACGGTTAGACATCGATAACACTTAATTGTATATTGGCAAATTGTCTTCTTTTAACAATTTAATTTCTTGGTGTTTAGGCTACAACAGAGTAATAACCATTTATAAATATTATGGTGATTCATAAATATTATAGTGGTTTTTCCTTTGAAGGTGCTTAAACCTTCGGCTGCATTGCTACGGTGATTCGTGGTGCGCCGATAAATCATGTTCGTTACCTAGCTGAGAACTATCTTAATAATTTAAGACAAATTATGATTATACAATTTTTATTTAACTTAGGATAAATCATTTGTAATTAACCATTGCATTCATTTAGTTGCATTAGTTCATGCATATTTAAAAAAAACAAAAGAAAATAAAAAATAATAAAAATTCAAAATCCAAAACTAAAAGAATTGTAAATATTCCTTAACTTTGTTTTTAAATCCTTTCTTTTGATTTTTTTTTCGAAAACAAAAATCCAAAAAAGTTTACTTATTTTTTTTTTAGAAAATCAAAAATCCAAAAAAAATATAATCTTTTCAAAAACAAGGAAAAAAATTGAAAATTCGAAAAAATATCAATTTTCCCTTTTTTCAAAGATAAATTCTTTTTGTAAGTATATTTCCTTTATAAAAAAACAAAAACATTTTTGAAAATGTCCGAATTTCCATATTCTCATAAATTTTTCGATAGGTGTGAAAATCAATATAATCCATATAATTTCACTCCAGATTCTTATGGATATTTTAATGACAACTTTCGTATAAACAATTCGATTTTGGTACCACAAAATTTCCAAAATGACGAACCACCCTCAACTTTGGAAAAAAGCATCGAAACGGATTCGTATTGACTTGAACTCTATACACAACAAAATCAAGAGATAAATGATTTGTATTTGTGGGATATCTCAAGTCAAAAAAGTTTCAAAGTAATCAAGATTTGAATTCACTTCAACACGCAAACGATTTCGAGTATAACCCATGCCAATTCAATTTTGAACTCTAAAATGAATTTCAAAATCAAAACGAAAATGTGATCCACTTTTCAAATAATTTTGGCAATGGTAATAATCTCGACTACGATACGAGCGGAAAATTTGTTCTCAACATATCCAAATCGAAAATTTTCAAGTTAATAACTATAAATTCAATTTTATTGAGCAAATGAACGAAATTTACGATGATCACACGAATTTGTTATTCGAAACATATATGAAATAATGTGAAAAACAAAACCAAATCCCAACATGTGACGAGTCAAACAATAATCTATCTTCTACCCAAATCGATGATTTTCAAATAACAACTTTTGAATTGAAAATAACAATCTTCATGAAGTTGTTGAAAACATAGTAATTGAATTGGATTTCAATTCTTTTGAGGGTGTGAAACTCAATTAAGATTTGATCTTCCTTTTTCCTAGTTTGAAAATTTGAACACAACAACTTGGATTTTGAACTTGACACATGCAATAAAGTTGTTGATAATTCGATAAAGGAAGGCGAATTTAACAAACATGATTTTGGACTTCTTGAAAATGAGTTGTCGAATGCTGAATGGGAAGATTTAAATCACCATTTTGATTTTGAAATCAAAAATTTTGAAAATGTTTTCAACGATAAGCTTGAATTTCAATTTGGTGAAAATAAACTTGAATTTCAATCAATTGTTTTATTAACCCCAAAAATCATCGAAAATAAAACAACTCATACGATTTTCAATAAGACGACATTCATTGTTCCAAATCAACATTCAACTTTAAAATCTTTGAAGGTTTGGTTTTTCAAGCTTCAGCTGCGTCTCGTGTACTTGACGAGACGAATGAATCGGTCTTTGGAAGACCGTTTCATTTACTTTTTAACGATACTTTCTAATGCCTTGTAAGTACATTTCATTTTCATATAAATGATAATAAACGTTCCTTTCACTTGGTTTGACCGTGGACATAGTCAAAATTAAGTGTGGGGGGAGACTCATCTTCTTTTTGATTTTTCATGATTAATTTTTCATTTATTTCCAAAACTCAAAAAAAAAATATCAATATTTTAATATAATTTTTTTAAACATTTTGATTTATTATAAAAAAGCACTATAGCAAAAATATATGATTTTGGTTTATTAAATTGAAATTTTTGAAAATTTATTTGTCTTAACAACATTAAAAATGAAGTTGGATTACAAATAGCAATAGTTTAACTAGTATATAGGAAGGTTCATACGTGATAATTATGAAACATATCCTAATTGAAAATCTTTATTTTAAAAAGTGGTTGATTTATAGTAAAGGATATAACATTTTTTTGTCTTCTAAATTAAGTGATGCTAAGATGATTTTGCAAAAATCTCTCTTTCCAAATAAAAATATAAAAAAAACGAAAAAAATTTTGAAAAAAAACATTTGTTTATATGAAAATATTTTCTGTTAACACCTACGGTCGACATGTGTTCACACTTGTGTGTACACTCGCCATACTTTGTACCTTTCTAACGTAAGCGCGAAAGACAGTGCACGATCGGTATATTTGGCCTCAGTTTATCTAAGCTAGGTGTATGTATATAAAAATTCTTTTATTAATAATGCCTACAGTCGATAAGTGTTCACACTTTTGTGTTAACTCGCCACGCTCTGTATTTCCCTCACATTAGTCCGCAAGGCAGTGCATGGGTAATATATCTGGCCTTAGTTTACCTGAGTTAGGCATATAAATATTGTAAATATCAATAAAATTTTCAAAAATACAAGAGAGAGTAAGCAATTGAAATCCTAGCACTATTTTTAACCTATTTGATTTGACTTATTATTGAAAAGAAATGAATATACCACTTTGATAAACTTTGATAATCAACTAAGGATATATTTCATGATTACACTTTGTTATCAACTGAAACAACGAGTTAAACTATTGTCTACTTGTTATGATAACTTGATTTTTGTTATAAATTCTGACGAGTAAATGACATAAATTTTCAAGATAATAACTGAAACCTATATCTAACATATTTGTATTGATTTAAAATCGAATCCTTCGTTATAAATATTTTCATAAACTTGCATTCACATCTTTGTAAATAAACCATGCATTTTGTAAATATCTTCATTTTGCATTTGGATTTTGTGGGTAATATCCATTGAAAACCCTCACGAGATAACACTCATCCTACTGGAAACATCTAGAGATTTAACGGCATATTGCATACGTTCAATGCAATCGTGCTCCCTACGAAAATGGATTTATCTTAGTTTTTCTTTATTCGATGACAAATAAAAAGATAAATGTGGGGGTATTTGATGAACACGTAAATGTGCATATTTTTACTAGCATATTTAATCTATTTAAATTAAATAAATGATCATATTGGGTATTTTAATTGTTAAACCAAAATTCAAAATGTTTTCAAAATGTCACATATTCATCTTCATATCTTTCTTAATTTAATCGAAAATTTCTATGTTGTTTTGTAGGAATTTAAATTCAAATACAAGTGACTTCATGAAGATATGCATGCACAAGAGTGAAGAGAACAAATGAAGATGGAAATAATTCAAAATCAAGATCATAGAAGACCCCACATACCAACCTTCCTTCATGTACAAATTAGAAGCTAATCCACATGCTAATGGTCATTACACTTTCATGCATACTTAATGGGTGATTATTGAAGCTAATGATAACTTAGCCACCACACAACCTCAAGGGCAATTTAGGTATTCCCCAAAAATATGAATTAGGTCTTCATACATGTATAAATACCATCATGTTTCATGTAATCTCCTCTTCTCTTAGTGAATTTTAGGCTCAAAATGAAACACAAACTCTCTTTCTCTTTTCATGGCTACTTTGCTATTTTCATCTTAAGTATTTTTTCCTTTTATGCAATGTTAGTTATGGTTTCCTTTTAACTACATGTTCTTTTCCTTTCTTGTTGGTAGTATAAATTTATTTTTCATGCAAGCAGAATAGCTCTTTTTTACTTTTCTCTCTTTTTATTTTTCTTTCATGTTGCATGCTACTTGTGTTGATATGATAATACAAATAAGAGGCTAACCCCTTCAATTTTGGACTAATAAGCCTCTAATCATGTAGGTTCAACATTTTGATAATTATTTCTCTCTTTTGTGCTTCAATGAATGTTGGTGTGATTTATTGTTTCATATTAAATTTGATAGTCTATGTTATTCGTAACAAATAGGCTATGCTTAAACAATCACAAAAAATATTTACCTCTTCATTTACATATGATGATAGTAATGAAGTGAATGTTGAAATTAAAATTTGATGGTCTATATTTCTGATTAATAGTTAATAGACCATACTTAAAATAGATTTTGCTTTCAACTTTGTTGTCATATTTCATGAGAATGAAAAGTAGTTTAAATGGTGTGTTATAGTTTGATGGCTTATGTTGAGCTAATTAATAGCACAAATAGGCCATACTTATCATAAGTACATCAATTAAACTTACTAACGACTAAAAAAGAGAGATCTTAATTTCATACTTTGTTGAACTATGTGATCTAGAGAGCGGATTTATCTCTAAATTTTCATTTTATTCTCTTAGTTTTATCTATTTTTCTTTTGCTAGTTTTCTTACATTTCTAGTTTAATTCACTCTCGATTTTGGTATAAGTTGATTGAGTAGAGAATTAATTCTAACAATTCCCTGCGGATTGACCCGTACTCGCATTGTACTACGATAGTATGCCGTGCGCTTGCGGTTAAATTTAATTTGAAATTTATCGACTATTTTCTAAACCGATAGAAAACTAGTCGTTGAACAAAGTCATTCACCAATACTTCGAAATATGTATAAGTCTATTTTTCCTATAAAATCATTTTATTTCCAATACTTAGGAAAATATTCCATTTATTTTCGATTTCTTAAACTCCTTTACCATTTACTTATAAGTCCCTCAACTCACCTGTAATGAATTCTATAAGTTTGTGGAATCCATTAATTAATTTCCTTTAAATTTTCCAAACCGGTTATACTTGTCTATAATTTTAGCTACCTACTTCTAACTTCCTTTATGAATTCTAATTCATTTTTAGAAGTTCTCTTATTTCAATGATTCAGAGAGTTTCTTAAGTTTCCAGAATTTCACTCTAAGATTCTCTTGTAAAATCTCATCTATTGAATAATCCCGTTTACAAATCTCGAGAGGATTTATAAATAAATTTCAACCATTTCAAAACTCAATATATATATATATATATAATAATAATAAGTATTTTTAAAAATAATAATATATTTTTAAAACATGTTTAAATAAATATTTAAAATATTTAACACTTTAAATAAACATCGGTAACTCATTTCAAATTCATATTAAAATAAACTAATCGATTCACACAGTTCTAAAATTTAAATTTATTTTAATTAATGTTAGATATTTGAAAAACTCATTTTCGAAGTATTTCAATATTAACTAGCTTTAAACTACGTAGTTTAATAAGTAAAATTTTCCTTTAATTACCTTCTTAATAAAAATTGTAATGATCCCGATTTTTAATAAATTTAAATTGATAATTAAATTTTTTGAATAAAATTGTAAATTAATTTGAATTTTTCAAATTAAATAGGATATTTATTTATTTGGACATTGGTTTTAAAATTTAACTATGGATTTGAAATTCTATATTTAATATCTTATGAATAAAAAGCAACATCCCAAAAATTTATCAATTTAAATTAGTAATATATTTTTAAATTTTGAAATTTAATTTGAAAATATATTGAAAAATCTCAAACAAATAAAATAAGTGATAATAATATATAAATAAATTCCAATTTATTTTGAGTTTAAAATTTTGAAATAATGAATATTTAAAAAAGTCATTTGAATTTAAAATTATATACATATATGTGTATTTCATGTATGAGTAGAATTGTATATATATTGAGATTGAATTTAAATTTATTCAAGAGATGTGTGTATATATAAATGGACAAAAATGGTTATACTTTAAGTTTGAATTGAAATTTAGATTTAAATTTAAAATAAATATTTTTTTAAAAAATAAGTGGCATTTTAAAAAGTCATTAAGATGTAATGTATATAATATAAATATTGGTTAAAAACAATTATTCTTTTAACATTGTATATATACACATACAAATGAATAAAGAGGTATATTCATTTATAAAGTAAATATGATATAAAATCTATTTAAAAAAAATCTTTGTCTCTGTAAAATTGTAAATGTTAAACATATACATAAGGAAGTAAAGGAATTAACATACATAGGGATTAAAGATTTACAAGTGTTACAGTGTAAAAAGGAGAATGAACAAATGGCATCCAATATATTTAATTGAATAAAATAATGAACTTTAGAATTATAAAAAACTTTTTGTTGAAACCTTGTTTATGATGTTTCATATATATTTTGGCTACGGCAACTATATATGTTATTTTTTTCAATACTAACATACTTTTGCAGGGCTACATCTTCATGCTGAATATATGCTGTATTGAGTCAATGTTTAGATTTAAATTATTGTGAAAATCTCTCCTGTTGATACATATATGCACCTACTCAAACATTTTTGCACAAGGCTTAAACTCAAAATTCAGGTCAAATTCAGACGTCTGAAATGACCTATTCAGACGTCTGAATCTGAAGTTAAATTTAATTTTTTTAACAATATTCAGACTTCTGAATTCGTAATTTCAGACGTTTGAAGCTAGGCAAAAATAGCCTATTTCTTTTCTGGTTTGCACGTTTCAAATTTCAGAAGTCTGAAATTTATTTTCAGACGGCTGAACTTCTTCAACTGCTATATTTTTGAAAAGACATTTCATTTTCATGAAGAGTTACAACCTTTTACTAAGAGATACATCCATACTCTTTCATGATAACTTTTCACGAATGATTACAACTCTTTATACTCTATATAAACATATTAGAATCATTTGTTTAAATCACCGAATTGATCAAAAGCTTTCTATTTATATACTACATGGATTCTAACATTTTGAGCATTCAAATTTCTACATAATCATTCATTTACTTCCATATTCTTCACATACACACACATATATATCAAAAGGAGAAGATTATAGGGAGATTGTACTATCAAGAGACAAATTCGTGTTATTGAGAACACATTGTGTCATATACTTTCTGTATAAGTTGAAGTCCTGTTCTGCCATTCAGGCAAGTGAAGTCCTCTTCGGTTGTTGAGGCGAAATCATGTTCTGCTGCTCAGGTCCCTTGTTCGGCTGTTCAAGGGTTGTTGTAAACCTGTTCCTTCGGGTTAAGTGAGGATTGTTGTTAGTGAAATTCCAGAAAGAGTCTGGGACTGGACGTAGAACGGAAAGTTCAAACCAGTATAAAAATCTCTGGTGTCACTTTTATTTATTATCGATACTCTGCTATCTACACATTTCTATTCCATACGATCCCGCTGCAACGTCTTTTTTCATTTGGTATCAGAGCTAGGTTTCTTATAACCGTTACACAGTTATCTGATATTTTGCTAAGATGGAAAATAACATCAACATTGTTAACACTATCACTAACACTAGTTTTATTGAAGGTCAATCTACTGCACGACCTCCACTATTTAATGGTATGAATTACAATTATTGGGAAACTCGAATGCGTATTTATATGCAAGCGAGTGGTTTTGACTCATGGAATATTACTCAAACTGAATATAACATTCCTACAACAGAATATTCTACATGGTCAAACACACAAAAACTAGATGCGACTACTAATGCCAAAGTTATGAATATGTTATTTTGTGCTTTAGATAGAAATGAGTTTAACCGTGTTAGCATGTGTACAACTGCTTATGAAATATGGAGAACACTTAAAGTTACTCACGAAGGAACTAACAAGGTTAAACAAAGCAAAATATTCATGCTCAAAAGTCAATTTCAAAATTTTAGAATAAAGCAGGATGAATCTATAAACGATATTTACTCTAGATTTCAAGATATATATCATTCATTACTAGGACTTGGAGAAAAGTATTCTGACTTTGATACTGTTTAGAAAATCCTTAACTCTTTAAATGATGAATGGGAAAGAAAGGTCTTAGCAATTAAAGAAGCTAATGATCTTTGTACCATGAAACCAGAAGAGTTAATAGGAAATCTAATGTCCTATGAAGTGAATTTGCAGGCTAAAAGAGTGCAAGCACAAGACAAAAAGAATATGGCATTTCATGCTGAAAAAGAAGAATCCGACTCCGATGAATAAGACTTAGAATTCATTGCTAAAAACTTTAAAAAAAATTGAACTACAAAAAAGGAAATCAGAACAATAAGAAAAGAAATCTCAATAACAATACAAATAAGCAATCGTCATCTATACTAGAATGCTTTAACTGCCACAAGAAGGGGCACATGAAAAAAGACTGTCCAGAACAAAAGAAAACATATCACAACAAGAAGCAAAAGGACAAGTTTAAAAGAAAAGCATTTTAAGTAACATGGGATGACTCGGATTCCTCTTCTTCAGAAAGCAGCAGTGATAGTGAGAAAGAACAAGAAAATGTTTGTTTTATGGCTATAGGAAATGAGGTAAATGATCTTACTTTTGATGATATGATTGAAATTAATTTAGAACTTCTTGATAATTTAAAAAACATCAAAATAAAATATAAAGAAGCTCTAGAAAATCAGAGGAAAGCAGAATTCGAGAGAGATATGCTTAATGATGAAAAGAAAATAATAGAAGAAGAACTTGAAAAACTTCAAGATAGCTTCTCTAATGATAACTCTCAACTTACTTTATTGAGTCAAGAAATTGAAACTCAAAAAGAAAAGAATGATTCTCTTGTCTCTGAAAATCATGAGCTAAAAACTAAGATCAAAATGATAGAATTAGATAATACTTGCCTCAAAACCAAGTTAGATAATATTACTAGAAATGTTTCTAACTTTAATAAAGGTAGAGAAAATCTATCCAATATTATTGAAAATTCTCAATCCACTTCCAATAAGAAGGGACTAGGATACTCTAAGAAATCAAAATCTCCACATAAAAAGGAAATTAGGAGAAATATTTCTTATACCAATACCTATCCAAAAAGGAAAAATAATTCTAAAACCATAAAAATATGGGTTCCTAAAACAAACAATAGTTTGATTAGGAATAAATATATAAATATCTTTTTGGAAACTGTGCATAAAAATCAAAATTATATTTTTAAGGGGGATACTGAACCTACTTGGGTTTGATTTCCTTAGACCTAACTCTTAGGACCCTATCACAAAGTGGGTACCAATGTTATTATTATTTTTTGCAGAACCCACTTATAAAGAGAGGAAAATGGATACTCGACAGCGGTTGCTCAAAACATATGACTGGAGACAAAAATATGCTATCAAACATTACTTACTCAAATGGAGGCTCTGTCACTTTTGGAGACAATTCCAAAGGATATATCATTGGAAAAGGCGACGTCAGCAATGTCGGTACATCTAATTTACCTCTTATTCTAATGTTTTATTAGTTAAAAATTTAAAACACAATCTTTTAAGTATCAGCCAGTTATGTGACAAAGGTTTCAAAATACCTTTTTCCGAAGATAAGTGTAGAATCTTTGATAAAAATCAAAATCTTATATTTGAAGGAAATAGAGACAGAAATATCTATATTCTGAATATGAAAATCAATCACAATTCATATATGTGTTTAATAGCTAATGAAAATGATCCTTGGCTACGGCATGAAAGATTTTGTCATATCAACTTTAAAACTATAAACAAACTTTCTAAAAATGACTTAGTTGGAGGATTACCAAAAATGAACTTCAAAGTCAATCATATTTGTGATGCATGTCAATTAGGAAAATTAACTAAATCATCTATTAATTCTAAGAAAGTTATTTCTACTTTACAACCACTTGAATTACTACACACGGATCTATTTAGGCCAACACAAGTTCAATCCTTAAACCATAACAAATATGTGTTTGTAATAGTAGATGATTTATCTAGATATATTTGGACCATTTTTATGAAAAACAAAAGCAATATGTTTGAGCATTTTAAATCTTTTGTCAAACGAATTCAAAATTTAAAAGGTTTGAAAATAAAGAATATAAGAAGTGATCATGGAGGAGAATTTGAAAACGAAGTTTTTGACCATTTTTGTAAAAAGAAAGGAATTTTTCATAATTTTTCGTTTCCTAGAACTCCACAACAAAATGGGGTTGTAGAACGTAAAAACGGAACTCTACAAGAATGTGCACGAACTTTGTTAAGTGGAAGCACTCTCCCAAAACATTTCTAGGCAGAAGCCATTGCAACTGCTTGTTATGTTTTGAATCATATCTCTATTCGACCTCTAACGAAAAACACTTCTTATGAACTTTTTACTGGAAGAAAACCAATGATTTCTTATTTTAAAGTGTTTGGATCAAAATGTTTTATATTAAATACAAAAGATCGGCTTGGAAAATTCGATGCAAAATCCGACGAAGGAATCTTTCTAGGATATTCAGATCGTAGCAAAGCTTATCATGTATTTAATAAAAGATCAAATACTGTTGAAGAAACGTTACACGTATCTTTCGATGAAAATTTTCTGCAAAAACCAAGTATAGAAGATGATGAAGATTTTCCAGATAACATTACAAATACGGAAACTACAAATCTTGAAAACAATGAAAACATTGTTGACAATAGTAATGTTGAGTTAAGATCTCCACCAAGCATATTACGGGATCATCCTGTTCAAAATATTATTGGAGAAATTAATTCAAACGTTCGAACTAAAAGTCAACTAAACCAAATAGGCCATGTAGCATTCCTTTCTAATATTGAACCCAATAATCCCAAAGAAGCTTCCACAGATGATTATTGGATAATTGCTATGCAAGAAGAACTAAATCAGTTTGAACGCAATGAAGTTTGGAAACTTGTTCCTCGACCAAGTGATCGAACTATTATTGGAACAAAATGGGTCTATAAGAACAAAGCAGATGAACAAGGTAACATCACTAGAAATAAATCAAGGCTAGTTGCACAAAGATACAATCAAGAAGAAAGAATTAACGACGAAGAAACGTTTGCTTCAGTTGTAAGACTAGAAGCAATACAAATCTTACTGGCACATGCATGTTTTCACAATTTCAAACTTTATCAAATGGACGTTAAAAGTGCCTTTTTGAATGGTTATATAAAAGAAAAAGTGTATGTTGAACAACCTCCCTTATTTGTTCACGAGAAATTTCCTAATCACGTTTATAAACTTAAGAAAGCTTCTTACGGTTTAAAACAAGCACCACGTGCTGGTATGATCGATTAAAGACTTATCTAATTTCTTCTAATTGGGAAAGTTGATTAAACACTTTTTATTAAACATTCGAAAAAGGATATTGTAATAGTTCAAATTTATGTTGATGTTTTCATTTTTGGTTTTACTAATGACAAATTGTGTCAGGACTTCTCCGAAATAATGACCAAAGAATTTGAAATGTCTCGAAATAATGGCCAAAGAATTTGAAATGTCTCATATGGGAGAACTAACATATTTTCTTGGTTTACAAATTAAACAACTTCAAAATGGTATTTTCATTAATCAAGAAAAATATTGTAATAATTTAATCAAATGATTCGGAATGGAAAATACTTCTGCCAAACCAACTCCAATGAGTACAACAACACATCTTGAAAAAGATGACAATGGCAAAAGTGTTGACCAAAAACTATACCGAAGTATGATTGGATCATTACTATATTTAACTGCAAGTCATCCTGATATAATGATGAGTGTTTGTTTGTGTGCTAGATTCCAAGCCAATCCAAAAGAATCACATTTAAGAGCAGTAAAACGGATATTACGTTATTTTACAAACACAAAGGATTTTGGTCTGTTCTATCCTAAAGAATGTCCATTCGAATTAGTTTCATATAGTGATGCTGACTTCGGTGGTTCTCGAACATATTGAAAAAGTACAAGTGGTACGTGCCATTTTATTGGAAAATCGCTCGTGTCTTGATTTAGTAAGAAACAAAACTGTGTTTCTCTTTCTACATGTGAAGCGGAATATATTTCTGCTGCTTTGGCATGTACTCAAGTAATTTATATGCAACAAACACTTAAAGATTTCAATATAAATTTATCAAACTCGACTATATATTGTGACAACTCAAGTGCTATTAACTTGTCTAAAAATCTTATCAATCATTCTCGAACAAAACATATTGACATCCGTCATCATTTTCTTCGTGACAATGTTGAAAAAGGAACAATAAATTTGGACTTTGTTTCTTCTGAAAATCAGTTAGCTGATATTTTTACAAAACCACTTTTAGAAAATGTTTCTATTAAACTAAGACGAGAGCTTGGTATTGTCTCTCTTCAAAATCTATGAGTTTTCTACTACATATTTTTTTAACAGTTAACTTTCATTTGAAAATTTCATTTGGCTAAAATTATTTTACTTTATTCTTTACCATTAGTTTCTTTCCTTTTTAAAAAATGGACAAAACTAACAAAATATTTTCAACCATTCCTTTAAAAATAATAATTCTATATATAATCTTTCTATCTTCTATTAATACATACAATACTTAATTTTTTCTCCTACCAAATAATTTCTGTTTTTACCAAAAGAAATTCTTTTACAATGGAATTCAACTTGATCATCCTACTTCTCTCCATGGCATCTAACTCTGACAATTCTCCATCATCTTATTCTACATCGTCTGCTGAAATTTTGGCAACTCCAACACCTCATGAAAAGGATAGACCTCGTCATTCACGTGAACGTTCTGGTTATGCTCCTGAAAGAAGAAATCTCGACGGTTTCTTTTCTTTGGTTCTCCATCAACCAAAGAAAAAATATCTGAGATTCATCACTACCAAAGAGAACAGTTGGATTTGCAACGAGATGTATTACGAACAGAAGGTTAATGCTAAGCGACTTAGTTTCATTGAACAAGTAGCATTAAAATTCTGTGGTACATCTCCGAAGAAAGATGTAGTTCAATCCTCAACATCTCATCAAATAACTTCATATGGATGAATCTATGGGAGCCAAGTCCACAACGTCCTCCGGTTTCTCCAAACTCTTGGGAAAGTCAACCATATTGGCCTCCTTTGCGACCATATACGGAGATAACCAAGATCGAACCGGAAGAGTGCAAAACTCCAAGCGATTAGGACAAATAATTTTCTCTTATTTTAATATTTGTTGAATTAATCATATTTATATTTTGTTATTATCTCAAATAATAATATGATTTTTTTGCTTTTTCTTTCATTGTTTTTTTTGCATATGTCTAAAATTCATAATTCAGACGTCTGAACTAGTTGTTTCAGACGTTTGAATATTGTAGAAGAATATTTTTTCTTCAGTTTCAGATGTCTGAAACAACAATTTCAGACGTCCGAAAATAGGCAAAATAACATTAATTTCTTTCTGTTTCAATTTTCTTCTATTCAGACGTTTGAAATCTGGTGACTTTTCAAATTTTGAATTTCTTTTGCACGAATTTCAAGACACCTACCCCTTTATTCAACCTATCCTGTGCTTTATTCTCATACTTCATCTTCTCATTTCAATTTTTTCTTTCTCCATTAAAATTTATATCTTTCTTCTCATACGATCAAATGGCGCCAAAATCAAAGAGATCGAGACCATCATCTTCTTCATCTACACCAAACATTGATCAATGGTTGTGGAATGAACAAGCTAGGCAACGATTTGCTCAAATGAGTAGATCTAACTTTTTTCCTGGAGCTTTCATCAAATTTGAGGAATTCAGCGCTTATCGTATTCATCAAATTGTAAGAGCTAATGGTTTAGAATCTCTAGTTTCTTTTGCTGCCAACAATATCAAGATTAATCATCTTTTAGTAAAATTATTTTATGCAAATATGAATCTAGACCATCATACTCCTCACAATCGCAATGAGTGTATTTGGACTTTGGTATGTGGAGTTAAAATATATCTACCAATTGCAAGACTTGGTCAAATACTACAATGTTCATCAACCGGGAACGATTTAGATGAGATTGATGTGTCTTTAAACTTGGATGGCAGAGATGAAGTCTCACATCAATTCTTGAATGATGACATTACTCGACTCACTTCCATTCAACTTCGTCCTCAAGCTCGCATTCTACATAGGGCATTAATTCGATCCGTTATTCCACGGACGGGAAGTAATGAGATTATTAATAAAAGAAATTTCCAAGCCCTATATGCTATACTTCGGTCAACCTATAAATTGGGCTCAAATAATTTTGGAAGAATTCATGGATGTGAATCGTCGGAGACGATATAAGACTTTCCACTACGGTGCTTACATTATGAAAATTCTTCAAAATTTCAACATTCCATTTCTTGAGTCCGAATTTTCTTCAATCAAAGAACTTGGATCTAAAACATTGGGTCTTATGGGGTTGCCAAAACAACCGGGAAGTTTGGCATATATCTCTCTTCAAGAATGGGTTGCCAACCATGATCAAAACCGACCACAACCTCGTCATCACGCTCCTCATGCTCAACCAAGTGTTCCTCCATCGGAAGAAGAAGATGATGATATTGTGATTCTTTCTCCCGAATCAAGCTCAAGGAATGCCTTAGTTACACTTTCCCAAAATCAAGCAAAGCTTCAAAACCAAATGGTAAAACTTGAACGTAAATCTGAAAAACGTTTTAATTCCATTCACGGCTTTCTAAACAAAATTTGGGAACGTATTGGTTGTTCCACCTCGTCATCTACCGAAGTTTTCAACCCTGCTCCATTTCAATGGTCATCAAGCTCGGGGAATAAAAATGGTGATGACGACGACGATGATGATGATGATGTTGGAAGTGATCAAGTCCTAGATTCTGATTTTTTTTTGTTTATTGTTTATTTCTGAACTTTTATGCTTAAATGAACCTATTATTATCTTCTGAATTGTATTCTTTTTTAAATTCATGTCTACTTTGTTTGATTACCTTTTTGCAATGACAAAGGGGGAGAAAGTATTGATGCTTTTTGACAGTGGGAGTTTATTAAAAAGAAGTAGTGTGTGTGTATATATATATATATAATATACTTCTCATAGTATATAGTTGTCATCGTCAAAACGGGGGAGGATGTTGAAACCTCGTTTACGATGTTTCATATATATTTTGACTACGACAACTATATACGTTATTTCTTCAATACTAACATAATTTTGCAGGGCTACATCTTCATGCTGAATATATGCTGTATTGAGTCAATGTTTAGATATAAATTATTGTGAAAATCTCTCCTGGCGATATATATGCACCTACTCAAACATTTTTGCACAAGGCTTAAACTCAGAATTCAGGTCAAATTCAGACGTCTGAAATGACCTATTCAGACGTCTGAATCTGAAGTTAAATTTAAATTTTAACAATATTCAGACGTCTGAATTCATAATTTCAGACGTCGAATCTAGGCAAAAATAGCCTATTTCTTTTCTGGTTTGCACGTTTCAAATTTTAGAAGTCTGAAATTTATTTTCAGACGGCTGAACTTCTTCAACTGCTATATTTTTGAAAATACATTTCATTTTCATGAAGAGTTACAATCTTTTACTAAGAGATACATCCATACTCTTTCATGATAACTTTTCACGAATGATTACAACTCTTTATACTCTATATAAACATATTAGAATCATTTGTTTAAATCACCGAACTGATCAAAAGCTTTCTATTTATATACTACACGGATTCTAACATTTTGAGCATTCAAATTTCTACATAATCATTCGTTTACTTCCATATTCTTCACACACACACACACATATATCAAAAGGAGAAGATTATAGGAAGATTGTACTATCAAGAGACAAATTCGTGTTATTGAGAGCACACTGTGTCATATACTTTCTGTATAATTTGAAGTCCTATTCTGATGTTCAGGCAAGTTAAGTCCTCTTCGGCTGTTGAGGCGAAATCATGTTCTGCTGCTCAGGTCCCTTGTTCGGCTGTTCAAGGGTTGTTGTAAACCTGTTCCTCCAGGTTAAGTGAGGATTGTTGTTAGTGAAATTCCAGAAGGTGTCTGGGACTGGACGTAGAACGGAAAGTTCAAACTAGTATAAAAATTCCTAGCGTGCTTGTTTTATTTTTTCTTCTTACTTACTCTGCTACAGTAACTTATTTTATTTCCGCACTAGCATATTATGATTCCTTATAGCACGATCCGCACCAGCATTTTCACTTTTCATCTCCCCATGCCCAATCATATAATATCTCAGCAAATCTGAAAGAAAACAGTAAAAAGATTTGGGCATTTCAAATCTCAACACCATAGAAAAAAATTAGAAAAAAAATCAGAAAAAAAATCTGAAAATGGGAAACTGAATGCAATCAAACTACAATCTGAAAGCATGCAAAAGATCGAGCAAAATTCCAGATTTAGAACAATCAAATCCAAACCTGAAACAAGCAAATCAAGTTCAACTAGGCGGATAAAGATCTAAGTTTCAGATCCAAATACAAAATCCTAAAGCAATTAAGGGTTCAAGCAAATTCAAGTGAGCAAGATT
This sequence comes from Allium cepa, assembly GCA_030765085.1. Classification (NCBI taxonomy): domain Eukaryota; kingdom Viridiplantae; phylum Streptophyta; class Magnoliopsida; order Asparagales; family Amaryllidaceae; genus Allium; species Allium cepa. Next base: position 543,177,122 of record CM060940.1, on the reverse strand, counting down.
CTCTGAAAATAAATTAAGGCAAGTAAAATTCCTTTAAAAAATTGGGTTTGAAGTAGTAATCAGTAACAAAGCAAATATTTAAACTATTATATTAATCAGTTCAGGAAACAAATCAAGATCAAAGATTTAGAACCATTTCTGGTTTCAACTTCAGGAAAGACTTCTCTGTGTATAGCAGAGATTCAAACTATCTAAGCTTCAAAAAAATTAAAGAAGAAAATTCCAGGCTCAAAATTTTCTTTCCAGGCTCAAACAATTCTCTGTTCTTCCCTATTTTTCTCAAGGTCCATGTGAGCAAACTTCAAAAACTATTCATATTTGAATGTGATAAATTTAGATAGTGGATCGTGAAATTTGTTTGCATGGCTGTGAATTTGCTTGTGTATGTATGTCTGTATACAGACATGTGTCTTTGTTCATTGTTACAGGTTTGTGGGACCTGTTATAAAATTCAAAATCATCCTATCTAGATGATTTCAGGACTCGGTTTCTAAACGAAAAATAATTATAACCATGAAATGCTAATTTTAAAAATAATTTCATGAACATTTGTTTTGTAGTTATTTTTAAAATAAAAACAACAGAGATGATCAGATTTTTAACAAAAATTTCGAATGTCAGGGTTTTGATTTTTAATTACAGGAATGAATTCGTACTTCGAATCCATGATTTTTGATGATTATCTTAGAATTTTTAAGCTAGTATTTATGGAAAACTTTTGAGTTGAATGAAATTTGGATTTTTATCAATTCTCGAAATCAACAGTAAAGTATGAATCGCGATTAAGGGTGAAGCTAGCTGGTGCATCGGTGGATTTGAGAAAAATATGGACTGAATTTATAAAGTGTTGTGGCGATAGGAGTTGGTTGTTCTAGGGTACGACTGTGGTTTTTGGTTGATGGGGTTCTCAATGGAACCGCGTTCTCGTTAGAGATTTTTATTCGATCGCTCCGGTGGGGTTAGTCGTATGAGGTGTTGGCGCGGCTCTGGACAAATTTTCGTGGTCTCTGATGGTTTAGGACGATGGCGCGAGGCGATTTCCTGATGGTGGTTCAGGTCCAGGTAGCGGTCGAAGTTGTCGAATTTCATTTCTGATGTGGTTACCGGAGATGGGTGGTCGAGATTGGTAGAGGAGGTCAATGGTGATGTGTGGGTGGCCTCGGCGGCAACCAAAGATGGTCAGAATCTTGGTGCATGTGCATGCGTGATAGTATGTATCTAGGTTTGTGAAGTTGTGGAAGAAGAAGCAGGTTTGGGTTGTTCGTGTGATTCTCGAGTTTGGGCTCGGGGAAGTGATGGCGTAGCTCGAGTCCTTACTCGAAGTAGGAAGGTTGTGCGAGAATAAAAGTACTTAGAAATTTTTAAGGTTAAAAATTTAGGGCGCTCAGGTTAACTTTTGGAAAAAACCGAAGCAATGGAGCAATTTGCTCGGGTTCAACTAGAAGCGGGTCTCGAGTCAGTATGTAAAACAGTTTTAAGGTTTAAAGGAAATCCAAGTTTTTGAAAATAAAATTTGCTAAATTAATTTTCTTTCAATATTTAACGTTTCCTAAGTTTTAAAATAAGTTAAGGAGGGTTTTAAATAAATTGTTTTAATTAACCTAATTTTAAATGGTTTGAAATAAATTAACTTTAATTTGAAAGTTATCTTCTTAATAATATATAAAGAAGTTAATTATTATAAAGGGTGTTTTAAAATGGTTAAGTAACTTTCAAAGTTTAAGTTAACATATTTGTTAAAGGGAAATTATTATTATTAGAAGTGAATTACTTAATGAAAGAAATTAAAGTAATTAAAGAAATTAATTAATAATTCAAGTTAATTAATTAAGTAATTAATGAAGTGTTAAATAAAAATAATATTTACCTAGTGAAAATAATTAAGAGTAGATAATTAAAGATTGATTAATCAAATATTAAGGGTTAATTACTTTAAGCATAATTAATTAATGTGGTTAATTAATTAGGGTAATTAAATTAAGAATAATTAATTAAAGGATAATTAATTATAATTAAGATTTAATTAATCAATAATTAAGGGTTTATTAATTAAAGTAATTAATTAGGGAATAATTTATTAAGATTTAATTAATTACAATTAAGGGTTAATTAATAATTAATTAAGAAATGATCAATTAATGAAGGTGATTAAGACCTAATCAATTGTAGTTTATGATAATTACTCATTGATTAAAAATTACTAATGAAAGTAATTATGTGAGTAATAAATTTAAACCACGTGATTTATTCAACTTAATTGAAGATGTTTGATTGTTATTGAATGTTGTGTATTGGATTGATATCTCTGTTAGGTAATTGTGATGCTATGTAATATGAATTGCTTTGTGCTGAGCTGTGATATCTGTGATGAATATACTGCTATGTGAATGTAAAAACCCTTTGGGCCCGCAAAACGGCATTTGAAGTTCGATGCGACAGGGAGTCGGATTCCAGTTGGTTATCCGAAACCCACATCGAATTGTAATGGTGAATCTTTGTGATTGATAAACTTACTTTATTTGTGAATCTATGAATAAAGATAAGTGTAACGGATTATACCGCTTATCGATATTGATATGCTTGACTCTGTGACGATTGATGTTGTTGCACTATTGTGTAAAACCCCTGGACCACACTATGCACACACAAATATGGATTTCACGGGAAATTGGTTTAAGTCACAGATATTTTGAAATGTTTTTAAAAGTTGAATTTTGAATCCAAGTGGTTTTGGAAATGGATTGGGATTAAAGTAAAAAGTTTTTGAAATAAATTTCAAAGATAAAAGTTATTTTTGAATATTTGATTTAGTTTTCAAATTTGATTTAAATTTGAATCCAAAATTTGAAATTGAATCCTATTTATGATAAAAAAAGGTTATACAAGTTTATATGGGTTTTAAACCATTTTAAAAGTGTTGTTTTGGAAATTTGAATTCAACCCAAAGATTTTAACTTGTATAAATGAAATCGGATTTTTTCGAAATGAAAACTATTTGTTTCCAAATAATAAAAGCTTTCATATAAGAAGTGAACTTCCAATTTGTGTTAAAAGGTTTTCAAGTCTAAAATGAAAATGGTCTTCCAAGTTATGAATAAATTTTTGGAAACGGGTTGAAAGCTATAAATTAAATCTTTAATTTAAAGATTATATGAGTTAATCCAAATTGAAATGGAAAGTGTTTTGAAATCTATGAATAGACCTTTGTGAAACTAGGTGAACTTTGTGAACTTTGTGAATTGAATCTTTTTGTTTAAATATTTGAAATGGTAATTTGTTTAAACCATTTGAAGAAAGGTTTTGGGTTTAAAGTTGTGACTTAACTGAAATCCCATATCCATATGTTTTTAAATATTGCGCTCACTATTCAGTTTAGCCGGGAGAGGACCTTGTGTCATATAACCCATTCCGAATAGTGATACGACGTTATGGATTGCATTTGAAGACCGGTGTTGAAGACCAGGTGTCTTCGAGAACGATAGGATAACCTGTCGATTGACTCTGCATTGAGTTGCTCCGGTATAGAGTTCTCCATAGGTGATAGAGAGTCCGATCGGAATTGTGGATACCCGGATTGCAAGGGATTCTTCCTTTATTGGATGAAGTGCCTTCGGTTCTGTTCGAACTCGGAACAGACTTGTATGGTTGTATGTCCAACATTACACTTTGAGATATTAAACTGATCTCTACCAAATACATTTTTGCTTGGTGGCGGAGAATTTATTCTCTTAGCTTAACACCCTTCTCTGAGACGTACGAGCTCAGAGGTTATGTAGTTGATAGTTATCAATGATATACTCCCAATTTGGTAGTGTGGCATGCTAAGTGCTGCTGTGTATCATTTGTTGATCAAAGCATGACTTTTGTATAAAGCGTAGCTTTGTGGACGAGACTGCATCAGGAACTCACACCCTGGAAATGGTCGAAACAGGAAAGATGCGGCAAGGTTATAAGGGTCGCTCCCTTTAGGGTGTGTCATTTCCTTCTGGAAAAGGGTGGTATCATGGTATGGAGCCCAGATACTTACTCATGTGACACTGCAGATCTATTACTTTGTGATTGCTTTGTGGTTGAGAGGCGCCGCGGATAAAGGTCCCAAAGGACCGGGGGATGACATGCTCGAGTAGTAGTTACCTAGTTACAGAGGTAACCCGACCTTGTGTTGGCAGAGATCCGGTTAGGTTCTCGGGACGTTCCACCGGAGGCGTACCCATGGACAGTAGGAAGTTCCTTAGCCTGACCATTTGTTGGAAATCCAAACAAAACAATACGCGCCATGTACGGTTTTAGTTGTATAACCTACCATGGAATGTGGCGGTAACCTGCTATTGAACATGGTAGCTATAGTAGGCACAAGTGCGAAATGCCTATGCTGGATAGGATTTATACTGTACTTTCGAAATGGTTTTTCTACACTATGCACTTGTAATAATATCAAAGAAATTTCCTCGTATCAAGCATATTTGACTATCATAAGGAGAAATCTCCTTCAATTTTGCATTTGCATTGTGTGTGTGGTGGGAGGCCTTATGGTAGTTTCATTTTCTAAAAAGCATTGCTGATTTATTTTAAATTCTGTTGTTGTTTGTTTTAAAGATAAAACTGTTTTTTTGCTCACACCAGTCCCACGACTGACCTGGAGTTTATTGTTCCTTTCCTAAACTCTAGGTGCCCACTATTTTCCACACGGGCAGTCTAGAGTTGGGTCTTCAGATAATCAAGTAATAGGTGTAGATTCGATAGCCTTCGCAGTCTTTGGATTGGTAGCTTTCAGTCTTTGGGATCTACTTCAGTCTTGGACGACTGACCTTTCTTAGCTTTGTGCAACTTGATCTGAAGTTCGAGCTAGCTTTGGATTAGAGCATTTGATTTGGAGATATGTTCTATTGAAGATATTTTTCCGCTGCTATTTCTTGTATCTCTGATAGTATTGATATCTATTGTATCATCATTGTATCCGGATATTGTATCAATGTTGTATATATTGATATTCATTTTTCTTCCGTTGTGTTGTTGTACTTAATGTGTTATAAGCTCCGGCGAACCAGATTCGACGTTTGTATCTGCGGCATTTGAATACGAGTGTCATATTCGGTGTCGATTTTCGAAGGTCGAGTCTGGGTCGTTACAAAAATATATTTTTAAAATTCTAATAACCAATTTCAATTTGTAAACCCTCTCGATTCATAACACATCGACAATGTTTCAATTTCATAATCAGTCTCATATCTCAAAAATAGAATCCTCTATTTTTCCGAAAACCCATTTCCATATTTCGATATAAACTCACACTGTGAATTTATATTCCAATTTATCAGTGGATATCATTTTCCCTTATTTATAAACATCGTTTATAAATTTATAACTCATTTGGGTTTTACTTATTTACAAATATAATCTCATTTATAAAATCTCTATTTTAAATCTATCACTTTATAAATCCATGTATTTTTCAATTCCATTTTAGTTATTGATTTAAACTCCTTATCCAAATTACGGGAATATCATTTGCAAATCCATGGTTAAAATTCTTGATATAGTTCATTAAAAATAATTTTACGTACAGTTAAGTACAAACCCAAAATCAAATTATTATTTATCCAACTCAATTTCCTTAAAAATAATTCAAATGCCAATATAAATATTTTATATCCAAAATTTCCATTTAATTCCTTCAAATTTAAAAATAATATTTATGGTACTTAAAATACCGAAAGTTAGGCTAGTGCTACTATAGCATCCAATAAAACCAATCACACAACAGTTTATAACAGATTTTCAATTCACATCATATATCACTATATATGAAAACAATCAATATATTTTTGAGGAATCCAGTTGGATCCCTTCAACCTGTTTTCCTGCATCTGAAGATGTTAGATAACATAAAGTATCAATCCCGCTTCCAGGCGGGAGATCGAGGACAATATAGGGTCATCCGTTATTTTACGGGGTACATAGTGCCTTTGTAACAACCTGGGATTTTGGTAATATTATTTTAATAAATATTTAATCTAATTAAATAAAATGTAAACTTATCATTTTAAAAAGAAAGGACTTTTGGAATATTTGCCATTTATTTATATACATATGTATTTTGAAAAGGAAACTTTGATTTGAAAATTTAAAATAAAATCTCTTAAAAATATTTACAATAAAATCTATCTTATATAACTAAATTAAAATGCTCTACCTTATTAACATTTGGTGTATATATATACATATATATATGGATAATAATGTTTAAAATGAAATTAATCCTACCAATATTAAATATAAGTATAAAACATATGAATATAAATTAAATTTTGATAGTTAAAATAGAAAAAAAAACGATTAAATGATTTTGGTGGGCATGCAACATAAGTTAAAAGATTGTAAGGACAAAAATATATAGTAAAACCAGACAAATGTATGTATGTGAATGCAAGGCAAATACAATATCTATGTATATAAGAGAACAAAATGTCTACCTGCAAGTGTCTATGTACATATAAAAAAAATATAATAAGTATGTAAACAAAATAGGAAACCATTACATTAAATGCTATCATCTCAGCCAAAATTAAGTCATTTCAATTTTTTACAAATCTTTTCATTTCAGAAATTTTTTTGATTAAAACCAAAGAAAGCTAAACCAGTTAAAGCCTACCTGTACAAAACTTTCTCTTTATATATACATCTAGGCAAGTTCCAGTTCGTTCAGTAATAACTTAGCAAAGCCAAAAAGAAAAATAATAAGTAGCATTATTTTACAAAGCTCAAATTCAATTCAACCAAAAACAAACAGGATTCAGAAGGTAGATTCAAAACTGCAGTTTTCAAAAATAGGAAGTGTTCTCTGTTCACATACCTTTCAAGTGAGTAAACATAAATTTTAAAGTTTTAAGTTTAATTTAAAACAGTACAGGTGATTCATTGATAATATGGTGTTGTATGTGTTTTATTTTTGAATATAATTCTGTATTTATATATAGGTTGTTCTGTACACTCTACTACTCTGTTTATTGATTACAGGGTTGAATATTTATTCAAACTCAAATTATTTTCATCAAATCATTGTAAAGCTTAGAGTTTTCAATCAAACAAGAAGTTTAAACCTCAATCAAAATTTTTAAATGTGTTTTAAAACATGTTAGTGAAATATACCACTGGAATCTTGTTTTACAGGTAAACATGTAATATTTTGTTAAATTCGATTGTTGTAAAATGCTAATTCATAACTTGAATCGTCACTGCAAATAGGATTTGAAACAAAAATGGAAAATTTTAGTTGTGTATGCCACAAGCAGTTCACAGTTGAATAGATTATGCATTTAAACCATTTTTTGATGATCGAACCAATTTTGAATGTTAAGATTTTGCTTGAAGCAAGTTTGAACATCGATGATTTTAGGAAAATTGTTGGATAATTTTTCTATTGCACGGATTGGTGGGACGAGGTCAATTTAGGGTTTTGTTTCGAGTTTTGGACATGTCTGGAAACGAGGTGATTTCGTCACCTATGACGCATCAAGTTGCATGGTATTAAAGGGGATAGTAGTATAGGGTGTTGACGTGGTGTGGACGGAATTGGAGCGTCTCCGGTGGTCTAGCAACTGCGGCGAGGTGTTTTTGTTAGTTGGGTTGAGTTACAGGTTTCGAACGAACTGCTTAATTTTGATTTAGAAATTTGGTGTCGAATCAAGTTCTGATTTCGTATATATGGGTGATTCGCGACTTCCCAAAGATAGTGGGGTTCGCCGAAGCTACGGTGAGACGCCGTGCACATGTACGGCGTAGGTGGTGTCAGTGTTGTTGATGGTGAGCAACTCGAGTTGTTACTTGAGTAAAATGATGGATTGCTTCGGGTTATAACCTGAGCGCGCGTGAGAGAGTTTCCTGATACTTTAGTTTAAACTTAAACTTAACTAAACTTAACTGGAAATAAAAAAAGGAGAAGAAGAAGAGCGTACATGAGGAACGAGAGAATGACTCGGGGAAGATAGTGGGAAACTCGAGTGATTACTCGAGTAAAACCTGTGGTAATCTAAGGTTTTGTTTCAGAAAGGGTTAAGCCCAATAAATTTAAGTTAATGTTGTTAAACAAATTTTAGTACTAATGAAGTAACTAATGTTTGACTATTTTAAGTTAAGAATTTATTTCAAGTTTTAATTAACTAAGTAAATACTTAATAATGTTTTAAAATCCAATTAATATTTTAATTAAGTAGATAATTTAAATTAAGTATTAAATTTAATTAACATTAAAGCTTTGTAGTTAGTGATAATTTGATTTCAAAGTTTAAATAAGATTTTTAAATGTTAATTAAGATAAATAATTATTAATCAATTGTTTTGGAAAGCAATCAAGAATGATTAAATTTATAATTGTAATCAACTAAGAAATTAGGGATGTATCAATTTGTAATTAAAGATTGGTTAATTAATAATTAAGTGTCTAATTAATTTGTAATTAAGAATTGTTAATTAGTAATTAAAGTTAATTAATTTATAATTAGTAGTTAATTAAATAAATAAGTAAGGATTAATTAATTTGAAATTAAGTTTATTAATAATTAAGGTTATTAATTAATAATTAAGGGTAATGAATTAGGTAATTAAGGTTAATAAATTGATTAAGAATTATCTAATTAAATGATTTGAAATGGAATAGTTAATTGAATGATGATTAATTAAATAGGATTAAGTGATTAATTCTCAAATAATTAACTAAAATTGAATTAATTACAATAAGAATTAAAGATGCTTGCTTATGGGTGATTGTATAAGTAGAATGTCTGATTTGTAATATCTATTCGGTGATATTATGTGATTCTCTATGATATGTCTTGATATATCTATGATGGTTGTGTATGATTTATCTGTGATAAATGCTATGTGAATTCAAAGTGTTGAATTAAATTATTTAAACTATTAAACAACTTGACGTTTAAAATGACGTTTGGATTTCGATAGGACCGGGATCGGGTGTCAACTATGATTATCCGAAAACCACACCGATCCAAATTAAACGTTAGGTCGTAAATTCCAAGTGAAGATCGAGTTGGTGTTTGAGAATGCAAGGGTTATTGTCGTTAACTCTGAGGGTGTTTCCAAAATGAATTTAACGAGATAATGCCTTCGGTTTCGTTCGAACCTGGAACGAACTTGTATGGATTGAATCCTTTCGGAACATCGTCAGGTGGATGATGAGCATTCTAAGAGATATGTTCTATAAAGGTAATCGCAGCCTCAAGCCTCATCAACCGGGAATGGCTAAAACAGGAGATGTGCAGCAAGGTTAGGTGGGTAGCACCCAAGCAAGACGAGATATACCCCTGTCTAGATGTCCCTTTTTATTCGGCTATGTGGGCGGTTGCTAGCTACAACCACAGGGTTATTTTGTTCGGAACTGTTCAGTAAGGAATGGCTCCGGCCTTGTGTTGTAGGGGGTCGGGAGTGATCCTCGGTACGGTGATCTAGGCCCCATACTGTGACGGGCGGTACCCCAGTAGCCATGTCATTGTATGGAATCCAATCTCCAATAAGCGCCGTACGTTTTGATTGTGCCCAACTATGTTGAAATGTGAGATGTAAGCATTTCAGCTATTTCTATATTTTACTTGAAAACCCTAGACACTATCATAATATCACAAGATTTCCTATTAAATTTTTTTGGTTAGCGTAAGGTAAAAACTTACCCGTGTTTACGTGTGGGAAGTCTTACGCGATACCTTTGTTTCAAATGTTTTCAAAGTTAAACAACTTTAAATCGTTTACTCATACCAGATCCATGTCCGACCCGGAGTTTATTTCTGTTTTTCATAAACTCTTGGGTACTCAAATTTTTATGAGTAGCCAAGTGATAGGTTTTGGATCGTTGAGTTCTGGAGGTGCTTGGAGTAGGAGTCCAGACGTATCTATATATCTATCTAGTTCCACTTTGTTAGTTGACGTATGTTGTATTTTGGGATGTATGTAGTGACAGATGTATATATGACTGTCTTGTTGTGTAACTCTGATATATGTAAAACTATGTAATAGTTATATGATGTATTATATTTTGTTCCGTTTCCGTTGTGAGATTCTGATGTTGTTATTCTTTCTTTCTATCTTTTCTATTTCTATCCCTTTCTTTTCTTATTGATGATACGTCTTTCTATGAGTAGAAAGGCGGTTCATCGCAGTTGGTATCAGAGCATAAGTTAAGATAATACCTAAGCTCTGGAATAATATTTATCTTGAGAGGGCGTATTCATATTTTTATATAACTATATACCTATCTAAATTCGTTGAGTTACCTGTTCAGGTGGCCAACATGAGTTCTAGAAGAAGAGGCAGAGGTAGGGGTAGCACTTCGACCAATAATGGACGAAGTCAAACTGCTAGTGAGGCTGTAGATTCAGTACCGCCTCAGGTTAGTTTTGCCGCTTTATGCAAAGACTTCATCAACCTTGGAGGTAAACCATTTAAAGGGTCAGAGACGATAATTGAGGTCCAAGCTTGGCTACGCTCTTGTGAGCGCATCTTTAAGAGTATGAAGTTGTTTGATGAGCGGAAAATGGAAATGGCTTCATGGCAATTGCAGGAAGGTGCTACAGCCTGGTGGGATGTAGCGGTAGCAAACATCTTTGAGGACGACATTTATTGGGAAAGATTTAAGGAGTTGTTTGAGGAGAAATTCATGCCAACAGCAGGGAAAACTCGTCGGTACCGGGATTTTCTGAATTTGAGGCAAGGAAGCTTGTCTATATCTGAGTATGAGACCAAATTCAATGAACTTTCTTGCTACAGACTAGGACTCATTGACACTTCCCTCAAAAAGAACGAAATGTTTGTGCAAGGATTGAGGCTGGAATTTCATGAAAAGATGACGACGCATTTGAAAAGATCTTTTGTTGAGCTAATTGATATGGCTCTGAGATATGAGGATTTGATGAATAAGAGATCAATGGCACCAATAGCAGCATCGGGAGGGAATTTCGCAAATCCAAATAAGAGGAAGTTCAATCCCAATTGGAGGAAGCAGAACAAGAAGAAGACTGGAAGTAACAACGGACCTCGCAAATGTTATATATGTCAACAAGAAGGTCACTTGGCGAATAAGTGTCTCAGGAAAGGATTTCAGCAACAGCAGCAGCAGTCGCATCAGAGTGGACGGGGTTCGGCTTTGGTTCAGAGATCTCTATGCTTTAATTGCCATCAACCAGGTCATATGATCAAAGATTGCCCGCTTCTTTATAAAGCTCAGCAGAATAAGGTATTTGCTTTGGAGGGTGCGCCATCTACTTCATCTAAAGGTAAGGGAGTATTGGAAGGTACATTACTTTTAGAGGGCAAGTATATTAAATTTTTGTCTGATTCGGGTGCTTCTTTGAGTTTTATTTCTCTGGAATCTGTAGAGAAGTTCTTTCTTACCCCTAGTACTGTTGACTGTCCCATCGTTGTATCTAATCCTATAGGAGGGTAACCAAATTAGATATGATCTCTAAGGATTTCCTATTTGTCCCATAATTTTTCTGGCGATCCTTTTGTGTTGAATTTTAAGGGATTTGACCTTATATTGAGGATGGATTGGCTCGATAAGTATAAGGCTGTTCTGAATTGTGATGAGAGAACAGTTGCGCTGGAAACCGATTTGGGTAGGATTGCTAGAGTGACGTGTGATAATTCTGGAATTCACCAGAGTAGTCTTTTACATGGAGCTGAGACTTCTCAAGAGAAGGTTGAAGATATCGATGTGGTCCGAGATTTCCCTGATGTATTCGAGGAAGTCAAATGTTTGCCTCCACATCGAGAGATAGAGTTTCACATTGTTTTAATTCCACGAGCAGCACCAGTGATTCAGCCTAGTAGGAGGATGGCTCCTAGAGAGAGGGAGGACTTAGTTAAGCAGACTCAAGATCTTTTGGAGAAGGGGTTGATTAGGCCCAGTTTTTCTTCTTGCGGTTCTGCTGCGGTGTTTGTCACTAAGTCGGATGGATCGCTAAGGTTTTGTGTAGACTACAGAGAATTGAACAAAGTGACCATTCGAAATAAATATCCTCTTCCTCGTATTGATGATCTTTTTGACCAGCTGCATGGAGCTTCTGTCTTTTCTCAACTAGATTTAGCTTCAGGTTTCCATCAGTTAAGGGTAACTGAGGACAGTATCCCTTTAACTGCATTTAGGGGACTAAATTATTTCTATGAAAGGTTGGTTATGCCTTTTGGGTTAACCAACGCTCCTGCTTACTTTGTCGACCTGATGAACCGAGTCTTTAGGGATATATTGAATAAGTTTGTTCTGGTATTCATCGATGATATTCTGGTCTACTGTAAGTCTGAAGAAGAGCACAAACAACATTTGAGGATAGTTATAGAGACACTGACGAGGCATGTTTTGAAGGCGAAGTTCTCTAAGTGCCATTTTTGGAAATCAGAAGTCAAATTTTTGGGGCACATTGTTCCTGGAGAAGGTATCTCTGTAGATTCAGCGAAGGTGGAGACTATTTTGGAGTGGAAGCAACCGAAGACACCGATTGAAGTTCGTAGTTTTTTGGGATTAGCTGGCTACTACAGGAAGTTTATCAAAGACTATTCCAAGATTTCTTCTCATCTGACCAAGCTGACAAGAAAGGGAGATAAATTCAAATGGACACCCCAGTGTGAAGAAGCTTTCTAGGAATTGAAGACAAGGCTAACTAGTGCACCTGTGCTAGCTATTCCGGATGGGAAGAGCAAACTTGAAGTTTATACAGATGCCTGTATAGTTGGACTGGGAGCAGTTTTGATGCAAAATGGTAGAGTTATTGCGTATGCGAGTCGGCAATTAAAGCCACATGAAAGGAACTACGCTACGCACGATCTTGAGTTGTTAGCCATTGTTTTTGCTTTAAAGATCTGGAGACACTATCTTTTGGGAGAGAAGTTCGAGTTATTCACGGATCACAAACCGTTGAAATATCTTTTCTCTCAGAAGGATCTTAATTTGAGGCAGCAGCGATGGGTCGGGTTTCTCGCATCATATGATCTGGATATTCTGTATACCCTGGGAAAGGCGAATGTTGTGGCTGATGCTCTTAGCAGGAATGCAGTTCTGTCTCTTTTGGAAGTTGTTCCATCTCTCCAGGAAAGAATCATAAGCAAGCAAATGGAGGATAGATCTTTTGAGGAACTGATTCTTGGAACCAAGGATGGTCGATATTCGGATTTCAAGGTGGACGATCAAGGTGTTTTGAGGATCAATGATCGTTTGTGTGTCCCTAATATAGATGGATTAAGGCAAGAAGTCTTAGCTGAGTGTCATCGCTCCAGACTAAATATCCACCCAGGAATCTCTAAGATGTATAAAGATATGAGAAGAGTTTTCTGGTGGCCGAGCATGAAGAAGGATGTAGCTGCTTTCGTTAATAGTTGTGTAATCTTTCAGTAGGTGAAAGGAGATCAACAGAAGTTAGCAGGTTTGTTGCAGCCTTTGGAAATTCCAGAATGGAAATGGGAGATGATTTCTATGGATTTCATCGACGGTTTGCGAAGAACCAAGAAAGGAAACAAAGGAATATAGGTTATTGTGGATCGTCTAACTAAGAGTGCCCATTTTATACCGGTTAAGGCAACTCGTACTGCAGTTTCTCTAGCAGAGATTTTCTTGAGAGAGATAGTTAGATTGCATGGTGTTCCTGTCAACATAGTAAGTGATCATGATCCTATCTTTACCAGCAAATTTTGGGAGGCTCTGTAATCAACTATGGGAACAAGTTAGAGATTGAGTACAGCCAATCATCCTCAGACAGATGGACAGACGGAGAGGCTGAACCGAATTCTAGAGGATATGCTACGAGCTTGTGTTTTGGATTTTGGTGGATCGTGGGAAAACCATCTTCATCTATTGGAATTCTCCTATAATAACAGTTACCAGGCGAGTATTAAGATGGCTCCTTATGAAGCTTTATATGGAAGACCGTGTAGATCCCCATCCTGTTGGATAGAGTCGAAAGATCGTCTTGTGCTTAGACCAGATCTGATTCATGAAGCTTCTGCTAAAGTTGAGCTTATCAAGAAAAGGATGAGAGCTGCTCAGGATCGTCAGAAGAAGTACGTAGATAAAAGGCGAAGACAATTAGAATTTGAGATCGGAGATTTCGTCTTTGTTAAAGTTTCCCCGATCAAAGGAGCTATTAAATTCGGAATGACGGAAAAACTTGCCCCGAAATATATAGGACCATTTCGGGTATTGGAAAGAATTGGTGCGATAGCTTACAGAATTGAATTGCTAGAACGAATGTCTGGAATTCATAATGTATTTCATGTATCCCATCTAAAGAAATTTGTTCATGATCCATCATTGGTTGTAGAACCAGTAGTCCAGGAAGATTTGGAGGTCGAGCCAATTTTGACCGTGGTCAGGAATCCAGTTCCGCTTGTTGATCAAGACGAGAGGCAACTCAGGAGAAAAGTATTAAATCTCGTCAAAGTGCAGTGGAGCGAGGATCCCAGAGATTGCACCTAGGAAACTCTGGATAGTTTTAGGAGAGCCTATCCGGATTTGTGTCCGGATAGCTAAGGATGTTTGTGAGGATAAATTGTTTGGTTGTTTGCTAGTGTATGAATGATATGTATGTTTGAGTGGTTGATATAACAACTTTTGAATTATCTTTTGTTTTATATTTCGGGGACGAAATTCTTTTAAGGGGGAGGAATGTAACGACCCGTGATTCTGGCAATATTATTTTAATAAATATTTATTCCAATGAAATAAAATGTAAACTTATCATTTTAAAAAGATAGGACTTTTGGAATATTTGCCATTTATTTATATACATATGTATTTTGAAAATGAACTTTGATTTGAAAATTTAAAATAAAATGTCTTAAAAATATTTACAATAAAATCTATCTTATATAATTAAATTAAAATGCTCTACCTTATTAACATTTGGTATAAATATATATATGGATAATAATGTTTAAAATGAAATTAATCCTACCAATATTAAATATAAGTATAAAACATATGAATATAAATTAAATGTTGATAGTAAAAATAGAAATAAAAATAAAAACAAGGGTTAAGTGATTTTAGTGTGCATGCAACATAAGTTAAAAGATTGTAAGGACAAAAATATATAGTAAAACCAGACAAATGTATGTATGTGAATGCAAGGCAAATACAATATCTATGTACATAAGAGAACAAAATGTCTACCTGCAAGTGTCTATGTACATATAAAATAAAATAAAAAAATATAATAAGTATGTAAACAAAATAGGAAACCATTACATTAAATGCTATCATCTCAGCCAAAATTAAGTCATTTCAAATTTTTACAAATCTTTTCATTTCAGAAAAAAATCTGATCAAAACAAAAGAAAGCTAAACCAATTAAAGCCTACCTGTACAAAACTTTCACTTTATATATACATTTAGGCTAGTTCTAGTTCGTTCAGTAATAACTTAGAAAATCCAGAAAGAAAAATAATAAGTGTCATTATTTTACAAAGCTCAAATTCAATTCAACCAAAAACAGACGGGATACAAAAGGCAGATTCAAAACTGCCATTTTCAAAAACAGGAAGTGTTCTCTTTTCACAAACCTTTCAAGCGAATAAACATAAAATGTAAAGTTTTAAGTTTAATTTGAAACAGTGCAGGTGATTCATTGATAATATGGTGTTGTATGTGTTTTATTTTTGAATATAATCCTGTGTTCATATATAGGTTGTTCTGTATACTGTACTTTTCTGTTTCTTGATTATAGGTTTGAATATTTATTCAAAATCAAATTATTTTCATCAAATCATTGTAAAGCTTAGAGTTTTCAATCAAACAAGAAGTTTAAACCTCAATCAAGATTTTTAAATCTGTTTTAAAACATGTTAGTGAAATATACCTCTGGAATCTTGTTTTATAGGTAAACATGTAATATTTGTTAAATTCGATTGTTGAAAATGCTAATTCAAGTTCATAACTTGAATCCTCACTGAAAAATAGGATTTTTAAAACAAAAATGGAAATTTTTAGTTGTGTATGACACAAGCAGTTCACAGTTGAACAGATTATGCATTTAAACCATTTTCTGATGATCGAACCTATTTTGAATGTTAAGATTTTGCTTGAAGCAAGTTTGAACATCGATGATTTCAGGAAAATTGTTGGATAATTTTTCTATTGCACAAATTAGCGGGACGAGGTCAATTTAGGGTTTTCTTTCGAGTTTTGGACATGTTTGGAAACGAGGTGATTTCGTCACCTATGACGCATCGAGTTGCGTGGTATTAAAGGGGATGGTAGTATAGGGTGTTGACGTGGTGTGGACAGAATTGGAGCATCTCCGGTGGTCTGAGCAACTACGGCGAGGTGTTTTTGTTAGTTGGGTTGAGTTACAGGTTTCGAACGAACTGCTCAATTTCGATTTGGGAATTTTGGTGTCGAATCGAGTTCTAATTTCGTATATAGGGGTAAATCGCGACTTGCCAAAGACAGTGGGGTTCGCCGAAGCTACGGTGAGACGCCGTGCACGTGTACGGCGTAGGTGGTGTCAGTGTTGTTGATGGTGAGCAACACGAGTTGTTACTCGAGTAAAATGATGGATTGCTTCGGGTTATAACCTGAGCGCACGTGAGAGAGTTTCCTGATACTTTAGTTTAAACTTAAACTTAACTCAACATAACTGGAAATAAAAAAGGAGAAGAAGAAGTTCGTACTACGTGAGGAACGAGAGAATGACTCGTGGAAGATAGTGGGAAACTCGAGGGATTACTCGAGCAAAACCTGGGGTAATCTCGAGTTTTGTTTCAGAAAGGGTTAAGCCCAATAAATTTAAGTTAATGTTGTTAAACAAATTTTAGTACTAATGAAGTAACTAATGTTTGACTATTTTAAGTTAAGAATTTATTTCAAGTTTTAATTAACTAAGTAAATACTTAATAATGTTTTAAAATCCAATTAATATTTTAATTAAGTAGATAATTTAAGTAAAGTATTAAATTTAATTAACATTAAAGTTTTGTAATTAGTGATAATTTGATTTCAAAGTTTAAAGAAGATTTTTAAATGTTAATTAAGATAAATAATTATTAATCAATTGTTTTGGAAAGCAATCAAGAATGATTAAATTTATAATTGTAATTAACTAAGAAATTAGGGATGTATCAGTTGTAATTAAAGATTGGTTAATTAATAATTAAGTGTCTAATTAATTTGTAATTAAGAATTGTTAATTAGATAATTAAAGTTAATTAATTTATAATTAGTAGTTAATTAAATAAATAAGTAAGGATTAATTAATTTGAAATTAAGTTTATTAATAATTAAGGTTATTAATTAATAATTAAGGGTAATGAATTAAGTAATTAAGGTTAATAAATTGATTAAGAATTAACTAATTAAATGATTTGAAATGGAACAGTTAATTAATTGATGATTAATTAAACAGGATTAAGTGATTAATTCTCAAATAATTAATTTAAATTGAATTAATTACAATAAGAATTAAAGATGCTTGCTTATGGGTGATTGTATAAGTAGAGTGTCTGATTTGTAATATTTATTTGGTGATATTCTATGATGCTCTATGATATGCCTTGATATATCTATAATGATTGTATATGATTTATCTATGATAAATGCTATGTGAATTCAAGGTGTTGAATTAAATTGTTTGAACTATTAAACAACTTGACCTTTAAAATGGCGTTTGGATTTTGACGAGACCGGGATCGGGTGTCAATTATGATTATCCGAAAACTACATCGATCCAAATTAAACGTTAGGTCATAAATTCCCAAGTGAAGATCGAGATGGTGTTTCAGAGTGCAAGGGTTATTGTCGTTAACTCTGAGGGTGATTCCAAAATGAGTGTAACGAGATAATGCCTTCGGTTTCGTTCAAACCGGAATGAACTTGTATGGATTGAATGCTTTTAGAACATCGTCAGGTGGACGATGAGCATTCTAAGAGATATGTTCTATAAAGAAAATCATAGCCTCAAGCTTCGTCAACCGGGAATGACTAAAACAGAGGATGTGCGGCAACGTTAGGTGGGTAGCACCCAAGCAGGATGAGATATACCTCTGTCTAGATGTCCCTTTTTATTCGGCTGTGTGGGCGGTTGCTAGCTACAACCGTGGGATCATCTTGTTTGGAACTGTTCAGTAAGGAATGGTTCCAGCCTTGTGTTGTAGGTGGTCGGGAGTGATCCTCGGTGCGGTGATCTAGGCCTCGTACTGTGACGGGCGGTATCCCAGTAGCCTTGCCATTGTATGGAATCCAATCTCCAATAAGCGTCGTACGTTTTGATTGTGCCCAACTATGTTAAAATGTGAGATGTAAGCAATTCAGCTATTTCTAAATTTTACTTGAAAACCCTAGACACTATCATAATATCACTGGATTTCCTATTAAATTGTTTTGGTTAGCGTAAGGTAAAAACTTAGCCGTACTTATGTGTAGGAAGTCTTACGTGATACCTTTATTTCAAATGTTTTCAAAGTTAAACAACTTTAAACCGTTTACTCATACCAGACCCATGTCTGACCCGGAGTTTATTCCTGTTTTTCATAAACTCTTGGGTACTCAAATTTTTATGAGTAGCCAAGTGATAGGTTTCGGATCGTTGAGTTCTGGAGGAGCTTGGAGCAGGAGTCCAGACGTATCTATATATCTATCTAGTTCCGCTGTGTTAGTTGATGTATGTTGTATTTTGGGATGTATGTAGTGACAGATGTATATATGACTGCCTTTTGTGTAACTCTGATATATGTAAAACTATGTAATAGTTATCTGATGTGTTATATTTTGTTCCGTTTCCACTGTACGATTCTGATATTGTTATTCTTTCTTTCTATCTTTTCTACTTCTATCCCTTTCTTTTCATATTGATGATATGTCTTTCTGTGAGTAGAAAGGCGGGTTGTCACAGTCTCATCCACTCCAATAGGAGGGAATATATCCAACAACTAATATATATACTAATATATATAATATAGCATCCAACTGATAATAATTTATAAATTCATCCAATAATTAATTTTCAACAATTTAAATTAAAACAGTAATCTAAGATGAGTGAAATTTTACCCAACTTGATTTTCGAATCTGTTAATCGCTCCAATTTAAATTCTTTTTCTTAGATTCTACAGCTCCGAATCCAAACGACTATTTCAGTTCGATTGAACCTCGTATAAGAAATTTTTTGAATTTATATAAATTAACGATTTCACTTTCAATTAAAATTTATCAACTAATTTATTTAGTTTTAAACTAATTACTCACTAACAAATTTAATTAACCTTATATTGCAAAATTATAATTGCCTAAACGATTGCGAAACACTGCCAGGCCTTAAAACCCAACTTTGACCTCACCCATTTCGACTCCACTCATCGACTATCGCTTTTCCTAGCATACTGATTTTGCTGTTCTCAAGTCAACAACAACCGCTGGCCTAAAACCTCCGCCTATAACTAGCAAGAATTGCTAATCAACCAAGTCAGCCTCTACTCCTCACCAGCACACTCATGCATCCCCCCATCAATGTTGCAATAGCAAGCGTCACCTCTCTTCTACCTTTCAGTCGCGTCGAACCCTTTATCAATGCCAGAACTTTGCATGCCTCCTCCTTCAAGCTGCCAAATCCCATCGAAAACCCTTCCTCATGCCCCTGTGAGTTCGCCGCGCCTACCCATCGAACGCCCAGCCCGCCTTCGTGGAACAGCCGCCGCATGCACGCGTGAGAACGAATCACCATACCCAAGGTCGCCGTGATTTTAGTTTGTTTTTTATGTTTCTCTGATTCGATTTTGAAAACACGAGAAGGCATTCGTGATTTTAAACTGAAATGAGAAGACGCAGCTCCAATTCGAGCGAATTTTTTCCTTTCAATTTTTTCCTTCTCCTGTTGGATTTTAAATGAAAAGAGGGCGGCGTTATAGAGGGTAGGGTGGCTTGCTCAATCATAGACTAGGTCGGCTAAGATTGACCTTGATTTGATTTACAAATTTTTATACTGAAAATATCTCGTTTACGTACCTCGCAATTACGAACCCCTATTAGGGCATACCGCCTAGCATTCAAAATGTTATATCCCTATTCCAAACCCAATGGAAGTTTCAAAGCCTAAGTTGGTCGTATGTGGAATATTTCTTTTTAAATCAACTATTCAAATTAAATTCAATTAAATTATTTCTAGGTGCTTTCACATTGCACGACCAAATGGTAAATCAAAACGCTACGAAATTTGAAATCGATAATAATATGCTATTGCGGATCCATGAAATTAGTTTCGTCGAATTCCGAAAATGTGCCCCGAGTCGCTATTTTAACATGTCAGTTAAGTCGACAATTTCAGAAATTTATGAAATCACTTGAAATTTCAGTTCTAAAAACTTATTAACTTAATTCGAATTCAAATAGAATTTATATCAACATTAGAAATCATTTTCGATTCATATTCAACTCCAATTCAATTATTTAAATGATTTTCAATTATTAATTCAACAATTAAATTTATCCAACAAATGTTATATTTGGAACTTAAATTTAATTCCAAATATTTGATCGATAAACTTCATATTAAAATTCCACTCACATTTCAAATTCAACATTTAAAAAAAATTAAATGTTCAAAATCAAATGACTGAAAACCCAGGTCGTTACGCCACAAGTTATGCACTCTGTATCATCTCAAACTTGTCGCTAAGTTGAAGTTTCAAATTGTCAAATACAATAAAAAGAAGATTGGTCGCTAAAATTGACTGACATGCTTTGGGCTTACCATAACGCTTTTAAAACTAACATTGGGATATCCCCATTTCGTTTAGTTTATGGGAAAGTGTTCCATTTATCAGTTGAACTCGAACATAAAGCATTGTGGTCAATTAAGAACTTAAACTTCAATCTTGAAAAAGCTAGCAAAAATAGAAAATTGTAAATCAACGAATTAGAAGAACTTAGGAACGATGCGTATGAAAACGAGAAAATTTATAAAGAAAGAACAATTTTTTTTCATGACAAATCAATCCTAAGGAAAACATTTTCGCCGAACAAAAAGTTCTTTTGTATGACTCTAGACTTCACTTATTCCCTAGGAAATTAAGATCAAAATGGACCATAACATTTGTGGTACGAACTGTTTTTTCAAATGGTGCCATAGAATTACTGAACCACTGAGATTAATTTTTTTTAAAGTCAATGGTCATCGCTTGAAACCATACTTGGAATTGTCAAGAAATCAAGAGGAGGAGCTCATGATTCTTCATGAGCAATACTACGTCTAGTAAGAAATGTTAACCCTCTTTTGTAAATGTGTATATATTTTACCTCGTTATACTCATTATATTATGCATTGACTATAGGGACATAGTCAAAATTAAGTGTAGGGGAAGCGTCTTATCTTCATTTTGATTTTTCATGGTTTATTTTTTTTGCATTTTATTTCTAAAACTCAAAACAAAAACAAAACGTAAGAAAAAAAACAAAAAATCTCAAAACAAGTTTTCTTTTTAGCATATTGATTTACTTTTGAAGAAACCTATAGGATAAGTATATATTTTTGGTTACTAAATCGAATTCAACAAAAATAAAAATAAATTCTAATTACAAGTAACTATGGTTTAACTACTATATAGTAAGGTTTATATGTAATAATTATGAAGTATATCCTAATTGAATCTTTTTTTAAAAGAGTGGTAAATTAAAGTAAAGGCGATAACATTTATTAGCTTCTAAGTTAAGTGGTTCTAGGATGATTTTGTGTAACTCTCTCACTTCAAAAAAAAGAAAAAAGGAAAAAAAATTATGGAAATAAGAAACATCTTGAGTCATGTGTTCAAATACAAGTGTGTACACTCGCCATGCTCCATACCCTTCTCACGTAAGCCCAAAAGCAGTACATGATTGGTATATCCGACCTCAGTTTATCCGAGTTAGGTGTATATAAATAGATTAAATAAAAATAACCACCTAGAGTTATGTGTTCATATGCAAGTGTGTACTCTTGCCATGCTCTGTACCCTTCTTACGTAAGTCCGAATGGCAGTGCATGATCATCACTTGTATTTAAATAAACATTTATTTATGGATAATGTATGTTTGTATTCAAACAGATGGTTTGTCAGAGACACACCTGTGGGTGATCTTATTTAGTACTATCCAAGAAGGGGTAGGCTGGTCCTGAGTAGCAGAGGTGGAAATTAAGGCAGCCTCTGTACATTTTCTCTAAAGGTGTACTGTACATAAGGTAGACCTTTTACCTTGTCATGTTGAAATCCATTCTCCAATAAGTGCATATGGATTTAGTTTTATACCTATCATGCTAGAATTTAATTAATGTAACAATCACAATTTATTTTGCCCTAGGCATTACTATAATTTCACAAAATATTCTATAAAATGATTTGTTTATTGTAAGGTAAAAACCTATTTGTGTTTATATGCAGCGTAGCCTTAAGAGATACATTTATTTCTAAAAAATTTAACATTAAGTAATTCATTTGATTATGTTTCTCATGCTAGTTTTACTAGACCGATCCGGAGCTATTATGCTCGGGTCAACCCGAGCACATTTACCAGGTTTAGCCAAACAATTGGAGCTATAGGAGACAAGCTGGATCCTCCAAGACGTATTACCATATTTTATCATTCGATGTTTTGTTCTTTTTTTATTTATCAGCAATTGTAAGGACATGTTGTTATAACCGTCCAGAGGCTAATGATAGGTTAGTTACTCATATTTTATGTATGTATATTAAAGTTCATTTTTGTTTTGTAAAGATCGTTGGTATATTATATATTACTTGTCACATTGTCAGATTCTATTCTATCTTTTCTTTCACCCCAATAATCTATCTTTTCGGCATATGTTCGACACATGAATATCCTGGATGTATTAATATCGACTTCCGAGGATCAAAAAGGCAGGTTGTTAACATGGTATTATAGTTGGAGGTTAAGTGAGAACCTTCTCGTTAGTGGGGTAAACTCATTAGAGATAGAGTTAGTACCACCCTAGGATGAGTTTGAGCGTATATATATAATAGCGTGTATTTGTTAGTGTTATAAAAAATGTTTTATAATGTGTTGATTGATCAGTTGAGTGGTTTATAGATTCTTGTCAATATGAGTAGCTAACATTATTGGAAGGCATCTCTAAACACTTGAACAAGGCTGACCGATATATTATTGTTTTAAATGGTTAAATGAAATAATTTTATCTAGGATTATATCTTGTATATAAAGGAATAATTTTTAAAATTTTAATATCGTTATTTATGATGTATGTGTTTATTAGGATATGATAATATCCAATTATTATTATTATTTATTGGTTGATTTGTCATGTTCGTCCAATTTCGGGGTATTAACTACTATTTCTTGATTTATAACTACTATTCCTTTTTAAGGTATGGGTTGGGTAAATAGTAACTGTAGGGACATTGAAATGAACACAATGTTAATTTAGTTTAACAATTTGACTATAAGGCGTTCGATTATAATGTTGGGATAAAATGAAATTTAAAAAAGATGTTTAATAAAAGAAAGCTAGAATATTTTAGAGTAAATATTTGAGAAATGATTTTATATAAGAAGTTCATTTTATAAAATTGATTAAAATATGGCTTATAAATCTAAAGGATTTAAGAAGAGAATTTGAGGTCTTTGATGCGCACATAAATGTGCATATTTTACTTCCATACTTATTCTACTTTTCTTTTAAATAAATGTCATAATTGAGTGTTTTAACATGTTTAAAACCAAATTGCAAAAATGCTTTCAAATCATCATTCATGCATCTACATGGGGGTAAAATGGTAATTTTGTGTATGATTTAATTTGAGAAAATTCACTTGCATACTTTATTTTTATTTGTATGAATTTGGATGGGAAATGGAAGAGGCTTTATGTATGTATGCACGCATTAAGGTTGGAAGACAAAGGAATGAAGAAATAAAAGAATTCATGAAATCATAGAGAACCCCACCCACCCACTTCCCATGAACTACAATTAAGAGCAAATGCACTTGTTAGTGGGAATTAAATTCATATGCGCACTTAATGGACGATTAATTTCATGCTAATGATTACTTGGAGGTTGCATTTCCTAAAAGGCAATTTGTGTAGCTTCCTAAAATATGATTTAAGGTTTTAGGCATGTATAAATAACCCTCTTATGTTCATGCAATAGAATTTTAATCTTTTTATGATATTATGCAAGTTGTATGCACAAATTAAATGAGAAATAAAATGGCTTCCTAAACCCCTTCTTCTTCTTCTTCTTCTTCTTTCTCTACTTGCTTTTATTTCATGCTTAATTTTATTTACATGCTTTCTTATAGTTCATGTTAGTATATTAGCTTTCTTTTCCTTGCAATTATTTTTACTTTTATGCATTTAGTTCTCTTTTTATTTTAGTTATCTCTTACTTTCCTTGCTTTTCTATGTTGAAATTTATATGTGTTGAAATGATAGCACAGATGAGAAGCCAAATCTCTAAAATTTATGGGTAATGAAGCTCTCTAAAATTATTTTCATTCAACATATGTTATTATTTATGATCTCTTTTTATGCTTCATGAAAAGTTAGATTGTGATGTAAGTTTATTAAGGAATTTGATAGCCTATTGTAATCACAAATGGGATATGCTTAATCCAATATAAACGCAATTTACATCATCATCTAACTAAGTGACTTTGATCATGGAATTAAAATAAAATCAAACTTTAATGATCTATGTTACTAATAACTAGTGAAATAGATCATGTTTAAATAGATTTTGTTTTAATTTCATAATCATTTTCATGACATTAGATAAGTGGGTTTAATGTTGTACTAAAGTTTGATGGTTTAAGTTATGTCAATTAATAACATGAATGGACAATACTTATGATAAATACATCACTAATTCTACTTGGATCAAGATGAGAAATCATAGATAGATTTTGTATTAATTTATGTAAGAGTATAAGAGTGGATTTGCCTCTAAATTGTCTTTTAATCTCATATTTTTAATCACTTTTATTTGAAGTTAGTTTTTGCATTTATTTTTAGTTTAAAACAAACATGAGAAATTAAGCTAATTTGATTGAGTAGAATTTGAAATCAATTCATTTCCTTGCAGATTGACCCATATTCGCTACGTATTAAATATGTACGCCGTGCACTTGCGGTTATTTTTATTATAATTTTTCGACGATTTTCTAACCAATAGAAAATTCGTCGATCAACAAACTTAAATCCTAGTGCTTGAAAAATGTTTTCCAAGGTTTTGAAAAATAATAATAGCATTATTTGAATAAAAATATATTTAAGGGATTTTAAAGGAGATAGAAAGCACCGAACTCACTTTTATCGCTAGAAAACTATTTCGATGATGACTGCAGCATCAACGTTGTTCATTTTCAAGTTTTAAGTGGAGAAATTCTACCATAGAAATTTGGGATGGAATTGTTTTGATAAAATAGATTCTGATTTGATCCAAAAAGCATGATTTGACTTACAAATGGAAATATGTATATTATTATTTTATGTGATTTTTGGAGAAATAATAATTATATTTCTTAAAAGTTTTTACACGTAGGAATATGTTGGAAAGAGAATGTTAATCAAGGAGTATTTCATTGGATTGGATCAAGAAATGAGTCTTGTTTAATCTTATGACAATCAGAATAATCTTCTACGTGATGGTCGGATATTGCCTAGACGAACGTTGTGGTGAACTTAGTAATTTTTTTTATCATTGTACGGTCGAAATGGGTTCGAATTCGAATGAATCCAAAGAAAGTTGGAAATTGGTATTTTGTAAAACTACTTGTTTGGAAATATATACCTTGTTAGTCCTTGAGATGATGATTTTGATGACAACAACCTTAGAATAGGATTATAAAATATAAATAATAACATTATAGTTTATAAATATATGTACATGCAGGATTTAACCATGCAGGTACCAAGAATGAAGACTGTACAGTATAAAGATTCAAGATATCAAGATTGAAGACTCATAAGTATCAAGATTATCAAGAGTTCAAGATTTCAATAATAAGTAATTTAATTAGGAATTTTGTTAAAACTCCTAAAAAAACACTGGCATCTTAAAATCCAATTTATTCGTGGAGTGGAATCCACTTCGAGCCTGTTAAAGGGATGGAACCCTAAGTAGGATGGAACCTACGAAAAATCTAGTGGAAAATTGTTTTGTATCAGCTAACCTTTTATTCAAATGTTTTACAAATTATATCATGTTTTCAAAATGATTTCAAAACCTTCCTTTTAAAAGAATCAAAAACATCTATCCTGATTTTAAATATTTTTGCCTCAAAATAATCTTTATTTTCGAAATCAAATTATCCCTGTTTTAAAACTATCTTTTAATAATAATATATTTAACTTTTACATATTTATACGTAGATTTAAATATAAAATTATAGTAAAATTTTATTTACCAAAATATTATTCTCTATACTTATTTATGTACTTTAACTATAGTTAAGTATATTTATAAAGTTTAAAATAGTTTTAACAGAAGATAGAAGTTATTTTCAAAGAAAAACAAATCACCAAAATTTTCTTTGGGATGTCGACATACCCAAGATACCCATGTTTCGACATAGTGGCAATTGATTTCAAAATTTTGAATTTCAAAAGAAGTGTCTATTCGTCATATCCCTTCACGAATAGTAATGGCTGTTGTTCTTCTATAAATAGGGGTTGTTTTTAATGAATTTCTAATCATATATTTCTGGTTTTCACTCGTCTTCTTCTTCCACATTTCTTTATACATATTCTTACCATTATTCTACCGAAATCAACATTGAATCTAACTAGATCATTTCTAGTTTGATTCTCTATCATTATCTCAACAAGATCTCAGTGCTATTCAGAGTTATAGACTTCTTGTAATCAATTTAGCAAGAAAATGTGTGATTGTAGCCTTGGAAATCAATCAAGCGAGAAAAGGTGTGATTGTGGTCTTGGAAATCACTCAAGTTAGAAAAGTTGTGATTGTAGCCTAGGAAATCAATTGGGTGAACTTGTTGCCCATGAAATCAAGTATCTCTACCCAGAGGATTGTGAATCTGGAGGGTGTACCTCGTAGACTTGAAATCGAGGGTGTAATTGTATAGATTGATTTTGAAAGAAAATCCACACTTGTGTGCGGGACTGGATGTAGGGTAACTCCGAACTAGTATAAAATCTGGTGTGTTCTTTCCTTTATTGCTTTTACTTTATTTCTGCATCTGTGTTTGATTATGTGGTCATATCTATGTCTGAATATTGCATACATTTGTTTTCAGATTAACAAAAACTCAAAAAGATTTAGTAATTTCTTTAAACACTATTCACCCCCTCTAGTGTTAATCCTAGCCTTAAGATCTGTATTCCGCATTTCTCACATTTGGTATCAGAGCAAGGTTTTCAAAGTTTCATAATCTGTTTTTTGTAAAAAATAATAAAATGCCTATGTTTGTTAATACTAATTTAGAAATATTCAAATCATCATTGTCTCTTGAGTCTGCATATAATCAATATTCAAATTCAAGTTGTCTACCAAAATTGTATGATGTGCAGGAAACATGCTTTATGGGTGTGACCCCCCACCTCTATACTCACGCTAGCTAAGGATACTACCAAGTAATGCCGTCAACTAGCACGAAGAATAAGGATGTTGAGGAGCGACCATCCGTGTAATTTCTTTGTGCGAGCACCGATGTGTCAGATAGTATAACATGCGTTTCATTTTAAGAGGATATCCGACATACCGATACAAACTCAAAGCTACTACACAGTGGCAATGTGGTCTTCGGAAACAAATATAGAAATAAACGTAGCATAAATCAGTCACAGGCATTCATATCACAAAGGCAGAAATAGATATGAATATTACACGTAGAAGTGTACATCAGAGTAGTGGTCATACAAGATCCACAGCATCACAAAAGAATAGATACAAGTGCTAGACAAAAGAATAAGTATACATCAAGGAGTCTCTATCTCGAATGTATAAAATAAAAAATACTAATCTAAAGTGGTTAGCCAAAAAAATCAGGTGACGGTCCCTGATAAGAAGTCAAGTAGAAGCACATGTAATATCTCGGCCTGACCCAAGTATTATTTAATAAGAAATTAATAAACGGTTCAGTCTAGCTATAAATATCAGATAAAATGAGATAGAATAAGAGATAAGACAAAAATGTATGATAAGTATGCAATTGAAAATCAACCAAAGATTAATCAGTATCACAAGAATCTTCTCACAGATCAAAAAGAAAACCATATTATCTATTTTTGTTCACCAGTGCACAAATATCGATAAAACTCATCAATGTAAATCACTAAAATTGGTGAGACGCAAATTCTAGTAATCATCAATTAGAAATCCAAAAATCAT
This sequence comes from Allium cepa, assembly GCA_030765085.1. Taxonomy (NCBI): domain Eukaryota; kingdom Viridiplantae; phylum Streptophyta; class Magnoliopsida; order Asparagales; family Amaryllidaceae; genus Allium; species Allium cepa. The sequence continues at coordinate 543,148,773 of CM060940.1, read as the reverse complement.
AAGAGGAGGAGGCCTATCACAAAACGGGAGCATGAAAACTCACCAACATGTGTATCACAAACGAAACGCTATTCCATGGTCGTTAACCATAGAGCCGGTGCAACGACGTAGCATAATAACAGTACGCCCGAGGTACCTAAAACTCAAATAACTCGAAACATCGACGCGGTACAATAACGGCGTCCAATGAACTTGATAAGCCGGAACAACGATGTAGTACAATATCAGTACATCCATTGATCCAGATAAGTCGGGACATCGATGTAGTATAATAACGGTACATCCACTGAACTTGATAAACCGGAACAATGATGTAGTACAATATCGGTACATCCATTGATCCAGATAAGCCGGGACATCGATGTAGTACAATATCGGTACATCCGATGATCCGAACACCATAAATGAACATGGGTCGCTAGCCCATAAAGAAAATGAGACAAAACTCCAAAGAACCAGTAGGTCGTTAGCCTATAAAGAAATGAGACGAAGCTTAATAAAATGAGGTACAGTCCCCTAAGTGGACAAAGAGACACAACATATTGCTAGTCTAAATCATCAAAATGATCATCATCGATCAGTAAGGAGCGTCAATTACACTAAGCTAGTAAATAAATGAGTTTAGCTTTATGTCCCATAACCATTGGCTTAACTTAAATATTCACGAACAAATTGTAGATTCCCACTCAAAAATTGTCACAAGAGTTTCGATCGAACAATTCTAAGAATTAACCGATGAAGTAAACGCAAGCGTTTCATACCACTTGTTCTGCTAAGCCGTTTAATTGGATTTCTCGAACGAATGAGATAAAGGTTTGTATATACTAATAGGTAAGAAAAACGGTTTTATAAGAGCTTTGTATTAAAAATAGAGTTGAAATCATCTTTGTAAAAGAGTTTGAATATTTACTACTAGTATAGAAACCTTTGCGTTTTAAAGTGAGAAAACCATAAAAATGATTGTAAAAACAATCAATCACCAAAATTTCACGTTCGAAAACATGAGTTAAATCCAAAGAAATCGATAGCAAATCCATCAAGACGGATATTCCCAAAAATCCATAAAAAGAAGTCATCAAAGACGATAACAGTGATAATAACTAACCGGATCAACCAAAATCGATTACCATAGGAATTTAAATCAAAAAAAGGTAAATAGGCAAAACTGAAAATTTCCAGACGTTTGAGGGGTTGTTCCAGACGTTTGGATTTGGTTTTTGGAAATATTCCAGAAAACCATCCAGACGTCCGAATTCTCAAATCAGACGTCTGACCTCCTTTCAGACGTCTGAAACGATAATTCAGACATCTGAAATTAATCACTGCCGTTTTTATTTTTCTACTGCATATAATTTTCTACAGGAGGCAAAACCAGACGTCTAGCATTGGCATCCAGACGTCTGAACACCTGGTAAGGGCAACAAATTGCCTAGGCCATGATGGCCAATATGATTTCTAGAGCGATCGAGCGAGCAATGACGACTAAGGATTTACGCCAAACGACAACCCGACCTTATAAGCTATTTGGTACACCCAAACAACATATCCAAACATCCATAGTAGGATTTTCATAAAATTGGACTTCAAAACCAAAAATTGAAAATTCACCATATCAATTCAAATCAAAAACAAATGATCCTGAATAGATGTTAGGAATTCATACCTTACAACAAAGATAGATATAGACATAGATGTGTGATAAAAATCTCACCTTTAACACAAAAACAAGGAAGAAGAAGCTTGAAAACAATGGAGGATCAACCACTCTTCAAGCTCAACTCTAGAAGCTCCAAACTAAGATCAAAAGCAATAATTTTCCAAATTAGGTTATAGGAAATTTATAAGATTGGAGAGAGATTGAGATGGAGAAGAAGAAGGAGATACTTACCTAAGCTTTTCTTTGAATTTGGAGCTAAAACTTGGATTTGCTAAAGAAACTAGGGCTTAGGATTTTAATTTCCCATTTCCACCACCATTTTTGCTAAAGCTTAAGTTTTAGGAAATATTATGAAGTAAAGAAGATGAGTGGAGTGGAGTTGGGATGATATGTTAGGTTAATGGCCTGAAACCCAAACCCAAAGCCCTAAGTGAAAAGGTCGAAATTTTAGCTAGCTCCAAACATATCAATGTTTATACTCAAAAAGGTTGCAAACACAATTTTGGACTCAATGGAAGTGGTCTCGAGTCCTAATTCGGCTGTTTGAAAAAAGTAGCTTTTCAGACTTAAATCCGACTAATGATGCTATATTTAAATAAAATATTTAAATATACAATCGTAAAATATGCGGGTTGTTATAGACTCCCCTCCTTAATAAATTGCGTCCTCGCAATACTTAAGAAGGAAGTAAAAAGTAACAACCATAAAAGCATATCAACACAAAAGAAGTTTGAAATAAGAAGTTCACCCTACGTAGCATGAGAGAGTAAGTTAGGATGTGATCACTCGATGAATTCTCTAGATTCCTAAGAGCAATCCTTAGGATTTGAGGACCATTGAACCTTCACAAGCGGGACATCTTTATTTCGAAGGCGTTTAACCTCCGAAGCAATAATACAAATAGGATGTTGCTCATAAGTCAAATTAGGTGAAAATTCAATTTCTTCCACAACACTGGGCTCAAGAATAGAATCAGAATCTCGAAGGCATTTCCGTAATTGAGAAACGTGAAACACGTCATGAATAGCAGAAAACTGAGCCGGTAATAAAAGGCGATAAGCCATGGAACCAATATGTTCGGTGATGGAAAATGGACCAATATATCGTGGTGCTAATTTTCTCGGTCGACTGAATCACACAACACCCTTCATAGGTGAAACACGAATAAACACAAAATCTCCCATAGAAAATTCTAATTTCCTCCTTCGATTACCGGCATATGATTTTTGTCTACTTTGGGCTTCTTTCATCCTATGACGAATAAGGTCAATCTTTTCTGTGGAATCACGAATAAAATCTGGACCTAAAACCAGCTTCTCGCTGGCCTCAAGCCAGTAAGAAGGAGATCGGCATGGTCTTCCATAGAGTGCCTCGAAAGGCGCCATACTAATGCTAGATTGGAAGCTATTATTATAGGAAAACTCAACAAGAGAAATGTGATCTTTCCAACTTCTACCAAAATCAAGAACACATGCACGAAGAAGATCTTCAAGAGTTTGATTCACACGCTCAATTTGTCCATTGGACTGAGGGTGATAAGCGGTGCTAAAGTTAAGCTTCGTTCCCAAAGATTTTTGAAGACTCTTCCAAAATTCACTAGTAAACAATGGATCACGATCGCTAACAATAGAAGTAGCAACTCCATGAAATTCAACAATTTCTTTAACAAAGAGTTTAGCCAAAAGAGGTACGATCCGATTGGTCCGAACGGGAATAAAATGGGCGGATTTTGTAAGTCTATCTACTATCACCCATAGGCTATCATGACCCGAACGAGAACGGGAAAGTCCGTCAACAAAATCCATGGAAATTTGGTCCCACTTCCAAATTGGAATGTCCAAAGGTTGAAATAACCCACCGGGCCTTTGATGTTCGGCCTTAATGAGTTGGCAAGTCAAGCAACGCTTAATAAAGTTAACAATATCAGTTTTCATCCCATCCCAATAATTAAGTCACTTCATATTCACGTACATTTTACTACTACTGGGATGAATGGTAAATTTAGAACGATGAGAATCTTGTCAAATGTCTTTACAAAGATCACAAATATTTGGCACGATAAGTCTACCAAATTTTCGAATACCGCCATGAGCATCAATATCAGATTCTTCCAAACCTTCAATATCAATTTGATCCCTACAATTTTGTCTAAGAAGAACCAATTCGGGATCTAGCTTTTGGGCATCAAGAATGCGGTCTAAAAGAGAAGAATGAGCCTCAAGGCTACATAAAACGAGAGATGAACATAAATCGGATTCACGATCTCGAAACTCGCAAGTGGACAAAATCTCGAGATCATTCCATTCGGATGTCATCATAGAAACAACCGCTTGTTGCTTACGACTAAGGGCATCGGCAACACAATTTCCCTTTCCAGGTGTATAAAGAATATCAAGATCATAAGATGCAAGGAACTCGAGCCAACGTTGTTGACGCAAATTAAGTTCCTTTTGAGAAAATAAATACTTCAATGATTTATGATCGGTGTAGAGAACAAATTTTTCTCCCAAAAGATAATGATGCCAAACTCGAAGGGTAAAAGCAATAGCCGCGAGCTCCAATTCATGAGTGGCATATCGAGTCTCGGCAGGCTTTAATTGCCTAGAAGCATAAGCAATAACACGTACTATTTGCATAAGAACGGCGCCCAATCCAACCCGACTTGCATCGGTATAGACAATAAAATCTTGGTTCCCCTCGGGAATCACAAGAATAGGAGCATCAGAAAGGAGTTCTTTTAATTTTTGGAAAGAAGCTTCACATTTGTCCGACCAAATATATTTAACTCCTTTCTTTGTCAAACTAGTAAGAGGCACGACAATTTTAGAAAAGTCCTTTATGAACCGACGGTAATAACCCGCCAATCCAAAAAAGCTACAAATTTTCGTCACACTCTTCGGTCTCTTCCAATCTTGAATTGTTTCAACCTTTGAAGGATCCATGGAAATTTCGGATTCAGAAATGATGTGACCGAGAAATTTCACACGAGATTGCCAAAAATGGCACTTAATTTTTTTTGCTTTCAATCAATTACTCTCAAGAGTTTCCAACACAATCCGAAGACGCATTTCATGCCCCTCCTTGGTTTTAGAATACACAAGAATATCATCTATAAAGATGAGAACAAATCGATCGAGGAAGTCTTTGAAAAATCGATTCATAAGGTCAACGAAATAAGCTGGAGCATTCGTTAAACCAAATGGCATAACAAGCCATTCATATGATCCATAACGGGTACAGAACGATGTCAAAGGAATGGTATCCTCTGTAAAACGAAGCTAATGAAAACCGGTTGCTAAGTCTAACTGTGAAAAGACTCTAGAACCACTAAGTTGATCGAATAGATCATCTATCCGAGGTAAGGGATAGTTATTCTTGATGGTGAGATCATTAAGCTTGCGATAGTCAATGCAAAGCCTAAGGGTACCATCGAATTTCTTCACAAAAATAGCCGAAGCTCCCCAAGGAGAGGAACAAGAACAACTAAATCGCTTCTCTTCCAATTGGATAATTGTTTGCGCATCTCCTCATTTTCTTTATTGGATATACGATAAGGAGGACGAGTAATAGGTAAAGCTTTAGGGATTAGATTAATTCTGAACTCAATTGCTCGGGTAATCCTAAGATGGGCTCACATATGTCGAAAAATTCATGAACGACGTGAATATGGGAAATGACATTTTCCTCGTCATCATTATCAGCATCACGAGGGTTTAGAGAATATAAAGATGCTACCAAACTGGAATCCGAATCTTTAAGAACAATAGAAATTTGCTTAACAGATTGAGGATGTCGAAGATGAATAGTCCGATCAGGACATAGGATATGGGCTTCATAACGGTTAAGCCAATCCATTCCCAAAATCATTCCTAAGCCTAAGTAACGCATGACATGCAAATCGGCTCGGAAAGAAAAATCACATAAAATAATCTCGACATCTTTACAAAGCAAATTGAGTGTTACGGATCCACCAACCGGATTCACAATTTCAAATAAGTCATTAAAGCCATAACACTTAAAGAAAAAATATCAACAAGTTGTTTTGATATAAAAGAATAGGATGCACCCGTATCAAAAAGAACTCGAATAGGATGATCACGAAACATAATAATGCCATCAAGGATAGAATGAGAAATACCTTGACCATGAGAAGTGTTAGCAGGCGCTTGTACTGCATTTAACTTTCCCTCCTTCTTGCTTGTAAGTTTGGGACATGAAGATAAGAGATGATCTGAACTTTTGCAATATCGACAAAAGAGAGGTTTCGAGAATCTATTAGCATAATGGTCCTTAGAACCACAATTGTAGCATTGTCCACGACTAGAGGTAGGAGCCCTTGCTATAGAAGCTACTTGCTTCCCTTTCTTATTGGGATAAGGGCCTTTGAACTTATTAGGCCGCTTCTTGTTGTTGTTGAAGCTCTGTTTGGCGCTTACAACTTCAACATCTCCTTCCTTATCGGTCTCTTCGAGTCGAAGAGCGATATCAATAAGCTGATCAAATGAAATCTCCAGTTTCAGAAGTAGAGGCTTTTTGACATTCTTATTCAAGCCATAGACGAACCTCTGATTTTTCTTCAATGGAGTATTTATGTATTCGACCCCGTATTTAGAAAGAGATTCGAAAGATGCGACATAGTCTGCCACATAAATTCACCTTGAACAAGGTCAATAAAACGACGGGCCAAAGTTACTTTTTCAGCCTCCAGTACAAACTTAGATTCGAATCTTTTCTGGAATTGCTCCCAAGTAAGATCCGCTTCAATAATTTCAGAAATTAGAAGCTCATACCAATCTAATGCTCTTTCTTGGAGCATACTAGAAGCCACTTGGACTCGATGAAGATTAATAAGATTCGTGCGAGAAAAGATGTGATCGCATATTTTGAGCCAAGCTTGGGTTTCCATAATGCTTTCAGATCCCTTGAATGGCCTTCCACCCAAATCGGTATAGTCTCTGCACAAACGTGCAAATCCGGATCTAGGATGAGTAGGCTATGGAATAGGTCCGACAGCTTGAGCATTCTTTACAAGACCTAAAAGCTGCTGGGCAGACAAAAATACTCCGTCCTGTGGAGTAGCACTGGATTGACTGGCACTGGGACGGCCTGGTCTAACCATTTCTCTTCTTTAAGAAAGAAAGAAAGAAGAAAAAGAAGATTATTCTCAGAATGAATATCAGACAAACATGATTGATAAAACAAGGCATCATAAAAGAAAATATGATAGAACGGGTCCAATGACTCGAATATAATCCTAAGTCACGACTCCTAAGAAGGACTTAAGACGATGATCCTTGCTAGATTATTCTACATTGTTCCGAAGTTTGGCTCTGATACCATGCCGTGATGCCCCATCTCTATACTCACTCTAGCCAAGGACACTAGTAGTGTCGTCAACTAGCACGAAAACTAAGGCTGTTGAGGAGCGACTATCCGTGTAATTTCTTTGTGCGAGCACCGATATGTCCGATAGTATAACATGCATTTCATTTCAAAAGGAAATCCGACATACCGATGCAAACTCAAAGCTACTACACAGTGGATATGTGGTCTTCGGAAACAAATATAGAAATAAACATAACATAAATCAGTCACAGGCATTCATATCACAAAGGCGGAAATAGATATGTATATTACACGTAGAAGTGTACATCAAAGTAGTGGTCATACAAGATCCATAGCATCACAAAAGAATAGATACAAGTGCTAGACAAAAGAATAAGTATACATCAAGGAGTCTCTATTTCGAATGTATAAAATAAAAACTACCAATCTATAGTAGTTAGCCAAAAAAAAATCAAGCGACGGACCCTGATAAGAAGTCAAGTAGAAGCACCTGTAATATCTCGGCCTGACCCGAGTATTATTTAATAAGAAAGTAATAAACGGTTCAGTCTAGCTATAAATATCAGATAAAATAAGGGATAAGACAAAAATGTATGATAAAAATAATGTCATACTGTGATAAGTATGCAATTGAAAATCAACCAGAGATTGATCAATATCATAAGAATCTTCTCACAGATCAAAAAGAAAACCATATTCTTTATTTTTATTCACCAGTGCACAAGTATTGATAAAACTCATCAATGTAAATCACTAAAATTGGTGAGACACAAATTCTAGAAATCATCAATTAGAAATCCAGAAATCACAAGAGAGGGAGGCTTATTACAATACGGGAGCATGAAAACTCACCAACACGTGTAGCACAAACGAAACGCTATTCCATAGTCGCTAACCATAGAGCCGATGCAACGACGTAGTATAATAACAGTACGCCTGAGTAACCTGAAACTCAAATAACTCGGAACATCGACGCAGTACAATAACGGTACGTCCTATGAACTTGATAAGCCGGAACAATGATGTAGTACAATATCGGTACATCCATTGATCCAGATAAGCCGGGACATCGATGTAGTACAATAATGGTATATCCAATGAACTTGATAAACCGGAATAACGATGTAGTACAATATCGGTACATCCATTGATCTAGATAAGCTGAGACATCGATGTAGTACAATATCGGTACATCCGATGATCCGAACACCGCAAATAAACATGGTTCGCTAGCCCATAAAGAAAATGAGGCAAAACTCCAAAGAATCAGTAGGTCGTTAGCCTATAAAGAAATGAGACGAAGCTCAATAAAATGAGGTACAGTCCCCTAAGTGGACAAAGAGACACATCATATCGCTAGTCTAAATCATCAAAATGATCATCATCGACGAATAAGGAGTGTCAATTACACTAAGCTAGTAAATAAATGTGTTTAGATTTATGTCCCACAAACACTGGCTTAACTTAAATATTCACGAACTATAGATTCCCATCCAAAAATTGTCACAAGAGTTTCAATTGAACAAGTCTAAGAATTAACCGACGAAGTAAACGCAAGTGTTTCATACCACTTGTTTTGCTAAGCCGTTTAATTGGATTTCTCGAACGAATGAGATAAAGGTTTGTGTATACTAATAGGTAGGAAAAACGGTTTTATAAGAGCTTTGTATTAAAAATAGAGTTGAAATCATCTTTGTAAAAGAGTTTGAATATTTACTACTAGTATAGAAACCTTTGCGTTTTAAAGTGACAAACCATAAAAATGATTGTAAAGACAATCAATCACCAAAATTTCACGTTCGAAGATGTGAGCTAAATCCAAAGAAATTGATACCAAATCCATCAAGATGGATATTCCCAAAAACTCATGAAAAGAAGTCATCAAAGACGATAAAAGTGATAACAACTAATCGGATCAACCAAAATCGATTAACATTGGAATTTAAAAAAAAGGTGAATAGGCCAAACTGGGCATTTCCATACGTCTGAGGGGTTGTTCCAGACGTCTGGATTTGGTTTTTGGAAATATTCCAGAAAACCATCCAGACATCTGAATTCTCAATCAAACGTCTGACCTCTTTTCAGACGTTTGAAACGATAATTCAGACGTCTGAAATTAGTCGTTGCCGTTTTTATTTTTCTGCCGCGTATAATTTTCACCAGGAGGAAAAACCAGACATCTGGCATTGGCATCCAGACGTCTGAACACCTGGTAAGGGCAACAAATTGCCTAGGCCATGATGGCCAATACGATTTCGGGAGTGATCGAGCGAGCAATGACGACTAAGGATTTATGCCAAACGACAACCCGGCCTTATAAGCTCTTTGATACACCACAAATAACATATCCAAACATCCATAGTAGGATTTTCATAAAATTGGTCTTCAAAACCAAAAATTGGAAAATCACCATATCAAATCAAATCAAAAACAAATGATCCTGAATAGATGTTAGGAATTTATACCTAACAACAAAGATAGATATAGATATAGATGTGAGATAAAAACCTCACCTTCACCACAAAAACAAGGAAGAAGAAGCTTGAAAACAAGGGAGGATCAACCACTCTTCAAGCTCAACTCTAGATGCTCCAAACTATATCAAAAGCAATAATTTCCCAAATTAGGTTATAGGAAATTTCTGAAATTGGAGAGAGATTGAGATGGAGAATAAGAAGGAGATACTTACCTAAGCTTCTCTTTGAATTTGGAGCTAAAACTTGGATTTGCTAAAGAAACGATGGCTTAGGATTTTAATTTCCCATCTCCACCACCATTTTTGCTAAAGCTTAAGTTGTAGGAAATATTATGAAGTAATGAAGAGGAGTGGAGTGAAGTTGGGATGATATGTTAGGTTAATGGGCTGAAACCCAAACCCAAAGCCCTAAGTGAAAAGGTCGAAATTTTAGCTAGCTCCAAACATATCAATATTATACTCAAAAAGGTTGCAAACGCCATTTTGGACTCCATGGAAGTGGTCTCGAGTCCTAATTCGGCTGTTTGCAAAAAGTAGCTTTTCGGACTTAAATTCGACTAATGATGCTATATTGAAATAAAATATTTAAATATACAATCGTAAAATATGCGGGTTGTTACAATGGGTGTTGAGGAATCAATCCACAATGGATAAATTGTGCAGATCAAAAAGAATAAATGGCTACTCGATAGTGGATGCTTTAGACACATGACTGGCAATCCAGATATGCTGAATGATATAATATGCAAAGATGGAGGACTGGTTAACTTTGGAGACTATTCAAAAGGATATGTGATTGGCATCGGCAAAGTTGGTAATTCTGAAACTCCTATTATTACTAATGTTTTGCTAGTTAACAATCTGAAATATAATCTGCTTAGAATAAGTCAACTTTGGGATAAAGGATATAAAATTAAATTTGAAAAAGATAAGTGTCACATTGAAGATAATAATTCAACCATAATATTTGAGGGAATTAGGAAAAAAAATATTTATATTCTTCGTATGAAAGTCTCAAATGATAACTTATGTCTTTTGGGAAATACAAGTGACCCTTGGATTTAGCATAAGAGATTTGGACAATTAAATTTCAAACTCTTATCTAGACTGTCAAAACATGATCTAGTAAGAGGTCTCCCTAAAATGAATTTTAAAGTAGATAGTCTATGTGATGCATGTCAATTGGGAAAACTTAGAAAAAGTTCCTTTAAATTAAAAGATATGATTTCAACCTCAAAACCTCTTGAATTACTTCATCTTGATTTATTTGGTCCATCTCAAATTCTATCAATAAATCATAGTAAAATGTTCTTGTAATTGTAGATGATTATTCTAGATTTACATGGATAATATTTTTGAAACATAAAAGTGATACTTTTGAATGTATTAAGAACTTTACAAACAGGATTCAAAATCAACTTTCTCTAAAAATTATAACCATCCATAGTGATCACGATGGTGAATTTGAAAATAAAAAGTTTGAGGAATTCGGCAAATAAAAAGGGAATAACTCACAATTTTTCATTTCCAAGAACTCCACAACAAAACGGAGTAGTAGAATGTAAAAATAGGACGATTCAAGAGTGTGCGAGAACTATGCTTTCAGATAGTAAATTACCAAAGTATTTTTGGGCAGAAGCAGTTGCTACCGCCTGTTATATTTTAAATAGAATTTTAATTAGACCTTTAACTGATAAGACGTCTTATCAACTTCTTCACTCAAAGAAACCTAAGGTATCTTATTTTAGAATTTTTGGAAGTAAATGTTTTATTTTAAATACAAAAGATAACTTAGATAAATTTGATCCTAAATCCGACAAAGGTATCTTTATCGGATATTCTAGTATAAGCATACAGAGTTTTTAATTTAAAAACTAATACCATCGAAGAAACAATGCATGTTTTATTTGATGAAAATCTCAAAAATTTTGAAGATTCAAATGATGAAGAGGATTTAATCACTCAAAATCAAGAGTCAACTGAAATTAATAATTAAATAATCATCCTAATAAAAGATTAAACTTTTAGAAGATCACCCTATTGAAAATGTACTTGGAGATATGCAATCTGTTGTTAAAACTAGAAATCAACTAAGTCAAATGAGCAATGTAGCTTTTACATCAACTATTGAACCCAAAAATCTAAAAGAAGCATCACTGATGATTCATGGATTTTGGCTATGCAAGAAGAATTAAATCAATGCACTAGAAATGATGTTTGGGGACTTGTTCCTAGACCTGAAAATAAAACTATAATTGGAACTAAACGGGTTTACAAAAATAAAATGAATGAACAAGGAGAGGTTGTTAGAAATAAAGCTCGGTTAGTCGCTCAAGGTTATTGTCAAGAAGAAGGAATAGATTTTGATGAAACCTTTGCTCCTGTAGCAAGATTAGAAGCCATTAGGATTCTACTTGCTTTCGCAAATTATAATAATTTCAAATTATTTCAAATGGGTGTTAAAAGTGCCTTTTTAAATGGATTTGTAAAAAAGGAAGTATATGTTGAACAATCACCACTTTTTGAAAATGAAAAATTACCAAATCATGTTTACAAACTTAAGAAAGCTCTATATGGTCTAAAACAAGCTCCTAGAGCCTGGTATGATAGACTAAGATCTTACTTATTACAATCAAATTTTGAAATGAGTAAAGTAGATAATACTCTTTTTATTAAAAGAAATAAAAATGATATTCAACTAGTATAAGTTTACGTAGATGATAACATTTTTGGATCAACTAATTTTGAAACGAATAAAGAATTTTCTGAAATAATGACAAAAGAGTTTGAGATGAGTCATATGGGTGAATTAAACTTCGTTTTAGGATTACAAATAAAACAATTAGATAATGGTATCTTTATTAGTCAAGAAAAATATGCTAAAGACCTAATCAGTAAATTTGGTTTGACTACTACGAGCGGAAAACCCACTCCCATGGCAACCAATGAGTACCTTAGTAAAGAAGATCTCTCGAAAGATGTAGATCAAAAATTATATAGAGGAATGATTGGATCACCACTCTATATTACTGCTAGTAGAACTGATATCATGCATAGTGTTTGTCTCTGTGCGAGATATCAATCCTAACCTAAAGAGACCCACTTAAAAGCCATAAAATATCATAAGATATGTTAAACACACCTCTGATTATAGCTTATTTTACCCTAAAAATGATTCTTTTGACTTAATATCTTACTGTGATGCTGTTATGCTGGTTATAAATCAGACGGAAAAAGTACAAGTGGAACTTGTCACTTTTTGGGGAATTCTCTAATTTCCTGGTTTAGTAAAAAGCAAAACACAGTTTCTTTATCAACAACTGAAGCAGAATATATTTCTGCTACTTTGGCTTGTTCCCAAGTAATATATATGCAACAAACTTTAAAATATTATGGTTTAAATATCTCAAAATCACCAATTTATTATGATAATACTAGTGCGATAAATTTATCCAAAAATACTACTCAACATGCTCGAACTAAACATATTAATATAAGACATCATTTTCTTAGAGATAATATAAATAAGGAAGTAATTACTCTAGATTATATTAATTCCGAGAATCAAATTACTGATATGTTAACAAAAACCTTAAATGAATCTATATTTACTAAATTAAGAAGAGAATTAGGAACTTGTTCAATATCTGAAATGTAAAAATATAAATAACAAAGTATAATTAAAAATTAAATCAAAATAAACCAAATAGTAAAAATTTCAAGGACCATGTCGACATACAATGATTTTTTATTTTTGAAATTTTTCCCACCAAATTCAAATAATTGGTTATATATTCTTCTTAATTTCAAAATTTTGATCATTTTCTCTATTCTCTTTCTGTTCTAACTTCTGAAATAAATTAAACCACGGCCTCCTCTTCCAAGTCAAACAAAAATTCAACCTTTCCCTTCTCCTACTTCTGGACCGTTTCAACGAACTACGCTCGCTAGAGTGACAAAAATGTTGGATTCTCTGAAGGATGCACTACAATTATTGACTGAAATTCAATTGTTACAACTTAGAATGGCCAAAGAACAAGAGAGGCAAGGCATAATCCTTAGGAATTTGCAAAAATTTCTAATGAACAATCATGCTAATCCAATCTTGATTGACGAAGATTCTTCAGGAGATCAAGCGAAGAAGGGCAGCGAAGAAGAAGAAGAAGCCTTTATGGAAGAAGAGCACGTTGAAGAAAACGACAAAGTCGTTTGCATTGGCGAAGTGTGCTTTGAAAAAAATGGAAATCTTGTCAAACAACGTGGAAATTTCTGTTTCCACTATCCAAATTGTTTGGTTCATAGATCTCCCATTTTCAAGGACACTCATTAGTTTCTTTTCTCTTTTTCCTATTATTGTATGTTCTTTCTTAGTTCTCTATGAAAATGTAAATATAACTATATAATTAATAAATAGTTCATGCTATATATGTGTTCTATTAAAAGTATTATTATATGGATATTTAGTTAGGATAGTTAGTAGTTTAGGACTAAGTTTTAAGTTTTAGAGTTAAGTGTTGATTATTTATGGTAACACTATCATTATAATCACATGTCATAGAGTATTAAATTAAAGGGGAGTTATATAGTTTTGATTTAGTTTTTTTGTTGATGACAAAGGGGGAAAATATAAAATAGGATAGTTAGGCATAGATTAAGGGTGAGTTATTAGTTTTAGGGGGGAGTTATTAGGATATAAGTAATATTTTATAGACAAAGGTTGTCATCATCAAAAAGGAGGAGATTGTTAGTCTTTGAGTTGATGGTTTTGATGACAACAACCTTAGAATAGGATTATAAAATATATATACTAACATTATAGTTTAGAAATATATGTATATGCAGGATTTAACCATGCGGGTACCAAGAATGAAGACTGTACAGTATAAAGACTCAAAATATCAAGATTGAAGACTCATGAGTATCAAGAATATCAAGATTATCAAGAGTTCAAGATTTCAATAATAAGTAATTTAATTAGTAATTTTGTTAAAACTCCTAGGAAAGCACTGGCATCTTAAAATCCAATTTATTCGTGAAATGGAATCCACTTCGAGCCTGTTAAAGCGATGGAACCCTAAGTAGGATGAAACCTACGAATAATCTAGTGGAACATTGTTTTGTATCCGCTAACCTTTTATTCATATGTTTTTACAAAATTATATCCTGTTTTCAAAATGACTTCAAAACCTTCCTTTTAAAGGAATCAAAAACATCTATCCTGATTTTAAATATTTTAGCCTCAAAATAATCTTTATTTTCAAAATCAAATTATCCTTGTTTTTAAACTTTCTTTTAATAATAATATATTTAAGTTTTAAATATTTATACTTAGATTTAAATATAAGATTATAGTAAAATTTCATATACCAAAATATCATTCTTTATACTTATTTATGTATTTTAACTATAGTTAAGTATATTTATAAAGTTTAAAATAGTTTTAATATAAGATATAAGTTATTTTCAAAGAAAAACAAATCACCAAAATTTTCTTTGGGATGTCGACATACCCAAGACACCCATGTCGACAAAGTGGCAGTTGATTTCAAAAATTTGAATTTCAAAAGAAGTGTCTATTTGTCAGATCTCTTCACGAATGGACATGGCTGTTATTCTTCTATAAATATGGGCTGTTTTTAAGGAATTTCTAATCATATATTTTTGGTTTTCACTCCACTTCTTGTTCCATATTTCTTTATACATATTCTTACCATTACTCTGCCGAAATCAACATTGAATCTAACTAGATCATTTCTAGTTTGATTCTCTACCACTATCTTAACAAGATCTCAGTGCTATTCATAGTGATAGACTTCTTTGTAATCAATTTAGCGAGAAAAGGTGTGATTGTAGCCTTGGAAATCAATCAAGCGAGAAAAGGTGTGATTGTGGCCTTGGAAATCAATCAAGTTAGAAAAGGTCTGATTGCAGCATAGGAAATCAATTGGGTGAACTTGTTCCCCGTGAAATCAAGTATCTCTACCCAGAGGATTATGAATATGGAGGGTGTACCTCGTAGCCTTGAAATCGAGGGTGTAATTGTATAGATTGGTTTTGAAAGGAAATCCGTACTTGTGTGCGAGATTGGATGTAGGGTAACTCCAAACCAGTATAAAATCCAATGTGTTCTTTCCTTTATTGCTTTTCTTTATTTCTGCATCTGTGTTTAATTCTGTGATCATATCTGTGTCTGAATATTGCATACATTTGTGTTCAAATTAACAAAAACTCAAAAAGATTTAGTAATTTCTTTAAACACTATTCACCCTCCTCTAGTGTTAATCCTAGCCTTAAGATCTGTATTCCGCATTTCTCACATACTGTATTGTTTCAAAGGGGAAATTTTGAAATAGAAGAAGTATTTTTAAGTTAACTAGTTCGAATGATTTGAAAAAAAACTAAAAAAGGGAAACAGAGGTGTTCAGATGGTAAATACTTAAGTATTTGCCTTTTAGTAAGTGGGTGTATGATACTATTTGGTAGTACCCAGTTCCTTAGTGTAATATAGAGGTTACTCATGCTATATATATATATATATATATATATATATATATATTCAATGGGAAAATCAAATAGTATCACTAAAAAAGGGGTTTTGAAATATAACCAGGTTTTTGGATCTTGAGTTTACACAAGGTAAATAAATTCAAAATAAAAAGGTTCAAACAAGATAATGGTATATACCCACATGACATAGTGGGGTATTATACAAGTTGGTGAATTATGTTGGTTTTATGAAAATATTTTCATAAATAGCAAGGGTTAGTAAAATCGTTAAGTTTTTGGGATGGCTGGTTTCCTTCTTGTTTTAATTAGAATGAAATTTCAAAGTCGAAATTCTTTTAAGAGGGAGAGAATGTAAAGACCCAGAATTTTATCGCTTTGGTTTGTGAATATTTAATCTATTTTAAATATTCAATTAAGGTTTTTAATAATTACGTAACCCTGTTTTAATTCATAAACTAATATTAGAAAATTCATTTTTGGATTCTGTTTACATAAATAGGTAGTTTGATGGAAAAAAGAAAATGTGACCGAAGTCCCCTTTTCAGATTTTTGACTTTTTATCGAGATAAGTTGTAAAAAGTTGAAATACCTTTATTTATACTTCAAAAACAACATTTTTAAAGTGTACAAAGGGAACATATTAAATTGAAATGTATAAAAATCAAATTAAATAGTAATAAAGGAATAAAATATATTAAATTTAAAAGTGAAAAGATAGATTTGAGATTGAAAGATAGCTTGAGTGTTGAGATGAAGGAAAAGGACTTAAGCTTTGGAAACGTACATGGAAACACTCCTAAACCCAAAATATATTCAAATGGATGACATTTGGGTGAATTGTGAAATGATGTTGGAGTTGAATTTTTGATTAAAGGTCATTTTTCTCTTTCGCTTATTTTATTTTGTTTTATTTTCATCTTATATATATGCACCTACGTTTCATTTATATATTTCATTTTTTTCTTTATCTTAATAGTTCTTAATTCCATGTTCATCACTTCCTTTCATTTATGAAAATGCATCTTTTAGTTCGAAACTTTATCACTTCACTCATTTTCCCTCCTCACTCTCTTCATTTATTTTGTTTCTTCAATTCCTGTGTAGCTCAAAACTATGAAAAACAAATACTATCCTCCTCTTCAGAAATCTCTAACTCCTATTCTATTCACTTGCAGCAAATTGTTTCAACGTGAAGTTGTTGGTTTAGGTCCATATTATTTTCTAAAAATAGCCAGGAGTGATTTCGTCGAATAGGATAGCAGATATGGGCTAAAACAGTCAATGGTCTAATATTGTTGGTTTTTCGTCTAACTCAAATCGAAAAATGGAGAGCATGGATAGGTTCGTATGGTCAAAGTGGGATTTTTATTGGAGATTGTGGAATTTTTGGTGAAGGGGTTTGGCGTAGAGGATGAGTTAAAAAAAAATGGTTCAAAAATTAAATTTCGGCGACATAGGTGGCTTGAGGGTTGCCGATGGTAACTGGAGGTGGCTTGGGTAATGGTAGAGTTATGGTGGTGATCGCAGGGAGTCAGGTGGTCGGAGTTGATGGATTGAGCTTAAAGTAGATTTTCCATTAAATTGAGTTTTTGGTTCGGAAATTGATGTCGTGGCGGTGATGGGCGGAGGCTTTGAGTTGATCGTGAATGGGCTTGGAGGTAGGTACAGGTGTTGGGGAGCTATTGGTAATGGCCTCTTGGTCCGAAGGCGGTCGAAGCGGCAGTGGTTGGTGAAGAAATGAATCTGGAGCGTATTCGAATGGGGGGTTTCTCAATCAAATTTTGATCTAGGTGACATTGGTCAAGGTGGTGGGGTGCATTATGATGATCTCGATAGGGGACTTTTTTTGGTGAGTTGGATTTGGCGATGGGCGGTCGAAGCTCTGTGCACTTGCGCGCCTGCATGTTAGTGCACTGGATTTTTGGTTCCAAGCGAGCAAAATTGCGAAATGGGATATGTTTTGGAAAGAAGCTGTAGCTTTGGTTTGGATGCAGGTCGATAGGCTTTTGGCCTAAATGTGGTGTGAGCAACTTAATTTTATTGTTTTACTTATAAAAATTTAGTTGTTATCTTTAAGATCCATAATTATTCGTTCGGAATCTGATTAACCTATGAAGTTTTGCGTTAGGCTCATATGACGAGTACAATGCTTTGGTATAAATTATTGTTAGTTTTATTGTAGTATAATTTGATGGAAAGTTAGTATTGACTGGTTTTAATTACGTTATATTAAAAAATAACGTAGCAAAATTAGTTATACTCCATTGGTGATATCTATTTGGCCAAATGGAAACATTGATTTGTAAATTTAAATTGAATAGATTATTCAGGACATCTATTGAGCATAATAAAATACTGTTTTGCCATTGATAAATTATATAGATTATTGATGACAGCTGATAAAATACAGTTCTGCTATTAGTAAATTGTATATTATTTATGACAGTCGTTTTGTAGAACAAATCCTCGTTTTGCTATTATACTTATTCGGAAACTTTTTTATGTGAGTTAATTAATGCGTGAATAAATTAATATTGAGAAAAAATGATGTGTTAACTACTGATGGTCAACTGTGGATTTGATTTGCATATATATTGCTTATGTAAATATCAATAATATGACTTGGAAAAGTCAAATTGAAATAAAAGGGTAGTTTTCCTAAGTACCATTGGGTCGCTAATTCTCTTTTCTGAATTTGTAAAGGTTAAGGATTTTAAAGCAACTAAAATTTTATAACAAGTTGAGGTCAAGTGATTTTTCTTAATTATAAATGATTTTAAATTTTTATTATAAATGATGTTTAAATTTTTAACTATATTGATAATTTTTGAAAATAGCGTAGATTGGTGTTAAATCTATATAAGGTTTGTAAAAAAAATGAGTTTTGGATATATAAAAGGGTTTTTATAAAAAGATATATAAAAGACGTTTGTAAAGGTGTTTGATAAGGGAGGTTTTTAAACTAGTTTATAAATGAAGAGGGATTTCATAAATCATTTTAGATATCTATAAAGGAAGTTTTATAAATTAATTTGGAGATTTATAAAAGAATTTGTAAATATGAAATGGGATTATAAAAAATAAATTTTATAAAAGGAATGAGACTTGATTTTTGATAAAAAAATCCTTGTTAATATGGTGGTATCGAAACATTCTTTTCATACTTCACACTGAAGGATGGATAGTTTGGTTTAAAGTAAGAAATGTTTAAGTAATATTTTTTCGGCCCATTTAAATATGAATTGGGAAAAAAGAAATCTCCCATAAGTTTTTTAATATACTTATATCGTTGACATAAGTATATGGTTTTAATTTCTAAGTGTTGAAAGTATAATGTTTCATTGATATACATTTACCCGTGAGATAAGTATATGATGTTTTCCAAATATTGAAAAAATATAAGGGGTTTGTGTGTATATATATTTTCGAAAGGTATTTTAAAATCAAATGATTGAAAGGGGTTTTAATTAATGAAAGATCGATAAATAGAGGGTTAGTGGATCCCATATAGAATTAAACCTATGTTTGATTGTTCGTTTATCTCATAGTTAAATAACCGACCGTCAAATCTTGACTAATACTTTGGAAATATCTAGGAGAAACACTAGGATTATCTGACATAGTCATCTTTGATAATGTTGTACTATGCGTATAAAAATCGTTTTGTTCTCCTAAGGAAAATGATAAGAAAATCTGTCAACTTAAATGGTGAAGAGGCGATCTCTACTCTTATGCATTGTTTGATTATTTCCACAAGAACCAAGGTTGAGTTTACCGGAACTATTGTAGTCGGTTCAGAGAGATCGGAATTGGATATATTATTCAAAAATCACTTCTAACCACCTCAACTCTAACCAGCATTAGTGTTCAAATCGGAGATGTCTTAAAGATGATCGAAAACAGAGATTTTTGACGTGCAAGGGCTACTTGGTACTAATCCTGAGGGTGATTCAAAAATGGATGTGGTAGAAGTAGCATCTTCGATTTTGTTCAGTCCCAAAACAAACTTGTAAGGACGAATGTGGGCATTGCGCTGTTATCTGGAGGGCATTATTAGCATTCCAAATAGGATTTTCCATAAAAGGTAAACATAGCCTCAGGCTTCACAACTGGTAAACGACTAAAGCATGAACGTGCCGCAAGGCTATGTGAGTCACCCCATTATGGTATGATCATCACCTATATTTAGATCGACATTTATTTATGGACTACGTATGTTTGTGGCCACGAAGATGGTTTGTAAGGGACAACTAAGGGGTGATCATATTCAGTACTATCCAGGAAGAAGTAGGCCGATCTTGAGTAGTAAAGGTGCAAATTAAGGTAGCATCGGTATATTTTCTCTAGAGGTGTACTGTACGGAAGGTAGAACCTTACCTTGTTGGAATCCGTTCTCTAATAAGTGCCTACGAATTTAGTTGTGTACCTATTATGTTGGAATTTAATTAGTATAATAGTTTCTAAATATTTATTTTACCCTAGGCATTATTATAATATCACAAGATTTTCTTTAAAAGGATTTGGATTTCATAAGGTAAAAACATATCCATGTTTATATGTGGCATGGTCTTGCAAGATACCTTTATTTTTGAAAGGCTTAATAACATTAAGCAATCCATTTAATTATGTTTCTGACGCTAATTTCTGGTAAGAACCCAAAATTCAAGCTATAATAATTAATTACCGAATTAATTAAATAATAAAATAAGTCTGTTATATTTTCAAAATTGGACCATGGAAGTTGCACCATTGTGTCCGTGGCGATTTTCTGATCAATTTCCATATATAGTTTGTCAAAATCCAAGCTAAAACGAAGAAGTTACAAAATAAACAAGAAAACAAAGAAAAATGAAAAGAAAATAACATAGGTCAGGTCGACCCTAGGGTCGACTCCTAATGTGTCTGGGTCGACTAGAGGTCGACCAAACACATGAAAGGGTCGACCTACATGTCGACCCGCCTCAGTATATGGACATTGTTTCGTCCAGATTACAATATGACGTGTTATGTCATTTCTACTTCATCCTGTGCGTTCATGCTTCCATCCGACGGTTCTCATCGAGCCTATGACATGTTTGCACCAGATTTAAACCTCAAATGCAACAGTTTGAGATCCATAATTAACACTATAAATAAGACCCTAGGTCAAGCTATTTTTCTTATTCAGATTTTCTCCATCTGGGTTCATTGCCTGAGGCTGGACCCTAAAAGGAATATTTTTCCAAGGAGAAGATTTTTTAATTAAAGTATTTTATACCCTAGAAGTGGATCCGTGAAGGCCAAGGAAAAGAGCTGAGGACCACAGGTGAGTGTTGAAGTAATTATTCTAGATTTTTAAGTAATTTAAAATAACAAGGTTCTCAATAGTTGTAGTTTTTCTGCAATTTTGAGACTGCTTTTACATAAGTTGTTTACAGTTAACTTTTGAAGTTCTTTTCAGTCTATTTTATTCAGCTATTTTTTTAGCTATTTTATTCATTTATTTACAGTTGTATATTATTATTTACAATTATTTGTATTTTATTTATATCCGTTTTACATTAGAATTTAGTCTGTAAATATCAGTTTTTTATTCCTTTTTACGCGAATAAGATAATAAAAAGAGAATAATTTGCTAATATGCACTAAAATATAAAAACATTAAATTTACCGAAAATAGAAGTAAAATAAGAAGAACTGTGATAAAAGGAATATAGACTGAAATAGACAAATTTGAGACATTTGCAAACAAGTTTATAACTAGTAGTTATAACTAAAAAGTCAGAATAAAAGAACAATTATAACATAGGTTATCATTAAGTAGAAATAACAAAGATAGGCTTATTTTAAGACTTATATTAAGTTAATATGCAAATATAGTAGAAATAACAGAAGAGGCTTATTTCAAAAACTTACACTAAGTTAATAAGTAAAGATAGAAATAGGGCCCACATCTATAGCACTCCCTTTAAGACTAGGACTGATGGTCTCACAACAGATTACGTGAGTCTGGGCAGAACCCTTTTAGACTAGGACTGATGGTCTCACAGTAGTTAGTTAAGGCTGGGACCCAGGGTAAATAAGTGGCCAATAGATAGAAGCTCAAATCGGGGGATTTGGACGAGGGGCGCAACTACATTTTATTTGATAGGACTCATACCAATAGCAT
Source organism: Allium cepa (assembly GCA_030765085.1). Taxonomy (NCBI): domain Eukaryota; kingdom Viridiplantae; phylum Streptophyta; class Magnoliopsida; order Asparagales; family Amaryllidaceae; genus Allium; species Allium cepa. The sequence goes on along the minus strand of CM060940.1, from coordinate 543,126,639 downwards.
CCCCTTTTCATACTAGCAATGATGGTCTCACAACACACGTAGGTGAGGTTAGGCAGGACCCGTTTAGGCTAGGATTGATGATCTCATAATAGATTAGGTGAGGCTAGGCACGCTTATGCAGCCTAGGGTTTGTAAGAGGTCACAAGAGGGGGCGACAGTGTATGTACCACGATGACCGTGTGTGCGGCATTGAGCAGGGTAAATAATTTGCTACTGCATTCATAGCTCTAAACATGTGTCCTTTTGCTGTGGGACCCACAGAATGAGACTAGCTCATATGGCACAACAGAGATAGAAGGCCGATCAATGGGTAGAATTAGGATTTCAGCTTAATTAAAATAGGATTAGGATTTCAGCATAACCAAAGCAGCAATTTAAGACAAGTGCAAACAATCCAAGCAAACAATCACAATCAAAGCAAACAGTTATATAGTATTTTATCTCAGTTTTATCTTTCCTTTATTTCCTTTTATAATTGAACCGTTGCTAAGTGTATTATCTGTATCTTGCTTAAAAATACTAGTAGTTACTTTCACTCACTAGACTTTTAGTCTGACCCACTTCTCTATTTTCCCTTTTGGCCCCATAGACCAGCAGAGGCAGGGACGGTAGATTTCGGATTTTCTTGGAGATTTAGCCGCGGAGTTTTTCTTCATGTATTCTTCTTCTTTTCAGTTTTTATTCCACTTGGACTTAATGTAGTAGTAATATTTGTGAGGGATGATTTTGTACTCTGATATTGTGATTGGGATAGTATTTTTCATGAGACATATTTATTTGGTATTTTGGTTATGACTTATTTTATGAAGTTTAATTTTTAAATGAGTTACTGTTTAAATGTTTTCGCTATTTTATTTATTTATCTTGTGAATCTTATCTTTGTAAAGTTTTAGCTATACCTACAATGCATCACATTTTTTTGTGTGCCCTTTTTGGGTATACTAAGGGATGTGGTGTGTTTCACTTGGTATCTGAGCCAGGTTACAGGATTCCTAAATTTTTTTAAAAAGTAAAGTATTTTCCAAAAAGTAACTTTTTTTTAAAAGTAGCATATCTTCAAACTATAAGTATTTTCAGAAAGAAACTCTTATTATAGAAATGGGTTTCAAGTATAATAGCTTTTATAAAAAACCCCTCAAAGTCTAGTTCAACCTTATTTCAATCCTTTCGAACCTAAATTTTCTTTGCATAGCACGGCTGACTGGTTCCGTAAAGATACGGTACCAGAGGTAAAAAAGCAAGCGCCCATTATAGCAATAACAGGTGGAGATCACATTAATCCACCTACAGCAGCCGAATTTTCTAAGCTATGCAAGGACTTCGCTAGTCTAGGAGGTAAGACGTCTTCTGGCACAGAGGATTTCAATGAGGCACGAGTGAGGTTGGAGGATACAGAGAAAATGCTTAGACTATTAAGATTGGAGGACCAACAGAAAGTTTAGTCTGCATCTTGGCAGCAGAAGGGAGAGCTTAAAGGGATTCCTAAGTCAAAAAGCTCTAAGAAGCCATGGTGGAAGAACAAAAAGGATATGGACAAGAGGAAAAAAGGAGGACCTCAGAAGCGGATCAAGAAAAGCAGGAAATGTCATAGCTGTGGATTGGTTGGTCATTACGCAAGAGACTGTAAGAATAAAATGATGAAGTGGAGGTGTTTCAACCGTGGGCAGCCTGCTCACCTTCGTATAGCTTGTCCTTATAGGATGAGGCAAAGAGTCGGCGCGCTTACAGTGCAAGTATAGGCTTTGGATGCAACACCTTTTAGTAGTGGACCAGATTGAGGTAGGAAAGTCACTATAGAAGGTTTGATCTCTATTTCGGATTTTCCTATTCGGAATCTTTCATTTCTAGTTCTTTGGTTGATTTTTTGCACTTAGATATCTCTTTTGTAGTAGGCCCCATAGTTGTTTCAATCCTCATAGGAGGATCGACATGTTTATTCATGATTTATAGGTGTTCGATAATTTTTATGCCAGGCGTAGAGTTTGATTGTGATGCTTATGTACTGGGATTTTCAGACTATGTGATGGTTTTGGGATGGATTGAGTATCCACTTATGGAGCGATATTGGACTGCGAGAGGAGAGTCATTAGACTAGAGACATGTAGCAGTAGGACTCTCGAGGTTTCTTATGACCCATAGGAGTCGGTCATGTTAGCTTCCTTTATTCCCTTGATTCGTCATTAGGAGAGCTAGATTCCACTCCATTCGTTAGAGATTTCCCAAACATTTTTGAAGAGGTTAGAGGACTACCCCCTAAGAGATAGATCGAATTTAGGATCTATCTTAATGACAATGCTAAGATAGTGGCATTGCTCGTGAGACACATGTCTCATAGGGAGAGAAAGGAGTTAAGTAAGCAGATCGATAAGCTATTGGAGAAAGGCTTCAACAGAAGGAGCATATCTGGGTGGGGAGCGCTTGTCGTCTTTGCTATAAACGTGAATGGTTCCCTTCGACTTTGCATAGACTATAGAGAATTGAATAAGCTCACGAAGAAGAATCGTTACCCACTTCCTATGATAGATGATCTTTTCGATCATCTGGTTGGCTCTTCAGTGTTTTCTCAGCTTGATTTGGCCATTGAATTTCATTAGCTAAGGGTCACTGACGATAGCATTGTTAAGACAGCATTTAGGACAACCGACAAATTCATTTAGTAATTGATAATGCACTTTGGGCTAACCAACGTCCAAGTTTATTTTTGTAGATTTGATGAGCCGTGTTTTTCGCGATGTCCTAAATAATTTCGTAGTAGTGTTCGTGGATGACATTTTAGCGTTTTCCAAGAGTATGGAAAAGCATGTTATTCATTTAGAGGAGGTTCTTTGTACACTTCGCGTTCATCAGTTGAAGGCAAAATTATTGAAGTGTCACTTTTGGCGTAAGGAAGTACGTTTCTTGGGACATAGAGAAGGTCTACACATGGAAAGTGTTTCAGAAGTGGTTTTGTACATTTAGGTTCGGATTGTGGAAATTCGAAGAGTGATAGGCAATGATTGGAGATGTACAGTAGATTCAGTTGGAAAAAAGAGGAAAGCCTATGTGTAAATGATTGCAAAAATTATAATTGTTTCAGATAAGTGGATTTAACGGTAGTGCCTTAGAATAAATGTGAGCATAAAGGAGAAATAGAAATAAAATACTTTAGTAAGGAAATGAGATTTCCAAGGTTTGGGAAGGGTACTCTTAGGGTAGTAAGAAGGAAATCTACGCCCAATAAAATGAAATCATAAGAGTTGAAAAGTTGAAAAATATAATTGTTAATATTTTCGAGGATGTAAATATTGGATTTTTGAAAAAAAAATGGTACAAAATTCAATTTGGTTTTTATATGATTTAAATTTTGTTAAAAATGAAATTCTTTTTGAAGAACTATAGGCCATATATATATAGCTCGCTAGTTTCTTTGGAGGTAAACAAAGATTTTAAAAACCTAGAGTGCATTAAGTATCAAAAACGTAGTTTGCAACATTTATTGTTGTAATATGTGATATCGTGGAAAATAAAGGGGGCATAGCCTATAACACTATTATTATAGTAGGTGACTCCCAAGGAAAATGTTTTTACATAATATACGAGATTTATTAGTATTTATTTTAATTAAATCCATACACTAGTATTTTTAGGTCGTAGTAACAGTGTTTTACGTAATATCTGTTTTTACCCAAATAAAAATGTGTTTTGAAGATAATTTCTAAGTAGAGAAATAAAGTGATTTGTCAGTATACTTATTTAAATAAGTATGAAGAAATGTTTTCTAGTTATGACAATATTAAAACAGTTTTGAAAATGAGTTCTTTTGAAAAAAAGGATGCAAGTTAAATATTAGGAAATTAATAAATTTCATAGAAATTGTCTATCGTAAGAGAATATTGATTAAACATACTTTAGTCTATTGGTATGAAATGAATAATGATAAAATTTTCTATGAAACCAAATCACAAATAAAGATGTTTTGTGCAAGTTATAAGGAATACGTGAAAGAGATGTACAAGGTATGAGAAGCACCCTATTTTGTATAGCCTATTTCGAAAGATATAAAATAAGTTCCTTGTAATTTCACATAAACACGAAGTCCTATTTTAAAGGAATCATAGAAGGTTTAAGCGTTAATAGTTTCTCACAAGAGAAAGTAGTTCCAATACATTAAGGTATAGAACCATTAAATGTAACAATTAAAGACAGTGTTAGTTAGGAGAGATATAATAGAGTGCCTTAGTAGAAAAAGCTAAGCAATGGAAATTTTATATATTTTTTCCATTGATTATGTGCATTAGTTGCTTGCCTTTGTAGAAAGTCCCGATTTGTAGTAAGTTAGAAAACTCCTCCAAGGCTAGGTAATTGAAAAGTTAAGGGGTTTTCATAAAATAATTCTTCTTATCTACTCCAGTTTTTGCAAAATTGGAAATCTATGAAAATAAGATGTTTTGAAAACATGTGAGGATATTGGTCTGGTGAAAAAGTAAATAAGTTTTTGAAGCGAAAAACTTAGTAACAGTTAAATTTAAAAATCCCAATTTTTATAGAAAGGTGTAAAGGTCTTTAAAAGAAAAAGAGGAATAAATTTTGAACTTAGAATTTGCAAGTTTCCCCCGCTAGGTTTTGGGAAATATCGTAAATTCAAAAGGCTGTAAGGATGCAAGTCTAGAAAGATAAAATGTTAAGTAACCAAGTACCTTTGAGTTTAATAGAAATTTGAAAATAACACCTTTAAAGGCAAAAATTGGGACTTGATGTTTTAAAAGTTTAGAAGCTTTAGTTTTTGAAATGAAATGATAAATACCAAACCAAATTTTTAAATGTGGAGTAGATAGGAATCATTTCCTAGTATGACGGAAAAAGTGTAAGGCTATGTAGGAGATAACAGTGATTACTTTTAGAAGTAATAATAGAAGTTTCCGTAAAGTATTTAGGACACTAGTGGGAACCTAGGAATGTTGCTTCATGTGGGTGGACTATATAGTAAGGTGATTTTAGTAAGATAGTAAGACACATGTGGTTGAGGATGTGTGTTGTTAATTTTGGAGGAACTTGGAAGGAGCATCTTCCTTTAGTGGAATTCGCGTATAATAAGGGATTTCAAGCTAGAATTGGAATAGGACCTTTCGAAGCTCTTTATGGAAGACTGTGTAAGTTGCCTTTGTGTTGGTTAGAGTCTACTGATAGATTTCTACTTGTTCCCGACTTAGTTAGAGAGACTTCGGAGAAGGTTGATTTGATTAGGAGAAATTACGTACCTCTTATCCATATCTCTTTGATAATAAATTTTAAATTTTCTATTTCCATCTTTAGTTTTGAATAGGTTCTTCCCTTTATTATCCTATGGGAGGATAGATCTTAGGATTTAACCTATGGATGTAGGATTTGATGCAAACATGTTGTTAGAACATGTTATGTACAATGGATGCTAGTGGTTGCAAGTGTTTGCTAGTGGATGCTAATGGACATATATACTAACACTAGGTACTATTATCTCTTAAGGATCGGCTTAACTCCATCACTAGAGCATATCAGTTATTGTTAGGAAACTTGCATTCATTTAGGTACATGGTATAGACATGATTGCATGAAAGGAGGTCGATTGGATCAGTAGACCGCCTAATCTTTCGCATTCGTAAGGACATTGACGCTACACTATTTGCATATATATATATATATATATCATAAATTCTATTAGAAAAGCTTAAGAACGATGGAAGTAATGGATGAAGGTTGAGCAGATGGTTATAGAATTTGAATAAAAATACTTATCTCATTCTTCTATCCTTGGATATTTCGGGGACGAAATCCTTTATGGAGGAGAGAATGTAACCACCCAAAATTCAAGCTATAATAATTAATTAATGAATTAATTGAAAAATAAAATAAGCTTGTGAAATTCTCAGAATTGGACCATGGGAGATGAGCGATTGCATCCGTGGTAATTTTCTGATCATTTCCAGATATAGTTTGTCAAAATCCGAGCTAAAACGAAGAAGTTACAAAATAAACAAGAAAACAAAGAAAAAGGAAAAAAATAACATAGGTCAGGTCGACCCTAAGGTTGACCCCTAATGCGTCTAGGTTGATCTATAGGTCGCCCTAACACATGCAAGGGTCGACCTGCATGTCGACCGGCCTCAGTATATAGACGTTGTTTCGTCCAGATCACAATATGACTTTTTTTTTCCATTTCTACTTCATCTTGTGCGTTCTTGCTTCCATCCAACGATTCTCATCGAGCCTTTGATGTGGTTGCACCATGTTTAATCCTAAAATCCAATGATTCGATATCCACAAGTAACACTGTATATAAGACCCTAGGCCTAGCTATTTTTCTCATTCAGATTTTCTCCATCTGGGTTCATTGCCTGAGGCTCGACTCTAAAAGGAATATTTTTCAAAGGAGAGTAACTTTTTAATTAAAATATTTTATACCTTAGAAGTGGATCTAGAAAGGCCAAGGAAAAGAGATAAGGACCACAGGTGAGTGTTCGAGTAATTATTTTATATTTTTAAGTAATTTAAAATAATAGAGTTCTCAATATTTGTAGTTTTTTTTGCAATTTTGAGACCGCTTTTAAATAAAGTGTTTACAGTTAATTCTTTAAAGTTTTTTCAGTCCATTTTATTTAGCTATTTTTGTTTAGCTATTTTATACATTTATTTACGGTTATTTACTGTCATTTACAGTTATTTGTATTTTTTTTACATCCATTTTATGTTAGAACTAGTATAAAACACACGTACGTGCATCTAATAGTTGAAGATATTTAATTTTTATGTAATAAAAAAATTAATGAATAGATATATGTTATAAATGCAAAACCTTTGGTTGTCATAACACTTTTATTTGAAGCAATTTTGTTGATGACATTGGTGGCAAATTAATAGAAAAATTCTATTAATGGGTGGTTGTGTAAGATCCCGCCTTTTTGTACGCTTTAAATCGATGATAAACCACACATGTCAGACTCAAATCATACAAAAGAGCGGATTGTTATTGGGGTGAATAAGAAAAGCAGAGAAAGAAATAAAACAAAACAGAATCTCACAGCGGAACGACAAAATATAATAATCAAATAACAATTCATGAAACTATTTTACAAAAACATTTGATTATACTTATATAACACAGATCAGAGTTACACATACCAGAGAATAATAAATAATGCATCGGAATACATGATGCAGTGAAATATGATAAATAATGATAATACAATCTTCGTCTTTGTCCTCCAGCAATAGGGTCTTCAAATCCTGAAATGCTCAGGCTGACCCGAGCGAATTGAAAAGACAAAACACTCGAGTCAGAACTAAAGATCTTATGTAAGTTAAATCAACGGTAAATAATATGAGTGGAACGGCGTCAGAGATGTTTATGGGATTTGACATCTCCTATCCAGTGTCTAACGTGAGTGCAGTAACTTAAAAGATGCTCGGGATTCACATCTCTTAAGAATCCGTTAAACTATTTACTATGTTATTTCACTATTATAATAATGTCTAATAGTAAAATAAACTTACTTTAAAATAGCATCAAGGAGTGACCCAATATTCCCCTTAACACGTAATAGTGCCAGTAGTCTATACAGTACATGCATATCTCCTGATCAGGAGACTATGAGAAGATACTCCAAAGGTACGACACAAATCAAACTCATACAAGACGCGCTAGGGTAGGTGATACGGCACACAAGGCAATTCTAGGGTAGATATACCAATTACGCACACGGGCTATTGGTAACGCATAGCAGCTACTACTGCCCACCTCGAGCCACACCCCCAAATCAAAACTCAAAAGTGGTCGCCAAATAAATCTCAAAATTATAATATAATATAGAAGGAGTGTGTCTGATAAGAGGGCTACCTCCTTGGCCCGAGATCGCTCCTGTTTTAGCCACCTTATGCCAATTCATTAGAGTCGGGTCCACGTATATACCTTAATAGAACGTCGCCACCATCCTACTTCATTCTGAAATCTCCACCGCGTACACGGTTGTTAAAGTGGTTTTCGAAGTTAGCGGAGAGTATGACAACTTCCGTTTCCGGTCTCTTTAACAACCAAATGTTATTATAACACCGCGGTCATTTCAAAATAATTTATACTTCACAACCAGAAAATAATATCCATTTCAAAACCATATAAATACGATGTCGTTTCCATTTCAAAAACCAAACCAATATGATATCGTTTTTATTAAAACCCAAATCAATATAATATCATTTTTAATTCAAATATATCCTTTCCAAAAATCATAGCACTTTCAACGTTATAACACTTCGAAATCAAAACACTTGAAATATAACACTTTCAAATCATAATACTTTGAAACTCATAACTCTGAAACATAACTTCCACCACTTAAATGGTTTACATATTAAATTACTTTATATAATAAAATAGCTTCCTCAATTTCACAAATCAATTCCAAAACAACTCGAATTTCTACATTTTATATTTAACCAAATCCAAAATCATAAACTTCAATTCAATTCAGTTTTCGAATAAACTATTCCAAATTATATCGATTTCAAAACAGCTTTGACCCATAGAATAAACCATTTCAAATTCAATATATTTCAAACTTTAAGTATTCAGCAATTTCAAAACTAATTTTGGTAATTTCATATATAAATATCCAGTTCAATTTTCTATTTTTTTGTTTTGAAATTTTTTACTTAATAAATCCATATCATTTAAAGAAAACCCAAATTACGAATAACTAAATATTTCCTTCAATTTATTTATACCTAAAATACTCATTTAATTCACCTTAACCCAAAAATCAAGTTATAAAATCATACCCTTTAAAATTTCCAATTTAATAAATTTCACACCAACTTATTTGAGTTTAATTCTTAAATAAATTCAATATCAAATAAATCTCCAATTTATCTTCCAACTTTAATTTTATTTAAATCATTATAAACTCTGTATTTTAAATACTTAACCATATTATCTTCAATAAAAATCAAACTTATTATTAAACTTATTCCATATTAAAACAAATTATATGTAGTGACCCGACTTTCTATCACCAGAAAGTCGCATCACTATTTAAGGAAGAAAGAGAGAGAAGAAAAAAAGAAAGAAAAGAAAGAAAACAACACATCAGAATCTCACAGCGGAACGAATGAAATATAATATATAACAATATATATAGTATCATATACATCAAAGTACACAACTTTACATCTAAATTTAGACAGTTATAACATTTCTGTCTAATGTACAATACAAGAACGACTATACAGAAAAACACACAGCGGAAACTCTATCTATATATTTACATGCTGAAGCCTCCTAAAGAAATGGATAAGCCTTCACTACCTGCTTGGTCTGCCGATAGTAGAATCCCAAAGATTTTTGAATCATCGAAGAAACAGATCCACACTGCTGTTTCTAAACTTCACTTCAATGATACTGCTAAGCCAAAAGATCATCCTTAACCCAAAAGCTTCTTGAAACTCCAAAACTATCTCCCAGTTCCACTAAATATCCTTGAGACGAGTAGACATCTCCTCAAGAAACTCGGCTCCAAACTAACACCAACCACTTGTTCTTCTTAAGGGAAAACATATGAGACCATGTCCGAAATGAGGTAATTCATCGACCTTAGCCTCATACTTCAATATAGATAAGACTCCCTTACTTAAGATCCAAAAAATCCCTAAATATCCGAATCTTCACTGCAGTAAGCATCACAGTTCCTTCAACACTATCTAAATCTTGCTCCAGAAGAACATCTTCAGAACCATCTATGGATACTGCATCCCATCACACAGCTATTCCTTCCTGAAGTCACCAAGATACCATCACCTATTTCTGCTCAGCTGACAGATACAACTCTTGGAAATCCTGCTCACTCGAGAGCAAAACAACCTCACACTCCAAGATTATACTCCAATTCTTAAAAATACTTCCTCTGGGATCAATGAAATCCTTCCACCAATCTTCAAAGCTTATTCAAGACGGTATTAGGTCTACAATCTCGACAAACACACCTCCAACCACAACATATGAGCCTCTACCAATAGTGGTAGTCGTGTTCCATACACTCCTACCTTATCTACCTCTATAGCCTATGTTGGAAAATCCGAACAGATAACCCAACAGATTAGGTAGATATATAAACACACACACACACACACACACACACACACACACACATATATATATATCTATAACAAGTACGCTCTCTAAAGATAGACACCACTCCAAAGCCTAGGTATTCACTCAACCTAACGCTCTGATACCAAATGTAGCGACCCGACTTTCTATCACCAGAAAGTCGCATCACTATTTAAGAAAGTAAGAGATAGAAGAAGAAAAGAAAGAAAAGAAAGAAAACAACACATCAGAATCTCACAGCGGAACGAATGAAATATAATATATAACAATATATATAGTATCATATACATCAGAGTACACAACTTTATATCTAAATTTAGACAGTTATAACATTTCTGTCTAATATACAATACAAGAACAACTATACAGAATAACACACAACGGAAACTCTATCTATATCTACATGCCGAAGCCTCCTACTCCAAAGCTCCTCCAGAATTCGTCAAGGATACCTGAATCACTTGACTACTCATACATAATATGAGTACCCAAGAGTTTAATAAAACAGAAAATAAACACTCGGGTCAGACAGGGGTCTGGTGTTAGTAAACGGTTTAAGATTGCTTAACTTTAGAAAATCCTTTAAAAAGAAAGGTATTACGTAAGACTTCCCACACATAAACATGGAAAAGTTTTTACCTTATGCTAACCAAAACATTTGATAGGAAATCCAGTGATATTATAATAGTGTCTAGGGTTTTCAAGTAAATATGAAATAGCCAAAATTGTTACATGATTAAATTCCAGCTACTAACCACAAAAGTGGGTTATACAAACGAAACCGTAGGGTCTCGTAGGAAGAATGAGTTTCCAACAATGGCAGGGCTACTAGGGTATGGCCCGTCACAATACGTGGCCTAGATCACCGTACCGGGGAGCCACCCTAACTCCCCTGCAACACAAGGCCAGGACCATTCCTTACTGAACAATCCCGAACAAGACCACCCCGCAGTTGGCTGCAGACCAACTGCCCGCAAAGCCGAAATAAAAAGGGACATCTAGACAGGGATGTATCTCGCTCTCCAGTGGGAGCTACCCACAAAGCCTTGCTGCACCTCCCCTGTTTTACCCATCCCCGGTTGATGAGGCATGAGGCTGCGATTACCTTTGTAGGACACATTTATCTTAGAATGCTCATCGTCCACCTGACAATGTTCTGAAAGCATTCAATCCATACAAGTCAGTTCCGGTTTCGAACGGAACCGAAGGCACTATCTTATTGCACTCATTTTGGAATCACCCTCAGAGTCAACAACCATAGCCCTTGTACTTTGAATCACCATCTCGAACCTATAAGTACTATTCCGTCAACTCATCGCGGAATCACCCACAGAGTTATACCGACGTGTAGTCCTTACACCTCGAGTCTTCACTTGCACTCCACTTGGATTCACATCCTAACGTTTATTTTGGATCGGTGTGGTTTTCGGATATCCAAATATGGAAACCCGATCCCGGTCTCACCGAAACCAAATGTCATTTTAATGTCCAAGTTGTACTTAAGGGATTTAAACAACAGATATTCAGAATATCATTTAACATAAATGGATGATTCATAACACAGATAGATATTCCATTATTATCACATTCATCCACACATATCACAAAGCAACATATATATCGCATCTCAGATATATCACATTCATATCATCACATATCAACCAATGACATACGATATCATCCAATATCATTACTTCATCCCAAGATACTTATCAACCAATCATCCATAACAGATTTAATCCAAACCTAATTAATTTAATTCATCCTTAATTAAATTAATTCTTATTTATTACTTGGATTATCATCAATCCAACTTACCATTCATTAATTGATTACAAATTAATCACTAAACATCACTTAATTATTTATCTTAATTAATCTCCCTTGATTAATTATCTCTTAATTACCTTGAGTAATTATTCCTTAATTACAATATTAATTACCATCTTGATTAATTACTTCTTAATTATCCAAGTAATTATCTTCTTAATTACCCTTTAAAATTAATCACACTTGATTAATAATTATTTAATTATCTTGATAATTATCCCTTAATTATCCTTTAATTAATCACACCTGATTAATCACCTTTTATTAATTAATCATACTTGATTAATTACTTTTAATTAATCACCTTTGATTAATTACCTTTAATTACATTTAGTAATTAAAACTTAATTATAAATTAATTATCCTTAAATTATTAATTATTAATTAATTAGTTATTTACATTAATTAATGATTACTTCATTAATTAAACTTCTTTTTAATTAATTACTTTAATAAGTAATTAATCACATAATTAATTACTCTTAATCCTTTTATTAATTAACCATTAATTAAATAATTTAAACCTTTAATTAATTTTATTAATTAATTCCTTAATTAATAACTCAAGTGTTTAATCCTTAATCAAATCCACTAAATTACTTTTATAAGTAATTATCTTTTACTTAATTACTTCTAGTAATTAACCACTTAATTACTTTACCCAGTAATTATACTTAATCAACTCCAAAGGTATTATCCTTAAATTAATCACTAATTAACTACTTAAATAATTACTCTACTTAATCATTTAAATTTAATTAAATGATTCTTAAATTCTTATATTATAAAAAAAATTAATTAAGAAAACATTATCTTAATTAAATCATTTATATTAACCAATACACCTGATTATTAACAATAATTGAATTATCTCAATTATTCTCACAATTATTTGTCTTTAATTAAATCAAAATTCTAATTTACATAAGTTAAATCTTTAATTATAATTGATTTCAAATATAATTTATTTTAAATAAGTTTAATGATTAATAATTTGATAATCAATTATAATAAAGATTTAACTTATGTAAATTAGAATTTTGATTTAATTAAAGATAAATAATTGTGAGAATAATTAAGATAATTCAATTATTATTAATAATCAAGTGTATTGGTTAATATAAATGATTTAATTAAGATAACGTTTTCTTAATTAATTTTTTTATAATATAAGAATTTAAGAATCATTTAACTAAATTTAAATGATTAAGTAGAGTAATTAATTAAGTAGTTAATTAGTGATTAATTTAAAGATAATCACTTTGGAGTTGATTAAGTATAATTACTGGGTAAAGTAATTAAGTGATTAATTACTAGAAGTAATTAAGTAAAAGATAATTACTTATAAAAGTAATTTAGTGGATTTGATTAAGGATTAAACATTACTTGAGTTATTAATTAAGGAATTAATTAATAAAATTAATTAAAGGTTTAAATTATTTAATTAATGGTTAATTAATAAAAGGATTAAGAGTAGTTAATTATGTGATTAATTACTTATTAAAGTAATTAATTAAAAAGAAGTTTAATTAATGAAGTAATCATTAATTAATGTAAATAACTAATTAATTTTTAATTAATAATTTATGGATAATTAATTTATAATTAAGTTTTAATTACTAAATGTAATTATAGGTAATTAATCAAAGGTGATTAATTAAAAGTAATTAATCAAGTATGATTAATTAATAAATGATGATTAATCAGGTGTGATTAAATAAAGGATAATTAAGGGATAATTATCAAGATAATTAAATAATTATTAATCAAGTGTGATTAATTTTAAAGGGTAATTACGAAGATAATTACTTGGATAATTAAGAAGTAATTAATCAAGATGATTAATTAATACTGTAATTAAGGAATAATTACTTAAGGTAATTAAGAGATAATTAATCAAGGGAGATTTATTAAGATAAATAATTATGTGACGTTTATTAATTAATTTGGAATTAATTAATGAATGGTAAGTTGGATTGATGATAATCCAAGTAATCAAATAAGAATTAATTTAATTAAGGATGAACTAAATTAATTAGGTTTGGATTAAACCTTTTATGGATGATGGATGATTGGTTGATAAGTATCCTAGGATCAAGTAATGATATTGGATGATATCGTATGTCATTGGTTGATATGTGATGATATGAATGTGATGTATCTGAGATGTGATATATATGTTGCTTTGTGATATGTATGGATGAATGTGATAATAATGGATTATCTATCTGTGTTATGAATCATCCATTTATGTTAAATGATATTCTGAATATTTGTTGTTTAAATCCCTTAAGTACAACTTGGACATTAAAATGACGTTTGGTTTCGGTGAGACCGGGATCGGGTTTCCATATTTGGATATCCAAAAACCACACCGATCCAAAATAAACGTTAGGACGTGAATCCAAGTGGAGTGCAAGTGAAGACTCGAGGTGTAAGAACTATACGTCGGTATAACTCTGCGGGTGATTCCACGATGAGTTGATGGAATAGTACTTATAGGTTCGAGATGGTGATTCAAAGTACAAGGGCTATGGTTGTTGATTCTGAGGGTGATTCCAAAATGAGTGCAACAAGATAGTGCCTTCAGTTCCGTTCGAAACCGGAACGGACTTGTATGGATTGAATGCTTTCAGAACATCGTCAGGTGGACGATGAGCATTCTAAGATAAATGTGTCCTACAAAGGTAATCGCAGCCTCAAGGCTCATCAACCGGGAATGGCTAAAAAAGGGGAGGTGCAGCAAGGCTTCGTGGGTAGCTCTCACTGGAGAGCGAAATACATCCTTGTCTAGATGTCCCTTTTTATTTCGGCTTTGTGGGCAGTTGGTTTGCAGCCAACTGCGGGGTGGTCTTGTTCGGGATTGTTCAATAAGGAATGGTCCCGGCCTTGTGTTGCAGGGGAGTTAGGGTGGCTCCTCATTACGGTGATCTAGGCCACGTACTGTGACGGGCAGTACCCCAGTAGCCCTGCCATTGTTGGAAACCCATTCTTCCTACGAGACCCTACGGTTTTGTTTGTATAACCCACTTTTGTGGCTAGTAGCTGGAATTTAATCATGTAACAATTTCGGCTATTTCATATTTACTTGAAAACCCTAGACACTATTATAATATCACTGGATTTCCTATCAAATGTTTTGGTTAGCGTAAGGTAAAAACTTTTCCATGTTTATGTGTGGGAAGTCTTACGTAATACCTTTCTTTTCAAAGGATTTTCTAAAGTTAAGCAATCTTAAACCGTTTACTCACACCAGACCCTTGTCTGACCCGAGTGTTTATTTTCTGTTTTATTAAACTCTTGGGTACTCATATTATGTATGAGTAGTCAAGTGATTCAGGTATCCTTGACGAATTTTGGAGGAGCTTTGGAGTAGGAGGCTTCAGCATGTAGAAATAGATAGAGTTTTCGCTGTGTGTTATTCTGTATAGTTGTTCTTGTATTGTATATTAGACAGAAATGTTATAACTATCTAAATTTAGATATAAAGTTGTATACTCTAATGTATATGATAATATATATTTTGTTATATATTATATTTCATTCGTTCCGCTGTGAGATTCTGATGTGTTGTTTTCTTTCTTTTCATTCTTTTCTTCTTCTATCTCTTTCTTTCTTAAATAGTGATGCGACTTTCTGGTGATAGAAAGTCGGGTCGCTACATTATACATAGCTTAAAATCGAGGATAAAATAACATTTATATACTATCTAAAATCAATAATTATAAAAACAATATATTTCGTTACAAAACCATGGAAATCATTTCAAAAATAATTTTATATATAGACCACGGTGTCTTTATGAAATTTTCTATCCTATGGTCTAGTGATACGGACATTTATCATTTCAATCCGCAATTTAAACAATTTACGATTGTATATCATTTCAAACCGCAATCCCGGATTAGTAATAATAAATCCATAACGAACTTGCAGATTATAATGATATAAATAAACATCCATTTAACCAATATCAATAATCAACATCAATTACAATCATCATCCAAAATAATCAATCAATATCGATATAGAACTGCTAATAGATAACAGGTATTTAACTGGCAGTTACATTCAATAATAAATTAATTAACAATTTAATTTAAATAAATTCAAACTAACTAAGATGATGATTAAAATATACTAAACACTCGTACATAAATTCCTAATCACATCATAAATCAAATTTAACATACATAAGAAATTTTAGAAGTTGTGAGTGGGTTAAACACGCAGAATTTAAATTGAATTTAAATGCAGTTTAAACCCAAAAATTCAAACAGTCCCAAATTCGTCCAAACTAACATCAAAATGTCTGGAATTTAAACCGATCCCATTGGAATGAACCGCGCGTGAATTTGACCTCGTATGTAAAAGTTATATAGGTTAGAAAGTTTAAACTTTAAGTTAAATAAAAACAAAAATAAAAACAAGCCATCATGTGGAACTGCGCCATGTCATCACTTCACAAACCCTCATTCTCGTTCTCGTTCTCGTTCGCTGTCCGATCAAACCCGATAACACGCGTGCTGCTACTAAGCCCCTCACCATTGTCACTAGGGCCATGCAGGCCGGTCAGACCACCAAGCCCTTACATCCCCTTCGTCCCCACCTCACGCGACTGCATCGCGTCTAGCCCAGGCCGAGAGAAGCTTGCAGCTGCCACCACCATTTAACCCTAATCCAATTAAATCCGCAGATCTAGCCATCATCTTGTCGAATGAACCCCTTCGATGAACTACACCCTCGATTTTCCACCACCCAGTGTCCTCGATTCGACGATTGGTTGTAGTCGATCTTGACGGAACGAAGGACCGTGGATAAATTGGTAATTTTAGGACAAATCACATCTCCGATCGAAAAACGAATTACAGATCTGGGACGCCTTCATCGAGAGCTTCGAATCCATATATAATTCGATGCTATTTGAGGAGTTCGTTTCTGAAGTAGAATTTTGATTTGAAATTGAATTGGGAATTAAATTTTTGTCCGCCATTGAAATGAAGAAGAGTAAATGGAATTGTACATATAGAAATGAAAAATAGAAAGGCTGCTAGGGTTTATAATCGGATATATATAGGCAGATTAGAAATAGGAACAAATGGATCGAACCGGTTTGGAAGTTGAATGATACACATCTCGAAAAGCCAGTTTCAACTCCGGAACGAAAATGGGCCAACTCGTATATCAAATATATGTTTTTGAATATTTTAAAATCAATGGAACAGGTTTCAAGTCCAAATTCCACCATATGAAGAAGTTATGTTAAATTCAGTTTATTTCAAATTGATTTCAATTGATTTCAATTGATTGATTTCTAGGCATTTCGAGCCCGTACGATCAAACGACAAGTCCGATCGCCATGAAACTTGAAATCCTACAATAATTCACTGTTATGAATCCAATGAAACTAGTTTCGTCGAAATTCGAGTCAGTGGACAAAATGGCTATTTTCACATTAATTAAATAATTTAATAATAAGTTAATTGAATCAATTTTACAATTCAAACTTAATTATTTACAAATTTTATCAGTTTGGATTCCTAGTAAATTTAGAATCCTTTAAACAAATTCCTTTATCTATTTGACATTGAATATTCCACCAATTAAAAATGTTAAATCACAAATTCAATAAATTCAATTAATTATAATTTATTCCAATAAATTAACTTGATTTAATTTCAGTCAATTATTATTCAATAAACAAAGTTAACATTTGTTTTACCCTTCATTACATTAATATGGTAAAATTTTCATCTTTCCTTTGTATTAACTATCCTACTTCCATTTTATTATTATTTTTGCCAATATATGTTAATTACGATTAACATTCTTAATTAATTCATTTACTTGGGTTCATACTTTTATTATATCAATTACTACATTATGAATAAATATACAATTCTATTTATTTTATTACATTCACACCTTCCATTACTGCATTGATTCTCACTAATAACATTCAAGATTTCCTATTTTAATTTAGTAGACCGATTAAATATAACCAAGTGCAACAATTTACATTGTTTCATCATTGGAACTTCATTTAAATTGTTACTAATTAGTTCTAATTACCATTGTTCAATTATTAATTAATAAGGTTTTTTTTCTTTTTTCTTCATATTAAATTACCAAAACTTATCAATTTAACAAATTATATAGTCAAAAATTTATGGGTCATTACACTCTCCCCTACTCAAAATTTTTCGTCGTCGAAAAGGAAAAAGAAAGGCAATGAAAAAATTAAGCAAACAATACATCTTATTCAAAAATATTAACTTTATAAACAAATAAATTTACAAAATTAATTAATTTGAATAAAATATACCAATTTATAACCATTAAATCTTTCTGTACTTAAATTAATAAAGTTTGAAAAACATCTTTCAAAATTTCTCTAAGTCCAAAATTTTAAGGAAATTTTCGGCAGAGTCTCCTTTGTACGGAGAGGCTCGGGAGAAAATATAATATCAAATATAACAATATATAATACATATCTTCAAAAACAATATATTCCCACACAGGAAAAATAATATAATAGCGCTATAAAACCATAATCCAAAAACGTACATATTTGTCGTGCAATTAAGGCTTATTTTATGAAACCAAAAGTAGTAGCAATTGCTTCCATAACCTATATTTCACTTATATAATCCAAAAGGAGTTAATAATTATATGTAATGAAACAATTACATTTGTTTCAACCACTAACAACCAAATCAATATAAACAACAATCACTTGCAACCAATATACAATCATCCTATAAAATCAACACAAATCAATTATCCATTCATATCAAACAAAACAAATAGTTGTTTGGGTTCAAAAACTTTAAATTGTACAGAATGAAAAATAAACTACTATGTGCATCATTTACTCAATAGTTTTAGATGAAACTAAATAGATTATTCATTCATCTAAACAATTTTAAAGTATCCTTCCCCAAACAACCATAAACTAAACAAACAACATTTTAGACAAAAGATCAAGTTCATTCTTATTAATTTCATTTCATAACATTTGTTTTTTGATTTCCTTTTCATTCATATAATGATTTATCTTTTTAATTTACACTTATTTCTAGCAAATTCCATTTCCATCCATTGACTCGGTGTTTATTTCACTTATTTGCACTTATACTTACATAAATTTATTTTTATTTATTCATATCATATAAATTTTCTTTTTATTGCGTTACATTCATTTCTCAATTTCATTTATTTTCATTCATTTATCCATAGTATTCATGTTCAATTCAGTTACTTGGCATATCAATTTTATTTACTTAAGTTTAAAATCATCTACTTACAACATTTACCTTCTATCATATTTTATTATAGTGACATTTCAATTGTAACTTAAGTTTATAACTCTATAACATCAATACTTATTTATTAATGAGTTTCGTTGAATACTTTAATTATTTCAAGTTTTACTTGTATAATATCCTATTACATTTTCTTATTAAACATTTCGACCTTTAATTAAGTTATATATATGCCTTTAAGAATGTAATTGAAAATTACACAAGTTTATCTTATTTTAATTAGAGGTTCCAATTATTAATTAGTTACATTCCATTTTACTACAATAATTGAAACTATTGATTAACAGAAACTTAAGAACTAAATACCGGGTTAAATTTCAAATCATTTTAAAAATAATAGATAACACATATACTTACAATTTACATATCCAATTATATTTAAAACAATTTGAAATCTATATTTGTTTATCAAAACAAATCTGCAGTAAAATAATTACAGTGGCCTTCCAACTTTGAAACTCGAAAATGAATGTCGATGATGCATGCACTCATCACCGAAATTATTTCCCAACGACATAGAGGGGAGTACAGAACTTATTTCTTTCCAAAGTTTCTTAAAACAATTCTTTCAAATTATATTAAAATATTTATATCAAAAAATACTTATAAGCAATATTATTATATTACAAAATCCTTTGAAATAAATTTTCAAATCCCAGAACTTAAGTCCTAAAATTTCCAATTTTCATTTATTTTATTTTCTTCAAATTTTGTTTCCAATAAATATTCATAAATTTCACTACCTAACAACAATTATATTACAACCAAATATATATATGCTTTATAAAAAAAATTATTTTATATACAGAAAATATAATAGGCAAAATTATTTCATTCACCTATATTCAAAACAAATATTGTGTCAGTCTGTCCTATTAAGTGTTTAGAAATCCCTATCGATGTCATAGCTTCCTATGCACCGACCAGAATTTATAAATACAAAACGGAACAAATTAACTGTGACGACCCGCCTTTCTCAACCCAGAAAGACGTTTCATCATTAAGAAAGAAAGGGATAGAAATAGAAAAGAAAAGAAAGAAAGAACAACAACATCAGAATCTCACAGCGGAATGGAATAAAATATAATACATCACATAACTATTACATAGTTATACATACATCAGAGTTATACAATATCACATAACAGGACTATCATATACATATATGTCCATACATACATCCAAAATACAGCATACACTAACTACACAGCGGACTACATATATATATATATACATACGTCTGGTCTTCTTCCCAAAACAGCTCCTCCAGAAAATCAACACTTCCAATACCTATCACTTAGCTACTCGTAAAAATTTGAGTACCCAAGAGTTTATGAAAAACACAAAATATAAACTCCGGGTCAGACATGGGTCTGGTCGTTAAAATTGCTTAACTTTAAAATCATTTGAAAATAAAGGTATCACGTAAGACTCCCCACAAATAAATACAGGTAAGTTTTTACCTTACGCTAACCAAAACATTTTATAGGAAATTCTGTGATATTATAATAGTGTCTAGGGTTTTCAAGTAAATAGAAAATAGCCGAAATTGTTACATCTATTAAATTCCAGCTACTAGCCACGAAAGTGGGTAATACAAATCAAAACCGTAGGGTCTCGTAGGGTAAATGGATTTCCAACAATGGCATGGCTACTGGGGTACCGCCCGTCACAGTACGGGGCCTAGATCACCGTATCGAGGATTACTCCCTTCATCCCCTGCAACACAAGGCCGGAACCATTCCTTACTGAACAGTCCCGAACAAGATAACCCCGCAGTTGTGGCCAACAACTGCTCACTAAGCCGAAATAAAAAGGGACATCTAGACAGGGGAAAATCTTGTCCTGCTTGGGCATGACCCACCTAACCTTGCTGCATCTCCCCTGTTTTAGACATTCCCGGTTGATGAGGCTTGAGGCTACGATTACCTTTAAAGAACAAATCACTTAGAATGCTCATCGTCCGCCTGACGATGTGTTATATGCATTCAATCCATACAAGTTCGTTCTGGGTTCGAACGAAACCGAAGGCATTATCTCGTTACACTCATTTTGGAATCACCTTCAGAGTTAACGACGATAACCCTTGCATTCTGAAACACCATCTCGATCACCATTTGATAAGTTACGACCTATCGTTTAATTTGGATCGATGTGGTTTTCGGAGAATCAAAAGTTGATTCTTCCGATCCCGGTCTCATTGGATCCAAACGCCATTTTAAAGGTCAAGTTGTCTATTTAACTTAACAGTTTAATTAAATATCAGCAATTAACATAACAGATATATCAGATAAATCATACACAGTTATCACAGATATCCATAATATATCACAACATATCACAGAAAAATATCAAACAGATATTAAAGTAAATCAAGCAAAATCATCAATGCATACCTAACAGTTTGGTTTTACTTTACTAAATTATTTGCTTAAGAATAAATTAGTTTATTCTGTTTAATTAATTACTGATTGATTATCTTATTAATGATCAATTAATTAATTAGTTAATCATTAATTATTAATTTATTAATTATCTAATCTTTAATTACTTATTTAAATTAATTAACTTTTATTCATTAACTGTTACTCAGTTACTCAATTAATTAGTTGATTCTTAATTATTAATTATTAATTAATAACTTACTTATTAAAAATTAATTACAAATTACTTTAATTAACTAATTATTATTGATTTAATTAATTAATTTATCTTTAATTAATCACTTAAGTTAATTATCATTTGTTAATTAACTTTTAAGTGAGATACTAACATTCCTTAAGATTTAAATTGATTTAACATCTGATTACATTTTAATTCCAAACTCAATTAAAAATTCAAATATAAATTAATCAACCTTCTAGCTACTAACTGTTAATCACCTATTCCTTACATATCTACCTAAATCAACCTTTAATTAAAATACCTACTTAATTAATTAACCATTGATTAATGAACTTAGTTACACACTGGTACAAAATCAGTACATGTCCATTGGAAAGCACCGAGACGCATCGTTCTTTACTCGAGAAAAACTCGAGTTTCCTCGTCGCTCTCCCGTGTTACTCTCCCCTTCCCTTTCTTCTCCCCAGTTCTTCTTCTCTTCTCTTTTTTTTTTAAGTTGTAAACGAACTGCTGTAACTACTCTTGTACGCGACTCGGAGGGAAACACAGGAACACTCGAAGCAACCTCACAAAGGTCTCGAGCAACCCCCACGCGATAACCCAAAAACCCAAAATCACGACACTGATCACCACCGTGCACGTGCACGGTGGTTCGCGTTGCCATCGGCAACTCGCGGCAATTCCCACACATCACAAAACACCCCTAGACTCGACATTAAAACCCAGATTTCAATTTCGAGATGACAATAAAAATATGACCTGGTGCTCGAATAAAACAACAGCAACTCCACTGTCAAATTGATCGCGCGACCACCACACATCACCAGAGGTGATGAAAATTTACTTGAACGTCACTCACAACCTCCTCCAACTCCACCAAAAATCGCAACCCACTCGGTTACATGATGATATCGCAATCACGATTTTACAGAGCCTGGAAAAAAATATGGGCTTAAACCCTACTTGTGATTCAAACACAAAACATATGCATTCGAAAAATAAATTGACATTTTTCTAGAATCAATTAGTATACAATCTTGCTTCCTGTTGATTTACAGAAGTTAAAATTAACTAAATCTTCTAAAATTGACAAAAATCCATTTTCGATTCATTTTAAAACTGCTCTTTCGATCCTTGCTTAAAAATCAAGATTTTTATGTTAAAAATCATAATTATGTTTATGGAAACTAAATATAATATTGGATTTACAAATTTCAACATTTGAATTTAAAACTTTGATTTTCTTTTTAACCTGTAGTTTGAATACAGAGTTAATATCATACTGTTAAACTTCAAACATGTTTTACAGGCTTTGTTTTCATATAAACAAACTTGAATTTACACAATACAAAGTTTAAATAGTTATATGAATAAGATTTATAAATTTATTTGCTTTACTTCGTACAAAGCTTGAAGTATTGATCAAGAACAGCTATGAAAGTTTCTAGTTCAAACAAACATACACAGAACAGTATGTTTAAACTATATCAACACATATCATTAATAAGCAAATATATAAACTAAAGTTGAAATTAATTCGTTTACTCACCAATCAAAAACTGTGAACAGAAAGTATGTTGAAGAAGACACTGCAAATGAAGCTTTCCTGAAACTCCCCTCTTTGTTTCTTCTTTTCCTTAGTTTGTTTTTCAGTTTTTCTTCTTTTTAGTTTAGGTTTTGTTCAGTGTAAATAGATAAACTAAAAGTTTATAGGTGATATATATATAAGTTAAAGCTACTTAACAATAG
The DNA here is from genome assembly GCA_030765085.1 of Allium cepa. Classification (NCBI taxonomy): domain Eukaryota; kingdom Viridiplantae; phylum Streptophyta; class Magnoliopsida; order Asparagales; family Amaryllidaceae; genus Allium; species Allium cepa. Next base: position 543,102,996 of record CM060940.1, on the reverse strand, counting down.
GTTGTATCTGGCCAGTTCCATCCGTATGTCATTTTCTTTTTTTATTGGCTAGTAAAATTCTGCAGAAAGAAATGATATAGGAGAATTTCGGCTACATGTACTTGTTAAGCAAGAAGTTATGCTATTTAATGTTTATGTTTTTAATTATGATAGCATATAATTAATGGTGACTGATAGTTACTTTGTGTAGTACCAAGATATTTCCTTTATTTTCGGCCAAGCATGCTTTGTAAGATACAGGTTGATGAAATTTAGGCAAGATATTTTAATGTACAAAATTTGTAGGTTGAAAAGATTGATTTGCAGTTTCATTAATAAATTTTGTCTTGTTGATATTATTACCCTATACTTAATAGATGTCTAGGTGGCTTCATTCATTAATTTACCTTGTCTTACTTAAGAAGCTTGCTCATGAATCTAAGTGTGTTATATTATTTTATTTTATTTTTGTTTTCTGGACAAGACATTTGATTGTTGCACAAAGGAATGTTATAGCTTATGCATAAAGATATGTATTTCATATTTCGGCTAAACATATTTTGTATCCCCAGTTACAGTTTATATTCATAATTATAGCTTATACTTATGATATAAATGTTTATGTTTAATACTGCTATATTTGTCGATTTTAAATATGCTGTCAAAAATTCCGGGTTGTTACATTCCTCCCCCCTTAAAAGAATTTCGTCCCCGAAATTTAAACAATAGTTAATTCAAAAGCTTTTATATTAACCATCCTAACATATATATCATTCATACAATAGCAAACAAACAAACAGACTATTCTAACAAACAATACTAGTTATCCGAACATAAATCCGGATAAGCATTCCTAAAGCTATCGAGAGTTTCCCAGGTACAATCTCTGGGATCCTCACTCCATTGCACCTTGATGAGTTTCACCACTTTGTTCCTGAGTTGCTTCTCGTCTCGGTCCACAATCTGAACCGGATTTCTGACCACAGTTAAATTGGGTTCAACTTCCAAATCTTCTTGAATTACCGGTTCTACAACCAGTGAGGGATCATGCATAAATTTCCTCAAATGCGATACATGAAACACATTGTGAATCCCAGACATCCGCTCTGGTAGTTCAATCCTGTAGGCCACAGTTTCAATTCTCTCCAACACTTGGAATGGTCCAATGTATCTCGGAGCAAGTTTTCCCGTCTTTCCGAATCTTATAGCACCTTTAATGGGGGAAACTTTAACAAAAACCAAGTCTCCAATCTCAAATTCCAATGGCCTTCGTCTTCTATCTGCATATTTCTTCTGACGATCTTGAGCAGCTTTCATCCTTTTCTTGATAAGCTCAACCTTCGCAGAAGCTTCACGAATAAGATCGGGTCCGAGTACAAGACGATCCTTCGATTCAATCCAACAAGCTGGAGATCTACACGGTCTTTCGTATAAAGCTTCATAAGGAGCCATCTTAATACTTGCTTGATAACTGTTATTATAAGAAAATTCCACTAAATGAAGATGGTCCTCCCAAGATCCTCCAAAATCTAAAACACAAGCCCGTAGCATATCCTCAAGAATACGATTCAGCCTCTCTATCTGTCCGTCCGTTTGAGGATGATAGGCTGTACTTAATCTCAAATCTGTTACCATTGCTGATTGCAGAGCTTCCCAAAATTTGCTAGTGCAAATAGGATCATGGTCACTTACTATGCTGACTGGAACACCATGCAATCGAACTATCTCGTTCAAGAAAATTTCCGCCAAAGAAACTGCAGTACGGGTTGCCTTTACTGGTATAAAGTGGGCACTCTTAGCTAAACGATCCACAATGACCCATATACCGTCATTTACTTCCCTGGTTCTAGGCAAACCATCGATAAAATCCATTGAGATCATTTCCCATTTCCAATTCGGAATTTCCAGAGGTTGCAATAACCCGGCAGATTTTTGTTGATCACCTTTCACTTGTTGACAGATGGCACAACTGTTCACAAATCTAGCAATATCCTTTTTCATATTCGGCCACCAGAAAGCTCTCCTCATGTCCTTGTACATCTTCGAGATTCCACGATGAATATTCAGTTTGGAGCGATGACTTTCAGACAACACTTCCTGCCTTAACTCCTTGTTATTCGGAACACAGATTCTCCCGTTAATCCTTAGTGTTCCTTGGTCATCAATTTCAAAACTAGGGCACTGACCCTTCCTGACTCTCTTGATGATCCTCCTCAACATCTTATCAGATTCTTGCTTGCTTGAGATCCTTTCAATAAGAGATGGAACCACTTCCAGCAGAGATAGAACTGCGTTCCTACTGAGAGCATCAGCTACGACATTCGCTTTCCCCGGAGTGTACAGAATATCCAAATCATAGGATGCAAGAAATTCAACCCACTGCTGCTGTCTCAGATTAAGGTCTTTTTGAGAGAATAGATATTTCAACGGTTTGTGATCCGTGAACAATTCGAATTTCTCTCCTAAAAGATAATGTCTCCAAATTTTCAAAGCAAAAACAATGGCTAGCAGTTCAAGATCATGCGTAGCATAGTTTTTCTCATGAGGCTTCAACTGTCGACTAGCATACGCAATAACCCTTCTGTTCTGCATCAGAACTGCACCCAAACCAACAATACAAGCATCAGTGTAAACCTCGAATTTGCTCTTTCCATCCGGAATAGCAAGTACTGGTGCACTAGTGAGCCTTATCTTCAATTCCTGAAAAGCTTCTTCACACTAAGGCGTCCATTTGAATTTCGCTCCTTTCCTGGTCAGCTTAGTCAGATGCGAAGAAATCTTGGAATAATCCCTGATAAATTTCCTGTAGTAGCCAGGCAATCCTAGAAAACTGCGAACTTCCGTCGGTATCTCTGGCTGTTTCCATTCCAAAATAGTTTCAACTTTCGCTGGATCTACAGAAATGCCTTCACCCGAAACAATGTGCCCTAAAAATTTAACTTCCAATTTCCAGAAATGGCACTTCGAAAACTTCGCCTTCAGCACATGCTTCTTCAGAGTCTCCAATACAATTCTTAAATGCTCCCTGTGCTCTTCTTCGGATTTGGAATAGAACAAGATATCATCAATAAATACCAGCACAAACTTATTCAACACATCCCTAAAGACTCGATTCATGAGGTCAACGAAGTAAGCAGGAGCGTTGGTTAGTCCGAACGGCATAACCAATCACTCATAAAAACAATTCGGTCCCCTAAATGCAGTCAAGGGAATACTGTCTTCAGCTACCCTCAACTGGTGGAAACCTGAAGCTAGATCCAATTGAGAAAAGATAGAAGCACCATGTAACTGGTCAAAAAGATCATCGATGCGAGGAAGAGGATATTTATTACGGATAGTCACTTTATTCAGTTCTCTATAATCCACACAGAACCTCAGTGATCCATCCGATTTGGTCACAAACACTGCCGCTGAACCCCAACAAGAAAAACTAGGTCTTATCAATCCCTTCTCCAAAAGATCTTGTGTCTGCTTAATCAATTCTTCTCTTTCCCTAGGAGCCATTCTCCTACTGGGCTGAATCACTGGCACAGCTCCTGGAATCAAGTCAATACGAAACTCTATTTCTCGATGTGGTGGCAGACATTTAACTTCTTCAAAAACATCAGCAAACTCTTGAACCACATCGATGTCTTCAACTCTCTCTTCAGAAGTCTCAATTCCATGCAAAAGATTGTTCAAGTGAATTCTAGAATTATCACACGACACTCTGGCAATTCTACCCAGATCAGTTTCCAACGAAACTGTTCTTTCATCACAAGTCAAGACAGCTTTATACTTATCCAGCCAGTCCATACCCAAAATAAGATCAAATCCCTTAAAATTTAACACATACGGGTCACAAGAAAAACTGTGGGATAGATAAGAGATCTTCAAGTCCTTACAAATAGAGTCTAATTTGGTCACCCCTCCTATAGGATTAGATACCAAGATAGGACTGTCTACAGAACTAGGGGTAAGAGAAAACTTTTCAACAGAGTCCAAAGAAATAAAACTCAAGGAAGCACCGGAATCAAACAAAACTCTAATATAAATTCCATCTAAAAGTAAAGTACCTTCTAATACTCCTTTGCCCATCGAAGCAGAAGATGGTCCGGCTTCCAAAGCAAAAACTTTATTCTGAGGCGCCCTCTGCAGAAGTGGACAGTTCTTGATCATGTGTCCTGGCTGATGACAATTAAAACACAATGATTTCTGAACTATAGCTGATCCTGGGCCACTTTGATGTGGTTGCTGCTGCTGCTGCTGGAATCCTCTCCTAGGACACTTATTTGCCAAATGCCCTTCCTGTTGACAAATGTAGCACTTGCGGGGTCCGTTGTAATTCCCAGGTTTCTTCTTATTCGGCTTTCTCCATTTAGGATCGAACTTTTTCTTATTCGAATTAGTGAAATTCCCACCTGAAGTTGCAACTGAAGTCCCCGGCTTCTTACTCATCAAACTTTCATACCTCAATGCCATATCAATCAAATCAACAAAATATCCCTTCAGAAGCATTGTCAATTTTCCATGGAATTCAGGCCTCAACCCTTGCAAAAATTTCTCATTCTTTTTCAGAGGAGTATCGATGAGTCCTGGTCCATAACAAGAGAGTTCGTTGAATCTAGTTTCATACTCCGAAATGGACATACTACCCTGCTTCAAATACAGAAAATCCTGATACAACTGGGTTCTCCCTGCCGTTGGCACAAACTTCTCTTCAAACAACTCCTTGAATCTGTCCCATGAAATGTCATCCTCGGAAATATTGGCAATAGTTGAATCCCACCATGCTGCTGCACCACCTTGCAGTTGCCACGATGCCATATGTCTCTTACGCTCATCAGTCAATCTCATACTCTTGAAAATACGTTCGCAAGAGCGTAGCCAGTCTTGAACTTCAATTATTGACTCCGAACCTTTGAATGGTTGCCCTCCGAGATGTTTGAAATCCTTGCATAAAGCGGCAAAACTACCTTGAGACGGTACTGGATTGACAGCCTCACTACCATTTTGACTCCGTCCATTATCTGTTGAAGTACTGGCCCTAACTCTACCTCTTCTTCCTGAACTCATGTCGATCACTTGAACAGGTAACTCAACCAATTTAGATAGATATATATATATATAATATAATATTATATGAAAATACAAATACGCACTCTCAAGATAAATATAACTCAAGAGCCTAAGTACTCGCTTTACCTAGCGCTCTGATACCAACTGTGACGACCCGCCTTTCTCAACCCAGAAAGACGTTTCATCATTAAGAAAGAAAGGGATAGAAATAGAAAAGAAAAGAAAGAAAGAACAACAACATCAGAATCTCACAGCGGAATGGAATAAAATATAATACATCACATAACTATTACATAGTTATACATACATCAGAGTTATACTATATCACATAACAGGACTATCATATACATATATGTCCATACATACATCCAAAATACAGCATACACTAACTACACAGCGAACTACATATATATAGATACATACGTCTGGTCTTCTTCCCAAAATAGCTCCTCCAGAAAATCAACACTTCCAATACCTATCACTTGGCTACTCGTAAAAATTTGAGTACCCAAGAGTTTATGAAAAACACAAAATATAAACTCCGGGTCAGACATGAGTCTGGTATGAGTAAGTAGGTTAAAATTGCTTAACTTTGAAAATCATTTGAAAATAAAGGTATCACGTAAGACTCCCCACAAATAAATACGGGTAAGTTTTTACCTTACGCTAACCAAAACATTTTATAGGAAATTCTGTGATATTATAATAGTATCTAGGGTTTTCAAGTAAATAGAAAATAGCCGAAATTGTTACATCTATTAAATTCCAGCTACTAGCCTCGAAAGTGGGTAATACAAATCAAAACCGTAGGGTCTCGTAGGGTAAATGGATTTCCAACAATGGCAGGGCTACTGGGGTACCGCCCGTCACAGTACGGGGCCTAGATCACCGTATCGAGGATTACTCCCTTCATCCCCTACAACACAAGGCCGGAACCATTCCTTACTGAACAGTCCCAAACAAGATAACCCCGCAGTTGTGGCCATCAACTGCTCACTAAGCCAAAATAAAGAGGGACATCTAGACAGGGGAAGACCTTGTCCTGCTTGGGCATGACCCACCTAACCTTGCTGCATCTCCCCTGTTTTAGCCATTCCCGGTTGATGAGACTTGAGGCTACGATTACCTTTAAAGAACAAATCACTTAGAATGCTCATTGTCCGCCTGACGATGTGTTGTAAGCATTCAATCCATACAAGTTCGTTCCGGGTTCGAACGAAACCGAAGGCATTATCTCGTTACACTCATTTTGGAATCACCCTCAGAGTTAACGACGATAACCCTTGCATTCTGAAACACCATCTCGATCACCATTTGATAAGTTACGACCTATCGTTTAATTTGGATCGATGTGGTTTTCGGAGAATCAAAAGTTGATTCTTCCGATCCTGGTCTCATTGGATCCAAACGCCATTTTAAAGGTCAAGTTGTCTATTTAACTTAACAGTTTAATTAAATATCAGCAATTAACATAACAGATATATCAGATAAATCATACACAGATATCACAGATATCCATAATATGTCACAACATATCACAGAAAAATATCAAACAGATATTAAAGTCAATCAAGCAAAATCATCAATGCATACCTAACAGTTTGTTTTTACTTTACTAAATTATTTGCTTAAGAATAAATTATTTTATTCTGTTTAATTAATTACTGATTGATTATCTTATTAATGATCAATTAATTAATTAGTTAATCATTAATTATTAATTTATTAATTATCTAATCTTTAATTACTTATTTAAATTAATTAACTTTTATTCATTAACTGTTACTCAGTTACTCAATTAATTAATTGATTCTTAATTCTTAATTATTAATTAATAACTTACTTATTAAAAATTAATTACAAATTACTTTAATTAACTAATTATTATTGATTTAATTAATTAATTTATCTTTAATTAATCACTTAAGTTAATTATCATTTGTTAATTAACTTTTAAGTGAGATACTAACATTCCTTATGATTTAAATTGATTTAACATCTGATTACATTTTAATTCCAAACTCAATTAAAAATTCAAATATAAATTAATCACCCTTCTAGCTACTAACTGTTAATCACCTATTCCTTACATATCTACCTAAATCAACCTTTAATTAAAATACCTATTAATTAATTAACCATTGATTAATGAACTTAGTTACACACTGGTACAAAATCAGTACATGTCCATTGGAAAGCACCGAGACGCATCGTTCTTTACTCGAGAAAAACTCGAGTTTCCTCGTCGCTCTCCCGTGTTACTCTCCCCTTCCCTTTCTTCTCCCTAGTTCTTCTTCTCTTCTCTTTTTTTTAAGTTGTAAACGAACTGCTGTAACTACTCTCGTACGCGACTCGGAGGGAAACACAGCAACACTCGAAGCAACCTCACAAACGTCTCGAGCAACCCCCACGCGATAACCCAAAAACCCAAAATCACGACACTGATCACCACCGTGCACGTGCACGGTGGTTCGCGTTGCCATCGGCAACTTGCGGCAATTCCCACACATCACAAAACACCCCTAGACTCGACATTAAAACCCAGATTTCGATTTCGAGATGACAATAAAAATATGACCTGATGCTTGAATAAAACAACAGCTACTCCACTGTCAAATTGATCGCGCGGCCACCACACATCACCAGAGGTGATGAAAATTTACCTGAACGTCACTCACAACCTCCTCTAACTCCACCAAAAATCGCAACCCACTCGGTTACATGATGATATCGCAATCACGATTTTACAGAGTCGGGAAAAAAATATGGGCTTAAACCCTACTTGTGATTCAAACACAAAACATATGCATTCGAAAAATAAATTGACATTTTTCTAGAATCAATTAGTATACAATCTTGCTTCATGTTGATTTACAGAAGTTAAAATTAACTAAATCTTCTAAAATTGACAAAAATCCATTTTCGATTCATTTTAAAACTGCTCTTTCGATCCTTGCTTAAAAATCAAGATTTTTATGTTAAAAATCATAATTATGTTTATGGAAACTAAATATAATATTGGATTTACAAATTTCAACATTTGAATTTAAAACTTTGATTTTCTTTTTAACCTGTAGTTTGAATACAGAGTTAATATCATACTGTTAAACTTCAAACATGTTTTACAGGCTTTGTTTTCATATAAACAAACTTGAATTTACACAATACAAAGTTTAAATAGTTATATGAATAAGATTTATAAATTTATTTGCTTTACTTTGTACAAAGCTTGAAGTATTGATCAAGAACAGCTATGAAAGTTGCCAGTTCAAACAAACATACACAGAACAGTATGTTTAAACTATATCAACACATATCATTAATAAGCAAATATATAAACTAAAGTTGAAATTAATTCGTTTACTCACCAATCAAAAACTGTGAACAGAAGGTATGTTGAAGAAGACACTGCAAATGAAGCTTTCCTGAAACTCCCCTCTTTGTTTCTTCTTTTCCTTAGTTTGTTTTTCAGTTTTTCTTCTTTTTAGTTTAGGTTTTGTTCAGTGTAAATAGATAAACTGAATAGGTGATATATATATAAGTTAAAGCTACTTAACAATAGGTTGTATCTGGCCAGTTCCATCTGTATGTCATTTTCTTTTTTTATTGGCTAGTAAAGTTCTGCAGAAAGAAATGATATAGGAGAATTTCAGCTACATGTACTTGTTAAGCAAGAAGTTATGCTATTTAATGTTTATGTTTTTAATTATGATAGCATATAATTAATGGTGACTGATAGTTACTTTGTGTAGTACCAAGATATTTCCTTTATTTTCGGCCAAGCATGCTTTGTAAGATACAGGTTGATGAAATTTAGGCAAGATATTTTAATGTACAAAATTTGTAGGTTGAAAAGATTGATTTGCAGTTTCATTAATAAATTTTGTCTTGTTGATATTATTACCATATACTTAATAGATGTCTAGGTGGCTTCATTCATTAATTTACCTTGTCTTACTTAAGAAGCTTGCTCATGAATCTAAGTGTGTTATATTATTTTATTTTTGTTTTCTGGACAAGACATTTGATTGTTGCACAAAGGAATGTTATAGCTTATGCATAAAGATATGTATTTCATATTTCGGCTAAACATATTTTGTATCCCCAGTTACAGTTTATATTCATAATTATAGCTTATACTTATAATATAAATGTTTATGTTTAATATTGCTATATTTGTCGATTTTAAATATGCTGTCAAAAATTCCGGGTTGTTACATTAACACAATATAAAAACTTTTTATAACACTAACAAATATGCTCTCTCATATATATACACTCAGCGACTCATCACTACCCTATTAACAAAGAGTCAAACCCCACAAAGCTAAGGTTTATCACAAAACCAAAGCTCTAATACCAATTGTAACATCCCGCCTTTTTGTACGCTTTAAATCGACGATAAACCACACATGTCAGACTCAAACCATACAAAAGAGCGGACTATTATTGGGGTGAATAAGAAAAGCAGAGAAAGAAATAAAACAAAATAGAATCTCATAGCGGAATGATAAAATATAATAATCAAATAACAGTTCATGAAGCTATTTTACAAAAACATTTGATTATACTTATACAACACAGATCAGAGTTACACATACCAGAGAATAATAAATAATGCAGCGGAATACATGATGCGGTGAAATATGATAAATAATAATAATACGATCTTCATCTTTGTCCTCCAGCAATAGGGTCTTCAAATCCTAAAATGCTCAGGCTGATCCGAGCGAATTGAAACGACAAAACACTCGACTCAGAACTAAAGATCTTATGTAAGTTAAATCAACGGCAAATAATATGAGTGAACCGGCGTCACAGATGTTTACGGGATTTGACACCTCCTATCCAGTGTCTAACGTAAGTGTAGTAACTTAAGAGATGCTTGGTATTCACATCTCCTAAGGATCCGTTAAACTATTTACTATGTAGTAATATTTCGCTATTATAATAATGCCTAATAGTAAAATAAACTTACTTTAAAATAGCATTGAGGAGTGACCCAATATTCCCCTTAGCACGTAGTAGTACCAGTAGTCTATACAGTCGTTGCATATCTCCTGATTGGGAGACTACGAGAAGATACTCCATAGGTACGACACAAATCAAACTCGCACAAGGCGCGTTAGGGTAGCTGACACAGCACACAAGGCAATGCCAGGGTAGATATACCAATTAGGCACACGGGCTGGTGGCAACGTGTAGCAGCGACTACCGCCCACCTCGAGCCACACCCCCAAATCAAAAATCAAAGTGGACACCAAATAAATCTCAAAATCATAATATAATATCGAAGGAGTGTGTCCGATAAGAGGGGCTACCTCCTTGACCCGAGATCGCTCTTATTTTAGCCACCTTATGCCAACTCACGGGAGCCGGGTCCATGTATATACCTTAACAGAACGTCGCCACCATCCAACTTCATTCTGGAATCCCCACCATGTATACATTGTTAAAGTGTTTTTTCGGAGTTAGCGGAGAGTATGACAACTTCCGATCCTGGTCTCTTTAACAACCAAACGTTATTATAACACCGTGGTCATTTCAAAATAATGTATATTTCAAAACCAGAATATAATATCCATTTCAAAACCATATAAATTCGATATCATTTCCATTTCAAAAAACAAACCAATATGATATCGTTTTTGTTAAAACCCGAATCAATATAACAACATTTTATTTCAAATATATCCTTTCCAAAAATCATAGAACTTTCAAGTTATAAGACTTCGAAATCAAAACACTTGAAATATAACACTTTCAAATCATAATACTTTGAAACTCATAACTCTGAAACATAACTTCCACCAGTTAAATGGTTTAAATATAAAATTACTTTATATAATAAAATAACTTCCTCAATTTCACAAATCAATTCCAAAACAACTCAAATTTCTACATTTTATATTTAACCAAATACCAAATCATAAACTTCAATTCAATTCAGTTTTCAAATAAACTATTCCAAATTATATCGATTTTAGAATAACTTTGATCCATAGAATAAACCATTTCAAATTCAATATATTTCAAACTTTAAGTATTCAACAATTTCAAAACTAAGTTTGGTAATTTCATATATAATATCCATTTCAATTTTCTATTTTTTAGTTTTGAAATATTTTACTTAATAAATCCATTATCATTTAAAGACAACACAAATTACAAATAATTAAATATTTCCTTCAATTTATTTATACTTAAAATACTCATTTAATTCACCTTAACCTAAAAATCAAGTTATAAAATCATACCCTTTAAAATTTCCAATTTAATAAATTTCACATCAACTTACTTGAGTTTAATTCTTAAATAAATTCAATTTCGAATAAATCTCCAATTTATCTTGCAACTTTAATTTATTTAAATCATTATAAACTCTATATGTTAAATACTTAACCATATTATCTTCAATGAAAATCAAACTTATTATTAAAATTATTCTATATTAAAACAAATTATACATAGCTTAAAATCAAGGATAAAATAACATTTATATACTATCTATAATCAATAATTAAAAAAACCATATATTTCGTTACAAAACCATAGAAATCATTTCAAAAATAATTTTATATATAGACCACGGTGTTTGTATAAAATTTTCTATCATATGGTCAAGTGATACGGACATTTATCATTTCAATCCGCAATTTAAACAATTTACGGTTGTATGTCATTTCAAACCGTAATCTCGAATTAATAATAATAAATCCATAATGAACTTGCAGATTACAATGATATAAATAAACATCCATTCAACCAATATCAATAATCAACATCAATTACAATCATCATCCAAAACAATCAATCAATATCGATATAGAACTGCTAATAGAGAACAGGTATTTAACTGGTAGTTACATTCAATAATAAATTAAATAACAATTTAATTTAAATAAATTCAAACTAACTGAGATGATGATTAAAATATACTAAACAGTAGTAAATAAATTCCTAATCACATCATAAATCAAATTTAACAGACGTAAGAAATTTTAGAAGTTGTGAGTGGGTTAAAACACCCACCTTTGAATTTAAATTGAATTTAAATCCAATTTAAACCCAAAAAATTTCTTCCAAACCAGCGTCAAAATGTCCTGAATTAAATACGATCCCAGCGGAACGAACCGCGCGTGAATTTGACCTCGTATGCAAAAGTATATAGATTAGAAGGTTTAAACGTTAAGTTAAATAAAATAAAAACAAGCCAGCCTATGGAATTCGCCACGTCATCACTTCACAAACCCTCGTTCTCATTCTCGTTCGCTGTCTGCTCAAACCCGATAACGCGCCTGCCGCCGCTAAGCCCCTCGCCGTCATCGCTAGGGCCATGCAGACCGGTCAGACCACGAAGCCATGACATCCCCTTCGTCCCCGTCTTACGCCACTGCGTCTAGCACAGCCCAGATCGAGAGAAGCTTGCATCGCCACCACCAATTTGACCCTAATCTAATTAAATCCGCGGATCTAGCCATCATCTTGTTGAACGAACCCCTCCGATGCACTACGCCCTCGACTCTCCACCACCCAGTGTCCACGATTCGACGATCGGTTGCAGTAGATCTTGACGGAACGAACGGCCGAGAATAAATTGGTAATTTCAGGACAAGCCAAATCTCCAATCGAAAAACGGGTTACAAATCTGGGATGTGTTCATCGAGAGCTTCGAATCCATATATAATTCGATGCTATTTGAGGAGTTTGAATTTTTGAAGTGGAATTTTGATTTGAAATTGAATTCGGAATTAGGTTTTTGTCTGCCATTGAAATAAGGAAGAGTAAATGGAATTGTACGTACAGAAATAAAAAATAAAAAGGCTGCTAGGGTTTATAACCGGATATATATAGGCAGATTAGAAATAGGAACAAATGGATTGAATCGGTTTGAAAGTTGAACGATACACAGCCCGAAAAGCCCGTTTCGACTCCGGAACGAAAATGGGGCAACCCATATATCAAAATATATGTTTTTAAATATTTTAAAATCAATGAACAGGTTTCAAGTCCAAATTCCATCATATGAAGAAGTTATGTTAAATTCAGTTTATTTCAAATTGATTTCAATCGATTTCAATTAATTGATTTCTAGGCATTTCGAGCCCGTACGATCAAACGACAAGTCCGATCGCTTTGAAACTTGAAATCCTACAATAATTCACTGTTATGAATTCGATGAAACTGGTTTCATTGAAATCTGTTTCAGTGGCCAAAATGGCTTTTTTCACATTAATTAAATAATTTAATAATAAGTTAATTGAATCAATTTTACAATTCAGATTTAATTATTTACAAATTTTATCAGTTTAGATTACTTGGTAAATTTAGAATCCTTTAAACAAATCCCTATATCTATTTGACATTGAATATTCCACCAATTAAAAATGTTAAATCACAAATTTAATAAATTTATAATTCATTCCAGTAAATTAACTTGATTTAATTTCAGTCCTTTTTTATCTAAATCAATTATTATTCAATAAACAAAGTTAACATTTGTTTTACCCTTCATTACATTAATATGTTCAAATTTTCATTTTTCCTTTGTATTAACTATCCTACTTCCATTTCATTATTTTTTTGCCAATATATACGTTAATTACGATTAACATTCTTAATTAATTCATTTACTTGGGTTCATACTTTTTATTATATCAATTACTACATTATGAATAAATTACAATTCTGTTTATTTCATTACATTCACACCTTCCGTTACTGCATTGATTCTCATTAATAACATTCAAGATTTCCTATTTTAATTCAGTCGACCAATTAAATATAACCAAGTGCAACAATTTACATTGTTACATCATTGGAACTTCATTTCAATTGTTACTAATTAGTTCTAATTACCATTGTTCAATTATTAATTAATAGAGTTTTTAACCAAAACTTATTAATTTAACGAATTATATAGTCGAAAATTTACGGGTCGTTACAAGTTGAAAAAAGGATGGTGGTTGAATTTGCAAACTGATGATAAGATTTCTTTGATTGATGAGTGTATTTTTGAAATTTCAAAAGTATACCGTGAAAATTTATTTTTAGAATTCTCTTTATTAATAATAGAGATATTAGCATTACTATACTTTGGAATTTGGTAAAATAATTATTTGCTTGTTTCGATATTTTATTAGCAAGCGTCAACATTGAACACATTTTGTACGTATAGCCGTAGAATTGCACTATTTGTCACTTTAAACCGCATAATATTTGTTAATACGCAAAATGATTGAGTAGTACAACTAACATTGGATTCATGATTTAATTTGGACTGTGAATCTACCATGTCATATGAAAATACTTGTGCATGGTTGATTATCTGAGTTACGTGAGCCTACTTGTATATGACAAATCAAAGCAACAGATGCTAGAAATTATCTTTCGACTATTCTTTAAACTACTTCATATGATGATGCTAACTGCAGGTCATTTTTTGCTTCAATAGGTATACTGGTGGCAATATAAATACCACCCAAGAAAGCTAAAGTATTTCAACCCTATTCATACTGGATATGAATGGAACAAATATAACCAAACTCATTACGTTTCAACAACATAAACATGCTTGGCACCAGGCACCGGCTTGAGCAGCAACATGGAAAGAATATTGTGCTCTCTCGACAAATGCCCACGGGTTCAAAGCAGGGACCTGATGAACCTTTTTCATAAGATTATAAATTGAGATTGTATTAGTGATTATTATTATTATCATCACGAAAGTTGGGGAGCGAGGGTAGATTTTGTATTTCAATAAGACACGGTTGAAGTTTATTCAATGAATTCTCATTATTAGTAGTAAAGGTTTAGCTTGTAAATGTTAGTTTCTTCTTACTCCTTTTTACGCGAATAAAATAATAAAAAGAGAATAATTCGCTAATATGGACTAAAATATAGGAACACTGAATTTACAGAAAATAGATGAACTGTAATAAAAAGAATATAGACTAAAATAGACAATTCGAGATATTGCAAGCAAGTTTATAATTAGTAGTGATAACTAAAAAGACAGAATAAAAGAACTATCATAACATATGTTATCATTAAGTAAAAGAACAGAATGAGGCTTATTTTAAGACTTAGATTAAGTTAATAAGCAAATATAGCAGAAATAACAGAAGAGACTCATTTTAAAAACATACAATAAGTTAATAAGCAAACATAGAAATAGGGCCACCAATAGCACTCCCTTTCAGACTACGACTGATGGTCTAACAAAAGATTAGGTGAGTCTAGGAAGGACCCTTTCAGACAAGGACTGATGGTCTCACAATAGTTAGGTAAGGCTGGGACCTAGGGTAAATAAGTGGCCAATAGATAGAGCTCAAATTGGGGGGATTTGGGCAAGGAGAGCAACTAGATTATGTTTGATAGGACCCATACCGACAACATCCCCTTTTTAGACTAATATTGATGGTCTCACAACACACTTAGGTGAGGCTGGGAAGGACCCGTTCAGGCTAGAACTGATGGTCTCACAACAAATTAGGTGAGGCTGAGCACGCTTATGCCGACTAAGGTTTGTAAGAGGTCACAAAAGGGGATGACGGTGAGTGTGTACCACGATGACCATGCGTGTGGCATTGAGTAGGGTAAATAATTCGCCACCGCGTTTCATAGCGCTAAATAGGTGTCATTTTGTTGTGGGACCTACACGATGAGACTAGTTCATAGTGGCACAACAAGATAGAAGGTCGATCAATGGGTAGAATTAGGATTTCAACCTAATTAAAATAGGATTAGGATCTCAGCCTAATCAAAGTAGCAATCTAAGACAAGTTCAAACAATCACAATTAAAGCAAACAGTTAAACCGTATTTTATTTCAGTTTTATTTTTCCTTTATTTCCTTTTATACTAAAACTGTTGCTAAGTCTATTATCTTTATCTTGCTTAAAAATACTAGTAGTTACTTTTACTTACCAGACTTTTAGTCTGACCCACTCCTCTATTTTCCCTTCTCTCCCCATAGACCAGTAGAGGCAGAGACAGTAGATTTCGGATTTTCTTGGAGATTCAGCTGTGGATTTTTTTCTTCATGTATTCTTCCTCCTTTTAATTCTTATTTCACTTGGACTTAATGTACTAGTACTATTTGAGAGGGATGATTTTGTACTTTGATATTGTGATTGAGATGGTATTTTTAACGAGACATATGTATTTGGTATTTTGGTTATGACTTATTTTATGAAGTTTAATTTTTAAATGAGTTACTTTTTAAATGTTTTCGATGTTTAATTTATTTGTCTTCTGAATCTTAGTCTCTGTAAAGTTTTAGCTATACCTACAACGCACCGCATTTTTTAGTACGGCCTTTTTGGGTATACTAAGGGGTGTGGGGTGTTTCAAGACTAACCGGACTTTGTTTTTCTTATAATGCTCCGATCTGCCCAAATATATTTTCCTCATTTAGCTGGACACTTGGAGCTGCAAGGGACGAGCTGGATCCTCCAAGATGTATTACCATACTTTATATTCCGCTGTTTGTTCTTGTTATATTTATCATCAATTGTACGGACATGTTGTTATAACTATCCAGAAGATGATGATAGGTTAGTTACTCTGATTTTATATATGTATATTGAAGTTGACTTTTTTTGTAAAGACCATTGGTATTATATATTACTCGTCATGTTACGAGATTTTGTTCTATCTTTTCTTTTCTTTCAACCAATCATCTGTCTTTCCGACACTTGGATGTTCGGTACGTGAATACTGTGAATATATTAGTTTCGACTTCCGAGGATCGAAATGGTAGATTGTTACAAAGAGTATATGTTGTCTCATACACAAATGATCATAATATCTATCATGCGTAATATTAAATAAATTGGTAATAGATATAGAGATCTCCATACCTCTAGAAGATCTTACAAATCATGTTAACTTGTCTCGGAAACTCTTGACTGTCATCCCACTCTTGAGAGTACCTTAGAGTTCTCATAAAAAGAAACAAACAGAGACAATGATGTGAGAGAAACAGTTTCAAAATATTGTACATATATTGAATCTGTATAAAAATATAAGGTGAGCAAGACGTATTAGAGGTATTAACTACTATCATACCACACTTTCTTCTTCTCCAGCATCAATAGGGCAACACCATAAAATATAATGCTGCTGCTACAAAATAGTACATAACATGGGGAACTATGCTACTGCACACGTTAGACATGAGTGTAGGGGTAATATTATAGTCGAAGGCTAGTGGTTCCGTGAGTTTCATATCCTTACCAATAATGTAGGTACTTCTAATATAACGATGTCATATCGCTGCATCCACAATCAACTATGTTTGATTAGTTGCACCACAGTAAGACAAAATGGGGAAACGAATAATCTTTTAATAATTTTATACTAAATCTTGTTTTTTGTTTACATGAATAACTAATGTATGGTCCATGCTGCACACACGGGCAGAGTCTATAACCATATTGTAATACTAGTTTTTAGTGATGAAAATTTTATATTTTATTCATTATTTCTAAGGTTTCAATTTTTTATGGAGCACCAAGTGCGTATTGAAAGTATGATCTTTGTGGTCTATCTTGACAGGATTAGGGAATATGATCCTTTTTATAAATGGACTGGTTCAAGTATGGATGTGGTCGTTGTTGAATCTTTCTAATTTTGAATTTATTTATGTGGATGTACGTGTGATGTCTTGGTGCTCGATTTTGTAGTTGCCTTGTGACATTAGCACATCGAGGCTTTTTAGTCAAGACTTCTATTGGTTTTTTAGTCGGGAAGATTCCAATAAATTTGATAGTAAATTCACATATAAATTTTTCAAGCACGATGTTAATTTGCATGTATTTTAATGCTTGACCATTATCATTTTTTAGTCTATTATCATTTGTTAGTTAGGAAGGATTATGTATATTGGACAATAAAAAGACTTTTATCATGGTGCGTACAAATGAGTAATCGAACTATGAAATGTTCATGGATATTGCCAACAAAGTGAAAAGTCAAAAAGGCAAAAAATGTACTTACATTACAGACAATGAAACACCATAGTCAGTTTGTAAAGATATGATATAATTTTTTTCATTTTTATTTAGGAAGCAATACATTTTACTAACCAATATATGATTCATAGACGCATGCACAAAAGAAAAATGTAAGCATATATGCGTTGTTTGTACAATTCATATAAAAACATTCTGGACAATTCACCCCACTTGTATATATTAGAGGTATCAAACTATCTTGTATATACCTGGTTATATCAGGAGTTTTGTTAAGATCTTAAAGTTCCATCTTAGGATCTGGGAATTTAAACGCCGAATGTATTATATATAGATATGATATATCTTTCTCATTTGTTCGACCTACAGTATCATCCTATATGTCGTCCTTAAAAAGATAGCAGATAGTATGTTACATTACACTATAGATGCAATCTTGGAAAAGATACTACAAATTTTGTTATATTAAAATAAAATGTAATGATGCATGTTATTATGTGAAATACAAACTAAGAAGATGAACTTTGAACACAACGTCAAACTTCATGACCTTAAACTTGGCTTCATTGTTTGCAATACGTGCCTTGACTCGGCAATGAACATCCTTATAATAAATTGAAACATGAATATTTAGTGGTGTCGGAGAATAAAAAAGGTGAAGGTAAAGGGCACAATAAGTACATGTAACAAACAATGTGGTAAATCTCTAAAAGGTGAAAATTGACCGTCAACAACACATTGTCATCCACTTAAAAAAATTAATTCATAGGAACAAAATAGTAGCTGATAAATACATGACATATTTATACCTTCCCTTAATGAAGAGGAAAGAAAAATATCATGTCTACATATGACATTACAATTTGCAAAATGATGTCCTCGTTTAAACAGCTTAGCACAATCCATACAATTATGCACTTAAAAAATACAGAAAATACGTGATGAGTAACTGAAGACTTCCTTTTCTATGGTTCACCCAGTAATTGCACAATGTATTGAAAATTTATGAATTCTTTTGGAAAATTAAGGTAGAGAACTAACAACCTACATAAAACTGGTCAGTTGGTTGTAATATGTATATGACTTACAATATGCATGTTACATTAGGAATGAATCTTAGCACTGGTATAAACATTTATTTTGTTTTCAAATTTCCATCAAAAAAAGTAGATAATCATACTGTGCCTAATAGTGAATGTAAAAATTCATCTTGAAAACCTAAAACAGAAATGTTGTCCTCTAATTAATCCCTACCTTAATTCATACAAATTGTAAAACGATGGATATAGCATAGTTCAGAGGAAAGGCAATGAATCTATATATAATGGGAATACTTCATTTCGAAGCTTTTGGAATTACCAAATTGTTCATTGTTAATTTTTTAATGAGCAAACTTTGAGGACATTATAATAATGTAATTTCTACACGTTTAATCTACCATTTTATTTGGAAAATCTCACCCCATATGGTAAATCCTCGCCTCTCACCTTAGCTTTGTTCCTCATGCCGATAAAAATATTTCAAACAAAATATAAGGTTTCAATTCAGTACAAGCTCGCCGCTCAGAATTAACGCCTTAAATCCAATGATTTCAATCATGTAACCTCTTTTCCACTATTTTCTTGGATCAAAATTTATCAATCCCTTAGACAAAATAGAGTCAGGTCTATTCAGAAGCTTAATAATGAGGACTCCAATGTCAGTAAATACATAATATTTATCTTCTTAGCATCGACATTAAATGGTATTGGTTATGTACTTTAAGAAGTGAGGTTATTTGGTTTTGATAGAGTGGGAAGAATTAGTTACAGATGATTGAGCTGGAGGAAATTAGTTCATAGAAGAAACCAAATGGTCAAACGCAGGTATATCATGTTTCAAATTTGTTGCTTCCATTGTTTATATTGTTTCTCCCATAACCAAAAAGCGCATTTACAGATGGTGAAACCATTAATTATTATGGATGTTTTCACAATACTAATTTATTTATTCCATTTACTTAAATTATGCATCTCTTATCATCTTTCTAATTACTAATAGAAAGTATTGTGTGTACTTTAGTTAATATCTTATCTTTGAAGGTGGAAAATGTTATTATGCTCAAACCTATACACTCAAACAATATTCAGTTGCTTATTCTATTACTTTTTCACATCCAAACAATGGAATTTAGCTCAATTAACTCAATATCCGGATTGACCCGGTCAAATAGTTGGAAGATCAACTCGAAGTTGTTTGGAAAGTTGCATTATAAACAATCTAAAAATCATAAAAAAGATATGTCGATAACAACTTGGTGGGTTCAAAAGATAATCTCAGGATTGGCTGACATCCAAGATTCAAGCTAAGACCACATGGGAATACAATTAGCTCAATAATTATAACACTGTTTGGTACCATTCTCCAAAGGGGAATTAATTTAATGGACAAAAATTTGTATATTTTTAGCCTCAATAACACAACCTCAATATATTAACTACAAGGACAAATATTCTTCTAAAAATTAATCATAACTACAAATATTTTTTCAAAATTATTCATAAGGACAAACATTCTTTCAAAACTGCTATCAAACTAAAAACTGATGCCTAAAAACTACTACCGATAACTACAAACTGATACCTAAAAATTGCCATCAATAACGAAAAACTGATAACTAAAGAAAGTTGTCCTTCAGACAAAAATAATAAAGTTCTTTCCTTTAAGCTAAAGTGCTGGAAAATTTTGTCCTTCACAATAATCTCATGTTCTGCTAAATATATTAAAATAGTTTACACAAACTATTAAACATAAAAAGGTCAGATTTATATTCTCAGAGGTTAACTCGGTCCTTATCCTCATATATAGGTTTAACCACGTCATTTTTAGCTGCATTCATTTTATGTTATTCTTTCATTCCTTTGTATATTGACAAATATAGTCAATATTTTTAAAAATTATTGCTATAGAATTGATTGATGTTAGACTTTTATCTCTTTTGATCGTAGGCATATTTTAACTTTGGTTACTAAGGTACTTTTGCATGTCAAACATGCTGACAAATTTATGAAATCTGATAACAAATAATAACTATTATTAACACATTCAAACCTATTTTAAATTTTTTATGAAATATGTCAAATTGTATGAAAGCCAAATCTATATAGTCAGTTGTTGAAATAACATGCAATATGATGATTGAGACTAATATTTTGACCTCCAAAATCTCCTCCTTTGAATTTTTTTAATTACTGTTCTCACTTCATAGTACCAACGTAACAAAACAAGTCCTTTTCCATATATAAGTAAAAAAAATTAATATGAGCCATATTTTACAATACAACTGTATATAAACTTGACATTCCAGTTTCATTTACCATGTGAGATCAATACTTTGACATGCTCCATAATTTACCGGCAAATGTAAGTAAAATAATAAGCAAAACCCCATAATTTACTTACAAATGTAAGTTAAAGCCATAAACATAACTCCATATTTACCTATAAATGCAAGTAAGATAGCAAACATAACTAGAAGCATAAAAAATTATTGAAAAAGACAATTAAAATTGTTTATCACATACAAATGCTAATAACCCAATTTTATACCTGATAAAATATTTTTTGAATATCAATCAGCAATCCATATTATTAGTTGTAGATGATAAACTCATGACAAGATTTATATGTATCACCACAAGCATAGGAATATGTCTCGATTCAACAAGTTAATATAGTAAAATATATACCATAATGGATATGCATGATAAAGGTGGTCTCCTATAAATGTGAAACCTTCAGCCTTCCAACTTTTTGTCAGTGGTTTTCAACTCGATATCTTTAACATTTGAAGAATAGGTACTATAGTGTCTTATATGCATTAGAACATGAAGAAACATTTTCTTCAATCTTTCGCACTTGGTAAACTGTACAGATAAAGTACAAAAAAATTTACAAGAATTTTATATCATTAAATCAAAAGAAGAAGGCATCAGGATTGAAGTCAAAGATGCTTTATTGGATTTTTCATCTGTTTGTTTGTTAGGTTTTTTTTCATTTCAAAAGTTAGGTATGAGCCTGTTTAATGGATCAAAGTTGGATCTGGAGGGTATATAGATGAGGGTATATTGTTAGATTTTATGAATGTTGTACTAATATTTATTATGGTGTAGTTGTCTGTCATTATTAGATGAGATATCCATATAAAGGAATATGTTAAGGAATCACCTGATAGCTTAGAAAGCCAGACAAAGGAGGAAATCAGAATCAAATAAAACAAATACCATAGAATTTAAATTTAAACAAATGGTTTATTCAAACAAATGTTTTATTACACTTTTGAATAGTACAAATTTGATCTCTCACTATATATACACAATTTCAATTACAATACAATTTCAAATTACAACACAATTTTTCACTATACAATTGTTACATACATTTGCACCTCATTACATATCCCTCGTTCACTCATATTCGTTCTTCAACAATATTCCAATTTGTATCCAACATCTGAATTATCTGAAAAATAAACACTGACGCGGTAAAATTGAAAAGCAATATTTTTTGCAGTGTACAATAAAATGTATGTTTTTGAAAATATTATTTTCCTCAGTTATTTGGGTTGTTCATCGTCATTTCTTTTGAATTCATCAAACACGAACAACTTGTGACATGCACAATGTATCACCGTACATGCCACAAGGCCGTGCACACCGATATATGCTTGATAAAACTGCAGGGACATGTGAGCACAAGGTTAAACCCGAGCCATCAGCTGGATTCAACTCAAGTGCATAGAGTCTCGACCAAATCGACCAAAACCAGATAAGGTCATCAATGAACCCAGACTCGTTTGAACATTCAAAACAAAACAACAAGTTCTCCAAAACAGTGCAGACTTGACTGCACAGACATGATTACCAGAACAAACTCAAATGTACACAATCAGGCATGGTGACAACAAGACTTCAAGTATATATAGCCTATCAGGAGTAACAAAGACCATTCCAGAATGAATGCAACAACAAAGTGGACATTGCAACCAAGACCAGAGCAGTCGAAGTCAACATGCAACAAGACTTCAACACAAGTACAAATCCAGACAACGTAAAGTACATGATGCAGTAAAGCAGTGGACACAAAGTCAACCTAAAAGATTTTCAGAAATGAAGCAGTGAAACAGTACTGGTGCAAATAATAGTGAAGGAACATGTGTATACATGTGCAACAAAGTAAAGATGCAAACATTTGTTTTCATCAAACAACGAGTGAACAAGACTACATGAATAGCCAGACTCAAGAGTAACCGCACCGAAAGTCTAGACCAATATGAACACGGTAACAAGTTCATATCAAACCAAGTGGATAGGCACAATAATTATATACATATACACATACATATGTATGTCTCTATATACATGTTTGTATGTGCACAGTAACTAATAGTAGCAACAAGAACAAATAATTGAACCAGAAAAAGAAACAGAGCAATCAAAGTCAACATAAATACAACCTTCTAGATGAACACACTAAAATACAAGTCTAACAAGGACAGAGACAACCAGGTGAAGATACCAAACAAGTGTACACAAGACTACCAATCTAGTTCAATGAAATACGAAGATCACTCGGTGCAACATGATACCGGACTCACAACAACCAAGTGAAGACTACAAGAGGATCAAGTGCATGCATACAACATAGCCTGGAAATGAAGACCACTCTAAAATCAAGCTACAACATACATATATACATGTATGGTCACACATGTACATACATAATGCATACATACGAAACAAAGAGACTCTAAGTCCAGATTTACAACAAAGACATGCAATTGGACAATTGAACTCGAAGCTATTCAAGTGTACTCACACAAGACATAACCAAAATATAAATGCTCACACACGAAGACTTCTAGAACCAGATCAGTCAAAAGTATATATGAATGACCACAAATTGATACATATGCAACATGAAGACATTCGAAATAAAGCAATAGTTGAAACAAGTCAAAAGCTAGCAGTCTATATGAAGCAGAGTTTACAAAAAATAAATGAAGCAGTTTACAGTTTTACAAAAATTAAGGCAGCGGTTTTCAAACAAAGTCAATGATCATGTCATGCCAGAATCAAAGCTGTGGAGACCAAGGTAATAGCGAAAATATATCGCAAGTACAATGAACAAGTCAAGGCCGAAATGAACGAAGCATATTCAAAGTCATGGAGCAAAACGTATGGATGAACGAGTCAGAATAAATCGCAAGCATTCAAGTAATAATCGTATGGCAGAGCAAACTCGCTAAAGAATTCAAACAAAATTATACGAATGAAAATTAAGGGATTCGTTCCCTATATAACCCAAAATCATCATCGGCGGTAGTATTGATTCGAGTTCAAGTAAAAACCAAAGCACAAGCATCAAAAAAATTCACAAACTAATTCAGAATTCAAATTAAGTCGAGCATAAGTAAATTGGAAAAGAGAAATCATGTACCGTATTCAAGCTCGACGATTGGAGCAGCCGCAACAAAGTCAAAGCAAGGGGGATCGATCGACCAAGCCGTTCAATTGAAAGTACACTCTCAATCGATCAATTTTCAAGCTGCGACTCAAATAATCAAAGCCTTAATTTTGAAAGAGAAATGCAAGAACGCGGTGGAAAATATTTCATAAAAGAAAAGAAAAGGGAAGTCGCTTTTCTTTATTACTCAAGTGGGCCGACTGTTGTTTTGTGTTATTTGGGCTTAAATATAAGGTTTTGTTTTAAGCATTTATTTTAATTTTGTAATTTTCTTTTAAACTTTTGTAAAATTCTAGTCGTATGACTAAGTGACGAACTACGGTGGTGCAGTTTGAGAATTCGTAATTCAGTGGCCGAGTTGTGGTAGGGTTATGAGCATAGAGTTAGGTTAGTTAATAGAGGATGTCGCAAGTTTACATGTGTATGCGTCTGACTACTTAATTTCTAGAAAAAATCTTAGGGGCGGCACGTAAATAGAGTTTTCCGAAGTTGGATAAATCTGTGTCGTTCTATTTCCGCTTTTCTATGCTGCAATTATTATAAATATTTCGCATTAGTTTTTATTATTATTAGCATCACCCTATTCACCCCTCTCTAGGGTGAGATCAATCCTACAAGTGGTATCAGAGCTAGGAAAAAGCCATTTTTTATATAAAAATTTGATTTTTTAAAAAACAAATTTTTGTTTTAAAAGTTCTGAATTTTTAAGTGACTTCTTTTAATAATGATTTTTCTGAGGGTCAATCCATAGTTAGACCACTCATGTTCAATGGTGAATATGCATATTGGAAAAATAGGATGAATTTTTTTCTAAAAACCATTGATGCTTGGGAATATTATTGAGGAAAGATATAGGACACCAATTATAGTGGTAGGTAATCAAGAAAATGAAAAACCAATGGATAAATGGATAGATCTTGAAAATAAACCAAAGAATGCTAATGCTGAAGCTATGAATTCTATTATTTGTACACTGGATCAAATTGAATTTAATCGCGTCTCACATTATCTAACTGTGCAGGAAATTTGGCACACACTTGAAGTGACTCACGAAAGAACCTCCCAAGTCAAAGAATCTCGCGTTGCCATGCTTAGTAGCGGATACGAGAAATTCATAATGGCCGAGGATGAAAACATCAAAGAGATGTATGGACGACTTTCTAATCTCATATACAAATTAAAAGCTCTCGGAAAACGATACACAGAATTGAAAATAGTCCAAAAAATCCTCAGAGTTCTACTACGAAATTTTGAAGCCAAAGTCACTGCTATTCAAGATTCGAAGGATTTGAAACAAATCAAAGTTGAAATACTCTGGAAATCTCACCACTTATGAGCTAGAAATAAAATTCAAGGAAGAACGTGAAGGAAGTGATACTCGAAAGAAATCAATAGCTCTCAAAGGAACAACAGAAAGTGACGACGACGATGATGGAGCAGCTCAGTTGGCATTGATAATAAAGAAAGTCAAAAGGTGGAATCACAAGTATGGAAACCTAGCTCTAAATCAACAACTGAAAAGCAGAATAGTCAACGTTCTAGACGACCCAGAGGAGCAGGAGATCATATGTCACAAGTGCAATAAACCTAGTCACATCAAGCCCAATTGCCCTCGGAATCCACTTAGCCAAGGAAAGAAACCGAAAATGAGAAGTTTTGCAACTACTTGGGTTGAAACTGATGAAGATGATAAAAGCATAGGCAGTGAGAGTGGAAAAGGAAGTCTATATCTTCAAGGAGAAACAACTGACATGATGATTAGCCAAGCGAGGTATCAAAACTTACTTATTCGAAATTACTTACATATTTTCATGAGGTAAATGGCTGTTTTGAACGACTTAGGAGAAGTATGCTAAAATTGAATCAAAAAGAGATAGTTTAATAGAACTAGATAAACAGCTTGATCAATTGGTTAAAAACTATCGGAATAATTGCCCTAGGTGCGACAAGTGTCCATCATTCAAAGAAGAAATTAAAAATTAAAATTAAATAACAAGAAAATGAAATTCTGATTTTGAAAGAAAGTGAAAATACCAAGAGAGAAAATTCTATTAAAAAGTGCACTCAATTATTGAATGAAAATGAATCTCTCAAAACACAAGTCCAACAACTGTCTACAACTTTAGGAAAATTCTCAAAAGGAGAAAGATCGCTAAATATGTTAATAGGGAAAAAAATGTCGATATTGTTAGACAATGACTTGGATATACTCAATCCGAACATGTTAGCAGCGAAATTAACCAAGTCAATTCCAATTGCACAATTTGCGGAAAAACTGGACACAATCACAATAATTGTTGGTATAGGCCCAAACACGTGAAAATCATACCAATTTGGGTTCCAAAATGCACAAATGTAAAATTCCTTAAAGTTAAACAAATCCGGGTTCCAAAAGGAACAAATATAATTTGTCTTGGGTCTACTCAAACATATTTTTTAAAATCTTTTGTCACTAACAACCATGGAACTATAAAAACAAATAGGTCACAAAAATCTTTTCTCGTGTAGGTGTGGTAGCAGGCTAAGGAACAATATATCTAGATTTTGGCTATTCCAACAAACGACGGGTAACAAATCAAAGTTCCTTAGCTCAGTACAAAGGTGGAAGAATCACGATAGGTAAAACGAAGAATTATCGTAAAGGTAAAATAGGTAACGGTACATTTATCTTGAATGATATATTAAATGTGAAAATCCATACCATAATCTGAATTAAATCAGCCAGTTATATGATAAAGAAATGAATGTTGTTTTTTATTCTGATTTATGCAAATTGATGGACAATTATCTTTTTATGCCGAGAACACTATAAGTACCTTTAGAGTCCTTGAACTATTTCATATAGAGATGTTTGGACTAACAATATTGCAAGTTTAGATGGTAAGATTACTCAAGATACTCGTGGATATATTTGTTCATTTTATTGATTCTAGACCTGTCATTATATTCACTATTTGCACGGTTTCAATTCAAATTCAAAAGAATTTCATTTAAAAGCTGTAAAAAAGGTTTTTAAGGTATTTGTTTCACACCCCATGATTTGGTCCATGATATATATCTAATGATAACCTTGAATTAAAAGGGAATTCAGATGCAGGTTACACTGGTAACCTAGTTGAAAGAAAAAAGTATTAGTGGAATGAGCTTTATGTTGAGACATTCATATGTTGCATCACACTTTCAAAGAAAATATTTGCATACTTTCCGTTTCAACTGATTTTCAATTAGTAGACATTTTTTTTCGAAACCCCTTCCAGAAAATAGTTTTTGTCGACTTTGTTTCGGATTAGTCACTTTAGAAAATTTGATTTTATAAGTATTTTTGGATTTGATCTTAAATGACTACATTAACTAATCTGACTCCTACTGATTATCGAAAAGATAAACAGTGATTGAAAAAGTGATGAGTGTTGATATTAATCATATATTATGACTTGAGACGGTATATTTAGTAAATTTCTTTAAAAATTTATACAAGATTTATAGTAACTTTTGTTGGTAAAAATTTCATAACCATCTCTACTTCTGTCATATTTCTAGCGACCGTCACTCATCAGATCCAATATAGTTTATCAAAATGTGATACTTTAAACTGGAAATTATTCATTTTTATTTTATTTTTTAGCAAGAAAAACATCTAAAGTATTCACTCTCATTCAAAAGTCCTCACGTCTATGCATGGGTGAATTACGTGGAATATTTGTTTATGTACTTTCATGCTGTAACAACCCTGCTTTTGGAGATTACCTATTAATATTAAATTATAACGGTAGTTATAATTTAATATTGTAAATTTAATAAAATTGAAAGTTTTATATTGTTTATTTGGAATAAACAATGAATTTTGAAAACAAAATTAGAAAATGAAGTTTGGAACTTCATTTTATTTATTTGGATTAATAGAATGATCTTTATTTAGAAAAAATGAAATAATTTTTATAAATTATTGTCAATTACTTCTTTTAATAAATTTTAAATGAAGTATTTGATTTTTGAAGGGTATTTAATTAAGTAAAAAGATGGAAATTGGTATAAAAATGAGTGTTGGTTATAAATAAAGTTTGGATACCGTTTTTCATATTTTTCTAAGTATGAAAATAATTTTTATGGAATTTTAAAAGTCAAAAATGTATGCTTTTGCATTTAATTGTGGAAATAGTGCATTTTTGTGAGATAAAAGATTTTAATAATAAAAATGTTTTATAAATATAAATTTATATTTTTATATGGTGGAAAATGGTTTAGTTTATAAGTGTGTAAGTTTAGAATTTTATTTGTGTAAGAATTTGAAAGATAGTGGCATTTGCTAATTGCATATAGTTAAATATAAATATATGCATTTTAGTTTAAGCATGAATTAAAACTTAGACTTATTGTTTCTTTTATTCATTTTGGGTCCAAGGCCCATTATAGTATTAACCAAGTGAGAAAAGAAGAAACATGTACATTCATAACTTAGGTCATCTTCTTCTTTCTTCCCTAAGACAAAAACAGTAAAAAGAAAACCCCTTCTTTCTAAATCAAATCTTAAGCTAATTTTCTTCAACTCAAGATGAAACTTCTTCAAATGATAGTAAATTGAAAGGCCCTTGAAGACTAATTTCACCTTGAAGCTCCAATCTTTCTTCATAAATTCGGGTATTTCCTATCTGAATCAAAGGTGAGTTGAAAACTCACATTTTCTAGCATAATTTGAGATTTCAAGGTTAGGAATCTCAATTTGATTTTTATTACATGTTCATTTGTAAACCACTATCAGTAAATTGGGTGTAACTTTTTCTTATTAAATCGGAATTCGATTTTGTTTGATGTTCTGGAAAGCTTGAAGAATGTGTGATAACTTTCATGTTAAACACTTTCGAAAATTTAGTTAGTAAATTTGATATATCTTCCTTGTTTCTTATCGGATTTGGATGATTTTTGAAGTTCTAGAAATCTTATTTTATGTGTGACAATTTTCCTATGGAATACATTTTCATATTTTGAGCATAAGTTGATCAAAATGCTGTTGCAAACTCTTAGCTCTGTCACTTTAGTAATTACGTTATCCAAACTAAACATAGTTAGTAAATTAGACATATCTTCCTTGTCTCTTATACGATTTGGATGATTTTTGAAGTTCTGGAAAGCATATTTTGTGTGACAACTTTCATGTTGAAGGCATTTGCATATTTTGAGCATAGCTTGATCAAAATTCTATTGCAAACTCTCAGCTCTGTCACTTTGATAATTACATCATCTAAACTAAATACAGTTAGTAATTTAGACGAATCTTTCTCGTTTCTTGTCGGATTTAGATAATTCTTGATGGTTTAGAAAACTTGGAAGTATTTTATAAACCTTTCTTGTTTTGAGTTTTCTGAAATTTTGAAGTTAGCTTGGCCAAAACTAGATTTGTTTGTTGTTGTCCCGAGAGTAAAACGACAGTAATGAATCATTGACTTGAGAATTGTACTGGTTTATTTTTGCTCTCATTCTTGTTCGAATTTGATGTGGTTTTGAAATGTTTTGAGAGCGATGATTCCTATCAATAAGCTAGCTATATTTGGAGAATTTGAAATTCAAATTTAGATAGAATTTGAATTGGTTTTGGGTTAAATTTGAATTGAATTCGTATTGAATTTATGTTATCGGTCTTGAGTTATCTTTCTTGTTTTTCTTTGTTTTCGAGCACAGTTTTCATTAAACCATTTTTAAAGTGATTTTTGAAATGAACATTTCAAAATATCATTATATAGTTTTAAAATTATTTTTCTAATATAAAATCTATTTGTTTCCTATAATAAAGGAATTTCAAATATTGGTTTTATTAATCTTTTCGAGAAATAGTTTTAAAAGCTTGTTTTCTCTAATAACCTATTTTAAATATAAAACATACACTTTACACTATTTGAACGTATGAGAAAGAGAATTAAACGATTTAGTAAAACACGTGGTATGGGACATGTGCGTTTGTTATTTCGGTTAATTCCGGACTTGTACGATCGAAGCTATTTGAGATTATTGATTCTTAGACGTTCTGCCATTTTATGGCGTATTTTGAGTTTTATAATTCCTATTTATTGGAATTATTCAAGATGGCCAATATTTGGCAAGTATTATGGTTTGAGATCTTCTATGTAGGAGTATGGTCGATGAGAACCATCACGATGTTTTATTTACTTGCCAATGATATAAGGCAAGTCCTGAGTATATGATTTCATACTTTGAGGTTTAAGGTTTATGAGGAACTATCACGATGTTTTCACTTGTCGATGAGATGAGACGAGTTACGATGCCATTTAATACTTGTCGATGAGATGAGACGAGTATGGTGTCTCTTTATCACATGCCAATGAGACGAGACGAGGTATGATTTTCTATGTTTCACGATGTTCCTAGTGTGGCATCGACTAGCGGATAGTAAACCGCTAAGTGCGAACGTGTGGTATGAGACACACGTTAACACTTTTTGGGTTCCTATCCATGAGTTTGTGACACATTCATGATGTTTACCTAACAGAACTGCTTTGAGAGGTTAGCGACCTAGTCATGAGGATGAATTGCTTTGGGAGGTGTTAGCGACCTTGTTAGGGTTGACAAAATGGCTTGGAGAGGTGTTAGCGACCTTGTCATGAGGATGAATTACTTAGGGAGGTGTTAGCGACCTTGTCAAAGGCTTCGGCCGTTTGAGAATGGCACGTGCAACATCGCTTCGGCATGCAAATGGGATTTGGCCAATCCGGGAAATTTTTATGAGTTTTTGATTTCGATTTCACCAATTTTGAAATGATGAGTTTACCTATAGCCTTGAGTTAGAGAAAGGCTTATATATATATATATATATATATATATATATATATATGTTGTTTTATGATGATTTCAATATGGGGATTATAAACTCTTATTGAGTTTCATAAGTTTTTATTTGGAGATTATCATCGGCAATTGTTTATGTTATTTGAGTGTATTTTAGAGTTTTCCTCTTTTGAGGCCTTTGTATACTTAAATGACATTGTTTCACTTAAGTCATGAGTATTGTTCTTTTTATTGCCTCTTCTCATTTGAGAAGAATTATCACCTTGCATCTTATGCTTCATATTATCTTCTATCTTTATGAACTGATTGTTTTAGCTAGACTGACCCACGTATTTTATACTCGGGTTAGACCGAGTTGTTTCAGGTTAGCAATCAGTTACGGGACTTAGCTTTGATGCATCTGCTTGGATATCAGCCTAGCACTTTTGTGTAGTTTATATTTCTTTCCGCTTGACTCTGATATGTATTTGATTAGATGTATATAATGTGGTCTCTGTACCACTTTTGTATATTAGTTTGTATCATACTAGGATGTATATCTGTGTATGTATTTATATATATGATGATTACTGTTCTGTGATGTGATATGCATTCTGTTATTGTACTTTGCTTTGATAGATCCATTAGCCACATATAGTTTTGTGTCAAGCATTTATTGGATATGTCGATCCACTTGAAATAAAAAAAATATAGAGCATTTATCGACATATGCAGTAGATATTTAAGACAAGATTATAGATGATCACTCCTAACCAGCTCTATTCTCCGCATTAACAGACAGAATTACCAAGCAATTTTCTTTGTTAATGTGGGTCTTAGGGTGGGGCATCACAGCTTGGTATCAGAGCGAGATTCAGAACAAAGTATGATAAACACAGAACAGAAACACTTATTACGGTACATCTAAGTGTAATACAAGTGTTATGAATTCCTTAATCATCGTGTCCTTTACCTTATCGTGCCTTTTGGAGTAGATAATTTGGGATATGTCTAGGAATATGTTTTATTCCGAAATATTCCCAAATTTAATTGATGACATCTTATCTTAGGAGTAATCCTAATCGTGATTGTTTTTTTAAGTCCTCTTCAATACGGGTGCTTGACACTCATCCGTATTAAAGGAGTTTGTTGATGATCTTTGACGTTCTTATTTTGTGATTTCTTTGAGGATTGCGAATCCTATTGAGGGGATCTGCAATATTTGGTATGATGTTAAGGATTTTGGGATTTTTTCTTATAGCTTATCTTTTCAAGTGAATTAGCACGCTTTTTCCTCTTTAGAGTTTGGAATGATTTGAGTTGGGGTAGCTTGGGTATTTTCTAGTTGCATCCTATAATCCGAAGGAAGCTAAAATTAGGTATCCTAATTATAGCTGATTTGTTATTTCTTGCTCTTCGGAATGTTATTGATGATTTTGAAGTATCTGTATTCACTCTTGAGTTTCGAGATGTTGATGTTATATCTCAAATTTCTGTCATTGTGACTCTGTTGATTTCTATGATTCCATTTTGGATATGACACACAATCGGGCAATCGAATATTGTATTGACTTCATTCTCAGTTCTTGGCCTATCGATCGTCCTTCCATGAGGATGTCCACTAGGGAAATGAGGTGTTTTCAAATTTTTCGAAAAAAAAATTAAACTTAAGATATGTTTTAAGAGGAATTAGTTTATATTTTTGGGGAAAAACAAAAAATATTTTAAGTATTATATATGAGGTATTTCTTTTTAAAGAAAATGAATTTTTGTGTTGGATTGTCCGTCTAGGACTTTAAGAATTCTGATCAATGCGTTTGGCCAACGTTATCGATAGGGATTTCCTAAACGCTGTGATGAGACAATCAGACACGGTAAATTGAGTCTTAATTAGTAAAGTTTGATAATAATTAATATGGTGGAGTATTAATTTTATTTTAATTATTTAATAAAACCATTGAACCATAGTGAGTGTTGGAGGAGTGGCGAGGCATTTTTGATCGTTTGATCAACTATGCAGCAATCGATGGGGTCATTCACTATAAATCAATGGTGAGGCAACACCCTTATATTATTTGAAATTTGAGAAATTACATATGGTATTTTGTGTAATTAAAGCGAATAATTCTAATTAAGGGGATGTCTTAATTAGAAGAAAATATTATTTGATGTTTTGATTGATAAAATGATGTATTTAAGGTAAAAGAATACATTGGTTTGAAAATTAAATTATTAATTGAATATTTAATACAAGTTATTAATGATGACTATAAAAGTTTATTTTGATGAATAATCAATAATCATCTCTTTATAATGCAAGAAATTACTTATCTCTTCGAAAATGAGTTTTCATAGTTAATTTTTTTTCAAAAGTAGATTTGGAAAGTAATGAAAATATTTTCACTTAATAAAATGTTTTGTGGTGATTACGTAAAGTTGATCATAATTTTATATGTCTTATCTTTCCAGGAAAAAAAGAGGATCATTTAATAAATGATTTATCCAAAAGCTTGTTTGAAATTAAAATGGTTTGGGAGAATTTCAAATTTTAAAATTGATTTTGAAAGCTGAAATTTCATTTAGAAAATTGTTGTACTACAACAACGATAACTAGAGATTTGTAACTCAAAATGAACTAAATATTTTTGCAAATGAAAGATCTTTCAGTAAGCTATAAAGTTTCTTTTTACCACTTTTAAATATTTTGCAATTTACTGAGTCTAAAATGGGTTTGAATTGGGATAGACCATTCTGCCCTATTACAAAATTCTTTAAGATTAAGCTGAAAGTAAATTTAACATAACTTTCAAACCGTAAATCATATTTTGATGATCTTTATAATGTCGGAAAGCCTAGACTGATTGGAACAACTTTCACTCTATAAAGTTCTTCAGATTTTGTTGTTTTCTCGGTCAAAATAGGTCTTCTTTACAGCGGGTCTGAACCGAAATTGATTTATTTCCCTCAATAGTTAAATGTAGCATTTATTATTTATGATCATGAACTAATATCATCTATTTGAGTTAAGTATAGGTGAAAACATGGATGGAATATATTTTGATCAAAAAGATTATAGATGTAAGTTTGTGCAAAACCGCTTTAAAGTGCTAAAAGGGAAAGGTATGTTTTCGGATTAATTTTAAGTGTTAAATAATGATATATATTGTGTTTCAGACCTAATGGTCAATGTATATTATATAATTTATTTTTGTAATGTTGTATATGGCCCTCCGTACAAAGGAGATTCCGTCAATTTTTCTGAAAATTTCTAACACTTAGAAAATTTGAGAAACAAATTGAAAAATAATATGTTGCAAACTAGAATATACCTATGGAAGAATTAGAGAATAAACAACTTAAACTTTATTTACACTAATGAAGGGTAGTAAATTTAAATTTAAAATCTAAGTAAGAAGTATTGAAAAATTTTCAAGTGTTGAAAATTGTGGATATAACTATAAAGTATCGATCTTTTGTAACTCTAAGAATTTTTGATTGGAGTATATACATATATTTTAGTTCCTTGTGAGTATCTTACTCTTGTGCTATTTTCTAATGACGTGCATTTATGCGGTCGTTCGAGTTTGAAACCACCTTTTGGTTGAACTACCTTGCCTCTATTATGTATTTCTTGTATTGGTGTTGTTCCTTCCATAGTGTCATACGGAAAGATCATATCGATAATCATCTTGTTGATTAGAGTTTGGGTTGAAGTTGTGCTAAATCCCGACTCTACTTGAGGAGCTCATGAGAAATCAATCTCATTTGATTGATCCTTTTTCTTGCATCTTGTTGTGCTCTTATTCGATGGTGAGACGCCTTTGAAATCTTATGTGCTGATTGGAAAATTCAGTGGTTCGCTAATTCCATATTTGCACTTTAAAAACCACAGAATTAATCCAGCAATCTTATCTTGGTCTTCTTTCACCTTGAGTTGAAAGTGAGGAATTGTGATCTTGTGCCTATCTATCCTTCTTTGATTGATGAAATACTTATGTTGAATACAAACTCTTCTCTAGAAATTGCGAGGACGCAATTTTGATAAGGGGGAGAGTCTGTAACAACCCTGCTTTTGGAGATTACCTGTTAATATTAAATTATAACGGTAGTTATAATTTAATATTG
Organism: Allium cepa; assembly: GCA_030765085.1. Lineage (NCBI taxonomy): Eukaryota > Viridiplantae > Streptophyta > Magnoliopsida > Asparagales > Amaryllidaceae > Allium > Allium cepa. The sequence continues at coordinate 543,067,577 of CM060940.1, read as the reverse complement.
TAAATTTAATAAAATTGAAAGTTTTATATTGTTTATTTGGAATAAACAAAGAATTTTGAAAACAAAATGAGAAAAATGAAGTTTGGAACTTCATTTTATTTATTTGGATTAATAGTGATGGAGAATGATCTTTATTTAGAGAAAATGAAATAATTTTTATAAATTATTGTCAATTACTTCTTTTAATAATTTTTAAATGAAGTATTTGATTTTTGAAGGGTGTTTAATTAAGTAAAAAGATGGAAATTGGTATAAAAATGAGTATTGGTTATAAATAAAGTTTGGATACCATTTGTCATATTTTTCTAAGTATGAAAATAATTTTTATGGAATTTTAAAAGTAAAAAATGTATGCTTTTGCATTTAATTGTGGAAATAGTGCATTTTTGTGAAATAAAAGATTTTAATAATAAAAATGTTTTATAAATATAAATTTATCTTTTTATATGGTGGAAAATGATTAAATTTATAAATGTGTAAGTTAAGAATTTTATTTGTGAAAGAATTTGAAAGATAGTGGCATTTGCTAATTGCATATGGTTAAATATAAATATATGCATAAGCATGAATTAAAACTTAGACTTATTGTTTCTTTTATTCATTTTGGCTCCAAGGCCCATTATAGTCTTAAACAGCTGAGAAAAGAAGAAATTTAGTTACATGTACGTTCATAACTCAGCTCATCTTCTTCTTTCTTCCCTAAGACAAAAACAGTAAAAAAAAAAAACCCTTCTTTCTAAATCAAATCTTAAGCTAATTTTCTTCAATTCAAGATGAAACTTCTTCAAATGATAGTAAATTGAAAGGCTCTTGAAGACTAATTTCACCTTGAAGCTCCAATCTTTCTTCAAAATTCGGGTATTTGCTATCTAAATCAAAGGTGAGTTGAAAACTCACATTTTCAAGCATAATTTGAGATTTCAAGGTTAGAAATCTCAATTTGATTTTTATTGCATGTTCATTTGTAAACCGCTATCAGTAAATTGGGCATAACGTTTTCTTTTTAAATCGGAATTCGATTTTTTTTTATGTTAGGGAAAGCCTGAAGAGTGTGTGATAACATTCATGTTAAACACTTTCGAAAATTTTGATCATAGACGGTCGAAAAACCCAATACAAACTCACTGTCCTGTCATTGTAAAACTGCGCTTAATATCGTTAGTAAATTGAGCGTATCTTCCTTGTTTCTTGTCGGATTTGGATGATTATTGAAGTTACGGAAAGATTATTTTATGTGTGAAAATTTTACTGTTGAACACATTCGCATATTTTGAGCAAAGATTAATCAAAATCCTGTTGCAAACTCTCAGCTCTGTCACTTTAGTAATTACGTTATCCAAACTAAACACAGTTAGTAAATTAGACATATCTTCCTTCTTTCTTATCGGATTTGGATGATTTTTGAAGTTCCAGAAAGCTTATTTTATGTGTGACAATTTTACTGTAGAACACATTTTCATATTTTGAGCATAATTTGATCAAAATAATATTACAAACTCTTAGCTCTGTCACTTTAGTAATTACGTTATCCAAACTAAACATAGTTAGTAAATTAGACATATCTTCCTTGTCTCTTATCCGATTTGGATGATTTTTAAAGTTCTGAAAAGCATATTTTGTGTGACAACTTTCATGTTGAAGACATTTGCATGTTTTGAGCGTAGCTTGATCAAAATTCTATTGCAAACTCTCAGCTCTGTCACTTTGATAATTACATTATCTAAACTAAATACAGTTAGTAACTTTGACGTATCTTTCTCGTTTCTTGTCGGATTTAGATAATTCTTGATGTTTTAGAAAACTTGGATTATTTTGTAAACCTTTCTTGTTTTGAGTTTTCTGAAATTTTGAAGTTAGCTTGGTCAAAACTAGATTTGTTTGTTGTTGTCCCGAGAGTAAAACGACAGCAATAAATCATTGACTTGAGAATTGTACTGGTTTATTTTTGCTCTCATTCTTGTTCGAATTTGATGTGGTTTTGAAATGTTTTGAGAGCAATGATTCCTATCAATAAGCTAGCTATATTTGAAGAATTTAAAATTCAAATTTAGATAGAATTTGAATTGGTTTTGGGTTAAATTTGAATTAAATTCGTATTGAATTTATGTTATCGGTCTTGAGTTATCATTCTTATTTTTCTTTGTTTTCGAGCACAGTTTTCATTAAACCATTTTTAAAGTGAATTTTGAAATGAACATTTCAAATTATCATTATATAGTTTTAAAATTATTTTTCTAATATAAAACCTATTTTTTCCTATAATAAAGGAATTTCAAATATTGGTTTTATTAATCTTTTCGAGAAATAGTTTTAAAAGCTTGTTTTCTCTAGTTACCTATTTTAAATATAAAACATACACTTTACACTATTCGAACGTATGAGAAAGAGAATTAAACGATTTAGTAAAACACTTGGTATGGGACATGTGCGTTTGCTATTTCGGTTAATTCCGGACTTGTACGATCGAAGCTATTTGAGATTATTGATTCTGAGACGTTCTGCCATTTTATGGCGCATTTTGAGTTTTATAATTCCTATTTATTGGAATTATTTAAGGTGGCCAATATTTGGCAAGTATTATGGTTTGAGATCTTCTATGTAGGAGTATGGTCGATGAGAACCATCACGATATTTTATTTACTTGCCAATGATATAAGGCAAGTCTTGAGTATATGATTTCATACTTTGAGGTTTAAGGTTTATGAGGAACCATCACGATGTTTTCACTTGTCGATGAGATGAGACGAGTTACGATGTCATTTAATACTTGTCAATGAGATGAGACGAGTATGATGTCTCTTTATCACTCGCCAATGAGACGAGACGAGGTATGATTTTCTATGTTTCACGATGTTCCTAGTGTGGCATCGACTAGCGGATAGTAAACCGCTAAGTGCGGACGTGTGGTATGAGACACACGTTAACACTTTTTGGGTTCCTATCCATGAGTTTGTGACACATTCACGATGTTTACCTAATAAAACTGCTTTGAGAGGTGTTAGCGACCTAGTCATGAGGATGAACTGCTTTGGGAGGTGTTAGCGACCTTGTTAGGGTTGACAAAATGGCTTGGAGAGGTGTTAGCGACCTTGTCATGAGGACGAATTGCTTAGGGAGGTGTTAGCGACCTTATCAAAGGCTTCGGCCGTTTGAGAATGGCACGTGCAGCATTGCTACGGCATGCAAATGGGATTTGGCCAATCCGGGAAATTTTTATGAGTTTTTGATTTCGATTTCACCAATTTTGAAATGATGAGTTTACCTATAGCCTTGAGTTAGAGAAAGGCTTATATATATATATATATATATATATATATATGTGTGTGTGTGTGTGTGTGTGTGTGTTGTTTTATGGTGATTTTTATATGGGGATTATAAACTCTTATTGAGTTTCATAAGTTTTTATTTGGAGATTATCATCGGCGATTGTTTATGTTATTTGAGTGTATTGTAGAGTTTACCTCTTTTGAGGCCTTTGTATACTTAAATAACATTGTTTCACTTAAGTCATGAGTATGTGTTCCTTTATTGCCTCTTCTCATTTGAGAAGAATTATCACCTTGTATCTTATGCTTCATATTATCTTCTATCCTTATGAACTGATTGTTTTAGCTAGACTGACCCGCGTATTTTATACTCGGGTCAGACCGAGTTATTTCAGGTTAGCAATTAGTTATGGGACTTAGCTTTGATGCATCTGCTTGGATATCAGCCTAGCACTTTTGTGTAGTTTATATTTCTTTCCGCTTGACTCTGATATGTATTTGATTAGATGTATATAGTGTGGTCTCTGTACCACTTTTGTATATTAGTTTGTATCATACTGGGATGTATCTGTGTATATGTATTTATATATATGATGATTATTGTTCTTTGATGTGATATGCATTCTGTTATTGTACTTTGTTCTGATAGATCCATTAGCCACCTATAGTTTTGTATTAAGAATTTATTAGATATGTCGATCCACTTGAAATAGAAAAAAAATATAGCATTTATCGACGTATGCAGTAGATATTTAAGACAAGATTATAGATGGTCGCTCCTAACCAGCTCTATTCTCCGCATTAACAGACAGAATTACCCAGTAATTCTCTTTGTTAATGTGGGTCTTAGGTGGGGGCGTCACACATGCTCATTCAAAAGTACTCACGGTTATGCATGTGAGGAACACATATCAAATTGATTATTAAATAAACAAGTTGATTCTAATCCTATTTAAAAGTCTTCACGGTTATGCGTAGTTAGAATATACTTGAATATTTTTTATAAACTGAGAATACTACTAATCTTATTTAAATGTCCTAACGGTTATGCATGGTTAGTAGGTTTTCAAATTACTGATATAAATATATCATAAATATACACAACTATATGGTTTAATATGCCGACATCACTCCTATCACTCTAACGTGGAATTTGTGTCTAACAAAGTAGTTATGATTTTTGTTTGATATTTTTTTTGAAATTTAATATTTATACTCGATTGAGTATTGATGTTGTGTTAATATATATCATTTTATCTCTATTTTTCTGGCACTATTATTCTTTCGCTGATAAAAAGGGAGAGAGAAAAATTAAGATTTTGGCAAATAAAGGTCAAATATTTTATTTTTTATTTGCATATTCCCATCTAGGTTTATGTGCATATTTTTATTTATTTTCATGCATATATGAAGGGGGAGCTTTGTGTAGAGAAGGAGCATTCAAATAGAGGGAGCAAATAGAATGATCAGATACATTTAATAGAGTCAAAATCTTAATATATGTTTGTTATCATCAAAAGGGGAAGATTGTAGAATATGCTAGTATATGATTTTTTTTGTTTGATGATAATATATATATATATGTGTGTGTGTTCATTTAAATGTATTTGTTATTGTACTATTTTATTTTTCATATAATTTAATAAATATTTGTTGAATAAAATAAATAACATAGAATTTAAATTCAAACAAATATTTTATTCAAACAGATATTTTATTGCAATTTTGATTAGTAAAAATTTGAGCTCTCACTATATATACACAATTTCAATTCAAATACAATTTCAAACTACAACACAAATTTTCACTATACAGTTGCTGCATGCATTTGCACCTCACTACATATCACACGTTCACTCGTATTTGTTCTTCTACTATATTCCAATTTGTATTCAGCATCTGAATTACCTGCAAAATAAACAATGACACAGTAAAATTGAAAAAGAAATATTTTTTGCAGTGTACAGTAAAATATGTGTTTTTGAAAATATTATTTGCCTCGGTTATTTGGGTTGTTCGTCGTCATTTCTTTTGAATTCATCAAACACGAACAACTTGTGACATGCACAATGTAACGACCCGCCTTTTTGGACAGTTTAAATCGACGATCAAATACACATGCCGATTCCAAACCATTCAAAAGGGCAGATGGTTATTGTGGTAAATAAGAAAAGAAAAGAAAGAGAAATAAAGGAAATGAAACAACACAGAATCTCGCAGCGGAACGGTAAAATATAATAGTCAAATAAACAGTTCATGAAGCTGTTTACTATACTTTGACAATTATTTATACAACATTTATCAGAGTTATACATATACAACAGATCAATTAAAATAATGCAGCAGATAGCATGATGCAAGGGTAATAATAGTAATAATATACCAAATCTTCGTCTTCATCCACCAGAATAGATCTTCAAAAATCTGAAAAACTCAGGACTGACCCGAGCGTAATGAAAAGACAAAACACTCGAGTCAGGACTAAAATATCCTTATGAAAGTTAAATCAATCGTAAATAAATATGAGTGTAACGGCGTCAGAGATGTTTACGGGGTTTGACATCTCATATCCAGTGTCAACGTGCGTGCAATAACTTAAGAGATGTTACAGGATTTTCCATCTCCTAAGGATCCGTTAAACTATCTACTATGTAGTAATGTATGCTAAGTAGATAATGCCTATTAGTAATATAAAGTATCAAAATAGCGTTAAGGCGTTACCATAATCACCCTTAACACATTTTTATAATGCCATAGTCTATACAGCACCGTAAGCCCCACCGTAAACTGGTGGTTATCAGAGGGTACCCCATAGGTATAACATAAAACAAAACGTAGCGGTCGCGAATAGGATAATCAGTATGACAAGGTACATGAGGCGATACCAACTAGGATACTAGTAGTTGCGTGATCCGGACTGATGTTGAACATAGCCAGCAGCTACCCCAACACCGCGAAACAACACTCCCAAATCAAGGGGTGCACCCAAATCGAATCACAAATGTGATAGATATGGTATCGAAGAAGTGTGTCCGCTAGAGGTGGCGAATCTCAATGGCCCGGCGCGGCTCTTGTTTTAGTCATGTCAAGGGTCATCCAATATCGTTCTCTTTCTTCATTCAACGCGTTCACCAAACCATCCACTTCATTCTGGATCAACACTCCGCGTATACAAGTTGTTAAAGTGGTTCCGGTATCGACAGAGAGTATGTCCATATCCGATCCCGGTCTCTTTAATAACTACGTATTATTACACCGTTGGCTCTTCTACATTTCAAATCGATTCATAATTGATATCAAAATATCATATTTGCTTCAAAAATTAAATCCATTTCAAATATCGTCATAGCCATTCAAAATATAAGATTCCGTTTCAAAAATCATTTCGTCTCAATATCTCATTTCGATCCCAAGATCATTTCGAATTTCAGTTTATGTTGCAACTTCATTTAACTCGATTCGTATTTAAATTCAAGATTTAAATATAAACATTTCACCTTATTAACTAGCTTGAAATTTTTAGAAAATAGTTTTAAGTAGTTTAAAAGTAGTTTAAATAATTAAGATAGTTAAAAATACTTAAAATCTTATAAATGGATTTAAAATAGATAAATTAGTTTAATATAATTTAAATTGGGTTAAGTAGATTAAAATAGAATACGAGAATGTATCTTTCGGATTTTAAAATTGATGAACATGATCGTGACACATTTCACCACAATTTTGAATGGGATGATAACTTTGAGTTTATAAACCAAAATTTCCGTCCTAAAGGTAGAATCGTAAACTTTCTTTTGCAACATGCCGTAACTCCAAGATTGGAAAATTTCAATCACCCAACCTTAAAAGTTTGTAAGGCTCCTTTTGCTATTTTTGGACACTGTGACATTAATTGGACGCAAGTGATTTTGGATGAACTTCGTCCTAAAATTTTTACTTTAGGTGAAAACACTTTATACCATGGAATTTACCCCACTCGGATTTTCAACTACTTTGGTGTTACTTATGAGAGAGAATAATTCATTTCTAGAAAAGTGTTTAACCATGCTAATATTTCTCTCATGAGAATTCCGCTTGTGTTTCAACCATATGAAACACTTGTCGAAAAGGATGAGAGATTGGCTCATGAAGAGAGGGAAGAAGAAGAGGAGGAGGAAGGAGAAGGGGGGAGATAGAAATTAAAGAAGAAAGAGAGGTGGAGGAAGAGACTTCATTGGAAAGCATCGAATACCCTATCACTCCTACCAATTCATCCAACAAAACGCTTCTTAAGAACCAAAAGGTTATCGTGGAAAATCAACAGATTCTCGAAAGATCCGTTATTAAAAAGTTGGACAAGATTTCCACCAAAATGAACAAGTTCTTTGGGAAAGTGAGTCGCAAGCTTGGATTATCATCATCTTCATCATCCTCTAACTAATACTAGTTTTATTTCATGTTGTATTAGTTTGTACCTCTCTTTAGTTAATGTTTTGTATCGTTTTATGTAACGTTAACTAAAATTATCAATGAAAATCATTTATTTCTGCTTATTAGCTCTAAAATATCTCTAGAATGCTTGTTATATAATTTTATATATAGAGTTGCACATAATATAAAGAAATAAAGCAAATTGCCAAAATTAACGGGGGCACGTCGACATCCCCCTGCCCTCTATGTCGACGTGTAACGGCTAGAAAATGTTTTTTGTTTTGAAATTGAAATTGGCATAACTACCTTATGTCTTTCCATTTCAAACGACTTTCTAACTCTTTAAATATCCGTTTCTTCCAAAAAAAATGCATACTTTCAAATCCCTTTATTTTCCATTGAATTTCTTTATATTTTAGCAAAAAATGGCCTCTCCTATTCATAATCTTAGTGAGAATCTTGAAGAAACTCTCAATTCCCTCAAGCACATACTTACTTTTATCCTTCGCAATCAATGAAACTTAGAATTAATGCAAATGCAGATGATAAAGGAACAAGAAAGGCACTTCTATGCCATTTGATGGATGATCTCTGCCCTCAACTAAGAAGAGCTTGAAGCAAATTCATAAGGAACTCTGAACAAAGAATGAAGAATGGGATGCAATAAAGGCAAATCCTATCTTCGGTGAAGAAGGATGGGTTCAAGTTCCAAGAAATGTTCGATTTGACATATGTGGTTTGAATTATTTGGTTTGATTTGGTTTGGATTAGTATGGTTTGGATTGATTTGAATATGGTGTGTAATATATGATTGAACATGGTGTGGTTTGATAAGAACATGATGTATATATTGATTTATTATGTTTAAAATTTTCATATCTCTCACACTTACCTTACTATATTTTACTCGTATGATTATTTATCTCATTTACATTCTACTATACTGGGGTTATTATCATATACGGTGCTATAGTATAAGATTTAGGAGAAGTTATGTAGTTTAGGATTAATTTTTGTTGATGACAAAGGGGGAGAATTGTAAAATAGGTTAGATAGACTTAGATTAAAGGGGAGTTAGTAGATTAAGGGGAGTCGGAGTAGAATCGAAATTTATTGGAGTAGATTTTATAAACAAAGGTTGTCATCATCAAAAATAGGGAGATTGTTAGTCCCTGAGATGATGGTTTTGATGACAACAACCCTAAGACTTGTTACAAAACATAAATACTAATATTCTTGTCTAGATATATATACGTATATGCAGGATATATATATATATATGCAGGTACTGAAAATGAAGACTGTACAGTATAGAGATTCAAGACTGACGAATTTAAGATTGAAGAAATCAAGACTGAAGACTCATGAGTATCAAGAGTTCAAGAGTTCATGATATCAAGATAAGTAATAGAGTCAAGATTTATGTTAAAACTTCATAATAGCACTAAAAAAAATTTCAGATTTTAATTGTGGAATAGAATCCACCTTCTCGCTTTAATAGTGGGAAAGAACCTACGACCTCTTTAGTGGGATGGAACCCATGATCTTCTCTAGTGGAATGGAATCCATGAAATATTCAAAATAATTTATTAACTATTTTTCCAAAACTTTCTTTTTAAAAGTCATCCCCATCTGTTTAAACATTTTAGCCTTAATTCATATTCTTATCATCTTTTAATATTCTGATCTTAAAATCATCTCTTGGTTTTTAAACTATCTCTTGATTTTAATATTTTGGCTTTAAATCTCAAAAATATATTTTAAAGAAGCCTATACTTAGTTTTTAATATTACTTTTATATTATAGATTATATATTTTAAGATTACTTTCTAAAACTCTTTTATAAATTTAAACTATATTCAAAATGGTTTACAAAGTTTAGAAATTGTTTTGACAAGTTTTAGAATAGAAATCATTTTAAAGAAAAACAATTTTCAAAAATAACATAGGCATGTCGACATTCCTATTCCCCCCATGTCGACACGGTGGCCATGGATTTCAAATTTCAAATTTTCAAAAAATTGTCTATTCGTCATAATCTTTCGCGAATGGACATGACCATTGTTCCCCTATATATACTAGCCGTTTTCAACGAATTTTAAGCAAGTTTTTCTTCATTTCTTCACTCCTTCTTTTCTACTCAAATATTCTCTTATATTTCAAATGCTTTAACAAAATTCTACCAAAATCCTAAGTGAATCAAACTCAATCGTCTCTAGTTTGATTCTCTACTACTCTCTCTCAAATATCTCAACGCTATTCATGGTTATAGGATCATTTGTAATCAAAGATCGAAAGATAGAAGTGTATTGAGTCTCTCTCTATCAAAGTGTGATTGGAAACAGTGTGATTGTGACCCGTAAATCAATTAGGTGCGATTGTAGCCCGTAAATCAATTATGTGTGATTGTAGCCTGGTTAAATCAAGAGAGTACGCCCTGAACTCAAAGACAGAAGGGTGTATCTCGTGGCCTTGAAATCGAGGTTGTAATATCAACATTATATTTCAAAAGAAATCCGCATAAGAAATTATGTGGGACTAAACGTAAGGTAACTCCGAACCAGTATAAAATTTCGATGTGTTTTTCATTTACTGTTTTTATTTTCTATTTGCATTTGTGTCCGGTTCTGTGATTTTCTACGTATTTATGAATTGAATCTGTTTGTGTTTAATTTGAAAAGATTTCAAAATTTTCATAAAATCCATTAAACACTATTCACCACCTTATAGTGTTAATCCAGCCTTAAGATCCGTAATCCGCATTTCCAATAACAGATAGTCTATTTATTGGCATAAAGGATATTGCTATGTTGATATAAACAGTTTGGTTGTAGGAAAGGATTTTCAAAATATATATGTTCTTAAAAGGATATTAGTGAGGGGAAAACCATTAAGCTAAGCGGCATGGTCTCACTTAATGTCAGTAAACTGAGATGTAACAGAATTATTCATACCAGGATTTATGTCTGACAAGAAGTTTTTGTTTCCCCTAAACTCTCAGGCACTCAAAATTAGTTTGAGTAGGCTTAGGGTTGAGGTTTTTAGGTATTATTTTTTAAGCGAATAAAGCTTCCGAAGAAACGAGCAGGTGGCTGACGGATAGCTAATTAGGATATAGATTGTTTTGTTTATTTTTCCACTGTGTATATTAAGTCAGATATGACAATATTTCTCTGATCAACCAACATGGCATCTTCATATGTCGCTCTTGGCGTATTTTGTAGTGATATATTTAATTGTTGCCAGAGAAACATTAAGGGATTATGTAACATGGATATGAATTATTGTTTTGAAATGTAATCAGTAAAATGTTGTTTTTTTTAGATTTGTGATTGTGTTCATATTCATGTGCTTTTTCTATTATGGATACCATTATCATTGCCGTATTTTATCATAAGAAGTTAATACTATGGATGACTACAGCATCTGTAGCGCTTAGCTTTTGGCCTCCAAATACGGGATGTTACAGCTTGGTATCAGAGCATAGGTTTATGAATTTTTTTAACTAAAAATTCTTTTTAAAACATAATCCTAAAGAAGTAAAGTAAGAGTGGGGTATGAGATAATGCTATAGTAACATACTTGTATATGTTATATATAAGTATACGCTTTATCTGTAGTCTCCTATCCTTGTTAGGTTATTTTTTGTATCTTATAAGGTTTGAGTACATATATGGAAAGAAAAGGAAGAGTTAAACCAAGAGGAGAAGGCGTTGGAGGGAATGCTAGGCCTAATGTGATAAGAGATCAAGGTTAGGCACAATCATAGAATGTGGTTACCGGAGTCCCGTATGTTGGAATGGAAGCTATGTATCAGTTCTTCGTGAATATGGTGTAGGCAGGTTGCTGCTGGAGTAGTGGGAGGAGGAGTTCTGGGAGATCCAGTTGCCGACGACTATGTTAGGTTGAGTGGGAACTACATTAAGCTTAAAGGGAAGCCGTTTGTTTGGATAGAGGTTCCATTGACGTAAAGGATTGGTTGTTGCACTACAAAAGTATTTCTACAGACTTAGGGCTCAATGATGAGCAGAAGAGGAGGTTGGCATCTAGACAGCTTCAGGTAGCTGCTTTGCTCTGGTGGAATAATGTGACTGCGGCAGTGGTTGATGAGGCAATGACCTGGAAAATTTCAAGGGAAGGTTACAGAAGAGGTTTATGTCTGCAATGGCACAGTCTGCTCTGATCAGGAAGTTTGCAGAGTTAGAGCTAGAGGAGATATCTGTTCTGGAGTATACTTGGAAGTTCGAGGAGTTGGCCCGATATGGGTATGCTTTAGTGGATACAGTCATGAAAAGGAACGGAAAGTTTATCGAGGGTTGAAGCTTGAGTTAGCCAGGACGATATTACCTCATATTAGAGATCCTTCTGATTTTGTTGTGGAGATGGCCTTAAGGCATGAGGAGTTGCTTGATTTTCTAGAGAAGCGTAAGGCTAAAGAAGTGCTAGTTGGGTAGGGTCAAAAGAGGAAGTTCTTTTCAAAGAAGGTGCTCAGAAGGGCGGAGCCGCTAAGAAGAGGAAGTTTGAGATTGTTTGTTTCAAGTACGATAAGAAGGGGCACTTTGTCAATGAGTGTCATGTTGGGAAGGCAAAGGAAGTGACTGGGAGGATGAATGTCAGGTGTTTCAACTGTGACCAGATAGGACACTATAAGAGCTAGTGCAAGGAGCCCACTAAGGATAGAAAGAGAAAGGTGTATGCATTGGAGCCTGCTTCTTCTAAGCCAACGGCTAGGAAAAAGAAAAGGCTGTCTTGGGAGGTACGCTTCAAATTCATGGTATGTATGTTAGCATTTTATTTGATACTGGTGCATCACATTCTTTTATATCCAGATGTTTGATAGATAAGCTTAACCTAGATCCCATATATTTAGTTACTACCTTACGGGTTATGAATCCAATAGGAGGGTATGCATCACTAGGGTTGAGATGTGACCACTTAGAGTTTAACTTGTTAGGTCGTACTTTTGTCTGCAGTTTGCTTGTGTTTGATTTTGTGGGGTTCGAAATCATTCTTAGTATGGATTGGTTAAGTGAGTACAATGCTAGGATATTTTGCCACGATAGAAAAATATCTTTTAGACACCCATATCATAGTGATCGGATAGTTTATACCGTGGAAGGTTCTTGCGGTGAGATGTATGCCTTGTTGGGTGGTATGGAGTGGGAAGATAAGTTGAGTCAAGTTTTCGTGGTAAGAGATTTCATAGATGTTTCTGACCCTGTATTTGGATTGCCACCAAAACGATGAGTTTTAGATAGATTTGGTTCTGGGAGCAGAGCCAGTAAGTAGACCGCCAAGCAGGATAACCCCTTCAGAGATGATGGAGTTGAAGGTGTAGTTGGTGGATTTAGAAGGCAAGAGTTTTATCAGGCCTAGCAGTTCTCCATGGGGAGCAGTTGCAGTGTTTTCTAAGAAACCAGAAGGATCATTGAGGCTTTGTATCGATTATCGTAAGTTGAATGAGAAGACGACAAAGAATCAATATTCATTACCCAGGATTGACGATTTATTCGACCAATTGAGTGGAGCTAAGGTATTTTTGCAGTTGGATTTAGCGACATGTTTCCATCAGCTCAGAGTAGCGGAGGAAAGTATACCTTTGATAGCATTTAAGACAAGGTATGGGTCGTATAAATGGTTATTCATGCCGTTTGGACTGACTAATGCGCCAGCTTTCTTTGTGGATTTGATGAATCGGGTTTTCCAAGAGCAATTGGATAGGTTCGTATCGGTTTTCATAATTGATATTTTGATATATTCTAAGGATGAAAGAGAGCATGAAGTTCGTCTTAGAGTGGTGCTTGAGAGGCTGAGGCAGCATCAGTTGAAAGTGAAGTTTTCAAAGTGTCACTTCTTGAAGAAAGAAGTGAAGTTTCTTGGTCATGTAGTCTCAGAGAAAGGGTTGTCATTTTAGATCCGATAAAGATCGAGGTAGTGAATAGTTGGAAGAAACCCGAGACAGTAACCGAGGAAAAGAGTTTCCTTGGGTTGGCTGATTATTATCAGAGCTTCATTAATGATTTTTCATGGATAGCGACACCGATGACCAAGCTAACAAGAAATGATGTGAAGTTTGTGTGGACTGATAAGTGTGAGGTAGCATTCCAGAAGTTGAAACATTTACTGACCCATGCACCTGCGTTGATTGTTCCAAAAGGGAATCAGGATTTGGTGGTTTATACTGATGCATGCAAAATAGGATTAGGAGCTATGTTGATGTAGAGGGGTAAAGTGATTGCCTATGCTTCTAGACAGCTTAGACCTCATGAGGTCGGATATCCGAACATGATTTAGAATTGGCTGTAGTTATTTTTAGTTTAATGGTGTGGAGACATTACCTTTTGGAAGAAAGGTTTGAGTTATAAAAAGATCATAAGTTGCTGAAGTATTTATTCTCTCAGAAGGAGTTGAACATGAGACAGTAGAGATGGTTAGAGTTTACACTGCTTATGATTTTGGGATTGAGTACACGCCGTGGAAGGGCAACAAGATTGCAGATGCACTTAGAAGGAAACATCATAATGCAGTTTTGGCGATGATTGCTGAGTAGAAGGGTTTGGAAGCATTAGCTGTTTGGATGGCTAAATGTCTATTGAGTTAGAAAATAGCTGAACGGATTTTATGATAAAAATAACCGCAAGCGCACGGCGTACACTTGTAGTACGTGGCGAATATGGGTCGATCCGTAAGGAATTGATGATTTTAAAAATTCTATTCAATCAAATTATATCAAATTCGAGTGAAAGTTAAGCTAGAGAATTAAAAAATTAGCTAACTAACTAAAAGAAAAGAGATGCAAATATAAGAGTTAAATGACAATTTAGAGAATAAATCCACTCTCTAGATCATGTAGTTCAACACATATGAAATAATGATCTCTCTTTTATGGTCATTAGTGTTTTCATTGATGTGCTTATCATAAGTATGACATATTTGTGCTATTGATTAGCCAACATAAGCCATCAAACTATAACACACCCCTTAAACCACTTACTAACTTTCATGCAACTTGACAATGAAAATGAAATTGAAATATATTTTAAGTATGGCCTATTAGCTATTGATTTGAAATACAGACCATCAAATTTTAATTTCAAATCGCTTTCTTTTTCCATAATCACATTTTTATGAAGAGGCAATTAATGTTAGTGATTGTTTAAGCATAGCCTATTTGGTCTCAACAATATAGGCCATCAAATTCAAAGCAAAAATAACTAGTAAACCATTTCTAGCATCATCATTAAGCATAAAAAGAAAGAATGAATTAACAAATAGTTGAAGCTGCATAATTAGAGAGCTTCATTACCCCTAAATTGAAGGGTATAGCCTCTCATATTTTTCATTTGATTAACAAATGTAGCTTGCAACATGAAAGAAAAAGAAAAGGAAAAGAGAGCAAAGTAAAATGAAAAACTATTCTACTTGCATAAAATAAAAGAGATCTACACTACAACATGAAAGGAAATAAACAAGAAAAGGAAAAGAACATGTATTAAATTGCATAAAAAAGTTACATGAAAAGAAAATGGATCAGTTGCCATGAAAATAAGAGAAGAGCTTTGATTTATTTCCTAAGCTAAAAAATAAGTAAGGGGAACTAAGCAACAGAAGAGATTACATGAAACATATGGGTATTTATACATGTATAAAACCCTAATTCATATTTATGGGGAGCTCCCAAAATGCCCATGAGGTAGTGTGACACCAAGTAGTCATTAGCATGTCATAATCCCCCACTTAAATGTGCATGAAGGTTTAATGGCCTGTAGCATATGCATTAGCTCCTAATTGAAAATCAAGGTAAGTGGGTAGGTGGGGTCCTCCATGTTAATGAGTTTGAATTATTTTCATCTCCGTTTGCTTTGTTTTCTTTGGTGCATGCATATCTTCATGAAGCCATTTTTATTTGAGTTTAAATTCCTACAAAATAATATAGAAACTTTCAATTAAATTTTCTCAAATTAATATATGCATAAAAATGACCATTTTGACCTTGGATGAAGATGAATATGTGACAATTTCAAATAATTTGAATTCTAATTTAAATAGGTTAAAATACCAAATATAATCATTTATTTAGATTAATTAAAATAAATATAGTGGTAAAAATATGCACATTTATGTGCACACCATTAGCTGATCGTAGAGTGCAATGGAGAACCGGGGCTGGGTCTAGTGGAAATACTATTATATTATCTTGTTTAGAAGTTCGACCGGTGTTGATTAAAAAGATTGCTTCTAAGAAGATGGAGGATCCAGTGTTAGCCAAACAGATCAGAAAGCTTAAGAGAAGGAACTGAGAGCTACGAGTTGTAAGATTTCAGTCTTGACCAGAATGGGTGGTTGAGAAAGAAAGGAAGATTATGTGTTCCGAGTGTAGGAAACATAAGGAAAGAAGTCTTTGAGTAATTCCATCGTTCGAAGTTCACCATTCATCCAGGAGGTACTAAGATGTATCATGATACAAGGAGGAGTTTCTTCTGGGAAGGCATGAAGCGAGATATTGGTTTGTGTGTAAAGCAGTGCGTGGTTTGCCAGCAGGCAAAGGCCGGACACCTGAAGCCAAGAAGGTTGCTTCAGTCGTTAGATATTCCGGTATGGAAGTGGGATTCTATATCCATGGATTTTATTGACAGGTTTCCAAGGTCGAATAGGGGAAATGATAGTATATGGGTCATAGTGGACTTGTTAACCAAGAGTGCCCATTTGATTCCAGTTAAGTCAACCACGACGGCACCTATTTTGGCAAAGTTGTTTATGAGGATTGTAGTTAGACTGCATGGAATTCCTAGTAGCATAGTTAGTAATAGAGATCCTTTGTTCACTAGCGATTTCTGGAAGAGTCTGCAGGAAGTTTTGGAAACCAAGCTCAAGATGAGTACCGCTTACCATCCGCAGACAGATGGGCAAACAGAAAGGTTTAACAAAATCTTAGAGGATATGTTAAGAGCTTGTGTCCTAGAAATCGGGGGATCATGAGAAGACCATCTACATTTAGTCGAGTTTTCATATAACATCAGTTATTAGACTAGTATTAGGATGTCACTATTTAAAGCTTTGTATGGAAGATCATGCAAATCTCCCATATGTTCAATAGAGACAGAGGATAGGTTGGTTCTCGGTCCAGATTTACTCAAAGAAGCTGCAGAAAAGATCGAGATCATTCAGGCTATAATGAAGGTGGCTCGGTCTAGGCTGAAAAATTATGTAGATAAGAGACAGAAAGATCTAGAGTTCTTAGTTGGAGACCAAGTTTTCGTCAAAGTGATACCTATGAAGGGTGTGATTAGATTCGGAAAATCGGGGAAGTTATCGCCGAGATTCATTGGACCTTTTTCTATTATTGAGAGGATCGAGAAACTCGCATATAAGGTCGTGTTACCAAGTAGTTTGGTAGCTGTCCACAATGTTTTTCATGTTTCTCATCTCAGAAAGTATGTTGGAGACCCAGAAACTACTACTGCATCGACTTTGCTAAATGATTTAGCAGTAGAACCGGACTAGACCATAGTGAGGAAGCCAGTGCGCATTGTTGCGAGAGATGAGAAGAAGCTTAGAACTAAGGCAGTCGGATTAGTCAAAGTCCAGTGGAGTGATGATGATAGAGACAGTACTTGGGAAGTTGAGAGCAGAATTAGAGATACTTATCCTTACTTGTTTGATGGTATGTTTTACTTTCTTGTTTATTTGCTGTGTATCTTATCGTAATTTCGAGGATGGAATTCGTTAAGGAAAGGAGTCTATAACATCCTTGATTTTTGGTAACATTATTTAGAATATTTAATTAGCTAAATTAAATAAAATATTTTGTTGACTAGGGGATTGAGATTTGATTTTATTAAAGAGGTAGCCTGCTATTTAACGATGAATTAAAATAAGAATTAAAATGAATTAGAGGAGGGGTAGAATAGGAAAGTGGTCATTCCTATATCCTCCAAACCTTGGTTGTGTAAAAAAATATACACGTTCATTATCATTCTAAATTTTGAAAGCTCAAGGCTGGCCACTATTAAAAGGAAAAAGAAGAAGAAAAGCTAGGAAGAAGCTTAAGCAAATCAAATCTATTCATATCTCAATCTCTTTAAGTACAAAGCTAAGCTGAATAATGTTGATTGTGCTTTCGGTTTTAAGATGAATTTTAAATATTTTGCAATGATATGCCATGTTTTTGAATGATGGAATGCTTATATATACTTGTTAATGAATTATGGTTTTTCATATTGAATTTATGATATGTTTTAAGGTAAAATCCTTATCAAATGACATCTTTTTGCCTTGCAAATTTTTATGATGATCAGAATTAATATTTTGGAGAGGAATTTCAATTTTCAGAATTTTTGGAATTAATGTGGATTTTATATGAATTTTCTAGTAAAGAAAATTATAATTTACGTTATAATTATTTACCGTAAATAATATATTGTTTGGGTTTGAAATTTTTATATGTTAGAAAACATATTTAAAGAGATTTTCTAGAATTTGTTTGAAAACTTTCCTAAGAGTTTTGATGGGTACATAAACTATTTAAGGTATGTGACTTAAATATTTTATATGTTTTAAAATGGAGAAGGGAATTTTTGTAAATAATTTGAAATTGATAATTTTGGAAAATGGCAGCACCTTTGAAAAAGTAACATGACAACCAATCAGATTTAGACAAACAAGGCAGGTTAGGTATAAAAGAAATAATTTAAAAGTACAAACAAATAGGTTTTTCACTGTTTCCTCTCTTTCGGCACCAGGTTCCGCCTCCATACTATCGCCTCCGACACAGTCGAAACCAATACATATGGTATAAGAAAACTGGTACGTAATGAATTGGATGTGGGCGAAAGGTATAGGATCAAAACCATAGGGTTCTGAAAGGTTTGAAGCTTTGCTTTGGTTTTAAAGAAAATGCGTCAGCTTGCTTTCGACTAAGATGATTTCGACTTGGTTGGGTTTCGACTAGCTCAAAGGATAAGGAAATGGTTTTGGTTGGGTTGCATCTTTGTTTTAAATGAATGCTTTCGACTAGGTCGAAACACCTAGCTCGCGTCTTTTACTTTTGGATCCAGTAGGTTTCGAAGGGGTTATTTTGTTTTCTAAAAATCTGGCCATCTCTCCGATGCTTTCAAAGTGATGGTTTCGACACCATACTACACTACTTAGGAAATGGTTTCGGGGCAGTTGCTTTCGACTCAAATGTTTTATGACCCTTTTCTATAAGTAAAGTAAAACCCAAATTGGTTTGAAAGAGATGATTTAAATGATTTCAAAAGGAAGTGCTTTCGACTTTAATGGGGTTATGTCCTTTTGCTCTACTTGAAGGTATAATCCAATGGTTTCGGCCGAGACGTTTTCAAAGGGTTTCGAAGTAGTTAACTTTGAAGGGGTTCGAAAGGTATCCATATGTTTCGAATTGAACCCAATGTTTTCGAATGGTTTAAGTTTAATGCTTTTGAAAGGTTTTAAAAGTTGTTTCGAAGGGGTGGCTCCCCAGAAATTTCGAAGGAGTCGAAAGGTGTTGTTTCTGATGGTTTCGAAATGAAAGGTTTTTGTTTAAAGGTTTATAAAAGAAAGATGTCAAAGGTTTTTAAAGCTTTCGGAAGGGTCACTTTCAATGGTTTTGAAGGGGTTACCTTCAAGGGTGTTTAAAGGGTTTAAACAAAGGTTTCGAATGTATTGAATAGGCATTATAGCCTAAGTATTTTCATGTTAAAAAGGGTTTTGACTTGTTTTGGAAGGACAGTTAATCCTCATTAAAATTCATCAACATTATTTGAGTAAAGTATATATATAATGGAAAAATGGCTTGGATTAAAACTCAAGATATATTTTCCTCGTATATATATGATTTGTTAGACTAAATCATTTAGAAAAAGGTTTTCAAGGAAAATTTGAAGGGTAGTTAACCCTAGGAAATGATTTTGGACAATTAGTTCATTTTTAGGCAATCACCTAAATTTCGGACAGCTGGTCTTTTTTGATTTAGACTATTAGTCTAGTTAGTCCATTTTAGCATAACGAACCTTATTATTTTTTGGACAAATAGTTCTTTGTTAGCATAACAGACCTTGCTATTATGTTGTGGGCAGATAGCTCACATATTACATGTTTTATAGACAGATAGTCCATTTATTAGCATAAAGAATATTGCTATTTTGATATAATCAATTTGATTAACAAGTTTGGTTGTAGTAAAGGATTTTCAATATATATATATATATATATATATATGTATATATGTATATGTAGATGTAGATGTATATGTATATGTATATGTATATGTATATGTATGTTTTGAAAAGGATATTAGTGAGGGGAAACCCGTTCTGCTAAGCGGCGTGGTTTCATTTAATATTAGTAAACCGAGATGTAACATAATTATTCATACCAGACTTTATGTATGACTCGAAGTTTTTGTTTCCCCTTAAACTCTCGGGTGCTCAAAATTGATTTGAGTAGGCTGAAGGTTGAGGTTTTTAGGTTTTAGTCATTTGATGAATAAAGCTTCCGAAGACGAGTAGGTGGTTGACGGATAGCTAATTAGGATACAAATTGTTCTGTTTATTTTTCCGCTGTGTATATTAAGTCAGATATGACAACATTTCTTTGATCAACCAAGCGGGCATCATCATATGCTGCTCTTGGCGTATTTTGTAATGATATATTTAGTCATTGCCTAGGAAACTTTAAGGGATTATGTAACATGAATATGAATTATTGTTTTGAAATGCAATCAGTAAAACGTTGCTTTTTGAAATCTGTAATCTTGTTCAATTCATGTTCTTTTGATATTATGGATACCATCATCATTACCGTATTTTGTCACTAGAAGTTAATATTATGGATGGCTGCAGCATCTACAGCGCTTAGCTTTTAGCCTCCAGACACGGGATGTTACAAGAAGTTTGGCAATTTTGCAATTTTTGATCCATAGATAGGAATACTTAATTCAAAAAGATTTAGAAGGTAAATAAGGAGAAGTTTCTCATGATTCTCCTTGGGATAGAATATTAAACCCTTTAAGAAATATAATTTTTTTAAAGAGCCTTTTAAATTTTAAAAGGTGATAATATTTTAGAAAAGTCTTTTTCAAGTATTGCACACTTCTATTTACAAATCGGGATAAGAGACATTAAATATCTTGGACACCTTAGAGCGTTAGTATTTTAAACTTGTAAAAGATTTTGGTGTTATAAATAATGTAAAGTAAACATAAGCTTGTTAGCTAGTAAAAAATTGAAGTTACAACTCTTAACTTTTAAAAGAATGGATTTGTTTATCCTAAAGATTGGTTTAAAGGATTTTAGTAAAAACATATGGTTTTGGTATAACATTTTGGTTGAAATGAGAGTTTTAAAATGGCCTTGTTCTAGGAAATTTTATTTTAAAATTGGCTTTAGTAAAACAACCATACCTTTTGATTCTTTATCATATTTCATTGATCCTTTTTAGGTTTGAAAAATTCTTCAGTAAGGAACAATTTTTATTTAGATCATTTTTTCAAATTCTATAATTATCTTGGATTAAACCCTGTTTCAAATGGAACCATAGATTCTGGTCAGTATAAATTTCCAAAGATAAAGCACTAGTTTTTTCTTGTCATAACTTTCAAATCGTTAATTTGATTCCAGTAATTTTGTACTTTTTGAAATCTAAGACTCCAAGGAAGGACTTTTATTTTATAAGTTTTGCTAGATTTTCAGTTTTTCAATATGAAAACTGATAATCTATATAGATGACATAATGCCCTGATGTGACTTTTTAATTGTAACATAAATTTAATGTTTGTATTTGTGTTGTATTAAATTCAGAATATTTTGAATGGTTTATAAGCATTGTATAACCTCATTTAGTTTTGGGGAAAAAATTAAAATCTTGGGGAATACTTTTGAATGCAAAGTGATCTCTAAGTCATTACAAGTCTACATCTTTTAAAAAGTAACATGTAGATGTATATTCTAATAATTGTTATCAATCAAATTTTTTTTAGGTAAATGCTTGTTATGAATTTGGTTGTTTAAGTGGTGTAGTTTTCAGGACGCACTTTGTACTGTAGAGATTTCTTCGAAATTCTTGAAAACTCAACACGGTAGAAGTAATTGATGGAACATTGGTGTAGTATATTCTTCTAGACGAGTTTATGAAATACTCATGGTCCATAAAAATAATTAATGGACAAGGAAGATGGTTTGAATTTCTCGAAGCCATCGATATAAGGTTCTAATAATTGTTTTAGCTACTCTATTTTGCTGGTCGGGTTAAGGTAGATGTCGATATGTGCTAAACCAAGTAAATAATATAGAGTTTTGTGAGTTATAATTGTGAATAAATATATTGTGTGATTTTTTTGAATTATTGATAGTTGTATATGTATTGTATATTTCAAAAATGAAGCTGATAACAATATATATATATATATATATATATATATATAAATATATATAATTTTCTCTGAAGTGGAATTGCGAGTACACAATTTCTTTTGGGGGGAGTCTATAACTACCCTGATTTTAAAGTAACTTTAATTAATTAAATAAAAAATTATATTGGGATTTAAATGAGAAATTTGAATTCTTGTCTTCTTTTATAAAAGATGATGAATGCTTTTGGAAGGTGAATTCTAAATTTTTATTGTAATGACCGGTTTTTTATCACTTCGATTTGCGAAAATATTTAATTTACTTTAAATATTCAATTAGTGGTTTTATTAATTAAATAGCTCTTTTAATTAATAACTAATGGTAGAAAACTCATTTTTGATTTTTTTTTACTAAAATAGGCAGTTCAATGAAAAACAGAAAATGTGGCCGAACCTTGTTTAAATGATTTTCGAATTTTTATCGAACGACAAGTTATAAAAAGTTGTAATCTCTTTGTATAATTTAATCAACATTTAAATGTTTAAACATATTATTTTGAAATGTATAAATAAAAATAAAAATATAAGGATTTATAAATGTAAAATATATTCAAATTTCAAAAGGAAAGATGAATCTGAAATCGTAAGATTTCTTAAGTGTAAAGATTAACAAAAGTACTTGAACCATGCTAGTATCCACTGTATTTTCTTAAGGGTGACATTTTGGGTGGCTTGTGATTAGATGGAAGGGTTGAAAATACGATGTATGGGAATTATGGGGTTTTGCCTTCTTTATTTTATTTTATTTTATGTTTTTATTATTTGCTTCATCTTATATATATTCACATTTTTAAATTTATATTTCATCCATGTTAATACCTCCTGATCTCTTTTTCCATTTCCCTACCTTTGATTGTTTTCGGAAATTTTATCTTTTTTAAACTCAAAGATCAAAACTTTAAAACTTAAGCTTGGATTTGGATTTATAGAAGATGAGAACACAACACTGTTATTACATATTTTTGAAAATAAGAAATATGGTGAGATCTCTATTTTACTATTGTTATGAAACAATTGGTTGTTGTGTAAATTCATATATAAATTGATTTCATGTTCAAGTGATAGTTAAAAAAAATAACTTTCTTAGGGATATTTGCTTTTGAAATGGGAAACATGGCTTACTAAACACGAATAGTGTTATAAAACACATGGTTAATTTCTTTCTCTTCTTCCTACTCTCTGTCCTTTGAAAATTTACTTCTCCTCACACTTTAAAAATCACTCTCCCCTTAACCGTTCAAATTTGGGCAAAACTGTCAACTTGAAAGTTTTTCATCTTGGAGTCTAGTTTTTTTTAAATAGCCTTGTGGCTTTTTGTTGAGTATGTTGGGAGAAACCTATAGATTACAGTAAGTGGTCATATATACATGGTCAGTTTTTCTACTAGGATAAATTGGCGAATGGAGCTCATGATCACGATCATCTTGATGACCCATGGCCTTTTAGAGGCAATCTTATGATTTTAGGGCTTAGGGCTGAGTCATGGAAGCGAGTTGATCAATTTCGCTCATTTAGAAATTTTCGGCAGTTTTGGTGATTTGGGTTGGAGCGATTGAAGCTGGAGCAGACATGGGTGGTTGCGAAGTTGTGGTGGTGATTGTAGGGGTTCCGTCGATGGTGGTGCTTGGCCAAACCAAAATTAGGGTTTAAGGAAGCTTGTGGTTTAGTTTCGAATGGTGGCGTTGCTATGGAGATAGGGTGTGTCGAGTGCGATGTGGCTTTGGCTAGAGGTGCGGAGGCGGTTGTTGAGTCAATTGTCATAGGTGTTGGTGGCTTCAACATCGGTGGTGGCAGTAAAGGAGGGGAGACCGAGGCGTTCAAATTTTCCTGGATGCATTCAATTTTGGGATGGAGGGTCGGATTTTGATCGAGGGAGCTGGAGTCAATGGCGAGGGGGTAGGCGTGTCGCGTGTGGTCGATGGAGTTTGTGGAGTGGCTCCGCATGGCAGTTGAGGGTCGAAGATGGCGGTGAACATGCACACGTGTGTGCAAGTGTTGGCTCCAAGTGCTTTAGTTTGTATTTGGGTTGGTTTTGGAGCTTTGTTTTTAAGAGAAGAAGAAGCAGGTTTCGGGTTTGGGAAAAAAATTAGGTTTTCGGACAAGGCATTTGGGTGAGGAAAAACTAAATCTACTTGTTTAATAAATAGAAGTTAAGTTGTTAACTTAAAAATTGCATTTCTCATTCATTTTGCATCCGATGTTTTTGCATTAGGTTCATATGAACTAGTAGAACGCTATGGTGTAAGTAGTTGATAGTGAGGTACAAGTTTATGATTGAATAATAGTGATTGAATTTAGTTACGTTGTTTTAAATAATAATGTAGTAAAATTAATTATACTTCATTGATGCTATCTATTCGGTCCAATAAAACACCGTTCTGTTAAAATAAAACTAAATAGATTATTGATGACATCCGTTTCGCAAAATAAGTCTCCGTTTTGCTTTGTTAATGGTTTCGTAATGTGCAACACCTTTCTTAGAATTGCAACAATTTGTTAATGGGTTCATTCAAACTGATTTGGCCAAATAGAAAGGAGTATGAGAAGAGAAACAAGTGCGTACCTTGTTATCATTCTCATTTTTTTGTTCTAAAAATATGAAATAAAAAATTCCTTCCTCATTCAAAACCCTAGCATACAATCTTTCCCAAATCTCAAGCTAATCAAAGGGCTTTTCATCAATAATAAATGAAAACAAGTTCAGGTAATCTTCTCCACCTCATTTTGTGCTTAAATTCGATTATTAGTTTCAGTTTTTTCCTAGGTCGTAATCCTTTCTTCTACTATTTTTGAGTTTAAACTAGGGCAATGGCTAAAAGATAGTGGCCATGGAGAATTCGGCATTTTGCAATTAATTTGAGTTAAATTGGTGAGTTAATCTAGCACTTCTAGTCTATAAATGGATATTTGTTGCTGCTTGTTGTCTTGAATCAATTTGATGTGAATTTTATCTCAGTCTCTTATATTATTGACAACTTTTGTTATTCAACTCTATGGTTGTGGAACCACTTCATATGATCTTGTTTATCATCCAAATGTAGACGTTTTTGTGCTTGCATGAGTGTTAAATCAATGTCCCTGAAGTCAAAGCAAGAAACGACAATGAAACGAGCAACGGCGGACCCCCAAAGCACCATTGGAGCAGCGTAGAGCACACTCCAGGCATGCCCATCGATGGACCGGTCCCATAAGACCGGTGGCACTCTCGGCCCTCCAGTTCGCGTTGTTCGCCCGTTCGTTCGTTCGACTCCATTTCGATGTTTGCTTGATTTTGATGTTGTTTTTTATGCCGATTTCAGTGCTACTTATGGATTTTGATTTATGAATTTGAGAATTCATTTTGGAATTATTATACCATAGAAATGCTTTATGGCTTTGTGGACATATACACAAAATTTTCTAGCACGGTTTCCATCAGAATTGCAAAAGGCATATTTCCAAATTAAAGTGTTTTATCCAAATCTTTTCAAGTACAACTTATTTTCTATATTAAGTATGTTTGAATATGTATGTATGTATGTATGTATGTATGTATGTACATAATTATTTATTACAATAATAAGAGTTTTAAATTGACATGGTACTCTTTATACGTCTAAAGAGATCGCAAATGCTTTTCTATATATATACTAGCTTAAAAGCAATGTTTAAATATATTTATGTTTTTAAAAGTTTAACAAATTTCTTTTCATATAAAGATTAGTTCATAAAATAATATACATACTTTTAAGAAGTTTTTCAAAGCTTAATACTTTTATGAAATTGCAACATCGATCGAATGAGGAATTGATTTAAACGGGTCAATAAAACGAGTGGTATAGAACTCTTGCGTTTTTTTTTTCATTTAATTAACAGACTATTTTGATTGAGGCATTATACACATGGACAAAGTATATTAACCTATGGTAAACATTTAAATAAACCTGTGTAGTACGGGACACAAGGTTCTTATTTATTCGGATACTATCCGGAAGTATATGACACTTATTGACGAGTTTATGACTCGCCTTTGGAGTTTATAGGACTTGTTTCTATCTTGATATTTATAGGTTACGTACCTATCTTGATGTTTATAGGACTTGTTCCTATCTTAATGTTTATAGTCTTGTACCTATTTTGATGTTTATAGGACTTGTTCCTATCTTAATGTTTATAGGTCTCGTGCCTGTCTTGATATTTATTGATTGGTACGTCTATCTTGGAGTTGTATGCATGTGATTGAATTTATTTCACAAATCTTGGAGTTTGGCGCCTTCCCCTTTTTGTGATATTTCTGGATTTCTACTCATGAGAATCTAGTTTTGATATTGTTTGAATTATTACTAAATCATTTTGGGGACTTTTTCTTTTAATAAGCTATCTTGAGTTTTAGTATTTGATGATTTGAAGTTACTGATGCATTTTAGATATTTATCAATATATGACTATATTTGAGATCAAGTCCATTTTATCTATCATTTATCTTACATTCATTATAGTCTAGACTGACCCGTTTATTATTTTTTAATACTCAGGTCAGACTAAGATGTTTCGGGTGCTCTAGTTTGATGGTTCTAGAGAGGATACACTCCAGTTATTTATTTATCATTCATCTTACCATCATCTTGTACATGTATACATATTCATGTAGTGTTGTATCTTATATTGAGTTTAGACTCTTTTATGTACATATTCGTTTATAAGATGTAGTATGGATGTATTATATGGACCGTTTTGACCATAGTCTCGTATTTGATATTATGTATCAATTCAATTTGATCAACTTATATCTATTTGTATTCCGTTGTATATATTATGTGATTTGTGATTCTGTAATTTGTATTTGTTGTATATTGTTCTAGATATTATTTTAGCCACCATAGTTTTGTTTTAAGCCTGAATTTTATATGCTGATTCCACTGGTGATGGAAAAAAATATTGCATGTTAATCGACTTATCGATGCTCGCTTAAAGTAAAATTCATGGACGGTCACTCTTAATCAACCCTATTCTCTGCATTAGCAAAGGATATTACTCTGTAATATCCTTTATTAGTGTAGGTCTCAGGGTGAGACATTACAGTATGAGATGTAAGATAAGTAATAGGATGACAATTGTCCTTATCTACTCTAGTTTTTATAAGTTAAAAGTTATGAAAGATGTTTTAGAAACATTGTAAATTCCATTTTTGAGAGGAATGGTTTGGTGGAAATAAATAAGTTTTTGGAAGAAAAACTTAATAAATGGTTGAACTAAAAATTCCAAATTTTTAATAAGAGCTAGAATAGTCTTTAAAAGAAAAAGATGATTTGGTTTTAAATTTGGAATTGTTAAGGTTTCCTTTTAAAGTTTAGTGAATAAGTTAAATTCAAAAATCTCAAAAATGCAAATTTTAAAAAGGGTGAAGACACCAAATATTTTTGAATTTAATATAACTTTCTAAGTAGCACTTTTAAAGATAGGAGTTTTGGGATTAAATATTTCAAAAAATTTGAAGTTTTATTTTTTGAAAAAAATGATAAAGACCAATCCAGAATTTTAAATGTGGAGTGCATATGAATTAGTTTCTAGGTGAGATGGGAAAAAAATAAGGTTATGAAGAAGGTACCAATGACTACTTTTGGAATAGTAAGAAGAACTCCCTATAGAGTGTAAGGACACTAGAAAGAGCCTAGAAATACTATTTTGATATGTGTGTAAACCATAAAGAGGATATTAAAGTACACCTCTATAAGTTTTGGATATGCTTGTGGGAGGCCTATGGATAAAGAAAATACCAAGGATTGATGATACTATCAAAGAAATGAGATTAAGAGAAGAAGTAACAGATGGTAAACATACATTAAAGATATTTGTAGACCTAAATTGGGGAAGCAAGAGAGAAAATTGGAAAGGTTATTTCTCCAAGCTTAGCTGCCATTCAACATAAATATTTCATAGACTTTATTTTTTTATCCATTGTAGTAAGAAGATGCGTGTTATTTCATAACTGGTATGGATTGGAAAAGATGAATAGACAATATTCATCGGAAGTAATAAAGAAAGGATAAGGTATGAAGGTTGTTGTAGAAGGATGGCCTATTAAGAAGGCCCGTTCCAATGGAGATATTAATTAGTGGTGTTGTATTTTCACCAGTGCTAGCTTTTCTTTTCATGAATTGTAAGCATTAGTTGTTGCTATGAACTGCATATGTTTAGTGAATTTTCTTTCTATGTGTTTTCTAGGTGGACTGCAATGATTTGAGAAAATAATAAATAAGGAAATTTCAGGGAGTCACTTAACTAATGTCAGGGAAAAGAAAATAGTTGAAACTCAAAGTTAAGTAATAAATTAAGAAAATTTATTTAACTAAATACTAAATAAAAGAAAAAAGAAAAATGTATGTTTAAAAAAGAATAAGAATTTTTCAAAAGATAAATTCCATTTGATGGTGGACAGGGGTCTGGAGAGGTGAACCATGGGTTAATATTTATGTTCCTCAAAAATTTAAATTTAAGATTCAACATGTGCGTTGGTTGGTATTGATAAGAAGGAAACGTTTGAGAACTTAAAAATTTACCGTGCAATTGAGTTGAATCCACTATGGACAATGAACTGTCGGCTAAACGCTGATATTGAAAATGTGAAAAATTATTTAGAAAATATAATTATGTATGTTTTGAAAATGAAAAGTTTTGCGAAAAAATTATTTATGAAAAGATTGAATTATAAAAATACAAATATGTTTGAAAAGATTTTAAAAGTTAAGGACTTTAAGTTTTAGAAATTTTAAAATATTATATCCTGACATTAAGGACTAGTCAGTAAGTTGATCGGTGTAGATTTTACCATATAGCAGTTGTTACAGTAAAATATATATAGTAAGCGACAAGAAAGCTGTTTTATCCGTGGAAGATTTTTTGAGGTACCTTGTCGATGAGTGAAACTAAAAAGACGATTTTCGAAAACATCAATGTTTTTGAACTTCGAAATAAAAGTTACTATGCAAACGGTGCTTGCGAAAGTGGGAAAAAGATTGGGGGAAAAAGAATAGATCCTAAAGTACAGTGGGAATAGGTTGCATAAGAGGATAATGAAAATATGGATTTTTTTTTCTAGACCATTTCCAAGCATAAGAAGATAGGTTTAGAAAACTATTTTTTTTTAAATTCGGATCCTAGCAATGATGTGTTAGGAAATTGGATGGAAAATTGGTTGGACTATGTTTCTGCTCATAGAAGTGTGAGAAAATTGGATGAAAAACCATTTTGATTTTTCAAGAAGTTGCATTCATGTAGAACTGCATGTATATTTAAGATGTCGACATCATGTTTTCGAAATTGATTTAAAAGAAACCATTCATGTATGTAGTGCCAATTAGAAATTATCATTCATGCATATTATATATATTGGGATGCACTATGCACATGTACATGAATTGTTGCAAAATTAATTGCGCATTAATTGATTGTTAGTGTAGAATGGATGTGCGATGATTTATGTGATCGAACTCTTATGGAATTTCGGAGACGAAATTCTTTTAAAGGGGGAGATTGTAACACTCCGCGTTTTTACGTTAATTAAAATAGAAATTAATTAATAAATAATAAATAGAGAAAAAAGAAATTTTTACAAACCTTGGAGCGTGGCTATGAAATTTATACAATTGGATTCATGGCGGCTTTCTGATCAATTTTCATATATAAACTTCTCCAATCGGAGTTTAAATGAAAAATTTATCAGCGTTTGAATTCTCGTAGTTAGAAATAATTATATATGCAATTAAGAAAATAATTTATATTAAATTAATGATTGTTAACACTGTTAAAGTTAACGTTTATTCAATAGTTAAGTACTTAATTAAGGCAAGGGTAATGTTAATGAAACGTTAATCGATTAATTAGAGCAAGTAATCAAAATAAATCAGTGAAAAGTCAAAAATATACCAAAACACAAAGGCCGGGTCGACCATGACCTAGCCACAGTTGACCTTGAGCGGTCGACCACGGGCTTGGGGCGGTCGACCCGCCTTCTTTTGAAGGCAGCAGTAACAATTGGCCGTATGGTTCAAATTTTATATAGTTCGATCCGACAGTTAGCACTGATTTGGAACTCTATAAATTAGACATAGGGCCTAGCTTCCAACTCATTATTTTTCTAGTGAGCGCGGAAACTCTGCCATTTTCTTTCTTCTCCAAAATTTCTTAATACGCTAAAATAGATCTAGATTGCACGGGTACACTTTGAAGAAAAATAGGAAAGAACAGAGGATATAAAATAGGTTCAAATCAGGTTGCTACATCAAAGGTGCTTTTAGATCTGGTTCTAATTAATAAATCTAAATCTCTTTTTCCAAATCCAATTTATAATAAAATCTATATAAATATAATCCGTGGATCCGGATAGTAAGTCAAAAAGTGAAGAATGCATATAGCATGGTTAGATCTGGATTAGATTTAAGATTTAGAAGCGCTAATTAAAGGTGAGCGAGAATATTATATATTTTTATATAATATTAGAATATATCGTTGCAGATCTATTCCTACATGCTTGAGTACGATAATTTAATTTTAAATGAATTCATATATATTAAATGTTGAAGACTGTAAACTTTCCTATAAGTTCGTATTGATAATTATAGAAGCATAATGATTAGATTTAATTCTGTAATTGCGAAAAAATTTAAGTTATCAATTTTACGTCGGATTAGTTAACTGAAAACATAATGAATATTTCATTTTATTTGATATTGGTGATTGAGACTGAAAATAAAGTTAATTGAAATTTTGGGATTTTAGTGATGTTTTAATTCATTGGAATCTATATAATTGTAAATGGATTTCCATATGCTATCAAGTTTAAATTTAGCAGAATTATGAAGTTTGAAATGACAAGGAACAAATATATGTCTATAAAAGAAAGAGATATACAAAATAAAAGTCGTTACTGTATTTTATAGCGTCTATTTCAATAAATAAAAAGTGAACTCCTCGGAATTACAAACATCTTACAAACCAACTCTTTGTGATAAAATATGGAAATTAAACGTGTAACGGTTAATTGTTAAACTTTAGATTCCAATTTATTAAAATGTATCTCAAAGGTATAATATTTAAATAAGAATGAAATTAAAATGTTTATAAACTAAAAACCAATTAAAAAGGAAGTGCGGGTAATAGGCAAGAAAAAGAAGTAGGAAATGAAATGGATTAAGCTTGATAATTGAATGAAATGAATTAAGTCCGATAATTTAATGTAATGGATTAAGTCTGAAAATTGAATGTAATGAATTAAATATGATAACTAAATTAAATGGATTAAGTCTGATAGTTAAATAAAATAGAATATCAATGAATGTGGTAACAATGATATTGATGACGGAAAATGAGAAGTGCTAAATGAATTTGATAAGTGAAAAGTTAAACGCATAGTAAAATGAAGAGCTAGGGTCAAACATAAAAGACGTAGAGGTAGTAAAATAAATGTAAGAAGAATAAATATACATGAATATGAAATATGTATATATGTAGTATTGGATATGCGTTTATGACGGATGCGAACAATTATAAATTGTCTGCTATTATTATAGAGAATAGATGACCTAAGTTTATTAGATTGGGTTAGGATGCTAGAAACATATCCAACTAATAGAACCACCGGAAAGCATACTTTGTGTATAGATGAAAGGATACCCTTAAGTCTGTGGGTGTTTGGAAAGGAACCTCCGTAATTGTAGGCAATGGACGAACTTTTTACGAATGGCGAGAATGTACAAACACTTGTGGTTTGTTTCAAATTTTTCTAAGGAGGTTATTGCCTTGATTGCCCTAGATAATCTAAATGGATGATGGGTGAGATCAGAATTATACAACAAGGCATGTAAAGACAGGCATGCGTAGTACCAAACGAGTTGCAAAAGGGTGTGCAAAAGGCTAACATACGTGAGTTCCAAAACTAGGAGTATGAGTTGCATATTTAGTTAGCTCATCATCGGTCTCTTTCGATCAAGAGGAAGGACATGGTTACACCTAACTGGTCTCTACCTTCATCCAGGATTGAGTCAGCTGGGTTATGTACCGCCACAGTTTATTAGTTTGTTTGATAGGCAACGCCAGTTAACTCATATAGAGGTTCCTTTAAAACATGGACGGGGTAGAGGTTATGAGGCCGAAAATCGACAGAGGTGCGCGGAAGGCTACGTACGTGGTGAAAAGTCCCTGAAGAAAACATGGACTCATGGATTGGAGGTCGTCGGTGTACATTGTAGGATTTCCAAATGTGATATGATGATCACGATGTAGCGAGGCGGTGGATCCTTATGAGGTACTGAGTGGTAGATACCAATGGGGATAGTATCTACGTCCATTAGTGGACGATGTGATATCTCTATGTGTGTGTGTGTCTCTCTACATGGCGTAGATGAGTACGGTTCGTACACAGCGATATGAAGTCATAATGACTAAGGATAAAGTTTGACATAAAATGAAATTGTGAATAATCTGCATAAGCTAGTGTTATGTATAAGATGTATAATGTACCAGTCAGCAGAAGGTTGTTCTGACCCCTTTCTCATTACAACCCACAGGATTTAGAAGGACAAGCACTGATATTGTTTTGGAGCGGTGATCTAGCTGAAGCACTTGACATTTAGGGTATTAATTCTTGGTCAGTGGTTATTATGATTTATTATATTTATTTATTTTCGTTGTGAGTTATTACCATTAGTGCAATGATATAGCTGCTGTTTCGCAAGATACTAAATAACGTTCCGTGTTTTAGTAGACTAGGATTTCGAGTTAGCGAAAATCTGGACCCACTGGAGTGTGGGTTGTTAGAGAATAACCATTTTTGACGTGGTGAAGACAAATATAACTTGGAAAATTTCTAACAACTATATAATGTGAATTTTTTAAACCGAAAAAATTATAATTCACTAGACGGCTTTTTGAAAATCGTTTAGCGTCTAAATTATTTTGTAAACTCCTTTAGCAATAAATATATTTTTTAATATTAAATAAGTTTGTCGTAGGGTCTTCCTTAGATTGAAATTCCGTAATTTAGTCCGGGGGTGCAGCGCAGTGGAAAGAAGACTTGGGTTCTGATAAAAAGACGCAGGTTCGATTTCTATTATGCGCTTCCATATCCTATATAAATTTACCCGGAGGTATGACGGCTTGGATCAACCGACGACTTTACTATACTCTCCTCAGGAGTTTACCGGCCGCCGGGTTCTTTTGGGTTTTTAAATAATAATAATAACAATAATAATAATAATAATAATAATAATAATAATAAGTTAAAGGTTGTCTAAAACTTTTTCGGCACTAAACCTTTTTAGAAAAAGTTTAAGCATTAGAAAATTTTCAAAAAACCGATTGCAAATTGCAGTTTGTTTTGATGGCGCGGAATGACGCAGAAAGAAAGAGAGTGGACTTTCAAGTTATGCAAATACCGTTTTAAAAGTTGTCTTCCGTCGCATTAAAATTATTGCCTTAGAGCCAGTCATTGCAGCAAATCTCAGACCGTTTTGGGTATTTAATGTTAAAAAAAAAAAAAATTCGGTTAAACGGTTATCAAAAACCAGTTAGTTATCCACGTTAAAAAAAAGAGTAATGCTATAGAGCCTGAAGATTTAGGTCATGAAATGTGCGGATCTGTATATTGATGGAGGATATTTAGAGGGTGCAGGAAAATTACGTGGATATGACTAATTCGCACAAACCCGCATCAATTTTTCCTGGCCAAATAGCAAATTGGACAAAAAAAAGAAGCTACTGGGAGTTACATTTTCTCTGGTTTAGCATGTTCAAATCTAGCTAGTCCGCGTGATAAAGCGAAATAAAGTTGGAACCGCTCCCACTTTTGAGTTATTTTCGACCAAGATGCACTAATATCTTAAATCATATATAATTTCTTTTAACATTAATTTTTCTATACATTGCATTTTTTTTACGTGCATTAATGTGACCTTGGGTAACAAAGTCTGCCCTTTAAGAATACATATTTAATTTATATGCTGGTTGTTACAAATATTTTTTCTTATACCTGCATTTATAACAATGCATAATAAAGCGGCTAGAATAATGGCAACTTAAAACTAGGATCATCTCAATTAATATATATATGATAGCTTTGGGACAAGATCGTAGACTACAAGCAGACAAAATCTTTCTTTTACGACTATAGAGACAGCAATCGAGCTTGTAGTATTTTCTAATGAATAAAAGAACAAGGTGCATGTTCTTGAGGAGAAGTTATTAATGAGAGAACATAAAGAATTGTTATCCATGAAGATGCCGCTCGCCCACCATGATATAGTTCATTAAACTATCATGCTCTCTATACGCGGAACAGGATAAAGGTTGCCACCTACAACCTTGACATAGAAACCATACCAAAATCTGTATTTTATCCTGTTTGATGTTTGACACACTTTTTATATATCAGATTATTATGTCCTACGTCACCAAATCAATTGTAATTTACCATCGTATTCGTATATGCGTGGTGCATTACAGGGCTTTCTGCATACTTCGATAGTTTGGAAAGGATACCCAAATGGCTATCATTCTGTATTTTGTTTTTTATTTTATTTTTTTTTGCCGGGAGAAAATAATGGGCAATGCGAAAATGTAGCATAGCCTATAAACTGGTTCAAACTAGTTGAAACATATTTTCAAGATCATGCACCTCCGTCTAAACTACACTCTCAATCCAAATTATGGATTGAAAAATATGATCATTTCAAAATCAATTTATCATCTTACCGATTTGGACTACACCTTGAATGGCTCCCATCTATTTCATCCAAACTGTACATTCAAGGACATTGAAGTATTATATTTGACGGTATGAAGTTATTATTTCAAGCTTCGCTCGATTTCAACTTAAAACGAAGAAGTTACAACATAGAAAATATCGGTGTAGAACATAATATCAAGAACGGTCCACGAGTAAGTATTGGAAAGGGAAAACGGTTTGCTAATGCAACCGTCGAACCAACCCCCCGCAACAAACCAAACAAACTCCTATCAAACCGAATTGACCAAGTCATATATACTGCTTTCACACACATAAATACCCCATGGAGGAATAGCATTCACGAGCAAGTTGAAATTGCTGCAAACTATCGAATCCTAATTCGCCAAACTAAATTATTGGAGCACTTTTGGAAAACAAGTAATCATATAAACCTTATCCATTCACCTTCAGTCATCCAATCCACCATCAACCTTGAGCTGTGTTGTACCAACCTTAAGATGTATGACATCGTAGCTTTGCATATCACAGATCTAGCAAACCGCATGTTGTAACCGATTCAAAAAGATCTAGCAAGCGTTGTAACATAATAAAATATATAAAATGAATGTAGAGTAGAGATTGTCGAGCAACTATAAAATTCTGCGTGTCATTTACATTTTCTATATTTTACTTCTTGCTTCGTAATATATTGACATGTGATTTATGATCAACTAGAGTAAGAAATTAACATATTTTACGACTAAAGACCCTACTTACTAAAAACTAGTACTACGGTCACACTCTGAATCCTAGGCTCCACCAGATCTATGTTTTCTTGGGTATATATGATCATTTTTGACGCAGACATTTTGACGCTTTCACTAAGAACTCAATTCAGATCATGAAGCCACCAACTAGAAAGGAAGGATCGAAAAGAACATTATTGGATGGAGTGCAGTCTGCCCATGTAGGCAACTAGGAAGCAACATCCAATTTAAGCCAAATGGTCAACAATCTTACCAAGGAAGAGGTGTAGACGATGATGAAAAATATGGATACTTCAATTTAGGCTAAGCAATAA
This sequence comes from Allium cepa, assembly GCA_030765085.1. Taxonomy (NCBI): domain Eukaryota; kingdom Viridiplantae; phylum Streptophyta; class Magnoliopsida; order Asparagales; family Amaryllidaceae; genus Allium; species Allium cepa. The sequence goes on along the minus strand of CM060940.1, from coordinate 543,031,713 downwards.
GAGATGATGGATGTAATCCTTAGACGCATGACACAAACAGCACCAACGCAGATCCAAAGAGACTGGTAGGGAATTGCATTGGCAACCCATAATGAAAAGATTTTTAGGGAGCAAATAAGGCAAGAATAAACTGTAGATATGCAAACTTCCACACAACCGAACCGGCTAAGGCTCGTACCAAATCAACTCGGTCTCGAATCGATCGTTACCAAACTAAATGGTATAGCCCATGTCATACCACGGAAGGATGTCTCACCAAAAGCTACTTTTTGCAAACGGTCAAATTAGGACTCGAGACCACTTCCATTGAGTTCAAAATGACATTTGCGATCTTTTTTAGCATAAAAATCGACATGTTTAGAGTTAGCTTGAATTTTGACATTTTCACTTAGGGCTATGGGTTTGGATTTCAGCCCAATAACCTAATATAAGACCCTAACTCCGCCCCCTCTTCTCTTCATTCATTTCCATTTTCTAACACTTCAAGCTTTTGTAAAAATGGGGGAAAAGAAAAGGAAATAGAAATTCCTAAGCCCAATCTTTGATTAGGAAACTCAAATTCAAGTCCAAAATCCAAGAGAAGCTTAGGTAAGCATCCTCTCCATCTTCTCCATCTAATACCTCTTCCATTTTCAGAAATTCCTAAACCCTAACTTAGAAAATATTTTATTATGAGCTTAGATTGAAGCTTCTTGAGTTGAGATGGAAGAGTGGTTGATCTTGCCTTGTTTTAAAAGCTTCTCCTTCATTGTTTTTGAGTAAAAGGTAAGTTTTTGAACTCACATCTATGTCTATAACCTTCTTTGTGGTTAGATATGAATTCCGAACATCTATTCATGTTAATTTGCTTTTGATTTGAATGGATTTGGCGAATTTTCAATTTTTGATTCTTGTTGTCCAATTTATGAAAATCCTACTATGGATGTTTGGACATGTGTTTTTGAGGTGTGTCGAAGAGCCTATAAGGCAGGGTTGTCGTGTGGCATAAATCCCTAGTCGTCATTGCTTGTTCAATCGCCTCCATTTGGTTTTCTCCCTTCATTGGGGCTAGGCTAAAAGTACAGGACATCCCAGTTCAGTCGACTGAACTGGGAAGTCAGTCGACTGAACAGAGCCTAGGAATTTTCCTGAGCCAGTATCAGTCGACGGAGCCTTATGGTCCAGTCGACTGAACCTGCAAACTGAAAGTTTCCAGGCATAGTTCAGTCGACTGACCATTATGGTTCAGTCGACTGATCTGCTTGCCTCAGCCCAGTTTGCCTAGTTTGCTTGGGTTTCCAATGTTAATCGTTTCGTATTGATCCGATTTGTTGTTATCATTCACTATTGACTTTGATGACTTCTTTTTCGGGATTTTTGAGAATATCCAATTTGATGGATTCAGTATCGATTTCTATGGATTTGATTAACGTCTTTGTATGTGAATTTTTTGATGATTGGTTGTTTTTACAATCATTTTTGTGGTTTGTCACTTTAAAATACCGAGGTTTCTATACTAGCAGTAAATATCAAAATTCTTTCATCAAAATAATTTCAACACTATTTTCAATATCAAGCTCATTTATAAAACATTTTCCAACCTATTATTATATACAATCCTTTACCTCATTCGTATGAGAAATCTAATTAAACGGCTTAGCAAAACAAGTGGCATGAAACGCTTGCGTTTACTTTGTTGGTTCTTGAACTTGTTCGATTGAACTCTTGTGACAACTTTCGAGTGGAAATCTACAATCAGTTAGTAAATATTTAAGTTAAGCCAGTGGTTATGGGACATGAAGCTAAACTCATATATTTACTAGCTTAGTGTAATTTACACTTATCTTCGAGTGGAAGTCTACAATTTGTTCGTAAATAATTAAGTTAAGGCAGTGGTTATGGGACATGAAGCCTAACTCATTTATTCACTAGCTTAGTGTAATTTACACTTGTGGATCTAGGAAGATCCTTTGGTGGAGTTTCGACGCAATTTTGTGGGGTAGCGACCCATGGTCTTTGGGCCATTTTGTGGAGCTTCGGCTCGAAGGTCTTCGGACCGTTTTGTGGAGCTTCGGCTCAAAGGTCTTTGGACCGCTTTGTGGAGCTTCAGCTCAAAGGTCTTCGGGCCGTTTTGTGGAGCTTCGGCTCAAATCTGATGGTTGGCGACCATGAAATAGTGTTCTGTTTGTGATGTACGTGTTGGTGAGTTTTCATGCCCCGTTTTGTGATGGGCCTCCCCCTTTGTGATTTCTGGATTTCTAATTGATGATTTCTAGAATTTGTATTTCATCAATTTTGTGATTGGCATTGATATATTTGTCAATGTTTTTGGTATGGTGAATAAAATAAAGAATATGACATTCTTTTTGCTCTATGAGATTCTTGAGATATTGTATGATTTTTGTTGTTGTTAAATGTATCCTTGTTATGGTATGGTATTATTGTTATCATACGTTTTAATCATATCTCTCATCCTATCTCATTTTATCTGATATTTATAGCTAGATTCATCCATTTATTATTTACTTATTAAATAATACTTGGGTCAGACCGAGATGTTGCAGGTGTTTCTGCTTGACTCCTTATCTGGGATCATTATCTGACTTTTGTCTAACTACTTAGCTTAGTAGTATTTTTGTTGTTATGCATTCGAGATAGAGACTCCTCGATGTATACATATTCTTTTGTCTAGCTCTTGTATCTATTCTTTTGTGATATTATGGATCTTATTTGACCACTACTCTGATGAACACTTTTATGTGTTATATTCATATCTGTTTTCCGCCTTTGTGATATGGATATATGTGACTGATTTTCGTTATGCTTATTTTATATTTGTTTCCAAAGACCACATAGCCACTGTGTAGTAGTTTTGAGTTTGTGTCGGTATGTCGAATTTCCTCCTGAAATGAAATGCATGTTTACTATCTGACATATCGGTGCTCGCACAAAGCAATTACACGGATGGTCGCTCCTCAATAGCCTTATTCTTCGTGCTAGTTGACAACATTAACTTGTAGTGTCCTTGGCTAGTGTAAGTATAGAGGTGGGGCGTTATAGCTTGGTATCAAAGCCAAACTTCGTAATGATGTAGAATAATCTAGCAAAGATCATTGTCCTAAGTCTTTCTAAGGCACATGCCTTAGGATTTATTCGAGTCATTGGACCCGTTCTATCCTATTTTCTTTATGATGCCTTGTTTGATCAATCATGTTTGTTTGATATTCATTCTGAGAATAACATTTTTCCTCCTCTTTCTTTCTTTCTTTCTTGAAGAAGAAGATATGGTTAGATCTGGCAGTCCTAGCGCTGGTCAATCCAGTAGTCCTTCTCTAGATGGCATATTCATGTCTGCCCAATAACTTTTGGATATTGTAAAGAATCAAAGGTTTATTTGTGCTTTGAGTAAGAACCCCACAAAGGTTTTACCTCTGAAACTAGAAGCTCCTTTCGATCAGCTTGTTGATATCGCTCTTCGACTTGAAGTGACCGATAAAGGAAGCATAGTGATGTTGGAGGTTTCAAAAAGAGCCTCAATAACAATAAGAAGAAGCATATTATGTTCAAAAGCCCTAATCCCAAGAAGAAAGGGAAGCCGACAACTTCGGTAGCAAAGACTCCAATCCCTAATCGTGGAGAATGCTACAATTGTAATTCTAAGGACCACTATGTAAATGGGTGTCCAAGGTCTATTTCTTGTCACTACTGCAAAAATTCAGGTCATCCTATTTCTGCATGCCACATACTTCAAAGCGAGAAGAAAGGGGAACAAGAAACTCCGATAGAAAAGACTCCTACTTCTAGTCGAGGACAATGCTACAATTGTGGTTCTAAGGACCATTATGTAATTAAATGCCCAAAACCCCTTCATTGCCGCTACTGCAAAAGTTCGAGTCATCTTTTATCTTCTTGTCCCAAACTTCAAAGTAGGAGAGATGGAAAGATGAATGTTATGCAAGCCCTGAGTAACACTTCTCTTTGTCAAGGTGCTTTTCATTCAGTCCTTGATGACATTTGTTTTGTGGTATCATATTCGAGTTCTTTTTTATATGGGTTCATCTCATTATTTTATATCTAAAGAACTTGTTGATTCTTTTTCTTTAAATATTTTAGGATTGATGACTTCACTGAGATTTTCTAATCTGGTTGGCGGATCTGCAACACTCAGTTTTCGATCTGTTTTGCATGTTAGGTGCTACTTAGGATTCAGATTGATTTTTGTGAAAAGATTGGCTTAATCATTATGAAGCAATATCCTATGTCTCAAGTGGACTATTCATCTTCGACATTCTCAATCGGTTAAGCAGATATCTATTTTCTTAATGATTTCGATTCCAATTTGGTGATATCATTTTATTCTCTAGACCCACTTGGTGAGGAAAATGCAATTTCTCTCATTCAAGTAGTTTGTGAATTTTCCGATATCTTTGAGCTTGTCTTAGGATTATCACCTAAGCAATCTTTTGACTAGTGCTAAGGTCTTTTCAGTTCGACTTTGCCACCAGTTTTCATTAGCTATGAGTTGCGGACGATATTATTCCACTAACCGCATTCCGCATTCATTATGATTCTTATGAATGGCTTGTTATGCCATTTGGTTTGACGAACCATCTAGCTTATTTCATCCATCTTATAAATCGAGTATTCTACGAATATTTCGATGAGACCATCCTTGTATTCATTGATTTTAGATGAAAACAACACTTTGAAATTTGCGAATCTTTTTAATAAGATATTTACAAGTATAATTGGATTTTGTTCTTAAAATGAGAAAAGAATATTCGTAAAGTTTTTAAGAGACATGTTTATCATATAGAAGATGATTTTGTGTTGTTTTGCCCATTAAGTGCTTTAAGAATTCTGGTCGATGCGCTTGATCAAGGTTATCGATAAGAATTTCCTAAACACTATGATGAAACAATCAGACACGGTAAATTGACTTGGAATGAGTAAATTTTTCTAGAAAGGTGACTACATAAAGTTAATTGTAATTTTGAAAGTCTTAGCTTTTTAGGAAAGTGGATCAATTAAAAGAAATCTTTTCGGATACTCCTACTTGTGGTTCCTAAAGGGAACCAAGACTTTATTGTTTATACCGATGCTAATCGTATTGGTTTGGGTGCCACTCTCTTGCAAAAAGGAAACAGTCTACGACTTATGCTTCTATGCAATTAAAGCCTATCGAGACTAGGTATGCCACTCATGATCTAGTGCTCGCGGCTATTTTTTTCCTTTTTAGAAATTTGGCATCATTATTTTTGGGAGAGAAATTTGTTCTCTACACTGGTCATAAATCTTTGGAGGATTTATTTTCTCAAAAGGAACTTAATTTGCGTCAACAATGTTGGCTCGAGTTCCCCGCATCTTATGATCTTGATATTCTTTATACTCCCGGAAAGGGAAATCTTGTTGCCGATGCACTTAGCCGTAAGTAATAAGAGGTTGTTTCCATGGTGATATCCGAATGGAATGATCTCAAGACTTTATCTACTTGTGAGATTCGAGATCATGAATCCAATTTATGTTCATCTCTTGTTTTATGTAGCCGTGAGGCTCATCCCTATCTTTTAGACCGCATCCTTGAAGCCCAAAAGCTAGATCCCAAGTTAGCTCTTCTTAGCCATAATTTTAGGGATAAAAATTGATATTAAAGGTTTGAAAGACTTTGATATTGATGCTCGTGATGGCATTCGAAAATTTGGTAGACTCATCGTGCCAAATTTTAGTGACCTTCGTAGAGATATTTTAGAAGATTCTCATCATTCTAAATTTACCATTCATCCCGGTAGTAGAAAAATGTACACGGATATGAAGTGACTCTAATATTGGGATGGGATGAAACTGAAATTGCTAACTTTGTTAAGTGTTGCATGACTTGCCAACTCGTTAAGGCCGAGCATCAAAGGGCTGGTGGGTTATTGCAACCTTTGGACATTCCAATTTAAAAGTGGGATCATGTCTCCATGGACTTTATTGATGGACTTCCTTGTTCTCGTTCATGCCATGATAGCCTACGGGTAATAGTTGATAGACTAACAAAATCCGTCCATTTTATTCCCATTCGGTCTAATCGGACGGTACCTCTTTTGGCCAAAATTTATATTAGAGAAATTGTTAAATTTCATGAAGTTCCTACTTCTATTATTAGTGATCGTGATCCAATGTATACTAGTGGATTTTGGAAGTCTTCAAAAAGCTTTGGAAACGAAGCTTAGTTTTAGCACCTCTTATCATCCTCAGTCCGATGGACAAACCGAGCGTGTGAATCAAACTCTTGAAGATCTTCTTCGTGCATGTGTTCTTGATTTTGGTGGAAGTTGGGAAGATCATATTTCTCTTGTTGAGTTTTCCTATAATAATAGCTTCCAATCTAGTATTGGCATGGCACCTTTCGAGGCACTCTATGGAAGGCCATGCCAATCTCATTCTTGTTGGCTTGAGGCTGGTAAGAAGCTGGTTTTAGGTCCGGATTTTATTCGCGATTCCACAGAAAAAATTGACCTTATTCGCCATAGGATGAAAGAAGCTCAAAGTAGACAAATATCCTATGCCAATAACCGAAGAAGGAATTACAATTTTCTGTGGAAGATTTGGTGTTTAATCATGTTTCACCTATGAAGGATGTTGTGCATTTCAGTCGATCGGGAAAGTTAGCGCCTCGATATATTGGTCCATTTCCCATCAATGAACGCATTGGTTCCGTGCTTATCGCCTTTTATTACCGGCTCAATTTTCTGCTATTTATGACATGTTTCACGTTTCTCAACTACGGAGATGCCTTTGAGATTCCGATTCTATTCTTGAGCCGGTGTTGTGGAAGAAATTGATATTTCGCCTAATTTAACTTATGAGCAACATCCTATTCGCATTATTGCTACGGAGGTTGGACGTCTTCGTAACAAAGATATCCCGCTTGTGAAAGTTCAATGGTCCTCAAATCCTAAAGAATGCTCTTGGGAATCTAGAGAATTCATCGAGCGAACACATCCGGACTTACTCCCTCGTGCTCCTTAGAGGTGAATTTCTTATTTCAAATTTTCTTTTGTGTTGATATGCTTTTATGGTTTTTACTCTTTATTTTCTTCTTAAGTATTGCGAGGATGCAATTTCTTTAAGGAGGGGAGTTTATTAACAACCCGCATATTTTACGATTGTATATTTAAATATTTTATTTAAATATAGTGTCATTAGTCGGATTAAAGTTCGAAAAGCTACTTTTTGCAAACAGCCGAATTAGGACTCGAGACAACTCCCATTGAGTTCAAAATGACGTTTGCAACCTTTTTAAGTATAAACATCGATATGTTTGGAGTTAGCTTGAATTTTGACATTTTTACTTAGGGCTTTGGGTTTGGGTTTCAGCCCAATAACCTAACATAAGACCCTACCTCCACCCCCTCTTCTCTTCATTCATTCCAATTTCCTAACAATTCAAGCTTTTATAAAAATGGGGGAAGAGAAAAGGAAATAGAATTTCCTAAGCCCTAGCTTTGATTTGGAAACTCAAATTCAAATCCAAATTCCAAGAGAAGCTTAGTAAGCATCCTCTCCATCTCAATCCTCTTCCATTTTCAGAAATTCCTAAACCCTAACTTAGGAAATATTTTCTTATGATCTTAGATTGAAGTTTCTTGAGTTGAGTTTGAAGAGTGGTTGATCTTGCCTTGTTCTAAAAGCTTCTCCTTCATTGCTTTTGAGTAAAAGGTGAGTTTTTGAACTCACATCTATGTCTATAACCTTCTTTGTGCTTAGATATGAATTCCTAACATCTATTCATGTTCATTTTCTTTTGATTTGAACGGATTTGGTGAATTTTCCAATTTTTGATTCTTGTTGTCCAATTATGAAAATCCTACCATGGATGTTTAGACATGTGTTTTTGGGGTCTGTCGAAGAGCCTATAAGGCTGGGTTGTCGCATGGCATAAATCCCTAGTCCTCCATGCTCGTTCGATTGCCTCCATTTGGTTTTTGCCCTTCATTGGGGCTAGGCTGAAAATACTGGACATCCCAGTTCAGTCGACTGAACTGGGAAGTCAGTCGACTGAACAGAGCCTAGGAATTTTCCTGAGCCGGTATTAGTTGACCGACCCTTATGGTCCAGTCGACTGATCCTGGAAACCAAAAGTTTCCAAGCATATTTCAGTCGACTGACCACTATGGTTCAGTTGACTAATCTGCTTGCCTCAGACAAATTTGCCTATTTTGCTTGGGTTTCTAATGTTAATCATTTCGTGTAGATCTGATTTGTTGTTATCATTCATTATTGACTTTGATGACTTCTTTTTGGGGATTTTTGAGAATATCAATTTGATGGATTCGGTATCGATTTCTATGGATTTGATTCACGTCTTTGTATGTGAATTTTTTGATGATTGGTTGTTTTTAAAATCATTTTTGTGGTTTGTCACTTTAAAATACAAAGTTTTCTATACTAGTAGATATCAAAACTCTTTCATCAAAACAATTTCAATACGATTTTCAATATCAAGCTCGTTTATAAAACCGTTTTCCAACCTATTAGTATATACAATCCTTTACCTCATTCGTATGAGGAATTTAATTAAAACGGCTTAGCAAAACAAGTGGTATGAAACGCTTATGTTTACTTTGTTGGTTAATTCTTGGACTTGTTCGATTGAACTCTTGTGACAACTTTCGAGTGGAAATCTACAATCAGTTCGTAAATATTTAAGTTATGCCAGTAGTTATGGGACATGAAGCTAAACTCTTATATTTACTAGCTTAGTGTAATTTACACTTATTTTCGAGTGGAAGTCTACAATTTGTTCGTAAATAATTAAGTCAAGCCGGTGGTTATGGGATATGAAGCCTAGCTCATTTATTTACTAGCTTAGTGTAATTTACACTTGTGGATCTAGGAAGATCCTTTGGTGGAGTTTCGGCTCAATTTTGTGGGGTAGCAACCCATGGTCTTCGGGCCGTTTTGTGGATCTTCGGCTCAAAGGTCTTCGGACCGTTTTGTGGAGCTTCGGCTCAAAGGTCTTCGAGTCGTTTGGTGGAGCTTCGGCTCAAAGGTCTTCGGATCGTTTTGTGTAGCTTCGGCTCAAAGATCTTTGTGCCGTTTTGTGGAGCTTCGGCTCAAATTTGATGGTTAGCGACAATGGAATAGCGTTCCATTTGTGATGCACATGTTGGTGAGTTTTCATGCTCCCGTTTTGTGATAGGCCTCCCCCTTTGTTATTTCTGGATTTCTAATTGATGATTTCTAGAATTTTGTTTCACCAACTTTGTGATTGACAATGATATATTTGTTAATATTTGTGGTATGGTGAATAAAATAAAGAATATGACATTCTTTTTTATTTCTGAGATTCTTGAGATATTGTATGATTTTGGTTATTGTTAAATATATCATTGTCATGGTATGGCATTATTGTTATCATACGTTTTAATCATATCTCTCATCCTATCTCATTTTATCTGATATTTATAGCTAGACTGATCCGTTTATTATTTTCTTATTAAGTAATACTCGGGTCAGACCGAGATGTTGCAGGTGTTTCTACTTGACTCCTTATCTAATATCATCATCTGACTTTTGTCTAACTACTTAGCATAGTAGTATTTTTGTTATTATGCATTCGAGATAGAGACCCCTCGATGTATACATATTCTTTTGTCTAGCTCTTGTATCTATTCTTTTGTGATATTGCGGATCTTATTTGACCACTACTCTGATGAACACTTTTATGTGTTATATTCATATCTGTTTTCCGCCTTTGTGATATGGATATCTGTGACCGGTTTGTGTTATGCTTATTTTTTTTTTCCGAAGACCACATAGCCACTGTGTAGTGGTTTTGAGTTTGTATTGGTATGTCGGATTTCCTCTAGAAATGAAATGCATGTTATACTATCTGACATATCGGTGCTCACACAAAGCAATTACACTGATGGTCGCTCCTCAATAGCCTTATTCTTCATGCTAGTTGACAGCATTATCTCGCAGCGTCCTTGGCTAGTGTGAGTATAGAGGTGGGGCGTTACAGCTTGGTATCAAAGCCAAACTTTGGAACAATGTAGAATAATTTAGCAAGGATCATTGTTCTAAGTCTTTCTTAGGAGTCATGCCTTTTGATTTATTCGAGTCATTGGACCTATTCTATCCTATTTTCTTTATGATGCCTTGTTTTATCAATCATGTGTGTTTGATATTCATTCTGAGAATAAACTTTTTCCTTTTCTTTCTTTCTTTCTTAAAGAAGAAGAGATGGTTAGTTCTTGCAGTTCTAGCGCTGGCCAATCCAGTAGTCCTTCTCTGGGTGGCATATTCATATCTACCCAAAAACTTTTGGATCTTGTAAAGAATCAAAGGTTTATTTGTGCTTTGAGTAAGAACCCCACAAAGGTTTTACCTTTGAAACTACAAGCTCTTTTCGATCAGCTTGTTGACATCGCTCTTCAACTTGAAGAGACCGATAAGGGAAGTGATGGTGACGTTGGAGGTTTCAAAAAGAGCCTAAATAACAACAAGAAGAGACATATTAAGTTCAAAAGCCCTAATCCCAAGAAGAAAGGGAAGCCGACAACTTCGGTAGCAAAGACTCCAATCCCTAATCGTGGAGAATTTTACAATCGTAATTCTAAGGACCACTATGTAAATGGGTGTCCAAGGCCTATTTCTTGTCGCTATTGCAAAAATTCAGGTCATCATATTTCTGCATGCCCCATACTTCAAAGCAAGAAGAAAGGAGAGAAAGAAACTCCGATAGCAAAGACTCCTACCTCTAGTCGAGGACAATGCTATGATTGTGGTTCTAAGGACCATTATGTAATTAAGTGCCCAAAACCCCTTCATTGCCGCCATTGCAAAAGTTCGAGTCATCTTTTATCTTCTTGTCCCAAACTGCAAAGTAAGAGAGAGGGAAAGATGAATGTTGTGCAAGCCCCGTGTAACACTTCTCTTCGTCAAGGTAGTTTTCATTCAGTCCTTGATGACATTTGTTTTGTGGTATCATATTCGAGTTCTTTTTGATATGGGTTCATCTCATTATTTTATATCTAAAGAACTTGTTAATTCTTTTTCTTTAAATATTTTAGGCTTGATGACTTTACTGAGATTTGCTAATCTGGTTGGCGGATCCGCAACACACAGTTTACTTTCTAAAAATGTCGAGATTATTTTATGTGATTATGCTTTTCGATCCGTTTTGCATGTTAGGTGCTACTTAGGATTCGGATTGATTTTTGTGAAAAATTGGCTTAATCATTATGAAGCCATATCCTATGTCCCAGGTGCACTATTCATCTTCGACATTCTCAATCTGTTAAGAAGTTTCTATTTTCTTAATGATTTCGATTCCAATTTGGTGATATCATTTTATTCTCTAGACCCACTTGGTGAGGAAAATGCAATTTCTTGAAAGTGTACGTGCAGTACTAAGGATCGTGTAATATAATATATAAATGCGGAAACTGATATTAGCAATAAAATAAAAATTAAAGTAAGCACACCAGGATTTTTATACTGGTTCGAACTTCCCGTTCTACGTCCAGTCCCAGAATATCCTCTGGATTTAGACTAAACCCCTCACTTAACCCGGAGGAATAGGTATACCACACCTGAGCAGCCGAACAGGAATTTTTCCGCCTCGACAGCCGAAGAGGACTTCAACCTAATACAAATAATTTGTTGACGAGTGTGTTCTGAATAACACGGATTGTCTTTTGATAGTACAATTTTTCTATAATCAAATCCTCAAGAATATGTAGTGTGTGTGAAGATTTAGATGGAGGATAATCTCGTAGAATCGAAGTATATAAATTAATTACAAGATTCTAGCGATATTGAATGAGAATGAATGCTTTTATTTGTAGAAATAAATAGAGAATAGATTTCAGAACTAAAAACAAGAATTGGTGATTGTAGGAATGAATTATACATGTTTATATAGTTGTAGAATAGTTACAATCTTTCATGAAGAGTTTCAATCAAAGGTTGTGACCATATCTCTTGGATTGAAGGTGATTCCTCTTCACGAACGATCGCAGCTCTTCAGAAAAATAGTCGTTATTTCCAGGTCGATTGACCAAAAATTCTGGCCGGTCAGCTGAGTTTAAAATCGTGCACAAAACAGAGCATATCTGTGCACTAATAACAGGTTCGTTCAGCCGAGTTTTCTGGTCGGTCGGCCGAGTTATCTGGTCGATCAGCCGAGTTTTTTGGTTGGTCAACCGTCCTGATGTTATGTGCACAGATCATATTTTTTTCAAGTATAAAACAATATACAACTATTTGTATGTGTGTGACTACTTGAGGAATGATTTTAACAATATTCTAAGACTCAATATAATAAAATATTAATACTAATCTCTGGATTGTAGTCTTGTCTCCTTTGTAGTGCACAACATACTTTTATTCTCTTTTTATCGCCTTTGTATAGTATTCTCTTTGTAGTTCGTCTTATGATCTCTGAAGCTTGTGTCATGAATCAAAACCTATGAATCAACATTCTCCCCCTTTTTGGTTGATGACAATACTTATGTGACGAAGTAGTACATATTGTAATTCTCCCTCTGAATATATAGCGACTTTTCTACAAAAACTTGTTAGCTTTTATATATTTCTCCCCCTTTGTCATCGTCAAAAAGGAGAGTTTAACTGATGATATAAACTATATTTCACATAAGTGTTAACATAGGACAATATAAAACAAAATAACTACTACTTATAATGTAAGGTATCAGAAAAATTAACATTTAAAGCATGCGATACCCAGGCTTCTTATAATTTCCTAATTTTTAGGAAACCATACCCATTTGGGTGTGGTTGAACCTTTATAAATATAATTTTCATTATTAACTATCATATCAAAATAATCATCAATGTATTTTTCTCTATTTTTCCAATTAACAGGAACCCATATACTTAGATAATTTTTATTCATATTTCCTGTTAATGATTTTGTACTTCTAAAGAAATTATCAACATTATAGGTCATAGTAGTATTTGAATTTCTATAAAAATTGGATTTAGGCTTTACTCGAAATTTAGTACTAGCACTTTCATTTTTACTATACATGAAAGCATATCTAGTGCTATTTCTACGATCGGTTTTATTATATCCTAAACCACTTTTATCATTGTGAGCTTTTGAATTCTTAGCATAATCTAATCCCTTCTTATTTGAAGCAGGTTGAGAATTTTCAATAATCCTGGATAAATTTTCTCTCCCTTTATTAAAATTGGAAATATTTTTAGTAATGTCATCAAGCTTAGTTTTGAGGCTAGTGTTATCTAACTCAACAATTTTAATTTTTGTTTTTAACTCAAGATTCTCAGAAGCTAGAGCATCATTCTTTTCTTTTTGAGCTTCTATTTCTTGACTTAATAAAGCGAGTTGAGAATTGTCAAAGAGTGAATCTTGAATTTTCTCAAGTTCTTCTTCTAATATTTTCTTCTCGTCTTTAAGCATATCTCTTTCGAATTCTGCTTTCTTCTGATTTTCTAGAGCTTCCTTATATTTTCTTTTGAGACTTCTTAAAGTGTCTAGAAGTTCTGAATTTATTTCTTTCATATCATCAAAAGTTAGATCACTAACCTCATTATCTTTTGCCATGAAGCATTTGTTTGTTTACTCCTTTGATTTTTCTTTATTGCTCTTCCTCTTCTTATTGCCTTGACTTGATCTCTTTGTAGCCATTTACTCTAGGATGTTGTTACGATCTCTAGAATACCAGGCTCTGATACCAAATGAAAGTGTACGTGTAGTACTAAGGATCGTGTAATATAATATATAAATGTGGAAACTGATAATAGCAGTAAAATAAAAATTAAAGTAAGCAAGCCAGGAATTTTTATACTGGTTCGAACTTCCCGTTCTACGTCCAGTCCCAGAATATCCTCTGGATTTAGACTAAACCCCTCACTTAACCCGGAGGAATAGGTATACCACACCTGAGCAGCCGAACAAGAATTTTCCCCCCTCGACAGCCGAAGAGGACTTCAACTTAATACAAATAATTTGTTGACGAGTGTGTTCTGAATAACACGGATTGTCTTTTGATAGTACAATTTTCCTATAATCAAATCCTCAAGAATATGTAGTGTGTGTGAAGATTTAGAAGGAGGATAATCTCGTAGAATCGAAGTATATAAATTAATTACAAGATTCCAGCGATATTGAATGAGAATGAATGCTTTTATTTGTAGAAATAAATAGAGAATAGATTTCAAAACTAAAAACAAGAATTGGTGATTGTAGGAATGAATTAAACATGTTTATATAGTTGTAGAATAGTTACAATCTTTCATGAAGAGTTTCAATCAAAGGTTGTGACCATATCTCTTGGATTGAAGGTGATTCCTTTTCACGAACGACCGCAACTCTTCAGAAAAATAGCCGTTATTTCCAGGTCGGTTGACCAAAAATTCTGGCCGGTCAGCTGAGTTTAAAATCGTGCACAAAACAGAGCATATCTATGCACTAATAACAGGTTCGGTCAGCCGAGTTTTCTGGTCGGTCAGCCGAGTTTTCAGCCGAGTTTTCTGGTCGGTCGGCCGAGTTTTCTAGTCGATCAGCCGACTTTTCTAGTTGGTCACCCGAGTTTTCTGGTTGGTCAACCGTCCTGATGTTATGTGCACAAATCATATTTTTTTCAAGTATAAAACAATATATAACTATTTGTATGTGTGTGTGACTACTTGAGGAATGATTTTAACAATATTTTAAGAATCAATATAATAAAATATTAATACTAATCTCTGGATTGTAGTCTTGTCTCCTTTGTAGTGCATAATATACTTTTATTCTCTTTTTGTCGCCTTTGTATAGTATTCTCTTTGTAGTTCGTCTTATGATCTCTGAAGCTTGTGTCATGAATCAAAACCTATGAATCGACATTTCTCTCATTCAAGTAGTTTGTTAATTTTCCGATATCTTTGAGCTTGTCTTAGGATTATCACCTAAGCAATCTTTTGAGTGGTGCTAAGGTCTTTTCAGTTCGACTTTGCCACCAGTTTTCATTAGCTATGATTTGCGGACGATAGTGTTCCACTAACCGCATTCCGCACTCATTATGATTCTTATGAATGGCTTATTATGCAATTTGGTTTGATGAACCATCTAGCTTGTTTCATCCATCTTATAAATCGAGTATTCTACGAATATTTCGATGAGACCATCCTTGTATTCATTGATTTTGGATGAAAACAACACATTGAAATTTGCGAATCTTTTTAGTAAGATATTTACAAGCATAATTGGATTTTGTTCTTAAAATGAGCGACGAATATTCGTAAAGTTTTTAAGAGACATGTTTATCATATAGAATATGATTTTGTGTTGTTTTGCCCATTGAGTGCTTTAAGAATTCGGGTCGATGCGCTTGATCAACGTTATCGGTAAGAATTTCCTAAACGCTATGATGAAACAATCAGACACAAAAATTGACTTGGAATGAGTAAATTTTTCTAGAAAGATGACTACATAAAGTTAATTGTAATTTTGAAAGTCTTAGCTTTTGGGAAAGTGGATTAATTAAAAGAACTCTTTTCCGATACTCCTATTCTTGTGGTTCCTGAAGGGAACTAGGAATTTATTGTTTACATCGATGCTAGTCATATTGGTTTTGGTGCTGTTCTCTTGCAAAAAGGGAACGGTCTACCATTTATGCTTCTATGAAATTAAAGACTATCGAGACTAGGTATGCCACTCATGATCTAGTGCTCGCAGCTATTGTTTTCGCTTTTATAAATTTGGCATCATTATTTTTGGGAGAGAAATTTGTTCTCTACACCGATCATAAATATTTGGAGTATTTTCTCAAAAGGAACTTAATTTGCGTCAACAACGTTGGCTCGAGTTCCCCGCACCTTATGATCTTTATATTCTTTATACTCTCAGAAATGGAAATCTGTTTGTCGATGCACTTAGCCGTAAGTAACAAGCGGTTGTTTCCTTGATGATATCCGAATGGAATGATGTCGATAATTTATCCACTTGTGAGATTCGAGATCGTGAAACTAATTTATGTTCATCTCTTGTTTTATGTAGCCTTGAGGCTCATGCCTCTCTTTTAGACCGCATCCTTAAAGCCTAAAAGCTAGATCCTGAATTGGCTCTTCTTAGCCATAATTTTAGGGATAAAAATTGATATTGAAGGTTTGAAAGACTTTGATATTGATGCGCGTGGCGGCATTCGAAAATTTGGTAGACTCATCATGCCAAATTTTAGTGACCTTCGTAGAGATATTTTAGAAGATTCTCATCATTCTAAATTTACCATTCATCCCGGTAGTAGCAAAATGTACGCGGATATGAAGCGACTCTATTATTGGGATGGGATGAAATTTGAAATTGCTAACTTTGTTAAGTGTTGCATGACTTGCCAACTCGTTAAGGCCGAGCATCAAAGGGCCGGTGGGTTATTGCAACCTTTGGACATTCCAATATGGAAGTGGGATCAAGTCTCCATGGACTTTATTGTCGGACTTCCCCGTTCTCATTCGGGCCATGATAGCCTATGGGTAACAGTTGATAGACCAAAAAAATCCACCCATTTTATTCCCGTTCGGTCTAATCGAACCGTACCACTTTTGGCCAAACTCTATATTAGAGAAATTGTTCAATTGCATTGAGTTCCTACTTCTATTGTTAGTGATCGTGATCCTTTGTATACTAGTGGAGTTTGGAAGAGTCTTCAAAAATCTTTGGGAACGATGCTTAGTTTTAGCACCGCTTATCATCCTCGGTCCGATGGACAAACCGAGCGTGTGAATCAAACTTTTGAAGATCTTCTTCGTGCATGTGCTCTTGATTTTGGTGGAAGTTGGAAAGATCATATTTATCTTGTTGAGTTTTCCTATAATAATAGCTTCCAATCTAGTATTGGTATGGAAACTTTTGCGGCACTCAATGGAAGGCCATGCCGATCTCTTTCTTGTTGACTTGAGGTCGGTAAGAAGCTGAGTTTGGGTCCGGATTTTATTTGTGATTCCACAGAAAAGATTGACCTTATTCGCCATAGGATGAAAGAAGCTCAAAGTAGACAAAAATCCTATGCCGATAACCAAAGAAGGAAATTAGAATTTTCTATGGGAAATTTGGTGTTTATTCGTATTTCACATATGAAGGGTTTTGTACGTTTCAGTCGATCAGGAAAGTTAGCGTCTCGATATATTGGTCCATTTTCCATCACCGAACGCATTGGTTCCATGGCTTATCGTCTTTTATTACCGGCTCAACTTTCTTCTATTCATGACGTGTTTCACGTTTCTCTACTACGGAAATGGCTTTGAGATTCCGATTCTATTCTCGAGCACCGTGTTGTGGAAGAAATTGAAGTTTCACCTAATTTGACTTATGACCAACATCCTATTCGCATCATTACTACGGAGGTTGGACGTCTTCGTAACAAAGATCTCCCGCTTGTGGAAGTTCAATGGTCCTCAAATCCTAAGGATTGCTTTTGGGAATCTATAGAATTCATCGAGCGAACACATCCGGACTTACTCTCTCGTGCTCCTTAGAGGCGAACTTCTTATTTCAAATTTTCCTTTGTGTTGATATGCTTATATGGTTTTTACTCTTTATTTTCTTTTTAAGTATTGCGAGGACGCAATTTCTTTAAGGAGGGGAGTCTGTAACAACCCGCATATTTTACGATTGTATATTTAAATATTTTATTTAAATATAGCATCGTTAGTCGGATTAAAGTCCGAAAAGCTACTTTTTGCAAACAGCCGAATTAGGACTCGAGAACACTCCCATTGATTCAAAATGGAGTTGCGACCTTTTTGAGTATAAACATTGATATGTTTAGAGTTAGCTTGAATTTTTACATTTTCACTTAGGGCTTTGGGTTTGGGTTTCAGCCCAATAACTTAACATAAAATCCTAGCTCCACCCCCTCTTCTCTTCATTCATTCCCATTTACTAACACTTCAGGCTTCAGTAAAAATGGGGGAAGAGAAAAGGAAATAGAAATTCCTAAGCCCTAGCTTTGATTAGGAAACTCAAATTCAAGTCCAAAATCTAAGAGAAGTTAGGTAAGCATCCTCTCCATCTTCTCCATCTCAATCCCTCTTCCATTTTCATAAATTCCTAAGCCCTAACTTAGGAAATATTTTCGTATGAGCTCAGATTGAAGCTTCTTGAGTTGAGTTTGAAGAGTGGTTGATCTTGCCTTGTTCTAAAAGCTTCTCCTTTTTTCTTTTGAGTAAAAGGTGAGTTTTTGAACTCACATCTATGTCTATAACCTTTTTTGTGGTTAGGTATGAATTCCTCAAATCTATTCATGTTCATTTGCTTTTGATTTGAATGGATTTGGTGAATTTTTCAATTTTTGATTCTTGTTGTCCAATTTATGAAAATCCTACTATGGATGTTTGGATATGTGTTTTTGGGGTGTGTCGGAGAGCCTATAAGGCTGGGTTGTTGTGTGGCATAAATCCCTAGTTGTCATTGCTCGTTCGATCACCTCCATTTGGTTTTTTCCCTTCATTGGGGGCTAGGCTGAAAATATTGGACATCCCAGTTCAGTCAACTGAACTGGGAAGTCAGTCGACTGAACAAAGCCTTGGAATTTTCCTAAGTCGGTATCAGCCAACCGACCCTTATGGTCTAGTCGACTGAACCTGAAAACCGAAAGTTTCCAGGCATAGTTCAGTAGACTGACCACTATGGTTCAGTCGACTGATCTGCTTGCCTCATGCCAATTTGCCTATTTTGCTTAGGCTTCTAATGTTAATCGTTTCTTGTTGATCCGATTTGTTGTTATCATTCATTATTGACTTTGATGACTTCTTTTTCGGGATTTTTGAGAATATCCAATTTGATGGATTTGGTATTGATTTCTATTGATTTGATTCACGTCTTCGTATGTGAATTTTTTGATGATTGGTTGTTTTCACAATCATTTTTGTGGTTTGTCACTTTAAAATAAAAAGGTTTCTATACTATTAGTAAATATCAAAACTCTTTCATCAAAACGATTTCAACACTGTTCTCAAATCAAGCTCGTTTATAAAACCGTTTTCCAACCTATTAGTATATACAATCCTTTACCTCATTCGTATGAGAAATCTAATTAAACGGCTTAGCAAAACAAGTGGTATGAAACGCTTGCATTTACTTTATCGGTTAATTCTTGGACTTGTTCGATTGAACTCTTGTGACAACTTTCGAGTGGAAATCTACAATATGTTCGTAAATATTTAAGTCAAGCTAGCGATTATGGGACATGAAGCTAAACTCATATATTTACTAGCTTAGTGTAATTTACACTTATTTTCGAGTGGAAGTCTACAATTTGTTCGTAAATAATTAAGTTAAGCCAGTGGTTATGGGACATGAATCCTAACTCATTTATTTACTAACTTAGTGTAATTTACACTTATGGATCTAGGAAGATCCTTTGGTGGAGTTTCGGCTCAATTTTGTGGGGTAGCGACCCATGGTCTTCGGGCCGTTTTGTGGAGCTTCGGCTCAAAGGTCTTCGGACCATTTTGTGGAGCTTCGGCTCAAAGGTCTTAGGGCCGTTTTGTGGAGCTTCGGCTCAAATTTGATGGTTAGCGACCATTGAATAGCGTTCCGTTTGTGATGCACATGTTGATGAGTTTTCATGCTTCTGTTTTGTGATAGGCCTCCCCCTTTTGTACTTCTAATTGATGATTTCTAGAATTTATGTTTCACCAATTTTGTGATTGACATTGATATATTTGTCAATATTTGTGGTACGGTGAATAAAATAAAGAATACGACATTCTTTTTTATTTCTGATATTCTTGAGATATTGTATGATTTTTTTGTTGTTAAATGTATCCTTGTCATGGTATGGCATTATTGTTATCGTACGTTTTAATCATATCTCTCATCCTATCTCATTTTATCTGATATTTATAGCTAGACTGATCAGTTTATTATTTTCTTATTAATTAATACTCGGGTCAGACCGAGATGTTGCAGGTATTTCTACTTGACTCCTTATCTGGGATCAATATCTGACTTTTGTCTATCTACTTAGCTTAGTAGTATTTTTGTTGTTATGCATTCGAGATAGAGACTTCTCGATGTATACATAATCTTTTGTCTAGCTCTTGTATCTATTCTTTTGTGATATTATGGATCTTATTTGACCACTACTCCGATGAACACTTTTATGTGTTATATTCATATCTGTTTTCCGCCTTTATGATATGGATATCTATGAATAATTTGTGTTATGCTTATTTTTTTATTTTTTTCGAAGACCACATAGCCACGGTGTAGTAATTTTGAGTTTGTATCGGGTATGTCAAATTTCCTCTTGAAATGAAATGCATGTTATACTCTATGACATTTCGGTGCTCGCACAAAGCAGTTACACGGATGGTCGCTTCTCAACAGCCTTATTCTTCGTGCTAGTTGACAGCATTACCTCGTAGTGTCCTTGGCTAGTGTGAGTATAGAGGTGGGGCATTACAAAATAAGGCAAGAATAAACTATAGATATGCAAACTTCCACTCAACCGAACTGGCTAAGGCTTGTACCAAATCAGCTCGGTCTCGAATTGATCAGTACCAAACTAAATGGTATTGCCCATGTCGTACTGTGGAAGGATGTCCCACCAAAAGTCAGTCCTTATGCCCAAACCACATGCTTAGATGTTGAAATGGCACCGCCTAAGTTTAGACTAACTAGTCAAAAAGTGACTGATCCATGACATGGGAGCATGGCGTGGCCCACCAAGGAAGCATTCAATGATAGATGAATGAGTCTTTGAGCTAATACGTTGAGTATTGGGTGATCAGAATTGGAGATCGAAGTTGATGAGATGAACCAATATTCGTTCACTCTAAACATCCAGTATCCAAACAAACCCCCTAGCTTTTAAGATGCTGGTTATGCAACCATAGGCGAGAAAACTGATCCTACATCACAATTGAGGCTCGACATTCGGAATACGGAGGGTGTTGGAGCTACAGAGGAAGCAATGCGTCGTTTCTTTCCTTTATTCTTAGCAGGATGAGCGACTATATAGTTTAGCTATGAGGAGCATGAATCCATTAGCATTATGCGTGTTGAAGGAAAAGTTCTTGAACCAGTTTTAATTTTATGTCTTCGGCCTAAAAATGAGATGTGCTTGGCAGTCATCAAGAAAAAGATGGAGAAAACATATGGAGCTCTTGCATTGTTCGACGCTATAGCAACTCCTACATGTCAACTAGATGAACGAATTACCATGCGGCTTTTATTTTAGGAATCATCAACGAAATAGAGTTTTGAAGGGAACTTAAGAAAAACCCAATCGCCAACTTGTAGGACTTCTATTATCAAACCGATAAGTAAAAGCGTTTGGAGGAATTCAATATTGAGGGGGGTTTGATCAACGTTAAACATTTTGGAGATGAAAAGCCGATGGATAAAGCAAACCAAAAATGAATGATAGGCTGGAGAAAACAAACAGTTCAAAGGAGGACAAAGTAATTTTCGCATTCAAAGCTTACCGAAACTATAGATGGAATCTATCTTGCAAGGAGGGAACGAACCAAAAATTAACGTTGTTAATATTGAAATAATTAAAAGTGTTTTTTTTAAATAAAAGATGAATCGGTTATCGTATTGATAACCATTATGAAGGATTATCCAAGCTGATCAGATTGATATTTAATTTTGACACATTTGGAGTTACAATTTGCGAAATAGAGATGATATAGTGTTTAAATAACGTATATAGTTGTTTTAGGCAAAAAGGGTACTCAATCCATAAACTAACTAAGCGACTATATAAGTGAGGCTATGCTAGCCGTCACCTCTATCTTCATTCGCTACATAATTCCTAAAATTTCTCTAATCATCTACAAATGGCATATGATTATCTTTAATTACAAATTGATTAAAACCAAAATTGCTAATATTGCGAAGCTCTTAACGAATTATACGATTATCTTTAATCACCTGCAAATGGCATATGATTATCTCTAATTACCTAATCCTAGTAGCTTCAATGGCATATGAACTATATAACATTGTGATGCTCTCAACGAATGGAGTCAACGACATGTGTTCTTTTTTGAAAATGAAACCCACGTCAACCGCAAATCATGGTCAAAGGTGCAAATCGGTGAATTAAGATTGATAATTTGGGGTTTTCAATTCGTGCGTCAATTGGTGAAATTTATTAAATGGGGATATGGAGCTAGACTACTGGAGGTGAATGATCATAATCACTTGACACATAGTTAGCTATGGCGGTGTGATTTGGTCAATCCGGGTTCATTTGCGGTGGTGGGGTTGGGATTTTGGGGTGGCTACGGAAACGTTGGAGTGGATGAGGTGGGCAAGGAGCGGTGTGTCTTAGAAAAGGTTATCTAACGGTAGTTGTGTGGCATCTTTAAGTAGGTGGAGGTGGCTGTGGGAGGCAATCAAAGTGGTAGCTTCATGAGTTTCATGTGGTATGCTGGTGTAGGGGGAAGATACATATATGGTATAGTATATATTTTTTACCTTTTTAATAAAATCTTGTATGTTTAATCACAATATCTTGTGCACATAAATTTGATTCATATGTCGTTTCTTCCTTTGGACCCGTGCTGAAATTCTTAACGATATGACACTAAATTTGTTGAGTTTGGAAATTACTGGAAAAAGCACGTTGGTATGAACTATTTAAATAAATTAATTTAATTTTAAATAATAGAATAGATAATTATTGATGAAAAATCATAATAATTGATATATATTATTCTATAGATAATGGTTTGGTTAATATTTTGTATGTATTTTTTCTTGATTGAGTAATTATCGTTGATTATTTTATATTTAGGTGTTTAATTGAACTGGGAAAATAATTAATTAAAATAAATAGATAATAATGGGAAAATAAGATAAATAAATGATATATGTGATTATTTATAGTTTTTGTGTGATGTTTATAAATAAAGATGGTTGAATGAAATAAAATAAAATTAGAGGGAGAAATTTAATATGGTTACTATTTATGAATTTCTAGGGAAATTTCATAAATAGTAATCAAAAATATTTTTTGAGCTAAATTTGAAATGTTTATTCTTTTTATTGTTTAATAAAGTGAAACTTTATAAGTAACAATACTATGGTTTTTGGGATATTACATTATTTGATTAAATGAGAAATTGGTTAATTTCATGGTATCTATAACTTAAAATTTTATTATTATTATTTGGGTAATAAAATAAAAGTTATTTTCTGGATAATAATAACAGTAGTAAAGAAATGTTCTCCATAGGTGTCTTTAGATAAAATAATGACTATTTTGATATTAAGAGAAATAAAAAGGAGCTTCGATGATTTAAAATAAATTTTTATAATTTTGGAATAAATAGTAATAAACTGGTTTGGACGGTATTAAAGAGGTTTTAACACATGTTATTTTGATGCAAAATAATAACATTGTTTTAAAAAGTGATATGTTGATTACTTATTTGATATAAAATATGATGGTTTAGGATATTCGAAGAAAAATGAAGTACATTAAAGGATTTAAAGAGTATATTATCATTTAAAAAGGGTTATTATTGTTTTTAGGATGAATAAATAAAGGTGATTTTATAATGAATGATTATAAGATGATTTTATACTTAAGAGAATGATAAATGCAAGTGTATATTGATGATTGCTGAATGTGTGGTTAATTGTTGATTGTTATTATCGCATATGTTTGATGTTTGATGATGGTATTGCATTTTGATGAGTGTGTGATATTATACCATTATTGCTAGTAGTTGATGGGTCGATAATTATGGTTATTTGATGATGGATGTTGTGTTACTAATGTTGATTGGATTAGTATACATTTGATGATTTATATTTACATTGATGATGATGTATGTTAGTATACTTGTGCATTTTGATTTTCTGACTTGATGGATTGGGTTATCACTAAATATTTTTGATTTCGATTGTTGTGTATTATTATGGTTGTTACCACATAAGATTGTTTGTTATGATGGATGAATAGGTTTACTATTTTCTACATCTAAAATTCATGATGGTTGCATTGGTTGCATTGGTCGTGATTTTTGTATTGGTTGCGTTGGTTGAAATAGTTGTATGGATGTTATGCTTATTATGTACTAACAAGTATTTGGATGAAAGAGAAGAGCAGGAAATAGATTTATATGGGCTTGATCCCCAAAGGGGTGTATGTAAGCAATCTTTTCCTATACAATAACTATCGAGCCTATGGAATTACTGTATAGGGTTAGGTGTGTCCAAACATAGTTGAAACATTTTCCCCTTTTATTCTATCTATATATGTATTTTTTAAGTTTGCATGTGAAAGCAAAAAAGGGAGCAAAAGGTCTAAAATGAGGTATATCCGAAGGATAGTTTGATATATCTCTTGCATCAAAATTTTTATAGTTGTCGTTTTTATAATTGATGTATATTATATGTTTCACTGGATTTGTGTAACCTTTAATTATTGATATTAGACTGTGTACACAAATATATATATGTTGATGTTTGAATTTCGATGTGAGGTTTTCCTTTTTATTCATTGTTTTAGATTTTACTTTTATTTACCAACAGTCCACTGATTTTGATATTTGAAATTAGTTGTAAGAATATTTTGATGTCGTTTATAATTGATTTTAGATTTTAAAAATAGTGGATCATTACACTTAGTATCAGAGCATAGGTTTAGTGATTCATTAAGCCTATGGTATTATTTGAACCAAAAATGGCACAAGCACTCGGAAGTTTATGTAGAGAATATAATATAAAGAAGTATGAACAAAAAACGAGAAATAAATAGGACATGTTCATTTATAGTGATTCAGCAAAGCAAGGCCTACATCCACTTTAAGATTTTATTACTAAAATCTATCTTAAAGGTAGATATTCTTAGGGGTTGGTACAACTCCGACATTTTGACTTCCAGAATTACAATAATATAGAGTTGGAAAGAACTGGAGCCAAAATAATCTTGAAAACTGATCCCTATCCTCCTATTTATAGAGGTACAGAGCCTAATATCTCACACAAAATATCTCCTAGCCGTTGTACACTATTTATACCAATTTTCCTAAGAAAATAGGTGTCACATCTTCAGTTGATAGGAGTCGGTACCGACTCCAAATTTGCCAAAATGGCCATCTTCGATGTTCATCTCAGATCGTCTTATGGTTGCCTCGTGATTCCATAGTTGTTTGCACTAATATTAGTTTGTTTTTGAGTCCAAATGATGGATTTGTGGAAGAGCAAAGTTCCAGTTTCAAGTGTTTGTGGAGATAGATGGGGAATTGCATTAATTCAACAAAACAACTTTGGAAATAAGGTTTCTGCATTGAGTAAGGCATGTAGGCAGGAGATGGGGTCCACCTGAGGTGGAATTAGGAGTCGGTACCGACCCATAGAGTGGGGTTGGTGTTTATCCGTAACTTTGTTAAATCCATTGCTGACTTGGCTTAGGTTTGTCTTGGTCTTGTGACTTTGTCTGTGCTTGGTTTCTTGATTCATGGACTTTCTCTCTAGGCTTCCTGCCTTGATAACTCCAAGTTCAATTCGTCCAGTTTGTCCGAATATAGCCTGGTCAAAAGACTGGATAACACTTGCTCCCCAAAATACATCTTATTTCAAATGTGATGTACTTTGAATCGAGACAAATCCAAATAGTTGTAAAAGACTCCACTCTATGTTTCGCAGGTGTAATCCTTCCTGCAAAACATTGCTGCGAGAAGTTATGTCCATTTTCATCGGCGGCAATGCTCTACTAGCATCTGGGATTATAAATCCAGAATGTATCTTTGTGATTCGTCATTCCAAGTTTGATGATTTTAAACTGATTCCATTCATGGGTTTCTCACGTTAATTTCCTTTTGGTTCTGACCACCGAATATTTGATATGCTCTTACACAATCCATCACATGTTCATACATGCATATACATCCATACACGTATGCACATACCATATATATGCTTATATATGTGTGTGTGTTATTTATTAAACTAGGACTTGGTACCAATCCCTAACTTGGAAGCCGGTATCGACTCCAAACTAGGAAAATTTTAAAGTCTTGTTCCCATGACTTCAGGTCCGGCAAGGGTATATAACCTGTTCCTATTCACTTTTCCCTACATTTTCTTTCTTGCCTTCGATTTAAGAATCTTGACTTCTGCCATTAAAAGATTTCATCTTCGATTTTCCCCTTCTCCTTGCCAATGTTCATTCCATCTGACCCCTATGCCATCAACACCTCCGCTTGAAGCTTTGCCTGAGCATGATTCTACTGGCCTAAACTTGACTGGCCTATGCCCTAAGTCTAGATGTGATTCCTTTAATCGACCTTGTACCGTTTGTCTTCCATACTCTTAGGTAGGTTGTGACTTGAACAAAGGTGGGATGGAACATGGACATGATGAGTATACCGTGATGGCCATGGTTTGGGTAGGTGAAGATGGAGGAGGATGGTAAAAATTCCTTAGGTTGCATGGGTCGGTGAGACTCTAGCACTTAGGTTTTTTGCCAATTTCAAGTTTATAATGAAACTTCACCTTGTAGATTCATGTTGAATTCCACCTTCACTTTGAAGAATTTCTAAAGCATGGCCAATAACATAAAGCTTGTTAGAACGGTCAGCAATGATGACATGTTGAGTGATATCCAAAGTTTGAAAACGAATTGCTAAAATGAACCACTAAATAATATCAGAAAAATTAAACTACATGACACTGCGTGACATCACTCTAGAATTCACTTTAAAATGTGCATATAATTGTAATTACTCTAATGTCAATTAACTATCGTTCTTTTTTTTTATAGAAATGGACCAAAGACGTTCCAAACGTCTTGCTGTACAAGCCACATGTACATCCACTTCAAGATATGTCAAATCCGATGCTGAGTGAAGCTCAACTACAACTCAACATGTGCAACAAATTACAATGGAGCATGTGAAACAACAAGAAAATCCAGTTGAGTCAGCATATAGGCCAGAAGTAGGCAACGTACCCGACATCCTCGGAGATGCTATGATAATAAAATATCATGTTGACTTTGTTTCCTCTAAAATCGACAAAGGATCCCTACGAAAAATATGCAATAAGCACGAAATTACCTTCGGTCACGTCTTGGTCCCGTCTCATGATAAAAGAGCTCACAATCCTTTAGTGGGTTATAATTCTTGCAAAAGGTACATGAACTTGGTGGGCTACGTCCCATCATTCAACCAGTTCATCCATTGAGTTTCGAATTTTATGAGGCTTGCTCCAACACAGCTACATCTGAATAGTTATTCCTTTCTCCTTGGAACATATATGGTCTTCATTGAACACTTACATCAAGCACCCATCAATGAGGAGATTCGATATATGTACAGTTTCAAAAGCAAAATAGAATTTCCATCTTTGATTTGCTTGGAACCAATCAGGGGTTCCAGAGTGGTTGCTGGGGCATGGATGTAACATCCCCTATCTTGAGGCTCGAAGCTAAACACTGCAGATAATGCAGTCATCCATAGTATTAAGTTATGGTGATAAAATATGGTAATGTTAATGGTATTCATAATATCAGAAGCACATGAATATGAAATAAAATCAGCACAGAGTCAAAACATATTTTCTAATTATATTTCAAATCCATATTTCATATTCAAATACATAATCCCAAAACTTTTTCCATGTTTTGATCAAATATAATTATTTCAAATTACGCCAAGAGCGACATATGGATATGCCCCTTGGATGACCAGAGTACTAAATAGACATAACTTCCTTAAATACATCACAATGGGAGTAAAATTAAATAGCTCCTACATAGCTAACTTTGCCTCCTACATGCCTTCGTAAGCTTATTCATCCAATCTGCTAAACCTGAAAAACCCTATCTCTCAATCTACTCAAACTAATTTTGAGCACCCGAGGGTTTAAGGAGAAAACATGAACTGCGAGTTAGACATAATGCCTGGCGTGAATAATACTATTACATCTCGATTTATTGATATTACTGAGACCACGCCTCATAGCGGAACGGCTTTCCCCTCACTAATATCCCTTTAAAACATATCCTTTTCCAATTAGAATCCTACAATCAAACGGATTAAAGCAATAATTGCAATATCATATATGCACATGAATCAGGTAATCAATGGACTATCTGTCCGAACAATGTAGTTTTGTTTGGCTAACTACTAACCATTGATAGACTCAGGCCTACCAGAAAAAATTAAATAATCTAACTTCTGTTAGACACACTTCTGGACGGTCTTTCCTTAACTTACTTCTCCCAGGGTCAACTGATCCTAATTGTTTTGTGAGCTCAACATTAACCTATCTTTCTCCATATATTCCTTTCGGTGTGTAACATCATTTTAGTCTTACCTGTGATAAAGCTCTACACACTTGAATTTTGGACTTATATTAGCCCGAGGCTGTTAGCTAAAGTATACGACGCGGCCCTATACCAGTCCCGTCTGGTATTCTAATATCTGAGTCATTTGCTTAGGGTTAAATTCCCCATCAAATTTTCCTTGAAAACATTTCTTTCAAATTTCCTTTAAATCATACTTAAACAAGGAAAATATACTTTTACTTTACTTATAAATCTTTATCATGGTATATTTTTTACAAAAAATAATGTAGTTGAAAACCTAAATCTATAGGATTGTCAATCCCTTTAAAACAAGTTAAAGCCCTTCTTTAACTTTGAAAACATTAGGTTTTAAATCCAGGATATCTCCTTTGAAACCCTTGATTAAAAACTTTAAACAGTCCCTTTCGAATCCATTGAAAGTGCCCTCTTTAAAATAAGCTAACTACTTTACCTTGAAACACTAGGCCGAAAGGCCAAAACATACCTTTCAAAACCCTTAAAAATAGACCTTTCGAAATCATTGAAAGTGTCCCTTCGAAAGCATTATAAAACATTAGACGTCCTCTTTTCAAAACACTTTAAACTTTCCATTCGAAAGCATTGGACCTTCCTTTCAATTACTAAAAGTAAACCTTTAGAAAACATTGGGGAATCTCCCTTTCGAAACCTTCATTTTATACCTTTCGAAAGCATTCAAGTCCCTTGCTTAAAACGAACCTTTCGAAAGCATTATATTCAAGTAAAAGTTTATGGAATATAGCTTCGAACCATTTAAAACCATTCCTCTTGAAACATTTGGGTCAATAAATCTAAGGGTCTTAAAAGAACTAGGGTGAAAGCATTGCTTTCGAAAGCTTGTTTTAAAAACAGAAGGCGACAATGCATTCGAAAGCCTTTTCTTTATCTAAACTGAAGCAAGTTGGTTAAGTCGAAAGCTCCAACCCCTTCGAAAGCCTTATTTGTAACCAAAATAGTTCTAAGTTTAAAGAGCTACTCCTACCCCTTTGAAAGCATGTTTTGACTTTATAACTTCCACCTAACTCCAATCCACTACGTACCAAGCAAGGCATTGATACTATGTGTATTGGTTTTGACTTGGTTGTAGGTGGATGTATGTGTCGAAAGGTGGCTGCTGTAAGTGGCAAAGCAGTAATCCTTTACAAAATTGATTTTTAACCTTTTATAGTAATATCCTTCCAACTAACTTGTCTTATTTGTCAACATATAATTGGTTGCCAATTCTTTTCATTTTTTTCTAAAAATGCTGCAAATTCAGTGGTTAACAATTTAAAACATTTAGCAAATTACCCTTTCTCCTTTCCTAAACATAAAAAACATTTAAGTCCCATACCTTGAATAATTTTTTATCTTTAATAAAATACTTAGGATAATTTTCCAAAAATTCCCATAAATCACTTTTAATATGTTTCCTAACATATTTAAATTTCTGATCCAAACCTAACATATAATAACCGAAAATAATTTAAACCCAATTTAACCATTTTCTTTACTACAAAATTCATAATCAATCCACGACAACGTAGAAAATTATGATACTCGAAACACATCTCTTAAATAATATTTTTGACCCTATATAAAAAATGCATGCCATTTGGATACCAGCTAATAGGTTTTCAAATCAAATCTTATCATAAAATCCATATGAAACAACATAAATAATCAAAAAGCACATATATATCCATTTAAACAATCAAAACATGGCATTTTACTTGCAAACTAAAATCGGATCTTATCTAGAAACTGAAAACAATAAAAATAAGATGTAATCTATTATTCAACTTAGCTTGTTGTAAAGGAGTTTGAGATTTTCCCTTGAATTGATTTGATTAAGCTTCCTTCTTGAATCCTTACTTATCTTCTCCTTATGTTCTTCTAATGATGGCCGGCCAAACTCTATGTTTATTTTTGTTTGTGAATGTTGGTAATAAGAATGGGATAAAGGTTTTGGGTATAAGAATATAACCTATTCCTATTTGAACCTTATTTTATTACGTTTATTTACTTTATTTTTAATCTCCATTTGTTTATTCTTTACTTTAGGCACGGGTACCATATAATCACACAAATCTCAGTCCCTTAACCGTTTACATTATTTCATTTAATTTATCTAGTTAAATGTCCTTAATAATGTTAGTCAACATTAGGGTCGTTACAACGGAACAAGTTGAGTTACTAAAAAATCGAATGGTTCTATGTTGCTGCCTGCCCGGGTTTGCATGTAGATGGCGTCCGGACGTAAGTTCCTCACTGTATGCAATATATGAATTTGTTTGATAGTATGCAAACTTAACTCAAATCCTTGCTTTAATTCAAGATGTTCTAGCGAGAACCCAGTAATTCAACGCTTTAATACGCTGTCAATGCACTTTGATAGTTTAGGTGGGAGATAGAGATGTCAAAAAAATCATATCAAATGAAAATCTTCTCGCCTATGGCTTGTTAGAAGAAGGCCATAGTATTGGCATCATCCAAATAACTTCCAGTGATGACGAAGATGACGATAACATCCAACTCGAATAAAGCGGGGTTGATCCAGATTTGCCTCAAATCCCAAGTCCTAGGGTCGGAGTTGAAGATAACATTGAACAAGCATCAGAAGATGTTGAGGAAGGTGAAATCATGGGTGAAAGTAGAGAGGCTAGCCAAGGTAACATCGATGTTGGTCATGGGTCTTAGCCCGAAAAATCTAGGGATGGCCAACCTATTGCTCCGAAGAAGAAGTTAATCGTGAAAATCTCGAAGGCCCAGACTTCTACCCAGCCTCCACAAATTACAGATGTAGGAAAAAATCCATCTGTTTCTTTGACATGCACATTCGCTAGCTTAGGGCCAATTCCTACCAAGTTCGATTCTTTCGATGTCGGTAGTATTAGTATTGAGGGCATCCACTCCGCTATTCGCGTCGAGGTTACTCCCATAAGTAAAGCTCTAGCTCACAGTCTGTTGTGGGGACACTAGGACACTCATATGTACGTGCGCTTCACAACACTTACACTTGACCTTGGTCCTTGCTTATTGGATATAACTTGTTCTTGTTTCCCTTGCAAGATCCATGGAGAAATGGAAATACATTTATCAATCTTTCGAGGAGAAAGCATCCCAAGCAGGTCATGATAATGAGTCAGGCAATCATTCAAGTCGAGAAAAAGATGATTGGTATTGAAGCACTTATGACAAAGATCGCTCATCACATGACTCTACTTCCAAACATCACTCTAGGTCTAGATCATTCCTCTTAGAGGTCCAAAGCAGCAACCCAATCGCCACATTGACATCCCATCTAGTAATGCTTCACGTGCCCTCCTCAGGTTTTTGTCCTTGTCCAACCTTCGGTGCCATCTCACTCCAGTCGGCCCTCCGACCATAGGCATCGAAAGAGTGGTTATGAAACTTCCTAGCATGGGCCGGGCCAAGAAACTGCTATAGTCCTACCTACCTCTACGCAGGAACAGCTTGCAGCCAATGCCCGAATGGGAAAACTAAAAGAAGAATTTCCAAACATTAGCTTTGATGATCTTATGTTTATACCTAATCTAAAAGGAATTCAAACTGACGTAAAAAAGATGACCATTAATTGTGTGATCGATGTTTACAATCAACATAACAAATGGTCGAAGTTTGTGGAGAAAATTTCCAAAGTCTCCAGGGACTGGCAGCTAGAGATTGATAATTAGAAACTCATTGAAACTGACAATAAGAGAATCGTTGATAATCTCGATAATGAGCTATGAAAGAACATCCCAAGTCGAAGCCGAGAAGAAGGCCACTAAGGAACCCGAAGATGAGCTGATTACGTATCAGGAAGAAAGGGAGAAAGATTTCTACCGAAATCACACTCTGGTAATGGAGAGGGATACTGCAAAAAGAAACGCGGCAGAGCTGAAAACCAAGCAAGAGCGTAAAAAAAAAAGAAAAGGATGAAGCGCTCCAACATGCTCAGACTTATTGTGATGAGTTATGCCATGCGAGGGAGGAAAGAGAAAGTGCTTGAGCGCGTTAAAGATGTTGACGTACTCGTTAAAAGAAACGTTGAGGCCATGGAACAGCAGGAAGAAAAGCATGAAATATAGAAATTTGAACTACTGCTAAACTATTATAATGCCAACATGCTCAAACTTCAAAATCTGGAGTGGTTCAATGGTAATTATCCTAGAATCCTCACCCTTGCCTGGGAGTGAATCGTTGAATAAGAAAAAGCTTTCCTCGATGGTAGAGAGGTGGATTTGGAGAAGTTGGAGAAAGAAGTCTTAGTAGAAGACGAGACCAAGATTCTAAAAGACGACCAACTTATTGTTCATCCAGAGCTTGCCTCAATGGTGCCTAAGGACTTGGGCAAAGGACCCTGATCAATGCCACATAATGGTACTACCAGCAAAATGCTTGGGTCCCAAGATATTCCAATACCTGGGTATGATCCCGAGAGGCCTGAGATCCATAGGCCTACCATTCTCTCTTTGATTCTTGAAGGTAATACTGGTGGCACTCCGGCCCGCATAGAGCTCTAAGGCGAAGAAGTTATGTCATTGAATTCTCATGTATTCCAAAAAGTTGACGTGTCGCCAATTAATATAGCTAAGCCTTTCTCTTTATTTCTTAAGCCTTAGGTCAGCCTCACATTGCTCTGCTCCCGACGAGGACTCTCAAACGGGACCGCAAGCGCTCATAACAGAATCAGTTACCATTACCACCTTACGATGATTTAAACCATACCAGTTGATGATACTTTCGGCCTTGATGAGTAGATGATCGATGCTTCGCTGTATGAAGGAGTTGATGGGACTCAAGAAACTCAGACTGATGAAGATATTATTGTTACCGGGGTCTCCAAGCTTATATCGATTCCATTCATGCACGAGCTTGAGCAGGAATTTGAAAAAGACATCCTTCTTGCCATAATGGTCAAGCAGGAGAAACTTGAAGTTATTCCTCCTCCTCTATCTATTGCTTAGCTCGAGCAAACTGTTTTGCTTCGGTCCATATTCCTCAACCTGGTAGCCCTTTAAGCTTGCATATTCGATCATCATAGAGATATCCACCCAAGGGCAAAGGAAATATAGGAAGAGGAGGGAAAAGACAAGGTGAAGGCTTGAATGATGTTTCTCTCAGCTCGAAAAAGAAACAAAGGAGAACGAAATAGAAGAAGTAGGCTCTAGTTTTTTGGGTGTAGATAGGCTTGCTTTTTGGTAGTACTTGCAATCTATGTTGGTTTCTTATTGGCTTTGCATGTTTTCGGCCTCCGCTTTTGCTTTTTGTTTCTTGTGTTAATAACCCTTGTACTTACCATTCCATATTTCGTGTGAATAAAGGATTTCGTTCATTTACTCCTTTTATGGATTTGTCTAAGTACTTAAGGAAGATGCTTTCCATTCAATGTACCCTCGATCTATTCCTTTTAGTTATTATTGTTGGAATGAATCCTTCAGCCTGTTCCATAATTTACCGGCCTTTCATCATTCTTATGAACGTAATGTAATTATTGAAGTACCAAACTCTGGGCATTAGTTGTAGTTAACCACTTAGAACATTGGTTTGAGTTTCCTTTCATGGATCACGACATCCGATCTCGCTGAACTCTAGGCACTAATCCGAATTAACTAATCGTACTTTGCACATCCTCATCCAGGATGTACACTTCCTGTAACGATCAGGCCTTTTTCGGCCCTCGAAAACTGACACTAATTCATCCATTGTATTGTATGTTGATCATTCAAGTGCTGGAAAGAACGATCGTTATAGGAAAGAAAGAAGATAGAAGAAACAAAAACAATCATAGAACCTCACAACGCAATGGAATAACATGTAATAATCAACATAATACTTACAAAGTCATTTCAAAAATGATACACCAGAGTCATACTAATACAATTCTACCCTTGGACAGTTATAACAACATGTCCCTACATATCAGATATAGGATACATATGATACAACAGAAAACAAGAAAGTAACTAGCTATCAATGAAAACTTCCTGCTCCAAACTCCTCCAAAATGCATCTAAAGGAAATCCGAACTACTTGGTTGCACATAAAAATTTGAGCACCCAAGAGTTTTAGGGAAAGAAAATAAAACTCTAGGTCAAACATGGGTCTTGTGTGAGTAAACTCAAACAACCGAATTATTTCTTTTAAAATACTTTTAAAATAAAGGGTATCTCGTAAGACCACGCCGCATATAAACTCGAATGGTTTTTTACCTTACGATAACCAAAACACTTTTGTAGAAAACCCAATGACATTATAATAATGTCTAACAGTTCAAGTAAAATATGAATATAAATGAAAAGCTTTCATCTCGCATCTCAATATAGTTGAGTACATCTAAAATCGTAAAGGCACATATTGGAGAATGTAGTCCATACTATGACAAGGTAAGAAACTACCTTCCGATGGTACATCTCTATATAAAATGCACTCGGATCTAACAAGCACATCTTGCACCCCTGCCACACAGGACTGGCCTAATATGATCACCCCTCTTTAGGCCCCGAAGTATACATGAGTTAATAGTAACCGATCTAAGTTTGGGATGGCCATGCCCTGGTGGGAGTGACCTACATGGCCTTATTGGATGCCCGATTTTTGTTGTTTTTTGGTTGATAAGGCTTGAGGCAACGTTTTACCTTTATATAGCACTTTCCACTTGAAATGCTAACATTGACCTCCTTGCAACAACGCAATGCCAACATCATCCATACAAGTCATTCTGGGACTGAAAAAATCGATGACACTACTTCTATTGCATCCTTTTTGGGGAATCCCTGCCAGGATTAATAGCAAATAGTCCTTGCACTCCAAAGCTCTATCCTCGATTCCATATTCTTTAAGATGTCTTCAAGTCGAAATGCTTGAGTTGGATCGAAGTGGTTTTCAGATAACATATCCGATCCCGGTCTACTCGAGATAACTTCCGATAGTTTTTAGTAAACTCTACGCAGGTTCTTTAGGAAATAAGCAGACAAAAGGTAAGAGCGGAGATCACCTCCTAACCATTAGTGGACGGATTTCCTTATGATTTATCCTATAATAACGGAACGAACTTATATGTACAGTATAGCACCACCGACGGTAATTGTACCTTATAATTTCCGTGTTTCTCCTAGATATCTCCAAAGTAACATTTTGGTCTAGATTTTGATAATCGATTATTTAACTATCAAATAAACAAACATTCAAACATGAATTTAATTCCATATAGGATCCATTAAGCATTTATTAATTAATCTTTATTAATAAAATCACTTCATAAAACTTGATCTAAAGATCTTTACACAACACTATTTCCAAAACCCTTACTTCACCGTTATACTTGGGAATATATTTATACTTAGGGGTATAAGTATATTATCAAAACATTTGGAAAATTCCTCCTTTCAAATTTATTTCTGAAAACATTACTTTCTATAAACCGATTCACCTACCCTTTGTAAAAGTTCCCTTTTAAAAGCCCCCTTCATATTTATATACCTTTATAAATTTCCAAAATCAATTTATAAAACACTTTTATAACTCTACAAGTCAATTTGGAAAACCTCTTTACAAACCTCTAAAGTCATTTATCAAACATTTCTGCATTTAAATCTCCTTTGATAAATCTTCTTAAGAAAAATCCTTTATAAAATATCTTTTGCAACTCATCCTTTTAAATTACATTAAGGAAACCTTTTTCACTTAATAAAACCCATTTTTATAGACAAGTTATTATGTGACGACCCGACTTTTTCTTCACAGAAAGTCGTATCATCTTTAAGAAAGAAAGGGATAGAAAAGAGAAAAGAAAGAAGAGAAAGAAGAAACAATACTAGAATCTCAACAGCGGAACGAATAAATTATATTAAAAACATAAGTATTACATAATATACAACATCTATCAGAGTTACACAGCATATACATCACACACTAGACAGTTATAAACACCTGTCTAGTTATTACAACTCAATACAACTCAACAAAGAGATATCAACACGGAGAACACACAGCGGAATCTATATATCTAACGCCGAAGCCTCCTGCTCCGTTGCTCCTCCATAATTCGTCAAAGCGAACCCGAATCCCTTGGCTACTCGTAAAAATTTGAGTACCCAAGAGTTTAAGAAAACAGAAGATAAACTCCGGGTCAGACATGGGTCTGGTGTGAGTAACAGGTTAAAGTTGCTTGATGTGCACGTAAATGTGCACATTTTTATCGCCATATTTAATCTATTTAAATTAAATAAATGATCATATTGGGTATTTTAACTTGTTTTAACCAAAATTCATATTAATTCAAAATTGCCATACATTCATCTTCATACAAGGGTGAAATGGTCATTTTTGTGCATTTATTAATTTACTTAGAATTTTCTATGTTTTTTGTAGGAAATTTGGTGACATTTACAAGTGGTTTCATGAAGACGTGCATGCACAAAATCAATACAAAGGAATGAAGATGAAAATAATTCAAAGTGAAGATCATGGAGGACCCCACCTACCCACCTACCTTAATGTACAAATTAAAGGCTAAAGCACATGCTTATGTATTTAATGGCTTCATGTACATTTAAGTGGGGATTAAAACATGCTAATGATAACTTGGCCTCCACACCTTCTCATGGGCATTTTGGGCATTCCCCAAAAATAGGAATTAGGGTTTTGAACTTGTATATATACCCCTTATGTTTCATGTAACATAATCTCTCTCTTAGTCTCTCTTCATTAGTTTAGGCTCCAAATAAAAGAAAGTTCTCTTTTTTTTTTTCATGGCTACTTGGCCATTTCTCTTTATGTAGTTTTTTTTTATGCAACTTCAATACATGTTCTTTTTATTTTCATGCTTATTTACTTTCATGTTGTAGTGTAGATTTATTTTTCATGCAAGTAGTATAGTTTTTCTCTTTGCTCTCTTTTTCCTCTTCTTTTTATTCAATGTTGCTTGCTACATTTGTTCATATGATGACAAATATGAGAGGCTAATCCCTTCAATTTAGGGGTAATGAAGCCTCTAATCATGTAGCTTCAACATTTTGATGTTTTGTACTCTCTTTTTGTGCTTTAATGAGAATGTATGAAGTGGTTAACTTGTTGTTTAACTTTGAATTTGATAGTCTATGTTGTTCATAACAAATATGCTATGCTTAAACAAACATAACACAAATTGCCTCTTCATCTAAATATGATTATGGCAAAGAAGTGAATGTTGAAATTAAAATTTGATAGCCTATATTTCTAAACAATAGTTAATAGGCTATGCTTAAAATAGATTTTTATTTCAACTTTGTTGTCATATTTCATGAGATTTAAAAGTGTATTAGTGGTTGTGTTATAGTTTGATGGTTTATATTGAGCTAATTAATAGCACAAATATACCATACTTATGATAAGCACATCAACTAATTCACTAGTGACAATAAAAGAGAGATCATAACTTCATTTTGTTGATTTATGTGATCTAGAGAGTGGATTTATCTCTAAATTGTTCTTTTAACTCTCATATTTTTATCATTTTCTTTTGCTAGTTTTTGTTAGTTTCTTACATTTCTAGCTATTCACTCTCGACTTCGGTATAATTTGATTGAATAGAATTTTAAAATCATCAATTCCCTGTGGATCGACCCGTATTCGCCGCGTGCTACATTCGTACACCGTGCGCTTGCGGATATTTTTATTTCAAAATTCGTTCGACGGTTTTCTAATCCGATAGAATTTCCGTCGACGAACAAGTTTTTGGCGCCGTTGCCGGGGAATTGTTTTGATTTCAATTTTCTATTTTTGGGATTATTTTTGTGTGATTTTATTGTGGGTTTTTGTTTGTTTTGTGTGTTAGTGTGCATTTTTTTTTAAAAAAAAATTGTGTGTGTTTTCAATTTGTGTGCATGTTTTAGTCTTCCATTTTCATTGCATTTTCTATTAAAAAAATTGCATTTCATTTCATCTACAATTTTGTTACATTCAGATTACATTTCATTTCATCTACATTTGCATTTCTATACAATTTCAATTTCTATTTACAAAAAAAAAAAAAAAAATTGCATATAACAGTGCACTGTTGCACTATGCACCATTCTGCATATCAACATCCCTGCTTGCTGCTGTTACCATCTGCCTGTTACAAACCCCTGCTACTGGTGGCACACCATAGTTCAAACCACCAAACCAATACAAAACAGCAGCACTTCACCTTCAATCCATTGCCCACTGTTCCTCAAGTTAATCCACCTTCCTTTCTACAACTGTTACATCACTTCCTCCTCAGCCATTTCATTTCAAAACTGCTCCTTGACCTTCCTCTAAACTCCTCTGCAACAACCAAACTGCCATCTTGCCTATCACCACTGTCCTCCCACAGCCCCCAACCATCAATTTTCATTAACTCCACTTCAATTTCCACTCTTCAAATAGCCTACACAGTGCAAGACAAGCACTGCAATCCACCGCCAATACAACATCTCACACCATCTCCAAACTACACCTGCCGCTGCATCCTCGAACACCTCTCCAGTCTCCTCCGTCACAAACACACTATTCACCAATCACAAGCCTCTGCTCCACCAATTCATCATACAACCATACACTGTCACTACTTCGACTGTGCTTTGCCTACAACCCTCTCAAGACCCCACATTTCGAACAACATCCTATAACTCCACACCACTGTCAATCCTCCCACCTCATTCTCTTCTCCCAACATCAAACAACACTACATACTAATAGTCACTCACTTCCTGTCTCACTTCATTACATACACAACCATCCAAACCACCACTGCTTCTGCTCTTCAACCACCATTCAACATACTTGCACTGCCTACTTCAGCCACATACTCTATTTATCATCACCACTTCCCTAACCACAAAACTCAACCCCTACATCATCACACTTCTCACCACAAATTCCAAACATCTTTTGCCATCACCTAGCCAAACAACAATCCTCCACAAACCGCATTACTGCTTCTCTACCTACCACAGTTCAACCAACACAACTACACCGTTCTACCTGCTATCAATCATCCGAGTAACATCACTTCACAGCACTTGCCATATATCAAAACATCTTCTTTAACCCTGTCTTGCGGCATAAACCCACGAAACAACTTCCAGCAATACAAACTCCAATCTCCTCCTGCATTTCGCCTGCAATAACCCACTTCAGTCGCCCCGCTTCCACCCCACGCATCACCAAATCGCGACCCTATCAAGCCAAATCGAATTCACCACTTTTCCCTTCTCGCCAATCCTCAATTCAACCAGAACCTTGACAACCGCAACCCTTAATCGCCGCGAACCCCGAACCTCACTATCATCTTCACCTCAACCCGCACCTAAATCGAAACCAGAACCCCAAATTGCGGCCACCTACAATTAGTTGTCCAACACGGACTGAAGCTTGTTCGAAGAATATTGCGAATTTTTGTTTCGAATTGTTTGGAATTTCTGTGGATCGAAAAGATAAAAAAAAATTGTGGGCAATTTTTGAATGAAAGAAAAATATAAGAAAAGGGATTGAGAATCTCGGGAGAATTTGGTTTTTTGTTGGAAGTGGGCCGGGTTGGGCAGCAGAGTTGGGTTTAAAAAGTCGTTCTTAGTTTTGGTATCTTGGGTGCATTGTTTTAGGTGGTGTGCACGTTTTAATTTTGAGTCAAGGGTTCTTATATAAAAATTTTTTTTTTTTTTTTTTAAGTAAAACCCTACTTTTATATTTCCTTTCAAAAAAAAAAAAACCAAAAAAAAAAAAAATTGTACATATTCTTGTTTTATATTTCAGGTTGCCAAAGAAGAATTTCAGAAGGACGAATGCTGCCAAAAAAAATTGCCTGCTTGCTAATAGTTTTTTTTTTATTTGCCTTGCATTGTATATATCTCTTGTTTTTATTAGTTGCATTGTTGATTGCTTGCATTTGAAATTATATATAAAAAAAATTTCAAAAAAAACAAAAAATCCATTGTAGTTGCATTGTTAATACACGTTTAATTTCTGCTTTGCATTTTCATCTTAGATTTTGATTAATAATAACGGTTAGAACGAAACCGAAGGCATTATCTCGTTACACTCATTTTGGAATCATCCCCAGAGTTAACGACGATAACCCTTGCACTCTGAATCTTCATCTTCACTTGAGATTCACGACCTAACATTAATTTGGATCGATGTGGTTTTCGGATAACCAAATATGGAAACCCGATCCCGGTCTCATCAAAATCCAAAACGCCATCTTTTAGGTCCAAGTTGTTTTAAAGTTTAAAACAATTCAATTCAATATTATCTATACACACACAGATAGACAATTAACAATATCATAATAGATAATCAACATTTTCATCATAACAAATAATCCATATTATCATCACAAACAGATAATTGATATTATCAACTCAAATGCAACCAAAGCATCCATATCACACAATACCACTTATCTCATATATGAGATCTCAACTATTTAGGGCAATCAGTATCAATCAGCATTCATAAGCAATGACTTATTAATCACCATTCCATAATTAATTTAAAATGAATTAATTAATTACTTCTTCTCTAATTAATTTAAAGTAAAATAAATTAATTACTTCATCCATATAAATCTTGCTTACATATCCATTAATTAATTACAAATAAATTAATTAATTACCCTTAAATAAATCACCTTAATTAATTGCTCTTGATTAATTATCCTTTAATTACATTCAAGTAATTAACCTTTAATTAATTCTATAAATTAATTACTTAAACCAAATTCAGTAACTAACCTGTAATTACCTCATTAATTAATTAATATACTTAATTACATTAATCCTTAATTAATTACATTAATTAATTCCTTCATTGATTAGTTGCTCGTAATTAATCAATCCTTAATTACATCATTAATTATATAAATTAATGATCCCTAATTATTTATATTTATATTTACCCTATTAAATAAATTACATTAATTAATTAATCATCAGTTAAACCATATTGATTAATCACTCTTGATTAATCACATTCAGTAATTAACGACCTCTAATTACATCATTAGATAAATTAACTACTCCTTAATTATTATCTTTAATAATTAATCTTTAGTTAATTATACTTATTAATCACCCTGGATTAATCTCACAAAGTAATTAATTACCCTTAATTAATTACATCTCTTAATTATCTCCAAATAACCTTATTAACCAATTCTTAGTCAAATACACTAAGTAATTAATTATTAATTATTTCTTCCAAGTAATTATTCTTCATATGAATTACACAAAGTAATTAATCTCCAAAAACTCTTCCATTACCTAATTATCCTTCAACTTAAGTACATCCAGTAATTATCTTCTTAATTACTTCACTAAGTAATTATTCACAATTAATTACATTGAGTAATCACTTCTTTAATTACCCAGTGATTATTTTAAATTAATTAAACCTAATTAATTAACTTAAACTAATCAAAATAAACTTAATTAATTACAATTAGTAATTAATTTCTTAATTACTTCCATTAAGTAATTACACTAAACAATTCACAAATGATTATCTTTAAATTAATTTATCTACTTAATTATTAAAATTAATCACATTAATTAATTATTAATAATCCTAAGTTAATGACCTTCATTGACCATTAACAAATCTATAATTACTTCTCTAAAGTAATTATCTGAGATTAATTATTATTAATTACAAATTAAATTATCTATAAAACCCATTAATTAATCTCTAATTATTTAATTAATCAAGTGTTAATCTATAAATTAACTTTTTAATTACTTGATTAATAGATTTAAAATCATTAATTAAAATCAAATCTTATCTAATTAATGATTTCTTAAATTAATTAATCTTAATTAACTTACTTAATTATCAAATTAATTAAATTAAACCCTTAATTACTTAATTAATTACCCAAATCGTTAATTAATTAAATTAACTAATGACCCATCTTAATTACCTTAATAATTTAACGAATTATAAATCATTAAGGCCTAATTAATTTTAAGGTAAACCTTAATCTTATTAATGATTAAGTTATCATTAACAAAATATTTTAAAACAATTTGCTTTTAAATTTACTTTTAAATTCCATTTTAAATTTAAGATTTAAAATGGAAACAAATTTTAACTTTAACAAAGCTTTTAAAACAATTCAAAAACTTTTGTATTACATGTTAAAGTATCCATTTGTCTTATAAAAGAATTTAAAAAGAATTTTATAACCAAATTCATTTTTAAACTTAAACCATTTTAAAACATTCAAAGTTGTCTTAAACAATTTAAAAAACTTTATTTATTTCATACCAGAATTCAAATCAAGCTTTGAATTCAGATTCAAACTTAAATTTAAAATCCAGTTTAAATCTTATTTTCATATTTTAAAAACCACATTATAAAATAATTTAACAAATTAAAGTTGTTAAAACATTCCATTTTATAAACCTTATTTATTTTAAAAAAAAACTAGAATTCGAATTCATTTTGAATCCACACTTTAACACTTGCTTCAAAACTTTGATTTTAAACCTGCCTTCCATTTTTAAATTTAATTTAAATATTTTTAAAAATTGAACACAGACAGGTTCCTGAAACCTGTATCAAAATTCTTTGACCCGAGCCTATACCTGTACTTCGAGTCTTACCCCACATATCTTCGAGTAAATACTCGAAATACCCGAGGTAAACGCGAGAACAATCTGCATCCTCCCAAAACTAACAAAACACCAGATCACCTGAAATAGGTGCACCGTGCACATGCACCGTGCCGTCGACCTCCTCCGTTCATCGCCAAAACGTCGAACACGTCAAAGATCATCCAAACACCAAAATCCGACCATTCGAACAACGAATCCAACTCGAAATCGAAATTGAGTCTCAACACCCAACCTGGAACACAGAATTCCCCTCAAACCCAAACCTATCAATGCCACAATCTCTGTCCTCCGACCACCGTAAACGCTGCAGCTCCGACCATGTCCCCGTCATCGACCCAGCTACCATCCCTCAAAGCCCCATCTCACTCGATCAATCCCAGAGACCGAGACGATCAAATTGGTCGAGCAAACCAAACTAGGGTTCTAAATTTAAAATGACCACCGCCGTCGCCACACAGAATTGATCACCAAACAAGCTTTTTTCCATGATTCTCCTATCACTCCTCTACCACCATAGAAGACCCTGACCATCCAGATTGCCTCGTTCGCCAGAAAACACCCAAACAACAAATTCTGATCAACCCTTACTTGCTCAGTCAAACCCAAATTAAAAATTATGATTTTACTCTTAAAAATCATGTCTTAGTTGAAGGATTTAGTTTATATACCTGAATTGCAAAATTAACATGTTTGAATTTTTATAGAGACTTGAGTTTCCTGTTTTAATTTTATTTCCGGAGCAATTACAGTTTTAATTTAAGTTAAATAAATTTTTAAATCTTAGTTCAAAATCAAACAAGCAATATTTGTTTGGATCCTAAGTCCTAACAATCAATGGATAAAGGGGGAATGATTTTTAAATTGAAACTGGTATTGAAATTTAGAACAGAGATATTCTACAGGCATTTTAAAATCATACGTGCATCACACAATACACAGAAATTTTCCACCTATATACAAATTCAAACTAACTTTAGGCATAGCTCCAGCAACCAGATTATCTTCAAAATTTTAAAAAGTGTTACTCACCTGATTTTTAAAAAGAACATAGCAGTTTATAATATCTTGAAACTGGAATGGCCAAAAACTTGAATGCTTTTGCTTCCTGTTTAAAAACTTCATGCATGCAGGCTTGAGTTCTTGTTTGATTTCAGGTTTAAAAATGCAGATATGATTTTAGAACTGTAGTTGCATGCTGTTGAAACTCTGACTGAACAAAAATGCATACAGGCTCTTTGATTTGCAAAGTTGATTCCAGGTTTAAGAATGCTTGTAGGAAAGATATTGTACTTTGAAAGTAGGATACAGTTTTGAAGAATTTGTTTAGCAAATTTGATATTGAGGGATTTGTTTGATCATTGATCCACAGGCTGAAGATTTGATATTTGAAAATAGAAATGAGATTACAGGTTTTTGATTTAGTTTGAAATTTAGGTTTGAGGAGTGTATTAAAGGTCCTTTTTGTTTTCAGATTTTGTTTCTCAGCTTAGAATTAAAAGATAGGAAAAAGAGAATGAAGGGGAAAAGAATATGTTTATAAGGGCTGAAATTAATTTAACAAAATAAAATAAAAAGATAAAAATAAATTGAAACTTGTCATGTTGTTTAGTTCATACATTAACACATGTTATTTGATTACTTAATATGTTAACACATGTCTTGTTTAAATTTTCTTTTTATTTTAAATGTTAATAAAAGTTTTACTTAATTTATTTATACTTATGTAAATATATATGTGAATTACTTATATAAAGAAAATGTAATAAAAACAAATTATAAATTAAAGCTTATCCAAATATTTTTAAGAATCTATTATTTTGAATTTCAAAATAAA
This sequence comes from Allium cepa, assembly GCA_030765085.1. Taxonomy (NCBI): domain Eukaryota; kingdom Viridiplantae; phylum Streptophyta; class Magnoliopsida; order Asparagales; family Amaryllidaceae; genus Allium; species Allium cepa. The sequence continues at coordinate 542,986,984 of CM060940.1, read as the reverse complement.
TTCCAAATTCAAATTAAACTTTTGAAATCCAAATTAAAGTCAACTTATTCTATTTAAAATGATAATTTCATTTTCTTATTTTAATTCTTTTTGTATTTATATGGAAAATAATACATTATTAATATGGTTTGAAAATATCAAATTTAACAATTTTTAAATGATTTATAAAAGAGATTATAAATCACTTCTATTATTAAATGAATTAAGACCATATGCCATATTGTAATTTAAACTTATATACAAAATTTTCGAATTATATTTATCAAGTATTATTTAAAAAGAAATAAAATAAACCTTTTGTTTAAATTTAAAAATTAAGCTAAGATATAATTTTAAACAATAACATTTATTTTAAGTATTTACAAACCATATAGTTATTGATTAAATAACTTTGAAAAGCTCAATATTAATTTAAATCAAAATTTCCAAATTATTAAATATATTGTTAGAATTTGAAAACGAAACTTTATTTATTTATTAATTTCCAAATCAAAGATTATCTATAATATATGTACAAATATATATATATATATATATATATATATATATATATATATATATATATAAACACACACACACACATTATAAAGAGAAACATTTATTTAGTTTTTAAAGATAAAATCACTAATTAGATATTTATTTAATTAGATTATTAAACCAATTCATATTTTATTAACCAATATTATCAAATCAATTTAATTTTAAATAAAGATTATTAAATTGATATTGTTAAAAATTCTGTGATATCACATTCCTTCCCCCTTAAAAGAATTTCGTCCTCGAAATTTAAAAGCAAAGGTAATTTAATAATCTAATTAAAAATTAAATTTTAAACCACAAGCATATATTAACAATCATATGCTAACAACCATAGCAACCAATTCATCCAAACAAACAAATTTAACTATCCAGACAAAAATTCTGAATAGAATTTTTTCGAGTTTCCCAGGTATAAACACTGGAATACTCGCTCTACAGAATCCAAACAATCAACACTACTAAGCTCCTACTCATCTAGATCTACAACCGAACAGGATATCAGACTACAGACAAGTCTGACTCAACAATCAAATCTCCCAGAACAGCTGATTTCACAACCAGAGATAGATCATACACGTACTCCCTTAGAGATACATGAAACACCTCGAATTCCAGTTGTCCAAACTGGCAATTCAATCTAGAAGACCAAACACTTATCCATAATAGAACACAGAAGATATCCAAAACTCCTCGGAGCTAGTTTACCAGACTTACCCAATCTTATAGCTCCTAAAACCTGAGAAAACTTATCCAAAATCAGATCTTCGATTCAGATCCACAAAATTCTTCAGACGATACGGGGCTGCCTATATCCTGATCAGCTTAACCCTTGCTGATGTCTCAAAAAAAACAAACTGGACCAAACCCAATCCACCAGAATGATCCTCCAAGATAAACCAAGATCAAGAACAAACTCCACTCACAACCATCAGAAGAAAACAAACTTCTCCTATCCGGAAAAGAAAAACAAATGCACTCTCAAATTGCTTCCGCTGCACAACTCTGATCTGGAGTAGAAAAGAATGCTAATGAAGAACATGAGCACAAACTGGACAACACAACCTAGAAAAATATGGCTCCACAAATCCATAAAGTAAAACTCAGAAATTCCTCCGAAACCTGAGTTGCTTCAAATAACTCCATCTCAAGGAACCAACCTTCAACTAGTTGAACCACCATTATCACTCTTGGAATCCTGGTCGATAAGAAAATAAAATCTCTAAATGCGGACAACCTCTGACTTCCCTGAAGACATCCAGAAAAATCTCCAACAATCCAAGAGAATACTCAATCATCGCAAGTCACTTTTGCGATCAATCCAGACTAACATCCAAAGAAAACCGTTCTCTCTTTACCAATCAGAACAGCTTACGCTGGTCTTGCCAATCCATCGAAGGATTGGATCCACTCTACTGCTTCTGAACTCCATCTCTAGAAAACTGCTAAGCCAGAAAATTCTGTCGACTCACAGAACACTCCGAGCTGCATTGCTGACACGGATGCCAAAGAATTCCCAATCCAAAGCTCTTCGAGAATCTTGGACTTCAAACCAAACAGAAATACCCTGCTGAACTCAGCCACAACAACGAAGCACACCTACTTCATTAACCCATTCCAAAGAAATCATCTTCAAAAATATCCATAGTCACTGCATCTCATCACGCAGCTACTACTTCCTGAGGTATCAAGATACCATCACTCGCTTCTGCCAACCGACAGACCCAACTCTACTCATCCAACTTCAAAGATGGACTCCAAACCTTAACAGGTTACCTTCAGAGATCGATGAAATCCATACACCACTGCAAAGCTTACTCGAGACGGTATTAGGTCTACAGTCTCGAAAAATATACTTCCAACCTCAAACACTCAAACTTCAACCAATGGTAGTCGCGTTATACACACCACTACCCCATCTACCTTTATAACTTATATTGGAAAACCCGAACAGGTAACCCAACAAAGTGGTAGAGATAAATATATATAAATATATATATAAAAATTACAAATACGCTCTCTCAAGAAAGAAAACACTCCAAAGCCTAGGTATTCACTCAACCTTGCTTTGATACCAACTGTGACGACCCGACTTTTTCTCCACAGAAAGTCGTATCATCTTTAAGAAAGAAAGGGATAGAAAAGAGAAAAGAAAGAAGAGAAAGAAGAAACAATACCAGAATCTCAACAGCGGAACGAATAAATTAGATTAATAACATAAGTATTACATAATATACAACATCTATCAGAGTTACACATCGTATACTTCACATACTAGACAGTTATAAACACCTGTCTAAATATTACAACTCAATACAACTCAACGAAGAGATATCAACACGGAGAACACACAGCGGAATCTATATATCTAACGTCGGAGCCTCCTGCTCCATTGCTCCTCCATAATTCGTCAAAGCTAACCCGAATCCTTTGGCTACTCGTAAAAATTTGAGTACCCAAGAGTTTAAGAAAACAGAAGATAAACTCCGGGTCAGACATGGGTCTGGTGTGAGTAGCAGGTTAAAGTTGCTTAACTTTAAAAAATCTTTGAAAAGAAAAGGTATCACGTAAGACATCCCACACATAAACATGGAAAAGTTTTTACCTTACGCTAAGCAAAACATTTGATAGGAAATCCGGTGATATTATAATAATGTCTAGGTTTTACAAGTAAAATACAGAAATAGCTGGAATGCTTACATCTCACGTTCCAACATAGTTGGGCATAGTCAAAACGTACGACACTTATTGGAGATTGGATTCCATACAATGGCAGGGCTACTAGGGTACCGCCCGTCACAATACGTGGCCTTGATCACCGTACCGTGGATCACTCCCAATCCCCTGCAACACAAGGCCGGAACCATCCCTTACTGGACAGTCCTGAACAAGACAACCCCGACAGTTGTTGTAATCAACTGCCCCACACAGCCGAATATAAAGGGACTTCTAGACAGGGGTAAATCTCATTCTACTTGGGCATGGCCCACTTAACCTTGCTGCACCTCCCATGTTTTAGCCATTCCCGGTTGATGAGGCTTGAGGCTACGACTACCTTTAGAGAACACATCTATTAGAATGCTCATCGTCAACCTGACGATGTTCTGAAAGCATTCAATCCATACAAGTTCGTTCCCGGTTTGAACGAAACCGAAGGCATTATCTCGTTACACTCATTTTGGAATCACCCTCAGAGTTAACGATGATAACCATTGCACTCTGAATCTTCATCTTCATCTTCACTTAAGATTCACGACCTAACGTTAATTTCAATCGTTGTGGTTTTTGGATATCCAAATATGGAAACCTGATTCTGATCTCATCAAAATCCAAAACGCCATCATTTAGGTCCAAGTTGTTTTAAAGTTTAAAATAATTCAATTCAATATTATCTATATACACACAGATAGATAATTAACAATATCATAATAGATGATCAACATTTTCATCATAACAAATAATCCATATTATCATCACAAACAGATAATTCATATTATCAACTCAAATGCAACCAAAGCATCCATATCACACAATACCACTTATCTCATATCTGAGATCTCAACTATTCAGGGCAGTCAGTATCAATCGGCATTCACAAGCAATGACTTATTAATCACCATTCCATAATTAATTTGAAATGAATTAAATTAATTACTTCTTCTCTAATTAATTTAAAATAATTAAATTAATTACTTCATCCATATAAATCTTGCTTACATATCCATTAATTAGTTACAAATCAATTAATTAATTACCCTTAAATAAATCACCTTAATTAATCACTCTTGATTAATTAGCCTTTAATTAATTCCACAAATTAATTATCTTAAACCAAATTCAGTAATTAAGATGTAATTACCTCATTAATTAATTAACTATAATTAATTACATTAATCCTTAATTGATCACATTACTTAATTCCTTCATTGAAAATTGTTCGTAATTAATCAATCCTTAATTACATCATTAATTATATAAATTAATGATCCCTAATTATTTATATTTATATTTACCCTATTTAAATAAATTACATTAATTAATTAATCATCAGTTAAACCATATTGATTAATCACTCTTGATTAATCACATTCAGTAATTAACTACCTCTAATTACATCATTAGATAAATTAATTACTCCATAATTATTATCCTTAACAATATATACTTATTAATCACCCTAGATTAATCTCACAAAGTAATTAATTACCCTTAATTAATTACATTTCTTAATTATCTCCAAATAACCTTATTAACTAATTCTTAATTAATTACGCTAAGTAATTAATTATTAATTATTTCCTCCAAGTAATTATTCTTCATATGAATTACACAAAGTAATTAATCACCAAAAACTCTTCCGTTACCTAATTATCCTTCAATTTAATTACATCCGGTAATTATCTTCTTAATTACTTCACTAAGTGATTATTCACTATTAATTACATTGAGTAATCACTTCTTTAATTACCCAGTGATTATTTTAGATTAATTAAACTTAATTAATTAACTTAAACTAATCAAAATAAACTTAATTAATTTCAATTAGTAATTAATTTCTTAATTACTTCCATTAAGTAATTACACTAAACAATTCACAAATGATTATCTTTAAATTAATTTATCTAATTAATTATTAAAATTAATCACAATAATTAATTATTAATAATCCTAAGTTAATGACCTTCATTAACCATTAACAAATCTATAATTACTTCTCTAAAGTAATTATCTGAGATTAATTATTATTAATTGCAAATTAAATTATCTATAAAACCCATTAATTAATCTCTAATTATTTAATTAATCAAGTGTTAATCTATAAATTAACTTTTTAATTACTTGATTAATAAATTTCAAATCATTAATTAAAATCAAATCTTATCTAACTAATGATTTCTTAAATTAACTAATCTTAATTAACTTACTTAATCATCAAATTAATTAAATTAAACCCTTAATTACTTAATTAATTACCCAAATCATTAATTAATTAAATTAACTAATGACCCATCTTAATTACCTTAATAATTTAATGAACTATAAATCATTAAGGCCTAATTAATTTTAAGGTAAACCTTAATCTTATTAATGATTAAGTTATCATTTACAAAATATTTTAAAACAATTCGCTTTTAAATTTACTTTTAAATTCCATTTTAAATTTAAGATTTAAAATGGAAACAAATTTTAACTTTAACAAAGCTTTTAAAACAATTCAAAAACTTTTGTATTACATGTTAAAGAATCTATTTGTATTATAAAAGAATTTAAAAAGAATTTTACAACCAAATTCATTTTTAAACTTAAACCATTTTAAAACATTCAAAGTTGTCTTAAACAATTTAAAAAACATTATTTATTTCATACTAGAATTCAAATCAAGCTTTGAATTCAGATTCAAACTTAAATTTAAAATCCTGTTTAAATCTTATTTTCAGATTTTAAAAACCACATTATAAAATACTTTAACAAATTAAAGTTGTTAAAACATACCATTTTATAAACCTTATTTATTTAAAAAAAAACTAGAATCCGAATTTATTTTGAATCCACACTTTAACACTTGCTTCAAAACTTTGATTTTAAACCCGCCTTCCATTCTTAAATTTAATTTAAATATTTTTAAAAACTGAACACAGACAGGTTCCTGAAACCTGTATCAAAATTCTTTGACCCGAGCCTATACCTGTACTTCGAGTCTTACCCCACATATCTTCGAGTAAATACTCGAACTACCCGAGGCAAACGCGAGAACAATTTACATCCTCCCAAAACTAACAAAACACCAGATCACCTGATATAAGTGCACCGTGCACATGCACGGTGCCGCCGACCTCCTCCGTTCATCACCAGAATGTCGAACACGTCGAAGATCATCCAAACACCAAAATCCGACCACTCGAACAACGAATCCAACTCGAAATCGAAATTGAGTCTCAACACTCAACCCGGAACACAGAACTCCCCTCAAACCCAAACCTGTCAACGCCACAATCTCTGTCCTCCGACCACCGTAAACACTGCAGCTCCGACCATGCCCTCGTCATTGACCCAGCTACCATCCCTCAAAGCTCCATCTCACTCGATCAATCTCAGAGACCGAGATGATCAAATTGGTCGAGCAAACCAAAACTAGGGTTATAAATTTAAAATGATCACTGCCGTCGCCACACAGACTTGATCACCAAACAAGCATTTTTCCATGGTTCTCCGATCACTCCTCTACCACCATAGAAGACCCTGACCATCCAGATTGCCTCGTTCGCCAAAAAACACCCAAACACCAAATTCTGATCAACCCTTACTTTCTCAGTCAAACCCAAATTAAAATTATGATTTTACTCTTAAAAATCATGTCTTAGTTGAAGGATCTAGTTTATATACCTAAATTGCAAAATTAACATGTTTGAATCTTTACAGAGACTCGAGTTTCCTATTTTAATTTTATTTCTAGAGCAATTATAGTTTTAATTTAAGTTAAATAAATTTTAAATCTTAGTTCAAAATCAAACAAGCAATATTTGTTTGGATCCTAAGTCCTAACAATCAATGGATAAAGGGGGAATGATTTTGAATTGAAACTTATTGAAATTTAGAACAAAGATGTTCTACAGGCATTTCAAATCATACATGTATCACGCAATACACAGAAATTTTCCACCTATATACAAATTCAAACTAACTTTAGGCATAGCTCCAGCAACCAGATTATCTTTAAATTTTTAGAAAGTGTTGCTCACCTGATTTTTAAAAGGAACAGAGCAGTTTATAATATCTTCAAACTGGAATGGCCAAAAAACTTGAATGCTTTTGCTTCATGTTTAAAAATTTCATGCATGTAGGCTTGAGTTCTTATTTGATTTCGGGTTTAAAAATGCAGACATGATTTTAGAACTGTAGTTGCATGCTGTTGAAACTCTGACTGAACAAAAACGCATATAGGCTCTTTGATTTGCAAAGTTGATTCCCGGTTTAAGAATGCTTGCAGGCAAGATATTGAACTTTGAAAGTGGGATACAGTTTTGAAGAATTTGATTAGCAAATTTGATATTGGGGGATTTGTTTGACCACTGATCTACAGGCTGAAGATTTGATATTTGAAAATGGAAATGAGATTAGTGGTTTTTGATTTAGTTTGAAATTTAGGTTCGAGGAGTGTATTACAGATCCTTTTTGTTTTCAGATTTTGTTTCTCAGCTTAAAATTAAAAGATAGGAAAAAGAGAATGAAGGGGAAAAGAATATGTTTATAAGCGCTGAAATTAATTTAACAAAATAAAAGAAAAAAGATAAAAATAAATTGACACTTGTCATGTTGTTTAGTTCATACATTAACACATGTTATTTGATTATTTAATATGTTAATACATGTCTTGTTTAAATTTTCTTTTTATTTTAAATGTTAATAAAAGTTTTACTTAATTTATTTTCTACTTATGTAAATATATATGTGAATTACTTATGTAAAGAAAATGTAATAAAAACAAATTATAAATTAAAGCTTATCCAAATATTTTTAAGAATCTATTATTTTGAATTTCAAAATAAATTTCAAATTCAAATTAAACTTTTGAAATCCAAATTAAAGTCAACTTATTCAATTTAAAATGATAATTTTATTTTCTTATTTTAATTCTTTTTATATTTATATGAAAAAATAATATATTATTAATATGGTTTGAAAATAACAAATTTAAATTTTAAAATGATTTATAAAAGAGATTATAAATCACTTCTATTATTAAATGAATTAAGACCATATGCCATATTGTAATTTAAACTTATATACAAAATTTTCAAACTATATTTATCAAGTAACATTTAAAAAGAAATAAAACAAACCTTTTATTTAAATTTAATAATTAAGCTAAGATATAATTTTAAACAATAACATTTATTTTAAGTATTTACAAACAATATAGTTATTAATTAAATAACTTTGAAAAGCTCAATATTAATTTAAATCAAAATTTCCAAATTTTTAAATATATTGTTAGAATTTGAAAACAAAACTTTATTTATTAATTAATTTCCAAATCAAAGATTATCTATAATATATGTACAAATATATATATATATATATACATATATATATATACACACACACATATTATAAATAGAAACATTTATTTAGTTTTTAAAGATAAAATCACTAATTAGATATTTATTTAATTAGATTATTAAACCAATTCATATTTTATTAACCAATATTATCAAATCAATTTAATTTTAAATAAAGATTATTAAATTGATATTGCCAAAAAATTCCGGGATATCACATATTATTTATAAATACCTTTACAAAATAATAATATAACTTGAAAAATCATTTGTTAACCTTAACCCCAAATTGATTAAAGAATTAAAATTAATTCAAAAACAATACTTTATAATTTTAAAAACTGGCTTAGCAATCCTAATGGTAGTAATTTAAGTTACCATTTAACATTAATTTTTCTTCCAAGCCACTTAGTCATCTATTTACGTAAGTTAACATATATATAAATGCAATTCATATCCAAATTAGGGAATAACATGTCAATACAACTCAGTTAGCATATACATGTCCAAATAACATAGTAGTAGGATGGTGATTTGTCTTGCTAAATAAATGTCCAAACAATTCACTACTTATTGCAAAATGGGAATTTATTCTATTAAAAATATGTCCACACAATAAATAATTACATTATAGCAAAACGGGAATTTATTCTGCCAATAGATGTCCAAACTGTGAAATAATCAACTTATAACAGAATGACGATATATTCTGCTAACACATGTCCACACAATTAAACCATTTACATAACACATTCACAATTGTTTGTCTACTTAATGGTATCGACATTTGAATCCCTTATATTCAAAACCATCTTTGGAAGAGAAGTACCTTTAAAACAATTTCATTCTCGAAACAAAGGATTTCAAACTTAAAACTCCCTTTTAAATTAATTAATTATAAGCTAAACTCTTTATTAAATCATAATTAATCTTTATTAAATTTGAACTTAAATCAGTTATAAATTAATAAATAATTAAACCATTAATAAATAATTTATTTATGAATTAAACCCTTAATTAATCCTTTATTAATTATTAAATAATAATTTAAAACCTTTATTAATAATTAACTATTAATCAATCTCAATTAATTAATTAAATAATCATTTAATTACAACTTAAATAATAACTTAAACCTTTAATAAATAATTATTTTAAATTAAAACCTTAATTAATTTATCATTAAAAATAGTTAATCACTAGAGTAATTAAATAAATAAATAATTGACCTTATATTTGATTAATAATTAATTTAAAATAAATCATATATTTACTCATAATTAATTAAAAATTAATCTTACTTTTAAAGGTGAATTAAATAGTAACTAATCTTCACTTAATTAAAATTAACAAACCTTATTTACTGCTTAGTTAATTGTTAATTATCAAAACCAATTAGTTAATAATTAATCATTGAATACTTAATTAACTATCCTTAATCACTATTATTAAGTTTATAAAACCTTTCCAAAGTAATTTTAATGTATGAGGCTAAATTTTCAAAAATCCAACTTTTATGGAAACTACATCTGTATCGATTATCACTATGGATGTCATACTTGAATATTTCAGTTTTTATCTTTGGAAACTTAATGCTAGAAATATTACTAGCTTTTCAAAACATGAAATGAATAATTTGAAACCAAGTTTCTAATTTTAAAATCGATTTTGATTACAAAACAAAACTCGTACCCATCACAAAGGATTCTACATCGATAACCAAATCTAACTGTTAACTTTGTTAACTTTTCTTTACACAATAACCACATAATTATGTCCATATCAATTTATTCATACCACAAACCCAAACATATAAGATCACACTTTTACATCATTCATAAAAATCTAGACTTCACATTCATGCATGCACTAACTTAACCATATGAATTCACATATATGAACAACATATATATGCATCTAAACCAAATAATAATCCAATCAAACAATCAAATTATTTTATCACCAAATAGTAAATAAATGCAAAGGTAAAAAACTTTCCAAAAATTAAGAAGTTTACTCACAAAACTTTGGATAACTCTTTTGAAAACTTGAAATACTTTAGAACTTGCAAAGCTTGGAAAACTATAAAATCAACTCGAAAATGGATCGTTTTATCCTCGATTTTGGCCCTGTTGATCTCAGAAAATAGAATAGTGGTCATAAGAAAAGTTCTTGGAAATTATTTTCTCTATCTTTTGAAAAAAGAATCACTCAATTTGGATTATTTTAGTGGGAGATATTGTCAAAAGAAGGAGTACTATTTTCGGGCTTGAAAATATAAGTCCGAAAATGAGTCAGAATTTTTTTTTGACACAAACATATTACTAATTTGAAAAAGTAGTTCAATTGAAAGTTGTAATCAACTGAATTCTTCATGATTTTAGGAAGAGAAAATCTTGATTTGAAGAAGTCTAGAGGAAGTTATGGTCAGATGAAATGTGAGTAAAAATGGAGAAAGTGGAGTATTGAATGTAGAAGTGTTTTAGCAAGTTATGGAAGAGATTTAAGTGGAAATACATGGATTTTGAAACTTGAAAAATATGTTTAGGAAGCCATGGAATACATGAAGAAGGTAGATGCTTAGTGGGGTTTGAAAATGGAAGTATGAGATGAGAAAATTATGAAAAGAAATTTAGGAAAAAATATATTTAAATGGATATGCTAAATTATTAAAATGCCCACCCTCCATAAACTAAGTGCCACATCATCAAGTCACTACTTCACCATGTCATTTCAGCCCCCATAGCCTTCCTTCACATCAAGTCAAAGAAAACATATCTTGTACTTCCATGTACTAAATGTTTCATAAGGAATCTTATATAATATATATTTTTAACTTTTTTATATAAAAATACTATATTATATTATGTTATGTTATATTATATATATAGACACACACACACACACTTAAGTGTTTATGCATATTCAAATGCACTCAACCATATCTAGAACACTATGTTGATATGTGTATATGTATGTACAAAAGTGTTACAAAAATTTCAAAAACTTTTAGCCGACGAAATGACAAAAATTCGAAAAACGAATTCCGGTCACATTTTCTGTTTTTCTTTCGAACTATATATTTTTTAAACACGTTCGAAAATGGTTTCACCGTCATTAATTATTATTTAAAAGAGTTTTGTTTTAATTATAAAACATATTATTTGGATACTTAAAATTAATTAAATATTCATAAACCAAAGCAGTGAAATTCTAGGTCATTACACTTCCGATCGCGCGCAACTCTGGGCGTCGATTCGACGTTCATAGAAAAGATCCCACCTTATGCCGAGGGTGGATCTTTGGCTTTGCCAACTCTAGGCATAGTGTTAAGAGTTGGACAGTCTTGTCACGTCCACTTTAGTTTATACTCTTGCCCCTAATCCAAGGACAAAAGCTGAACGAGTGAATGGTCGTGTCACGTTCTTTTCGATTTATACTCATGTCCCCACATCAAGGGTGAGAGTAATTTCATGGATGGTCATGTTACATCTTGTTTGAATTAAACTCCTACCCTTAATCCGAGGACAAGAGTTAGTCAATGGATGCTCAGATCATGTCCATTTAGTTTATACTCTTGACCTCAATCCAAGGATGAGAGTTAGTTGATGGAGGTCGAGTCACATTAATTTTGGTTTATACTCCAGCCCCTACAGCAGGAGAGAGAGTTATCTAGCATCTATCTTTGAATACCGAGAAGAACTTCAAGGGTTCAATCATGAACCGTAGAATTTTCTGTTGGCACCTAACTCTGGATACCTACAAACCTGCATTATCCACATGAAAAATCATTCGAGTTAGTCAAGTCACAGTTCTTAAGTAATGAAAAGATAAAGTCTTGGGCTTAAAAAGCCGCTTTATTCCATAAATGACGGAAATCATAGAAACTGTCTTATTACACGTCTCTAGCCAGTTTTTACGAATTTATTTCTAAGTGAAATAACATCGTAAGTGCTCTCTATTCCACGCCCTTGACAGTGGAATCTCGTCTGTCGTCACAACTTAGAAAATTCCATCTCTTAGCTTTTGCTCTATTATGTACGAACCTCTCCAGGTTGGGCTTAAGTTTCCAAGGCCAGAGAAGATTCGTTTGAGAATCAAGTTGCCAACTTTGGAGGTCAAATTCCCAACCTTAGTGTTGTAATATCATGCAACTTGGTGTCGGTGTGCAACTGCCCTTAACTAAGCTGCATCATGCTTCTCATCGATCATATCAGTAGACTCTAGTAGGATTTACTCATTAGTTCATGGATTGTAGTGAAACAATCGATCAGAAGGTACTTCCTGTTCTACCGGAACCATAACCTTTGATCCGTAGGCTAGGACGAATAGAGAATGGTCAGTCGTTGACTTGTAATTTATTCGATAAGCCCATAATACTAATGGAAGTTCATCAAACCACTTGCCCTTGGCCTTTTCCAAACAATTCTTAAGAATGGACTTGACAATCTTATTCATAGCCTCAACCTATCCATTCACCTGAGGATGTGCCACCACAACAAATCTCTTCTCTATGCGATGCAGACGATAGATATATTAGAATTCAGTACTATCGAATTGGGTCTCGTTATCGGTGATAATTGCCTGTGAAACTCCAAAACAATAGATGATATTATAGGTCACAAAATTGATTACTTTCTTTGTGGTGATCGTGGCCAACGGCTCTTCCTCAGCCCACTTAGTGAAGTAATCAACTGCTTGATGGCGTACTTCACACCACCATTAGATATCAGCAACACATTGATCATATCTATCCCCCATATTGCAAATAGTCAAGGACTGGCCATTTAAGTAATATCTGTCGGCGATGCTTTTAGTGTTTTAGCAAATATCTGGCACTTGTCATATTTTAAAGTGTAATCAGCTGCGTCTCGATTGATGATTGGCCAAAAGTATTCATAACGAAGGATCTTCGTAGCTAGGGTTTTGCCCCAGTATGGTCGCCATAGTCCCATTTGTGAACCTTTCTTAGAACTCGCTTAGCCTCGTCGTGAGTGACACACCGATGCATGGGGACAGAGAAACCATTTTTGTACAGTACTCGTTCTTGCATGATATATCTTGAAGCTTGTCGAAGGATTTTTCATCGTTCATTCCTTCTCTCCTAAAGAGTTCCTCTCTGCAAATAATATTGTATTAGATCATCCATGACTCCCTTTTAGGCTCAGTCTCCAAGATCGAATTGACATCCATATGGTCGACGCTCGAAGCCGAAAGCTCTTCCGTCGGAACCAAGCCCATGAGCTGTGCATCTCCAGAGCTGGCCAGTTTAGCTAGTGAATCAACCTTCTCATTCTCCCCTTTAGGAATACGAGTGATTGTCTAATGTTCAATGTTAGAGAGAAACTTAAGGACTTGGTTTAGATAAGGAGCTAGTCTCGCTCCTTTTGCTTGAAACTCTTTCGAACTTGGGAAACCACCAACTTGGCGTAACAAAAAATAAGTAAAGTCTTTAATCCCAACTCTTTGGCAATCTTGAATCTTACAATCAAGGCCTCGTATTCAGCTTCATTGTTACTTGCTGGAAAGTCGAGCTTTAAAGCACAACAGATCGGGTGTTCTTCAGGACTAACAATTATAATACCAACACCAAAATACCTTTTGTTAGATGCACCATCCATGTACATCTTCCACCTAGCTTCTTTCTCGCCATTGCTCTTCGGAGGATCATCCCATGCAGTTAATTCAGCTAGAAATCCATTAAGGTGTGACCCTGGACTACTCTCCGAGGGTGATAAGTTATGTTGTATTGGATCAATTCAATGTTCCATTTCAATAGTTTTCCAGAAGTCCCAGGTCATTGAAAGACTTGTCACAAAGGCTGGTCGGTAAAAACTTTGATCGGATGAGCTTGGAAATAAGGGCGGAGCTTTCTCGAAGTGACAAAAGGTAGTATGTGAGCGTCTTCAGCTTCGCTTAAAAGCGTAATAAGCGATCGTTGGATGCAAGATTCCTCTTGTACAAGTGCAGCGCTTAAAGCATGCACCGACACCGCCAAGTATATAAGCAAGTCCTTATCATCCACCGGCCTCGAAGGAATAGAGGGTCTCTCAAAATGATCCATGAGAGCTTTGAATGCTTCATTACACTTGTGGTTCCATTCGAACTTCCTTTTTCCCTTCTTAATCACCTTAAAGAAAGGAATGCACTTATCTATTGCTTTGGAAATGAAATGACTTAGGGTGGTGACCTTCCTGTTTAAGCTTTGGACATCTTTGATCGACTTCGGGGTTTAATTTTTCATGCTGCCTCAACATTCTCTGGATTGGATTCAATCCAACAGGAGTTCACAATGAAGCCCAAAAATTTCCCCGATGTACCGCCGAAAGAGCATTTCAAGGTATTGAGCTTCATCACATATTTTTGGTAGATACTAAACATCTTTCCTAGATCATCAATGTTGTTTCTTGAATGTTGTGACTATACAAGCATATCATCCTTATAGACTTCCATCGAGCGTCCAATCTAGTCTTTGAAAATATGGTTAACAATCCTTTGGTAAGTTACTCCTTTGTTCTTCAATCTAAAGGGCATAACCAGGTAGCAATACAGTCCGAGGTCAGTTACGAAACTGGGTGTTTCTGATCCAGGACGTGCATCGTGAGTTGGTTATATCCTAAGTACGCCTGCACAAATGAAAGTAGCTCATGTCCAGCTGTTGAATCCACCAACCGATCGATTCTTGAGAGTGGGAAGCTATCTTTCGGGCATGCCTTATTCAAATCAGAATAGTCGATGCATGTCCTCCACTTCCCGTTCACTTTCCTCACCAAGACAGGTTTGGACACCCACTGTGACGACCCGAAATTTTCGTGCATTTAAAACTGGAATATTTTATTAATTTTAAATATTCAATATAATAATTTTAACTGGAATTACAAATATCGTTGTTTGTTCGATAATTAAATAATAGAATTTAATTATTAGAAGTTGAGCAAATTATTGAATCTCGAATTTAAACCTATTAAAAATAATTTAAAGGCTTGTAAAATTTATATTGATAACACTGAAGATAATAGAAGTTGTAAATCGAAATTAACAGTGGTTTGTTCAGTTTTAAAATTTTATTGTTTAAATTGACTTTAAAAATAGTCCTCCGAGGCGCAGTCTCGGAATTAGACGAAACCAGTTCCATTGGGTCCGTAATATTGAATTATTACTGGATTTCAAATTCCGTAGCGTTTGGAGTTGTTGTGTGAGTATACGGTATTTAAACGCATTGATTGATATATATATATATATATATATATATATATATATATATATATTTGCATAGTTTAGTCAAACCTCAGTTGGAATATTTCACTTCAGCAATTTTTTTTCCACTCATTTCAAAAAAAAAACACAGTTGTCCTTCTGATTCACGCCGACTCCTTTTCCATCGTGTTCCCTCTTTTATAAACATCACGAAATTGTCAGAAAACATAATCATCGTTTCCTTTCTCCTTTATAAAATCAACTGCAGATTCGAAAGCTTGAAGGAAAAGATTGTGCTTTGCTTTATCTTTGCGAGCTGAACCAAAGCAACTAAAATATAAAACTTTCGTTCCTCCTCTTCTTATTAAATTCGCATCCTCAAATCTGTTCGAGTTTTTTTTTAAAAAAATCATTCAAAGGAAGTAATCGAATTCGATTTCATAACAATCGGATGCGCTAATCAATTCTGATGAGAGGGAAACGCTCGTGTGCGAATAGAAATTTGCGATGTTATCGATCGAATCGCCGGCCGTGTGAGGCAAATTGGGTAGGAATCACGATGACATGGGGATAGGCTATACTCGAGCGTCGGTGGTCGATCGATCTCCGATGTCGCCCCAGCTCAAATTGATGGTGATAGGGCGCGTGAGTTTGGGGGTGTGACGATGAAGCAGCTTGGTTGCGATGGCTTTCATGATGGAGGAATTCGAGGTGGGCCGATCTCCTGCGTGGGTATGATTTCTTATTTATTTTGTATTTGAATTTTTGAAATGAACTTATAAATAAAAATATAATAGTTTTTGCAAAAAAAATATATTCAGTAAGGTAAAACTGTAGTTAGTCTTGCCTTTTAATTTTGAAATGGCTAATTATAAGTAAGTATATTGGGTATATTAAAAGGGAATGAATTTAAATGTACATGTTTATAATTTACTAGGTTATTTTAAAATAGTGTATTGTTGGAAATTAATTTATTTAATTAACTTATTAAATTAATTGGTTGCTAAAATAATATGTTAAAAAGATAATTAGTTTAAACTTAAAATTTATTAGGTAAAATAGAATCATTGGTTAATTAAATTTATAAAATGGAAATAAATTGTTCAAGTTATTTCAAAGTGTTAATAAATCGTATGATTGTTATACAAGGTTAAAATCTGATAGAAGCAAGCCGGGTTGGGTTGGGTTGCAAAACAAGAATCAAAGATGAGTTAGTCTCACTCGGTTAATTTAAATTTAAATTTAAATTTAAATGATTAAATTTATATAAATGTTTGAATGGATGAATTGATTGATGTGCCGTATAGTATAGTACATATTTGATATTGGTATTATATATTGTGCTAACATCTGTGGATGCAGGGAAAACAGGTTGGAGGATCCAACTGGATTCCTCAAATTTATTTAGATCATTTAATATTCTGTGTTATGAATATTTGATATCCTATGATGATTTTATTGGTAATTGAAATATTGGGTGGTATGGTTGAATTGAATATCTCAATGTAATGAGTTATCAAAATCTATAGAATTGGATTTGTGAAAAGAAATAAAAGAATAAAATTTTAAGTAAAATAAATTCTCGAGAATTTGAATAAATTTAATAATGAATTGAAAAATAAAATAAAGAAAAAGCAATTTCAGAATTCTAATAAATATGGAAAAAGAGGGAATTTTGAATTTACAGGGGAATAATAAATTTTAAACTAAAGTGATGTTAGTTTAAAGATTAAAGAAGTCATTTTTAAATTAAGGGTTAAATTTAATCAAAGGATAAGAAGGAATTTTGGAAATTTGAAATTGGTATTTTTGAAAGGGTGTTAACTCATAATAAAGAAGTAAAAATCTTAAAGTTAATGGAATTTAAAATAAATAAAGTAAGTGAAGGAATTTATTTCAAAGTGAAGTAAATTAGAAGTTAATTGTAAATTATATTTAAGTGTCTGGAATTGAAATTAAAGAAAAGTGAGATTTTGAATTTTATAATCTGGGTTTATAAAGGTGAAGTGGATTTGGAAGTATAAATTCAAGGTGTGAATTTATTAAAGAAATGGTAAATTTGTTCAAAAATAAATGGAGATTTATTTTTAAAGGATGTGAAAGAGAAGAGTATTTCTCGGGATAACCAAGTATGGTTTTCAAAGCAATTTTAAATATAAGTAAAGGTTTTAACAACGGTTTTAAAAAGCATGTTTAGAAAATTTATTATCTCTAATGTTTAACTTTTAAAGCAAGTGTTTTCAAATCTATTAATGTAGTAATTATATAAAGGTGTCTTGGTATTATGTTTTGAAAGAAAAATTAGTTTACATTTTATAAAGAGATGTTATTCAAAATATTCTTAAAGTATATATATATTTTAATAAAGTATTAAAGTAGTTTTGATTTTAAAGTTATAAAGTATATTCTATAATAAAGTACTTTTAAAATTTATTTTAAAATCCAAAAGTATTTTGAACTTGGTGCCCCAAAGGAAATAAATATCAGGGTAATGCATTCCGTGAGCGGAAAATGGGTTGGAACTGTTTTAATAAGGGTTGAAAATCTGAAATATATCTTGTAAAGATATATTGGATAAATAAATAATTGGGAAAATTATTTATTGGTTGATGGCTGTTTGTGAATATTAATTGATAGTTAAATAACCGACTATCAATATTGGACAAATACGTTGATCGTTTCGAAGAGACCGGGATGGAGATTTATTTCTCGAAAACCACTTCGATCCGGTTTGTACGTTTCGTGTAAATGATTTTCGATTCGAAGATGGAGCAGTGAAGTGCAAGGACTAGTCGCTACTAATGCTGAGGATATTTCCAAAATGGATGTAGTAGGGGTAGTGCCTTCGGTTCCGTTCGAACCCGTGACGGACTTGTATGGATGAATGCTTGCGAAACATCGTCAGGTGTACGATGGGCATTCTAAGGGATATATTCTAAAAAGGTAACACTTAGCCTCAAGCCTCATCAAATGGGAATGACTGAAAATCAGGGGTTATGCAGCAAGGCTAGGTGGGTAGCACCCAAGCAGGGTGAGGTCATTCCAGTCTAGATGTCCCTTTTTATTTCGGCTTAGTGGGCGGTTGCTGATCCCAATCGCGGGGTGACCTCACTCGAGATTATCTAGTAAGGGGTAGTCCCGGCCTTGTGTTGCAGGGAAGCGAGCGTACTCCTCGGTACAGTGATCTAGGCCCCGTACTGTGACAGGTGGTACCCCAGTGCCTAGTCATTCGTTGGAAATCCATTCTCCCTACGAGCCTTGTACGAGTTTTGTTTGTATTACTCACTCTGTGGCTAGTAGCTGGAATTTAATGAATGTAACAATTTCGTCTATTTTATAAGTATTTGTATATAGACCCTATTATAATATCAGAGGATTTCTATAAAATTGTTTTAGCTATCGTAAGGTAAAAACCCGACATGTTTATTTGTGGCGTGGTCTTACGAGATGCTTTTGTTTTCAAAGGATTTTTGAAACTTTAATAATCAATTGGGTGTGATTTTCTCACGCTGGTATTCCAGACTGACTCGGGTATTATTTAACTGTAATGCTCGGGTCAGACCGAGTATTATAGGATACAGGATATGATGCTGTGGAGCTCAGGAGACGAGCAGGATGATGATACGTACATTCGTACTTGTTTTATATATATATATATATTCCGCTGTGTTGTGTTGTTGTGTATCCATTGTATGATATTGATGCTGAACTGTGATTGATGTACTCTGATAATGTATATATGTAAACAGAGATATTGGACTTTTGAGTAAAGCTCATTTATTATCTATTATATTTTATTCCGCTGCGATGGTTAGATTCTAATGTTGTTTTCTATTTTCTTCTTCTACCTCTTCTTCTTTAACCCAAATGATTCGTATTTCTGTACAACTTGAGTTGATTGTTGTAGAATAGTGTTAACTCAAGGGGTACGGATTTGCGGGTCGTTTCACTTGGTATCCGAGCATAGGTTGGAGATAACCTTGGCTATGGTGGGAATTACTCATTTAAAATAGAGTCCGTAGTACTCTAGAATGAGTTTGAGCGTATAAATAGATATGAGTGCGTATTTGTTAGTGAATATAAATTGTTTTAATATTGTGTTGATTGATTTATTGAGTGACATATGAACCTTCGTCGATACAGTCTGCGCAACTGTATCGAAAGGGTTTCTAAACACTTGAATAGAACAATTGACACGGTATTATTTTAAATGCGGGTAAGTGAAATAATTTTACCCAAAATATATTTTGATATAAAGAAAAGTTTTTGTAAACTATTTTAGCTAATATATGGTTGCTTGGATGTTAGAAATGATGATATTAAAGTATTATCATTGTTAAGTGAAAAATTTAACTAGAAATTGTAAATATAATCAAAGATTGAGAAGATAAATTCAATTATGAAATGAAATTTATAAATATGAATTATAAATGTAATTTATGCATTGAAATACAATCAAATGGAAATTTGTATAAGCATAAATTGTACAAATGAATTACAGTTAAAATTTTGTTAAGCAGGCATTTGAAACTTTAAAACCCCGGAGATTTTGGAAGTTTTTTTTGAAAATATAATAGTAGCATTGTTGTTTTTGGGTATTTTTGAAAGGAAAATTGTTTCAAATAAATTTTGGGAAGAGATTTTGCATGGAATTCACTTCGGTCGCTGGAAAATAATTTCGGTGATGACTGCTGCATCATCGATGTTCATTTTCGAGTTTCTAAGTGACAGATTGCTGCCAAATTGATTTGTTCAGAAAAACCTGCTTGTTTTTTTTTGAAATTTCAAAGGAAATTTGTTGGGATAAAACCAGGATTGGATTAAATTTTGAGAAATGCGATTTGAGATGTTGAAGATTTCAAAATGTTTTGAAACCAATAACCGGGTGTTTGAAAATCCTGATGAAATAGGTTGTAAGCTTATAGATTAAGATGATTTCTATATCAGGAAGGAAATATAAGCTTTGAATGTTGGGAATTTAATTTTAAGTGAAAAGTTCAAAAAAAAATGAAATAAGCTTGGATGGGAAATAAAAACTTAACTGGATTGGAATAAATTGAATAGGCTAGAAATAATATCCAGTTGTATTTGAATTTAGTTGAAACCGAATTGAGTTAAATAAATCTGAGTTAAAATAAAACTGAATTGGAATAAAAATTTAATTGAGTTATTGAATGGAATTAGATTCTTACCTGAACAAATGAAAAATAAACTGAATAAGGATTGGAATTGAAATGAATAAATCAGAATAACTTATAAAAGAATTAAAAATGCATGGAATAAAATATGCTTGAGTTATAAATAAGCATGGAAATCTGTAAAATAATATGTTGTGACGTATAAATTGAAAAATGGGATAGAAAACCCAAAATAAATATTACTGATGAATTGGAGAATAAAATAAAATGAAGATCAAAACTTGAATTATAAAATAAATTTGAACTTAAGAAAATTTAAATGAAGTGATTTTGAGATTAAAATAAAGTTATGGATTATAAGTTGGGGAAAAGACTAATTGGATAATAAATTAGTTAATGAAATTGAATTGTGAGTTTATGATGAAGTTTGAAAATCAAACTCAAGTTATAAATCAATTTCGACCTGGATTGTTAGTGAAGTAAATGAGATTGAATTGTGAGTTCATAATAGTGAATGGTAAATTGAAAATGGAATGGTTTGCAAATAAAATCCAAATACGTAGAAATGAATTGAAATGACCTTGTAATTTATTTAAGTAAACTGAGAATGGATCGAACTTGGAAATTTGAAATTTATAATAACTAATCAAATAAATTTGTAGTTGAAATGGGATTGGATTAAAATAGAATCAAGTTAAATTGAAAAGAGAAATTTATTTGCAAAATGAAATGAGCTTAAGTATAGAAAAAAAAGAAAAAAAAGGAAAGAGATTTGAATAAATTGAAGTAGATTTACTTAAGCTGAATAGACGAGGAAGAGTTGAATTGAATTCAACTTAAAACCAATTTAAAGATATTGGATGGAATTAAAACCAAGTGAAAATAAATTTGGATCGGAATAAAATTTGGTGGGTTGTAAATAAAATTTAAGAAAATGAAAATTTAAAATGGATTGAGTGGATAAACTAATTATATTGAATAAATGAATGGATGAGATAAATAAGAATCAAATGAAGTGTGGTTTAAATAAGTTGAGAAGTGGTTATTGAATGATATATCTTGGTTTGTTTTGAGTTAAATCAAATAGTTTGGAATAAACAAATATGGAATAAAACTAAATGAATGGATTTTGAATGAAATTTAAATGGAATATGTCGAGCTAAATAAATAATTGTGAATGAATTAAAATAAAAAGGAAATTTAATTGGTAATGAAGATGTACCTAAATTGTTAATGTTTTTGAATGAACTGGTTTGGTTAATAAAATGAAATGCAAATGAATGGATTCAAATCTGAAATGCAATGAAAATGAGAATATATGGATCGTGAATAAATTTAAAAATGGAATAGAAGTAAGTATAAATTAAGTTGAAATCCATTTAAATTGGTTATAAAACATAAATACTTGTTTATTCACATGTATCTCGTCAAGTGTCATAGAATAAATTGTCGTTGGATTTATATGGAAGTAATTAAGATGCTATGAATTGATAAAAGTGAAATAGAATTGATTTTGAAAGCAATTGAATTAAATATGAGATCAGTTTGCTTAAAAATAAATTAAATGTAAGCGATTGTGTTTTAAACCATTCAAATTGAATAAGAATGGATATGAATAAGTTGAAAACAGTTGAATTAGCATGGAAACTATATAAATTGCTTATGGAAAAATGTTTGATGTGAATTTCTTTTAAAATTCATATGTTTTAAATATTGCAAATAAGTGATATGCTATTAAACGTCATATATATGACACTTACATGTTTAAATTGAGTAAGTACAGATACCTGGAAGCCGTATGGCTGGATTTGGGTTGCATTAACTGCTAAATAAATAAGCTACTTGCTTAAAAATGCTAAATAAGGTACGCCTACGCAATAAAAATAGGAAATATGAATTGTTTTTGGTTTTTCTGACCGTGTGGGTCGATGTATATATATTTATCTCTTTTGTCAAATTGCAAAAGCTCCTCCGTACAAAGGGACTCTGCCAAAAAATTTCAGAAATTTTGGGAGTTAGAAAATTTTGGAAAATTTTGTTAACGACAAAACGGTTTCGAATTGAAAATTGTAATAAGATAGTAAATGAAACTAATTTAAAATAATGACATGGATTAGTTATAAATAAAAAAATAAAATTCAATATTTGGAGTTGAAAATAAATCAAATTCATATGGAAATGGAAGAAGTAATTTGAATAGAAATAGATATAAACTAAAATGGTAAGGTGAAAATAAGTATAAGAAACATATAAAATGCTTATATTAAACTTAAGTATAAGGAATGGTGAATTCTTAATTGGAAATTGAATATTGCAAATATAATCTAAGTCAACATTTGAATGAATAGATATTGGCATTTTGTGAGAAGGTCGATACAATGTTTTTGGAATATTGTGACTGGATATTAGTGCTAAGCAGGTTATGTAGGTATTAT
Organism: Allium cepa; assembly: GCA_030765085.1. Taxonomy (NCBI): domain Eukaryota; kingdom Viridiplantae; phylum Streptophyta; class Magnoliopsida; order Asparagales; family Amaryllidaceae; genus Allium; species Allium cepa. The sequence continues at coordinate 542,963,617 of CM060940.1, read as the reverse complement.
TAAGGGGGAAGAAAATTTGTTTTGATTTCAGAAGATAAATTTGAAATGCTCGACAAAAGGTATGTATTTAAATTTGGTATGAAATTTGATTGGGATTTGGATTTGGATTGAGCCACTTGGCTTTTTGTTTTCTTTTTGGATTTGGGAGGCCATAGGGCCATTTTGTAGTTGTACCGAGCTAGCCGCGCAAAGGAGACGCTGGCAAAAAATTTCGGGAATTTAGGGAGTTAGAAAAATTTTGATAATTCAAATTTGGTTTTATGATTAAAACTTAAATGGTTAGGTAAATAGGATTTGTTTGCAAGCTAGGGAAAGGTTTAGAAAGTTAATAAGAATGATAATGGTCATTTATAAAAGATTGTTGGTTAGATGTTGAACTGTTTGGATTTGAGGAAAGTAAACGGGTATTGTATCATTTCTCCCTAACTAGTAATTTCGGGGACGAAATTCTTTTAAACGGGGAGGAATGTGACGACCCGAAATTTTTGTGCATTTAAAACTGGAATATTTTATTAATTTTAAATATTCAATATAATAGTTTTAACTGGAATTACAAATATCGCTATTTGTTAGATAATTAAATAATAGAATTTAATTATTAGAAGTTGAGCAAATGGTTGAATCTCGAATTTTAAGCCTATTAAAAATAATTTAAAGGCTTGTAAAATTTGTATTGATAACACTGAAGATAATAGAAGTTGTAAAATTGAAATTAACAGTAGTTTGTTCAATTTTAAAATTTTATTGTTTAAATTGAATTTAAAAATAGTCTTCCGAGGCGCAGTCTTGGAATTAGACGAAACCAGTTCCATTGGGTCCGTAATATTGAATTATTACCGGATTTCAAATTTCGTAGCGTTTGGAATTGTTGTGTGAGTATACGGTATTTAAACGCATTGATATATATATATATATATATATATATATATATATATATTTGCATAGTTTAGTCAAACCTCAGCTGGAATATTTCACTTCAGCAAATTTTTTTCCACTCATTTCAAAAAAAAAAAACACTGTTGTCCTTCTGATTCACGCCGACTCCTTTTCCATCGTGTTCCCTCCTTTATAAACATCACGAAATTGTCAGAAAACATAATCATCGTTTCCTTTCTCCTTTATAAAATCAACTGCAGATTCGAAAGCTTGAAGGAAAAGATTGTGCTTTGCTTTATCTTTGCGAGCTGAACCAAAGCAACTAAAATATAAAACTTTCGTTCCTCCTCTTCTTATTAAATTCGCAACCTCAAATCTGTTTGAGTTTTTTTTTTAAAAATCAACCAAAGGAAGTAATCGAATTCGATTTCTTAACAATCGGATGCGCTAATCAATTCTGATGAGAGGGAAGCGCTTGTGTGCGAATAGAAATTCGCGATGTTATCGATCGAATCGCCGGCCGTGTGAGGCAAACTGGGTAGGAATCATGACGACATGGGGATAGGCTATGCTCGAGCGTCGGTGGTCGATCGATCTACGATGTCGCCCTAGCTCAAATTGATGGTGATAGGGCGTGTGAGTTTGGGGGTGTGACGACGAAGCAGCTTGGTTGCGATGGCTTTCATGATGGAGGAATTCGAGGTGGGCCGATCTCCTGCGTGGGTATGATTTCTTATTTATTTTGTATTTGAATTTTTGAAATGAACTTATAAATAAAAATATAATAGTTTTTGCAAAAAAAAAATATTCAGTAAGGTAAAACTGTAGTTAGTCTTGCTTTTTGATTTTGAAATGGCTAATTATAAGTAAGTATATTGGGTATATTAAAAGGGAATGAATTTAAATGTACATGTTTATAATTTACTAGGTTATTTTAAAATAGTGTATTGTTGGAAATTAATTTATTTAATTAACTTATTAAATTAATTGGTTGCTAAAATAATATGTTAAAAAGAGAATTAGTTTAAACTTAAAATTTATTAGGTAAAATAGAATCATTGGTTAATTAAATTTATAAAATGGAAATAAATTGTTCAAGTTATTTCAAAGTGTTAATAAATCGTATGATTGTTATACAAGGTTAAAATCTGATAGAAGCAAGCCGGGTTAGGTCGGGTTGCAAAACAAGAATCAAAGGTGAGTTAGTCTTACTCAATTAATTTAAATTTAAATTTAAATGATTAAATTTATATAAATGTTTGAATGGATGAATTGATTGATGTGCTGTATAGTATAGTATATATTTGATATTGGTATTATATATTGTGCTACCATCTGTGGATGCAGGGAAAACAAGTTGGAGGGATCCAACTGGATTCCTCAAATTTATTTAGATCATTTAATATTCTGTGTTATGAATATTTGATATCCTGTGATGATTTTATTGGTAATTGAAATATTGGATGGTATGGTTGAATTGAATATCTCAATGTAATGAGTTATCAAAATCTATAGAATTGGATTTGTGAAAAGAAATAAAAGAATAAAATTTTAAGTAAAATAAATTCTCAGGAATTTGAATAAATTTAATAATGAATTGAAAGATAAAATAAAGAAAAAGCAATTTCAGAATTCTAATAAATATGGAAAAAGAGGGAATTTTGAATTTACAGGGGAATAATAAATTTTAAACTAAAATGATGTTAGTTTAAAGATTAAAGAAGTCATTTTTAAATTAAGGGTTAAATTTAATCAAAGGATAAGAAGGAATTTTGGAAATTTGAAATTGGTATTTTTGAAAGGGTTTTAACTCATAATAAAGAAGTAAAAATCTTAAAGTTAATGGAATTTAAAAAAAATAAAGTAAGTGAGGGAATTTATTTCAAAGTGAAGTAAATTAGAAGTTAATTGTAAATTTTATTTAAGCGTCTGGAATTGAAATTAAAGAAAAGTGAGATTTTGAATTTTATAATCTGGGTTTATAAAGGTGAAGTGGATTTGGAAGCATAAATTCAAGGTGTGAATTTATTAAAGAAATGGTAAATTTGTTTAAAAATAAATGGAGATTTATTTTTAAAGGATGTGAAAGAGAAGAGTATTTCTCGGGATAACCAAGTATGGTTTTCAAAGCAATTTTAAATATAAGTAAAGTTTTTAACAACGGTTTTAAAAAGCATGTTTAGAAAATTTATTATCTCTAATGTTTAACTTTTAAAGCAAGTGTTTTCAAATCTATTAATGTAGTAATTATATAAAGGTGACTTGGTATTATGTTTTGAAAGAAAAATTAGTTTACATTTTATAAAAAGGTTTTATTCAAAATATTCTTAAAGTATATATATATTTTAATAAAGTATTAAAGTAGTTTTGATTTTAAAGTTATAAAGTATATTCTATAATAAAGTACTTTTAAAATTTATTTTAAAATCCAAAAGTATTTTGAACTTGGTGCCCCAAAGGAAATAAATATCAGGGTAATGCATTCCGTGAGCGGAAAATGGGTTGGAACTGTTTTAAAAAGGGTTGAAAATCTGAAATATATCTTGTAAAGATATATTGGATAAATAAATAATTGGGAAAATTATTTATTGGTTGATGGCTGTTTGTGAATATTAATTGATAGTTAAATAACCGACTATCAATATTGGACAAATACGTTGATCGTTTCGAAGAGACCGGGATGGAGATTTATTTCTCGAAAACCACTTCGATCCGGTTTGTACGTTTCGTGTAAACGATTTTGGATTCGAATATGGAGCAGTGAAGTGCAAGGGCTAGCGCTACTAATCCTGAGGATATTTCCAAAATGGATGTAGTAGGGGTAGTGCCTTCGGTTCCGTTCGAACCCGGGACGGACTTGTATGGATGAATGCTTGCGAAACATCGTCAGGCGGACGATGGGCATTCTAAGGGATATATTCTAAAAAGGTAACGCTTAGCCTCCAGCCTCATCAAATGGGAATGACTGAAAATCAGGGGTTATGCAGCAAGGCTAGGTGGGTAGCACCCAAGCAGGGTGAGGTCATTCCAGTCTAGATGTCTCTTTTTATTTCGGCTTAGTGGGCGGTTGCTGATCCCAATCGCGGGGTGATCTCACTCGGGATTATCCAGTAAGGGGTAGTCCCGGCCTTGTGTTGCAGGGGAGCGGGCGTACTCCTCGGTATGGTGATCTAGGCCCCGTACTGTGACAGGTGGTCCCCTAGTGCCTAGTCATTAGTTGGAAATCCATTCTCCCTACGAGCCTTGTATGAGTTTTGTTTGTATTACCCACTCTGTGGCTAGTAGCTGGAATTTAATGAATGTAACAATTTCGGCTATTTTATAAGTATTTGTATATAGACCCTATTATAATATCAGAGGATTTCTATAAAAATTGTTTTAGCTATCGCAAGGTAAAAACCCGACATGTTTATTTGTGGCATGATCTTATGAGATGCTTTTGTTTTCAAAGGATTTTTGAAACTTTAATAATCAATTGGGTGTGATTTTCTCACGCTGGTATACCAGACTGACTCGGATATTATTTAACTGTAATGCTCGGGTCAGACCGAGTATTATAGGATACAGGATATGTTGCTGTGGAGCTCAAGAGACGAGCAAGATGACGATACGTACATTCGTACTTGTTATATATATATATATATTCCGCTGTGTTGTGTTGTTGTGTATCCATTGTATGATATTGATGCTGAACTGTGATTGATGTACTCTGATAATGTAATATATGTAAACAGAGATATTTGACTTTTGAGTAAAGCTCATTTATTATCTATTATATTTTATTCCGCTGCGATGGTTAGATTCTGATGTTGTTTTCTATTTTCTTCTTCTACCTCTTCTTCTTTAACCCAAATGATTCGAATTTTTGTACAACTTGAGTTGATTGTTGTAGAATAGTTTTAACTCAAGGGGTACGGATTTGCGGGTTGTTTCACTCACTCGGTGTAAGGCTTCATGGATGAAGCTTTTTTCCTTCAGCATGTCCACATCTTTTTTGAGTGCAGTGGATCTCTCTGGACCCAGGTTGCGGCATTTCTGATTCATAGGAATGCATTTGTGATTTATATTTAATGCATGGATCGCTATCTCCAATGAGATCCCATACATATCCGAGTGTGTCCAGGCAAACACATCCTGGTTTGCCAGAGAAAATCAACCAACACCTTCATCACTTTTGCATTGAGCTACGATATGATCTTTAGGATCTGATTAGGATCATCTTAATTGATTGGAACAATGATCAGCAACTCGGTGGGAGATGCTCTTTCACCTTCTGGCTCTTTACATCAGTCAATGTCATCGTGGAACAAATTAGGCTTCCCGAGCCAGGATTCATGTTGTAGTTGCTATGCATCTAAAGCCATAATGCAGAGGGTCCCCTTTTTATTTTGTATTTTCTCCCTTTGCCTTCCTTATTTTATCTGGACAATGTAGCATTCGCGGCCAGCCACATGATCTCCTTGCATGATTCCCACATTCTCGAAATTTCATAGTTAAGCACAAGGAGAGATTACTGCTCTGAACATAGCCAAGGTTAGTCGGCCTAGAAAAGCATTGTAGGCTGAGTAAATGTCCAGCATCAAAAAAGGCATGGCCCAAAGTCACTTGTGGTCGCCCATGCCAAGTACCACGACAATTCTACAAATCCTATGGCTTCTGTTGACATCCCATTGATCCCCTGTATTTGAGACCTACAGAATTTCAAATCCTTCTTTTTTAGCATCATTTGAGCATAAGCTCTTTTGAACAAGATATTGACAGAAATCCCACAATTAACCAACACCTTTTGAATAATAGCAGGACCAATCATGGCTGCGATCACGAGTGGATCAATCGTTGGAGCTTCCACTCCATCAACATCTCTATTTCGAAAATAATATCGTTAGTCATCGTTCTACATTGTTTTGCTAGAGTCCACTTTAATAGCGAAGCAACTTTCACTCTTAGCATGTTTAATAGCACCAACATACCTGCCTATATCAATTAGACTTTTATCAGCAGGGCGTGGCCCACCGATAATAGTATTTATCATTAGTCATTTTTCTAGCTGCCTAAATGCATGAATACCAGGCTAAGCTTGTCCCCACTGGAAAGACGAGCCAAAGGCGTTAAAGTTTCCTTGCCCACCATCCTGCGAGGCTTTCATGCACCGCTATAACTTTTTCCTGTGAATTAACTCCCAATCATACCCTGCAAGTCTCTGCAATCGTTGGTATTGTGACCATGAGTTTCGTGGAATCTGCAGAACTTATCTGACTTTCTTTCCTTCTTAGTCGATTCTCTTAAAGCCAACTTTCTATACTAATTAGTTTTTTGAGTCGCCAGGTAGATATTTTTTTATCGAATGTTCAATATAGGTATTGTATTTAGGAGTCCTAATATGATTCCTGGTATTTGGCTTCTTCTTCTTAGCCCCATCATCGTTTCATTTCAGATTATTGTTTTGATTACCAAATTTCACAGCCACACTTCCAGAGTTTCCTCTAGACTGCTTTATGGTAACGTCACTTTATACCACTCACCAGTCCTCCATTGACGATTCTTCGCTTCTTCCATCATTAGCCTTTCTATAGAAAGAATCCATCGTTGGTGGCGGTTTCCTTTCCAACCATTCCATGAACTTCATATCGGACCGAATCCTCCTTATCAATGCCATCGGCACTACATCATCCTTGGGATCTATAACTTCTATCACGGCTATATGGAAACAATTCAAGAAATCTTTCAATGGATCACCCTTGGGTTGGAAGAAATTTGAAAAAGACATCACATGCTTTGGATGTGTAGTATGCAAATATAATCATTCTACAAAATTCTTCGATAACTTAGCATAAGATGATGTGGACCTTAGCTGAAGTCGAGCGAACCATATCGTAGCTATTCTTCTAAGTAAATTGATTAATAATAGCAGTTCACAGCATCAAAAGCTTTGGTTGTATCCATATGTCATTCATATATCATCAAATGTTGCCTAAGGTTTGTTATTCCATCGTACAATGACATAATTGGCACTACGAATCTCTAAGGGTATATCCCATGTAGCGTGTTCCCTATAAACGGATTTCGACCCAGAGATGTACCTTATTCATCGTTACTTCTAAAAAAATTCTTGTAAACACATATCCCAACCATATCTTCTAAGTAGTTTGAGTTAACAGGTTCAAATGAACGGCAGTAATTGAGCTCCACTTCGAGTGTTCGGCCCGACAATCGCTCACGATTTGGCTCTAGATACCTAGGTTACCCTTCATTTGGGAGATCCATTCGTCCAGCTTCCCCCTTTATTTGATTCGCGTGAGAAACATCATCAACATCAGCACGATTCGCCTAGTTCTGACCCACAGCAATGCTTCTTAAAGCCAAGTCCATGCCACCTTCTAAAGGATGGGCTCTAGGCCCATCATTAGAGGGGTCGATACCAACCCCTAATCTTTGGTCGATATCGGTCCCCAAACTTGAGTCTAAGGCTCGTCCTCTTCCATAGTACGATGTTACACTAACATTCTGGGCCTACTTCTTATCCCTCCGTCTTTGCTAAGATGATGAGGAACTTTCATTTGAAGAACTATAGTACCTTCTACTCCTTCTACGACTATTTTGAGTCAACTCATTTAGCAATCTCAAGCAATTTTGCATCGTCTAATTCATCTCATTCTGATTAGCATGGAATCTATCTTCCATCTGCTTCATTATCAAATTCATCTCCATTGTGGTTACGATGTTAGTTAGAATCTGGATATTTAATGGAGTTGTTTAGACAACTCTATCTCCTTGATGTGGATTCTGATTCTCGACTTCAGTAATAGCTCTGAAACTGGTAGAACGGTCTCTTTTTGATGAACATGGAAGAAAGCTTCTAGTAGATCATTGCAAATTTTAGTTGTAGAATTAGAAGGTTGAGAAATTGGATCTATCTCTTAGATATTGAAAATCCAATAGTAGATGATGGATCCCAGTAACTTGAGTTCGATTCTCGGTGAAAACACCAAAATATTTGCACCAAAAAGGGCACATATTATTTAGCGGAAGACGGATTTTTAAGGCTAATTTAAAACTAGAGGGTGGTTGAATAGTGTTTTCTAATTTATTTTAAATCCTTTTGAATTCATTTAAGATTATCAATTAAACAATGCCATTAATAGTCACAGATTCAAACATAAATAAATATAAATGTAGTAAAAGTAAAAAGGAAAGAATACATCGGGAATTTATTCTTGTTCGAGTTGCCTGACATCCAGTCCTGTACAATTCCAAATACATATTTCTTTTCAAATAGCAAAGTCAATATAATCTCGATTTCAAGGCAACGAGGCATACCCTCAAGACTTTTCGAGCTCTAGATAGACTCACTTGATTTACACGGGCTATAAGGAAACCCACCTGAATTTTTGGGTCACCAAGCACGCCCAATTAATTTACATGGTATATAGTCACACCCACCAATATATGTGAATGATTTGTAACTAAGATTTAAAAATTCCCTACGGATCGACACGTACTACGATAGTACGCCATGCATTTGTGGTATAAATTTAATTCAAAATTTATCGACGGTTTTCTAACTCGATAGAAATTCCGTCATTAAACATTGCCATTAAATAAATTGCATCCTCACAATATAATGAGAATTCTAAAATGACATATTTTAACCGATACCATTAAACATATATAAACACACATACATGCACATAACTTCCCTGTATGTTTATACATTTATACGCACTCACATTAGTAAATCTCATATAATCAAAGCATATAATTAGATTTAAACAAATAAATTCATAACCGACTAGAATGAGTTGGCAACAACTAAGGGCGAGTCCATCATATTAGTTCATTAGTCTCCCATAAATTATCCCTAGGGTTACCTAACCATTGAACTTTCACAAATGGAACACTCTTGTTCCTCTATCTCTTCAGCTTGGAGTCTATAATGCATGAAGGCTCAGTGGTGTATGTCAGGTAAGATTGTAAATCTTAATCTCAGAGTTGCCTTGACTCAAGAATAATAACCGAGTCTTGAATCCATTTCCATAGTTGGGAAACATGAAAGACATCATGAAATCTAAATAAATAATCTGGAAAATCTAACTTATAAGCCAAGGGACGTACTAGCTTGATGATAAGATAAGGACCAGTAAATCAAGGAGCGAGTTTGCAAAATCTTCCAAATATGTCTATGCCCTTCATAAGAGATATTTTCATAATCACCCTATCTCCTACAGCAAATTCGAGGTCTCTTCTATTCTTGTCAACGTAGCTTTTCTTCACCCTCTTTCATCCCTACTTTGATGATATCTATCTTCTCAATTGTCTCTTTGACCAAATCTGGATCTAATACAAGTCCATTCTTGGTTATTACCCAACATGCTAGAGATCGACATGGCCTGCCATTTAAGGTTTTGAATAGTGCGATGCCAATGCTAATTTGGAGACAATTATTATAGGGGAACTCAACCAAATGGAGATAGTGTTTTCATGAACACAAACTCCAAAACAAAAAATCTATGGAGATCTTCAAATATCCGATTGACTCTCTTAGTCTGCAAATTTGTTTGTGGATGGTAAATTATACTCAAATTGATCCGAACTCCTAAATATCCTTACAAACTCTACCAGAATTGACTAGTAAATAAAGGATCATAGTAACATACCATATTTCCCAGAACACCATGCAATCGAATGATGTGCTTAGTGAACAGCATAGAAAGACTTATTGTTGCTCTGTTCGATTAAATCAAAGTAAAATGAAAACTTTTGGTCAATAGATCGACTATCGCCCAAATGCTTTCATTGTCTTACTTGATATGGGAAGCCCATTGATAAAGTCAATAGAAATCTAAAATAAAGCAGATTTTTATGATTACTACTAGACAAATATGATTTAACTGCATATTAATATAAGTGTATTATTTAAAATGAAAGTCCATACATACATGTTCCTATTTCCACTTTGGTACTTCGAGAAGCTGAATGAAACGACCCGGAAATTTCATTTCTGAAAATTCCAGATAGTTAGTAAAGAAAGAAAAGAGATAGAAGAAGAAACAGAAAAGAAACCCAGATTCTCACATTCGCAGCGGATCAAATACAATATCACATAAAATAACAGTTATACAAAGGAAAGCTGTACTTGTCAAATTAAACTTACATATATCAGAGTTACAACCATTTCAAAATACTGGACAGTTTAAAATAACATGTCCAAGACAACTATAATATATACAACGGTATAAGCTCCATACATTCCAGCCGTCCAGCTCGCCTCCTGAGCTCCAGAACGTCCTTACCTGAAAATCTGCAATACTCGGTCTGACCCGAACATTACATCAAAGTAACACCCGGGTCAGGATGGAAACCAGTGTGAGTAAACCCATCTAACATGAATTACAAAAGCATACAACTTTTATATAAACCCGGGGTAACTTGTATCAAATTACAACTTCACAAGTCGTTATAGTCATCAATTATTCCACACATCAATTTTTAAAGTGCCAAACTTAGATTAAATGGTCCAATTCACATAAGTCATTCCACTTCATCCTATTGGTTTCACAAATCAAATTATAAAAGATCAATGTGGTTTTCGGTTATTTACTAATACCCGAATTCGGTCTCTTCGAATCCAATGTCACCTTAACTCAAATTATTCAAGTGACTAAATTCAAATATTGGACTACACTTTTACACAGCAATACACGGATAGACATCTCCCACTTATCATTGATATAATCAATATCATATCAATAGGATGTCACAGCATATAACATGTCCTATAGATATCATTCAATTTAGACATTCAACAAATAATCATCCATAAGCAAACATTATCAATTCATATCACAATTAAGCATCTCATCGTGCTTAATCAACCATTAATTAATTACAACCATTAAATTAAGTCATCACTCCTTGATTACTTTACCAATCAATCAATTAGTCTTTAATCATATGTTATTATCAACTAATAATCTTCAATTATTAATTAATCTCCTTAAATACAAAGTAATCAATCCTTAATTTTCTTTACAGTCAATTAACTAACCTCCAATTTACTGATTAATTAACCATTAATTATTGATTAATATCCATAATTATTAATCAAAATCTCTTAATACAAATTAACAAATCAATTATATCTTAGTTATAAAACTTAATTGTTAATTAATAACCTTAATTACATGTTAATCCTTAATCACTAGTTGATTAAATTGTTGGTCAACCCTTAATTAATATTGATTAATCCTTTAAGTATTAATTAATAAAACCTAACTTAAAACTTAATTACATATTAAGTGCTTCTTAATAAATGTTTTTCTTTTTTAAGTAACCTCTAATTACTTAAATTAAAAACTCTCTAATTAAATCAAACTTAATTACTTATTAATTTATTCTTAATTACTCAATTAATTAACCTCTGTTCATTAATTAACAATCTTTAATTAATAATTCTTAACTACAATTAATTAACTTTTAATTAACAAATTAATTATTCTTAATTAATCTTTTGAAATTAATTAATTATACTAACTATTCTCAAGACATTATAAGATAAAACCTTGTCCTATAAATTCCTTAATGGCCACTTAACAACTTCTTAAATCAAAATGTTTGAGCAACATTTATCAAGTAAAAAGTTTCAAACCAATTTAGATTTTTAAATTTCAAAAAAAAAAAAACCTGTTTAAAACTTTCAAATCCCTTTTGTAACAGTTTAACATGCTCTGCTTCGGGTCGAACCCGACGCTTACTCGAGTCAAACCCGAGTTTATCTTCTTCCCATCATCATTAAAGCTTTTATTAAATTATGACCAATTCCTACAGGTAAACACTTCCAATATACTTGAGAATGAACTCGAGCTACCTTTCCAAATGCTCGCAACTGACTTCGAGACCTTCACAGCCCCAAATGCTCAGACACGCCCACCATCACGTGCACATGCACCACCACCAGAGACCACTCCGACCATCGACGACAACATCGGCAAGTCATCCAATCTCCTGCGAGCAACAATGATCATCCCAACAACATCTCCAGTCTTGATTTAAAATCGAGCATATCAGTTGAATGGAAACCCAAACCCATCATCAGAAAAGCAATACGAATCCACGATTCTTGTCACGCAAACTGCTACAACTCTGGCAATGGTTCGCCGACCCACCACACCTCCATTTCCCAAAGCCTTATATAACTCGAATCACCAAAGGCAAGACAATGATTCAATTGCCTAGCCTGAACAAAACTAGGTTTAGAACCCCAAATCATCTCGCCCCCGCCGCCACGTCCATCAGACGACCCGCCTCCTATTTTGCCGTAACCTCAATCTTTCCTACTTGCTTCAGTACTGACCTCGAAATGCCTAACCTCTTCTATCATCAATGATTGTTCGAAAGACAAAATTCGTTCATTTTACAGTATCTCTTGATTTAAACACTTAAAAATTATGATTTTATTTTTAGAAATCATTATTTTCGATATCAAACCCGACTAAATACTTGAATCAATTAATTTATTTTCTCGGGATTTTGATATGGCATAAATCTGCTGTTCTTTCCCTTTTTTTTAAGTGCTTCCAGTAACTTATTTGATATTTAAGCTTGGAGATATTTAAGAAAAAATCAAATCTGATAGATACAAACAAAATTCCTTTAAAGATTTTAACATATATCTATATATATAAGGAAATATGAATTTGCAAAACTGGTTTAGTTTGTTACAAGCACTACAGTGACCAGATTATTTCACAAACAGTCATACATATACTTATATACCCAGAAATCCAAATATACTTCAACCATTTACATCATGCAAAACATTTTACTTCAAACATCTATTTCATGCAACCAGATATCAACAGATCAAGCTAGAAGTGATGGTGGTTTACTCACCTCTTCTTTGAACAGAGCAGTTATTTCAATCTGCTGTTCTTTTTTTTTTTGAAAGTATGTAAACTGGACTTGATGATCTTTGAATTTGTTATCAAAATTCATTATCCTTAAGTACGTATCTAGCTATGACATTAAAACACAAAATATAGATTACTGATTTTTAGACTTATATTAAATGATCACAGTGTAGTACTGTTTATTCAAGAATATCTGATTTCTTGGACATTCTTAAACCTATAGCATTAAGAACAGAGTCTAGAATTACTTTCCAGACATTCATACCAACAACAATATTCACAAATATACATGCATTCCTGTTAACAAATCATGCCATCACATATCATAATTTACTTAAAGAAATTTCAGCATGCATCCATATTTAAAAAAACCATGTCAATATTTATCACCAATTACTTCTAGTTATACTGCATGAAATCAAATTTTAAAATAATTTTAAGGCTTAATTTACTCACCTGCTCACTCTAGTTTGACAGAGAATCTCTTTTTGAACTGTAAACTTGATTTAGATCTGATCATTGATCTTGATTTAGTTTGTTTTAAATTTCCAGTTTTGATCAGGACTTAGCTGCTTTGATGATGAATTGAAATCTGATCTTATTTTGAGCTTCCAGATTTTTGATTGTGATGGTTTGCAGAAAGAATTGCTGCTCAAGTTTCTATTTTTTTCTTTTCTAGTTTGTAAAATTTTCTTGCTTCAATTCCTATATCTGGTTTTAAATTGTTTTACAGGCTTTTGGGTTCTTAGATTTTGAAAATGAAGATGGAAAGAAAAAGAAATGAGAAGTGGGAAGGACATATAATTTGGATTTATGATTAAAAGAAAAATAAAAGAAAATGAATGTAAAATTGTGACTCTTGTTATTGTTGCATGTAAATAATGTTAACATTTGTTAAGCTTATGATGTATTTCTCTTACATTTGTTTTAAATGTATATTTTTCTTTTCTATGTTTACACTAGTAATTTTTTTCTTTCATGTTATAATGTATTTAATTAATTTAAGTATTATATTAACATAGGGTTTAAAAAATTATAAATTATGTATTAGGTTAATAAATATTTATACACATATTTATCTATTATGTTTTATTAAATGATGTTCTTTAAATATACAACTATTTATTCAAGTAATATTTTCAATGTATTTGTTTGAAATTTCAAATTCAAATTCCAAATCACAATTCATTTATAACCCACACAAATCCTATTTTTTTTTCCGAGTTCAAATTTAATTTAAAATCAACTCATATCCATTTTTAAACGAACATATTTTTAATTTTATTTGAAAATAATAATTTTTCCCTATTTAAATATTTATATTAGGAGATTATCAAATAAATATTTATCCAGATATAAATATTTAGTATCAGATTTATTTGTACAACTTATAAATCAGCGTTTTCAAATGTTTAAAAATTAGATAATTATCCAATTACCAGATATCCAAAGTACAGGTTATCACATTCCTCCCCCTTCAGAATCTTTTCGTCGTCGAAAAGGAACGAAGCCAGAAATTTTTAAAATGCTTATTTTTAGAAAAATTATCCTTTGATCATTTTTCAAACACCCTTGAAATCTATATAATATTGCCAAAATACTTTTATAACTCGATGTCTCAACCAGTCCATCCTTGTTCTTACAGAAATTCGGTCATACGTTGATCAGGCGTACGACTGAAAATCTATAAGTATTTAGCAGACCCATTTTCAACATCCAGTGAAAATACTTAGAAAATAATTTTATTGTAAATATAGAAAACAGTTTTTGAAAATAGAGGATATATCTTTGGTAAGAATGCTCTGGAAATCATCACCCCCATCCATGGTCACAGTTACATTCCAGGGTTACGTTGCCGTCGCAGCAAAAGTCCATGTAACTGCAGGCTCTCCGCGGCCTCTCGATTACGCCATGGAACCCACACAACAGATCACAGTTACATCCAGGGTTACGTTGCCGTCGCAGCAAAAATCCATGTAACTGCAGGCTCTCAACGGCCTCTGATTTTCGCTGTCGAAATGAAACAACTCCACTCCTACATAGGCCGCAGTCTGCCGATATAAAATCAAACGCAGACTGTTGGCTCTCAGCGGCACACACGACTTTCGCTATGTTATACCATAGGTCGTAGTCTACCGATATAAAATCAAACGCAGACTGTTGGCTCTCGGCAACACACACGACTTTCGCTATGGTATACTCTACTCATAATCCCCAGGAACTAGTTTTTTCCGGACTCCTCACAGGATCAACTTTAGAACCCCCCCTTGGGGCTCAAGGCAGCACCACCCGGTGGTACTCCTGAGAAGTTCATTTCAAGGGAGCGCCTTTTTTCCTAGAGCCATCATCAAAACATTTTATACTATATATATATATATATATATAGTATCTTCAAATCATACACCTAGTATGATCTCATACAAAGCTTCTTTACACAAAATCGATTATCCCAAAATCGATAATTCTCAAACTAGGCTTTCCAAATTCAATATTGATTTTACCCAAAAATCAAAAGCCTTTCCACATCCAAAGGTTTCCAAAACCTTTTTCCAAAATCCTCATAAGATCCTTTATATATATACAGATATATATAATTTTTTTTTAAACTTTGGATCATTTCAAACTTGTATAAAACTCCTTTTATACTTCAAAACACCTTCAAAATCCCTTTCTTCTGGTAAAAGATTCAATAAGGGGAGTTTCATTTTATAAAACAAAGATATTTAACTTTGTTTACTCAAAATCAAATATTCAAATTCGATTACTCTTTTCAATATCAATTTTATTCAAATCTGTACGATGTACACATATCACCCGTGCGTTATACCAATCTGATCGCTCACTCGACCACACAATTTCACTTCCGAACTAGTATCGTTCACCCGACTTCCTAGTGCGGACACTGATCTGGTTTCTTGATCAGAAACCGTCATTCTCCTCGCATAGTCATAACTATGATAGAGAATATCCAAAACCAATCAACAATCAATATCCAGGTTCGCCGTCGAAAATTGAGAGAAAAATCCCACTCGGATCGATATAACTATCTCGAAATTCTATGCTCGAATCTGGATCAAATCACTATGCGAATAGGATAACATTCGTACACCCTACGTATTTATCTTTATTGGTTGTTAGCCAAATCAATTCCATTTCTATTCACATTCACTTTGATTTTCATCACTAACTCACAATTGCTTCAATCCATTTGGATTATCATCTCTATTCTTATCTCGATTGGGTATTTAACCAATAACAGTTTGAACTCCAACCAGTTAATTTTAGAAAATAGCTTGAAAATTTTAAAAATAGATAAGTAGTTGGAAAATAATTACTAGTTTGTAAAATAGGTGTAAAATAGTTAGGAAATAGTTAGAATAATTATAGAAATTTTAAATAATTGCAAAATAATAGTAAGATAGTAATTAGTTTATAAAACAGTTGGAAAATTGCTAAACAGTTCAAAAATAATTGTAAAACAAGTATAAGATAGTTTGGCTTTTAAAAGAAAGGTTGTATATATAATAAATGGCTTGGAAAAATAGGTTTATATTAAAACAATTTATATTAAAAAAAATAGTCCAGAGTCAAAACTGTTCAATTCCCAATCTCTATTCCTAATCAATTCAATTTAAATTCCACTTCCATTTACATTGACTTAACTCCAATAACTTCAATTTCCATTGAAATCGATTTAACCCCAATTCAAGTTGAATTAACCTCAGTTTTATTTCCAAATCTAACTTTATTCAACCTTTATCTCAAATTCTACTAGTTCAAATAAATTTCAATTTAACTAGTTTCAATTTCAATTCATTTCAACTCCCGTTTGAATTAATCCCAATTTCATACTCCATTTCCAAATCAAGTTGAATTATTCTTGATTTCCTCCCAAATTCAATTCAAATTCCATTTGAATTTAAAACCATTCAACATTAATTGTAATTCCAAATTATTCCAATAAATTTGGACTAATTTCAAATTGAATCCACTTCAATTTCAAATCGTTACAAATTAATCCAATTCAAATTTTCCATTTGAATCTTATACTCATACATCTTCCATTATACTTCCAATTACTTCAAATCAAATTCAATTTGAACTAATTCAAATTTCAAATTTAAACCATCTCTCATTCATTTAATCAATTCCAATTCACAACTTAAAGATTTTTAACAACAATAGGATGATATTATCTAATTTATTTTAAAACATCCATTCATTTTAAATTTCTAGATCTCAATCCCAATTTGAGATCACTCAAACTCTCAATTACAATCAACCATTTAACTTCCCAAGTTAAATCTTAATTTCATCTTAAAATTTACAAATCAGGTTGAACATCCCAACATATTTAACTTTTTACCAAGTTAAACTCAATTCACTTAATCCAGTCAACCTTACCTAGTTTGAACTTCCATTTCAAATTTTGAACTTCTCATAAATAATCTTCCCACTTATTTAGTTCAAAAACTTATCACTTTGGGTATCATATCTTATTCCAAATTTAAAACTCAATATTTAGAGTTTATATCAAACTAACTTTAATATTTAAGTATATCCACACATATTCATATTTACTTCTTGGCTCAATAAGCCAAAATTTAAAATTTAAACCACCTTTGGTTTCAATTCAAAATAAATTCTCTTTAAAATTTTCAAACATTTCTTATTTTAAGATCATATTCAAAATAGTTTGAATAATATAATTTCTCTTAACATTTTGAAACCAATTCAAATGTTTAAATTTAGAATTCAAAACTTCTCAATTTGAAACCCACTTTAATTTACATCCTTCCTAATTTGCAAGTTTATTCTCCTTTTTAAATGGTTACTTCCATAAAACATTTCATTGTTAAATACAACAACCATTTATGATAATATCCAAGATTATCATATCTAAAACCATCCATTATCATCTTATTCTGAAATACTTCTCCAATTCAAGATTTCAATTTTAGTTTCAATTCCATTTCAAACTTATCTTTATTTAATTTCAGTTTGGTTGTATTACATTACTTCTTAATTTAATTCCAATAATTTAACAACCAATTGCCTAATATTTATGAGGAAGAAATATTGCTTTATCTATCAAAATATAATCTTGTGTAAAACCATTTAAAATCTTTATATAAGAAAATAACAAGTACGCTCTCTCATATATATATACACTCAACTCATTCTAGGGTACCACTTACCCTATCCTTAATGAGTAATCCCACCAGAGCCAAGGTTCTCGCTTAACCTTATGCTCTGATACCAAATGAAACGACCCGGAAATTTCATTTCCGAAAATTCCAGATAGTTAGTAAAGAAAGAAAAGAGATAGAAGAAGAAACAGAAAAGAAACCCAGATTCTCACATTCGCAGCGGATCAAATACAATATCACATAAAATAACAGTTATACAAAGGAAAGTTGTACTTGTCAAATTAAACTTACATATATCAGAGTTACAACCATTTCAAAATACTGGACAGTTTAAAATAACATGTCCAAGACAACTATAATATATACAGCGGTATCAGCTCCATATGTTCCAGCCGCCCAACTCGTCTCCTGAGCTCCAGAACGTCCTTACCTAAAAATCTACAATACTCGGTCTGACCCGAACATTACATCAAAGTAACACCCGGGTCAGGCTGGAAACCAGCGTCAGTAAACCCATCTAACATGAATTACACAAGCATACAACTTTTATATAAACCCGGGGTAACTTGTATCAAATTACAACTTCACAAGTCGTTATAGTCATCAATTATTCCACACATCAATTTTCAAAGTGCCAAACTTAGATTAAATCGTCCAATTCACATAAGTCATTCCACTTCATCCTATTGGTTTCACAAATCAAATTATAAAAGATCAATGTGGTTTTCGGTTATTTACTAATACCCGAATCCGGTCTCTTCGAATCCAATGTCACCTTAACTCAAATTATTCAAGTGACTAAATTCAAATATTGGACGACACTTTTACACAGCAATACACGGATAGACATCTCCCACTTATCATTGATATAATCAATATCATATCAATAGGATGTCACAACATATAACATGTCCTATAGATATCATTCAATTTGGACATTCAACAAATAATCATCCATAAGCAAACATTATCAATTCATATCACAATTAAGCATCTCATCGTGCTTAATCAACCATTAATTAATTACAACCATTAAATTAATTCATCACTCCTTGATTACTTTACCAATCAATCAATTAATCTTTAATCATATATTATTATCAACTAATAATCTTCAATTATTAATTAATCACCTTAAATACAAAGTAATCAATCCTTAATTTTCTTTATAATCAATTAACTAACCTCTAATTTACTGATTAATTAACCATTAATTATTGATTAATATCCATAATTATTAATCAATATCTCTTAATACAAATTAACAAATCAATTATATCTCAGTTATAAAACTTAATTGTTAATTAATAACCTTAATTACATGTTAATCCTTAATCACCAGTTGATTAAATTGTTAGTCAACCCTTAATTAATATTGATTAATCCTTTAAGTATTAATTAATAAAACATAACTTAAAACTTAATTACATATTAAGTGCTTAATCTCTAATTACTTAAATTAAAAACTCTCTAATTAAATCAAACTTAATTACATATTAATTTATTCTTAATTACTTAATTACTCAATTAATTAACCTCTGTTCATTAATTAACAATCTTTAATTAATAATTCTTAACTACAATTAATTAACTTTTAAATAACAAATTAATTATTCTTAATTAATCTTTTGAAATTAATTAATTATACTAACTATTCTCAAGACATTATAAGATAAAACCTTGTCCTATAAATTCCTTAATAGCCACTTAACAACTTCTTAAATCAAATGTTTGAGCAACATTTATCAAGTAAAAAGTTTCAAACCAATTTAGAATTTTAAATTTCAAAAAAAAAGAAACCTGTTTAAAACTTTCAAATCCCTTTTGTAACTGTTTAACATGCTCTGCTTCGGGTCGAACCCGACGCTTACTCGAGTCAAACCCAAGTTTATCTTCTTCCCATCATCATTAAAGCTTTGATTAAATTATGATCAATTCCTACAGGTAAACACTTCCAATATACTTGAGAATGAACTCGAGCTACCTGTCCAAATGCTCGCAACTGACTTAGAGACCTTCACAGCCCTAAATGCTCAGACAAGCCCACCATCACGTGCACATGCACCACCACCTGAGACCACTCCGACCATCGACGACAACATCGGCAAGTCATCCAACCTCCCTGCGAGCAACAATGATCATCCAAAAAACATCTCCAGTCTCGATTCAAAATCGAGCATACCAGTTGAATGGAAACCCAAAACCCATCATCAGAAAAGCAATACGAATCCACGGTTCCAGTCACGCAAACTGCTACAACTCCGGCAATGGTTCGCCGACCCACCACACCTCCATTTCCCAAAGCCTTATATAACTCGAATCACCAGAGGCAAGACAATGATTCGATTGCCCAGCCTGAACAAAACTAGGTTTAGAACCCCAAATCATCTCGCCCCCGCCGCCACGTCCATCAGACGACCCACCTCCTATTTTTGCCGTAACCTCCATCTTTCGTACTTGCTTCAGTACTGACCTCGAAATGCCTAACCTCTTCTATCATCAATGATTGTTCGAAAGACAAAATTCGTTCATTTTACAGTATCTCTTGATTTAAACACTTAAAAATTATGATTTTATTTTTAGAAATCATTATTTTCGATATCAAACCCGACTAAATACTTGAATCAACTAATTTATTTTCTCGGGATTTTGATATGGCATAAATCTGCTGTTCTTTCCCTTTCTTTTTAAGTGCTTCCAGTAACTTATTTGATATTTAAGCTTGGAGATATTTTAAAAAAAAAAATCTGATAGATACAAACAAAATTCCTTTAAAGATTTTAACATATATCTATATATATATATATATATATAAGTAAATATGAATTTGCAAAACTGGTTTAGTTTGTTACAAGCACTACAATGACCAGATTATTTCACAAACAGTCATACATATACTCATATACCCAGAAATCCAAATATACTTCAACCATTTACATCATGCAAAACATTTTACTTCAAACATTTAATTCAAGCAACCAGATATCAATAGATCAAGCTAGAAGTGATGGTGGTTTACTCACCTCTTCTTTGAACAGAGCAGTTATTTCAATCTGCTGTTCTTTTTTTTTTTTGAAAGTATGTAAACTGGACTTGATGATCTTTGAATTTGTTATCAAAATTCATTATCCTTAAGTACGTATCTAGCTATGAAATTAAAACACAAAATAATTTTAAGGCTTAGTTTACTCACCTGCTCACTCTGGTTTGACAGAGAATCTCTTTTTGAACTGTAAACTTGATTTAGATCTGATCATTGATCTTGATTCAGTTTGTTTTAAATTTCCAGTTTTGATCAGGACTTAGCTGCTTTGATGATGAATTGAAATCTGATCTTATTTTGAGCTTCCAGATTTTCGATTGTAAAGGTTTGTAGAAAGAATTGCTGCTCAAGTTTCTATTTTTTTCTTTTCTAGTTTGTAAAATTTTCTCGCTTCAATTCCTATATCTGGTTTTAAATTGTTTTACAGGCTTTTGGGTTCTTAGATTTTGAAAATGAAGATGGAAAGAAAAAGAAATGAGAAGTGGGAAGGACATATAATTTTGATTTATGATTAAAAGAAAAATAAAAGAAAATGAATGTAAAATTGTGACACTTGTTATTGTTGCATGTAAATAATGTTAACATTTGTTAAGCTTATGATGTATTTCTCTTACATTTGTTTTAAATGTATATTTTTCTTTTCTATGTTTACACTAGTACATTTTTTTCTTTCATGTTATAATGCATTTAATTAATTTAAGTATTATATTAACATAGGGTTTAAAAATTTATAAATTATTTATTAGGTTAATAAATATTTATACACATGTTTATCTATTATGTTTTATTAAATGATGTTCTTTAAATATACAACTATTTATTCAAGTAATATTTTCAATGTATTTGTTTGAAATTTCAAATTCAAATTCCAAATCACAATTCATTTATAACCCACACAAATCCTATTTTTTTTTCCGAGTTCAAATTTAATTTAAAATCAACTCATATCCATTTTTAAACGAACATATTTTTAATTTTATTTGAAAATAATAATTTTGCCCCATTTAAATATTTATATTAGGAGATTATCAAATAAATATTTATCCAGATATAAATATTTAGTATCAGATTTATTAGTACAACTTATAAATCAGTGTTTTCAAATGTTTAAAAATTAGATAATTATCCAATTACCAGATGTCCAAAGTACGGGTTATCACACTGAAGTAGTCTGTTGGGCTTTTAATGCTCACCCGTCATTAACTTGCACGTAATACATCGCTTCACATACTCAACTATGTATTAATTTATTCCTTCCCAATAATACATCATTTTCATGTCCTCATACATCTTCATTTTTCCTGGATGTACAATGAACATGGATTTGTGATACTCATCCAATATCACTTTTTTAGATTGGCTATGTTAGGAATACATAGCCTTTCACCATATCTCACACAACCTTTTGAGTCAAGCTTGAATCTACTAAGATAATTAGAATATCTAGCAAGTGACTAATCCAATCTTTTATTATAGAATTATCCTTCTAACTAGTCTGGATTCGATTAAGTAAACTCAAGCAAACTGCAAAATCAAAACAACAGCTGTATAGTTATCCCAGACTGAATACCACAAGAAGATAACAACTCTAGAACTCTCCACTCTTCCACAATCAAAGAAAAAATTGCCTTATACTTTCTGCTAAGGGCATGTACAACTCTATTCACCTTACATGGAGTGTATAGAATCTCAAAATCATATGCAACATTTAATTTGAGCAATCTCTATTACTGCCTACATAGATCTCTATGAGAAAATAAGTACTTCAACAACTTATCATTGGCATAGAAAATAGACCGCCCACCTAATAAAATATATTGCTACGGACTTAATGTAAACACGACAACAACTAGCTCAAGATCATGAGTGGTGTATCAATCTCATTTGGTTTAAGGTGTATGCAACTACTGTATCTCGTTGCACCAACACAACATAAAGACATGTCTCAAAAGCATTTGTATATACTACTAGATCTTGATTTATAAAAGATACTCCTTAGATTTTAAAAACTTCCTCACACTTATCTAACCAAATCAACTTACACATTTCTTTATTAAGTGAGCGAGTGTGGTAGAAGTTTTGGAGAAATCTTTGATAAATCTCTTATGATACTATGTTAACCTCAAGAAAATACAAATCATAATCACTGACTCTGGCCTCTTGCATTTTTGAATAGCTTATACTTTAGTTGCATCCACTGAAATGCCTTTACCTAAAAGCATATGCCCAAATAATTTCACTTATTTCTACCAAAAATGGCATTTTTGAATTTAGCTTTAAGTAAATGAATTTGCAAAGTCTGTATTACCATCCTCTAACGAATACCGTGCTTTTATCCTAACTTTGAATAACCAAGGATATCATCAACAAAGTGAAAGTCTACTGGGTGGATCATGCAGTGTATATGCAAGTATATGTGGCAAAATATATGATGCAATTAAAACAATATTAATCTAAGTAAATATAAAATGAGCACAGTAGGAATTTATTCTGGTTCGGACCTCCCGTCCTATGTCTAGTCCCGAAGCTCCCCTTCGGAATTGACTATCAAACACACTCGCTTCATCCGGAGGAATAGGCTTGGTTAAAATAAGTTGTTCTTATCAAATGTGTGTTCTACAACAGGGATATTGACTATAGTATAAATGCTTCCAATATATATCTAGAGAGTATTGTATGTGAAGAACTGAATATATGGAAGAGTGAAATACAATTATAGATTGCTAGAGATCAAGAACATATGATAGATTATGTAATTAGAGAGTGTAAGTAAGTAAGGTGTTTTGTTCTCTTGATTCCTGATGCTATATATAGTAGTAGAGAGGTTTCTTGAGTAGTTGCATCCATTAACTAGTGCTCAACAGTTTCTTCTATTGATGATGAAGAGTTGCAGCGAAGAGAAGCGGAGATATCTACTCGAATGTGGCAGTTGAAGTTTATATTTAAAATCCAAGTTTGAAATCAGACGTCTGGTATTTGTATCAGACATATAATACTACATATTTTTTATACATAGTAGATTTTCAGACGTTTGAGTGCTATTACCGGACGTCTGATTTAGTCTGTTTGTTGTTCCAAAGGACTTTTCCAGACGTCTGGCTTGTGCACCCAGATGTCTGATACTTGTGCATGTCTGTTTCGTGTTCGTTTTCTTATGCTTCTTTGATCCTATCGACTTGCAGTCTCTTGTAGTCATCTTTGAGCGTTGTTCTTGTCTTTAAAGTGATATTGCTGTAGCAAGTACCTGTATATATCTATATGCATATTCGATTTCCATTGTATAGTTGTTGTCATCGAAACTGTAGATTTGATTTTCTAACAATCTTCCCCCTTTTGATGATGACAACTATACATTGTACTGATATATAATTTTATAAATCTCTCCCTGAATATGTGCTTTCCATTATTTATTGTGATCTTTATTATTTCCCTCCCTTTGGCATTATCAAAAAGGATTTATAACTTTTTAATTGTAGACATCATGTCCACCCTTAAGTATTTACCAATCGTTGTAAGATTATATGAATATACACAGAAATAACACACCAAAAAAGGTATTTCATTAATCACATTAGTTGATTACATTCGTAGATTTTTATAATTTTATACAAAAGTTGGAATCCTAATAATTTTAAGGATCTTTTAGGGAAGCTTTATCTTGATCATCTCCTTTATCTTCATTTTTGGAAGAGCTAGCTTATTTTGTAGGAGATGGCTGATTTGTTCAAGAGGTTCTTTCTCCTCGTTAAAAAGCTTGGAATGTTTCGAAGGAGGAGGAGAAGGCACCGGAGCTGGCCAATCTTCTGAAGGTGGTGTAGGACCACGAACCCGTTGAAGAACCTCCTATAGAACGGATAATACAGTTGAAAGTGAAGTTTCAACTATGGCTAGGCATGAAGTAAAAGATGTTTCAAAACTATCAATGCGCTTAGCCAATAATTTTTGATTTCGAGATAAAATAAGCTGATTTTAGAGAGTTAAGTCGCAAATACTCTCATTTGGATTCGTCTCAGTGCGAGTCTCCATAATGCATCCTAGGATGTATAATCAAAGGGTGTAGGAGGGGAAGGAGTATTTTCGCGATGTTGCTCCATCTCTTGTGTTGGTTCAGGTTGTGTTTGAGGTGGAGGCCCAGCTTATCTGGCTTGACGACGTTGCATCCACTCTTCAATTGATATAATCAGACGTTTGGAAGGTAAATCAGACGTCTGATTTAACCTAGTTTGAAGATAGTAAATATAATCAGACGTCTGTTTGTTTGTGACAGACGTCTGGAATTGATTGATTTGTAAATTTTGATAGGCAGAGGGAATTATCAGACGTCTGCTTATAGAATCAAACGTCTGGAATAGGTCAAAATGTTATTTTTGTAAGGCAGATAGTTTTCTCAAACATTTGGATATAATATCAGAAGTTTGAAAATGGTCTGAGTTTTATTTTATGGAAGTAGAGACTTTGTTCAATTGGTCAATTAGTTCAGACGTTTGGTCAATTAGTTCAGGTGTTTGAAATAGACTGGCTCTATTTTTTTATCAAGCAGAGATAATTTCCAGACGTCTAAAAGGTTATATCAGACATCTGATATATGCACGATGGTTAAAAATTTATGTGATACCAGAGTGTCAGACATTTGATAGCTAAGTTCAGACGTCTAAAATTACTAACTTGTCTTAAAATAGCCTAATTTTGATGGATGTTGCTTATTTTTCGACCTTTTATTTTAATAAAACGTAATATTATTATTTTTGAAACAGAATTACAAATTTAGATAAAAAATACAATGGGAATGATTAATTTATTTAGATGACGATGGAGCATTGCAATCTTCAGACTTGCCATCCCTCCATGTCTTGAGTGGAGAACATATATTTCCACGTTCGTGGGTACTCGGGGAATCAGAGAATCGTCTAGGTGAAGATCCAAAGGTGTACCATATGAGGCAGAGGGATCCAAAGGATTATTGCAAGGAATCATAAGTGGTTCGTGGACATCCTTCTTTTGCGAATTACAAAATTTTATCGCTACTTGCTTCAGAAAACTTAGCCATCGCGCAGTCACCTTTTGCTCAAAGTATAATTCTTGTTGTAAATCTATCAGTTGCCTTTGATAATGATGCATCTCGTCGATTTTCTCCTTGGTGTTAGGAGAGACAAACATAGATCGTTTGGACTTCTTTTTATCGGGAGTGAATCCCGTGTGGTAGTAGGACCACCTATATGTCGGTTCCTGATTTGGTGTAGAAGTAGGAAGGTGATGAGGTGTATCCGCTGAGCTATCCGTTGTTGGTGTCCCAATGGAGAGATGAGAGTTGTTGGAAGACATGCTTATATTTTCTGTTGTAAAAATATGAAATCTATATATTCTTTACTTTTTGTTTTGTACAGTTATTTATACATAATTTTAAAGAATATTTATAGGTAATTTTGGAAAACAACCACCTGAAAAATTTAAGGTAAAGAAGTTAACAATTTTAATTTGTGGATAAAAATTTCTAGCCAAAAATAGAATAAATGATAATGTAGTATTAGTTTAGAAGATCATTAAGAGAGCATATTCCTAAATCGCGTAGCAGTTTAACAAATGTTTGTTCATTTAGTGGTTTTGTGAAAATATCTGCTATTTGATTCTCGGTATTTACATATTCTAATGTAATAAGTCCCTTTTCTACATTGTCTCGTAAAAAATGATGACATATATCTATATGTTTAGTACGAGAGTGATTTACATGGTTTTTTGATAAATTTATTGCACTCGTATTATCACAATATACTGGTGATTTATTGATATTTTTGCCGAAATCCTTAAGTGTTTGTTGCATGTATATCACTTGAGCAATGCTAAAGCTACTGAAATATATTCGGCTTCGCAAGTATATAAGGAGACACAATTTTTCTTTTTGCTACACCATGAAACTAATGATTGTACGATAAAGTGACATGTTCCGTTAGTACTCTTACGATCTGTTTTACATCCACCGAAATCTGCATCACTATATGAACTAGTTCAAACGATGATCCCTTAGGGTAAAGCAAACCGTAATCTCTAGTACTAGATAGATATCATAAGATACATTTAACAGCTCTTTGATAAGATTCTTTTGGTTTTGCTCCAAATCGGGCACAAAGACATATACTTATTATAATATCGGGTCGACTAGCCGTCAAATGAAGTAAGATGCCAATCATACTACGATATAATTTTTCATCAAAATCTTTTCCGTTATCATCTTTTTCCAAGTGAACACCAGTACTCATCGATGTTAGTTTGCTTGAAGTTTTATCCATTTCAAAATCACGTGATAGATCGTTACAATATTTTTCTTGATGAATAAGGTACCATTTTCAAGTTGTTTTATTTGTAAACCTAAAAAGAAATTTAATTCTCCCATGTGAGACATTTCAAATTCATTTATCATAATATTTGAAAATTGATTACAAAGATTTTCTATAGTTGAACCAAAGATAATATCGTCTACGTTAATTTGTACAACTAAAATGTCGTTATTTTCTCGTTTAATAAATAAAGTCGTATCGATTTTACCTATTTTGAAACCAGATGAAATTAAATGATTTTTAAGACGTTCGTATTAGGCACGGGGAGCTTGTTTCAAACCATATAAGGCTTTTCGTAATTTAAAAACATGGTCGGGATATTTTTTGTGAACAAACAATGGAGGTTATTCAACATATACGTTTTCGTTAGTAAAACCATTTAAAAAAGCACTTTTGACATCCATTTGAAATAGTTTGAAATAGTTTAAAATTGTGATGATTTGCAAAAGCGAGTAATGTATGTATGGCCTCGGGTCTTGCTACTGGAGCAAAGGTTTCATCGTAGTCAATACCTTCTTCTTGATTATAAACTTGAGCAACTAGACATGCTTTATTTCTAACTATATTTCCGTTTTTATCTGCTTTTTTTTAAATACCCATTTTGCTCCTATAACCGATTGATTTTCTGGTCTTGGTACTAATTCCCAAACATTATTACGTTCAAATTGATTTAATTCTTATCGCATAACTATTATCCAAAAATTATAGTTTGAAGCTTCTTTATAATTTTTTGGTTCAAATTTGACACAAATGCAATATGACTTATTTGGCTAAGTTGATTTCTAGTTACTCTGGAATTGAAATCTCCAATGATATTATCTTTTAGAATTCTAAAGATGATATAAAGTATTATTTTGTGCATTTGTCTCGTTATTAAAAGAATTTGTTGTATTTGTTACTGGAATTATTTCTTCATCGTCATTTGTATGATGGTTAAGAAGATTTTCATCAAACGAAACATGTAAACTTTCTTCAATTGTGTTATTTCGTTTATTAAAAATTCTATATGCCTTGCTACGATCTGAATATCCAACAAAGATTACTTCATCGGCCTTCGGGTCAAATTTTCCTAATTATCTTTTGTGTTTAGTATAAAACATTTTGATCGAAAAGTTTTAAAGTATGATGCTTTAGGTTTTCTTCAAAAAAATATTTCAAAACAAGTATGTTTATTCATAGGTCGTATGGTTACGCGATTCAAAACATAACAAGCCGTGGCAATAGCTTCAGCCCAAAAGTGTTTTGGTAGACCACTACTATTTAATAGTGTTCGTGCACATTCTTGTAACGTACGATTTTTTCTTTCTACAACACCATTTTGTTGAAGGTGTGGGGAAAGGAAAAATTATGACTTATACCCTTTTTATTACAAAAATTAACAAAAAGCTCATTTTCGAATTCTCCACTGTGATCATTTCGAATATTCTTAATTTTCAAATGCATTTGAGTTTTAGTTATTTTAGCAAAATTTTAAACATACCACAGGTGTCACTTTTATGTTTTAAAAATAAAGTCCATGTATATCTTGAAAAATCATCAACTATTATGAAAACATATTTGTTTTGATTTATAGATCATACTTGAGTTGGACCAAATAAATCTAAATGTAATAATTTTAATGGTTGTTTTGTAGAAATATTATTTTTAGATTTAAAAGAGCCTTTCTTTAGTTTTTCAATTCGACAATCATCACATAAATTTTCTACTTTGTAATTTATTTTAGGTAAACCTCTAACTAGCTCATATTTTGCTAATTTACTAATATATTTAAAATTAATATGATAAAATCGTTTATGCCACAACCATGGATCGTCATGTTTGCCGGTTAAACATAAATTTGAATTTCGATTTATATTCATATTTAAGACATAAATATTTTTGTTTCTAATACCCTCAAAGATAAGTTGTTTGTTACTGTCGAAAATATTACATTTATCTTTTTCAAAATTGATTTGAAAACCTTTATCGCATAATTGACTAATACTAAGTAGGCTGTGTTTTAAATTCTCTACTAGCGAAATAGGAGAGTTGGAAATACTAGAGTTGATGACTTCTCCGATGCCAATGATGTATCCTTCTGAGTTATCTCCAAAAGTCAACGTTCCACCATCGATGTATGTTATATTTGATAACATTTTTGAATTTTCGGTCATATGCTTGGAGCATCCACTATCTAGTATCCGTCTTTCCTTATTTTTTACTTTGGATACCTACAAAATAAAAGGTGATTTAATTGGTACCCATATATTTTGTTAGGGTCCTAGATGTTAGGAGGAGTAGGTACCATATCCAAGAAGGTTTGATACCTTTATGAAAATAATTTTTATTATAGACTACATTATCTAAAAAATTATTAATACGTTTTTGTCTAATTAAATTATTATTTGTCTTAGGGATCCAAATTTTTAAATTTTTGGTATTCGTATTAGACTTAGATGATCTTTTAATCTTTTGATAAATACAACTATATTTCTTAATGTTATTCTCTTTTTGTTTAGGAATATTTTTAAATCCTATTCCACTTCTATTACCCGATGGTTTTGAAATTTTGATAGGATTTTCCAAATCTTGTTTTCCTTTATTAAATTTTGAAACATTATTTGTAATTTTATCTAATTTTTCTTTTAATTCTAAATTTTCAATTTTTAATGTTTCTATATTACTCTTCAAGTTGATATTTTCTTTTAACAAGTTATCATTTTCAAGTCTTGTTTTTCCATAATCAATAGCCATAGTCTCATTTTCAACCAAAATATTTTTAATTTTTTCTTGTGATAATTCTATTTCCTCTTCTAAAATAATTTTTTCATCTTTTAGCATCCCTACTTCAAGTTCTAATCTATTTATTTTGACTATATGTTCATTATTCAATTTTTTAATTTGTCTAAATTTATCATCTAATTCCATGCTAAGTTCTAATAATTCAACATAGCTATGTTCGGGACACACCTCATCAGTTTGTGCCATAAAGCATACATTAGCTTGTTCTCCTTCACTATCGCTATCATTGTCTAATGGTGATGAAGAATCTGAGTCATCCCATGTTACTTTGAAAGCTTTCTTCTTTTGAATTTTTCAAATTTGTTCTTCTTTTTATCAATGTTGAGCTTGGGACAATCTTTCTTCATATGTCCAAATTGGTCATATTCATAGCATTTGATTGATGTTTGATTTGTAGAGCTTGATTTTCCTTTCTGAAATCTGGTCATTTTCCTAAATTTCTTGAATTTGTTGTAATTTTTAGCAATAAATACTATTTCTTCTTCATTTCTGTCAGAGTCTTCATTTGTTGCTGCGAATGCTATGTTTTTCTTCTCCATATTTTGTTCTTTTCGTGCCTGCAAATTTGCTTCATAGGACATTAAATTTCCTATCAATTCTTCAACTAAGAGTGTTGAGAGATCATTAGCTTCTTCGATAGCTAATACTTTTCTTTCCCACTCTGGAGTTAAAGAATTGAGTATTCTAGATGCTAAGTCAAAAATTTTGAATTTGACTTCATGTGCCATTAAATCGTGTTGAATGGTTTGGAATCTAGGCTACATGTCTATTATCGATTCATTTTGTTTCATTTTAAATGATGAAAATTGATTTTGTAAAATTGAAATCTTAGTTTGTTTAATTTTGTTTGTGCCTTCGTGTGTAACTTGTAAGGTATGCCAAATATCATATGCAGTGTTACATAACATGACACGTGAAAATTTATTCTTATCTAATGAACAAAATAGAACATTCATAGCTTTGGCATTATTAGAAGCTGCCGTTTTTTGTGCACCATTCCATGTGTTCATAGCAATGTCAGGTGCTTCATATTTATTTTGAGCGGCTGACCAAATTTCTAATCCATTAGCTTCCATAAAAATTCTCATACGTGTTGACCAATATGCATAGTTAGAACCATTAAAAAGCGGGGTCTTGCTGTGAATTGACCTTCTTGAAAAATACTTGCCATATTAAGGTGATTCAAAAATGTGTTACTGTACTTTGATCAAACCTTGCTCTGATACCAATTGAAAGTCTACAGGGTGGACCGTGTAGTGTATATGCAAGTATATGTGGCAAAAAATATGATGAAACTAAAAAAATATTAATCTAAGTAAATATAGAATAAGCACATCAGGATTTTATACTAGTTCGGACCTCCCGTCCTACGTCCAGTCTCGAAGCTCCCCTTTGGAATTCGACTATCAAACACCCTCACTTCGCCCGGAGGAATAGGTTTGGTTACAATAAGTTGTTCTTGTCAAATGTGTATTCTATAACACGGATATTGACTAATTAGTACAAATACTTCCACTATATATCTAGAGAGTATTGTATGTGAAGAACTGAATATATGGAAGAGTAAAATACAACTATAGATTGCTAGAGATCAAGAATATATGATAAAGTACGTAATTAGAGAGTGTAAGTACGTAAGGTGTTTGTTCTCTTGATTCTTAAAGCTATATATAGTTGTAGAGAGGTTTCTTGAGTAGTTACATCCATTAACTAGTGCTCAACAGTTGCTTCTATTGATGATGAAGAGTTGCAGCGAAGAGAAGCGGAGATGTCTATTCGAATGTGGCAGTTGAAGTTTATATTTAAAATCCGAGTTTGAAATCAGATGTCTGGTATTTGTATCAGACATATAATACTATATATTTTTTGTACATAGTAGATTTTCAGACGTTTGAGTGCTATTACCAGACGTCTGATTTAGTCTGTTTGTTGTTCCAAAGGACTTTTCCAGATATCTGGCTTGTGCACCCAGATGTCTGATACTTGTGCATGTCTGTTTTGTGCTCTTTTTCTTGTGCTTCTTTGATCCTATCGACTTGTAGTCTCTTGTAGTCATCTTTGAGCCTTGTTCTTGTCTTTAAAGTGATATTGCTCTAGCAAGTACCTGTATGTATGTATATATATATATATATATATATGCATATTCGATTTCCATTGTATAGTTGTTGTCATCGAAACTGTAGATTTGATTTTCTAACAATCTCCCCCCTTTTGATGATGACAACTATACATTGTACTGATATATAACTTTATAAATCTCCCCCTGAATATGTGCTTTCCATTATTTATTGTGATCTTTATTATTTCTCTCCCTTTGGCATTATCAAAAAGGATTTATAACTTTTTAATTGTAGACCCCACGTCCATTCCCTTGAGTATTTATCAATCATTGTAAGATTATATAAATATACACAGAAATAACAAACCAAAAAGGAATTTTCATTAATCACATTAATTGATTACATTCATAGATTTTTATCATTTTATACAAAAGTTGGAATCCTAAGAAATTTAAGGATCTTTTGGGGAAGCTTTATCTTGATCATCTCCTTTATCTTAGTTTTTCGAAGAGCTATCTTATTTTGTAGGAGATGACTGATTTATTCAAGATGTTCTTTCTCCTCATAAAAAACTTGGAATGTTTCGAAGGATGAGGAGGAGAGAGCACCGGAGCTGGCCAATCTTCTGAAGGTGGTGTAGGACCACAAACCCATTGAAGAACCTCCTTTAAGACGGATAATATAGTTGAAAGTGAAGTTTCCACTATGGCTAGGCGTGAAGCAAAAGATGTTTCAAAACTATCAATGCGCTTAGCCAATAATTTTTGATTTTGAGATAAAATAAGCTGATTTTTAAAGAGTTAAGTCGTAAATACTCTCATTTGGATTCGTCTCAGTGCGAGTCTCCATAATGTCATCCTAGGATGTATAATCAAAGGGTGTAGGAGGGGGAGGCGTATTTTCGTGATGTTGCTCCGCCTTTGTGATGGTTCAGGTTGTGTTTGAGATAGAGGCCCAGCTTGTCTGGCTTGACGACGTTGCATCAACTCTTCAATTGATATAATCAGACGTTTGGATGGTAAATCAGACGTCTGATTTAACCTAGTTTGAAGACAGTAAATATAATCAGACGTCTGTTTGTTTGTGGCAGACGTCTGGAATTGATCGATTTATAAATTTTGATAGGCAAAGGGAATTATCAGACGTCTGGAATAGGTCAAAATGTTATTTTTGTAAGGCAGATAGTTTTCTCAAACGTCTGGATATAATATCAGACGTCTGAAAATGGTCTAAGTTTTATTTTATGGAAGTAGAGACTTTGTTCAGATGTTTGGTCAATTAGTTAAGACGTTTGGTCAATTAGTGCAGATGTTTGAAATAGACTGGCTCTATTTTTTATCAAGCAGAGATAATTTTCAGACGTCTAAAAGGTTATATCAGACATCTGATATATGCACGATGGTTAAAAATTTGTGTGATACCAGAGTGTCAGACATTTGATATCTAAGTTCATACATCTAAAATTACTAATTTGTCTTAAAATAGCCTAATTTTGAAGGATGTTGCTTATTTTTTAACCTTTTATTTTAATAAAACGTAGCGGTATTATTTGTGAAACAGAATTACAAATTTAGATAAAAAATACAATGGGAATGATTAATTTATTTAGATGGCGATGGAGCATTGCGATCTTCAGACTTGCGATCCCTCCATGGCTTGAGTGAAGACAAATATATTTCCACATTCGTGGGTTCTCGGGGAATCAGAGAACCGTCTAGGTGAAGATCCAAAGGGTTACGATACAAGGCAGAGGGATCCAAAGGATTGAAAGCATTCGAAAGTGGTTCGTGTACATCCTTCTTTCGCGAATTACAAAATTTTATCACTACTTGCTCCAGAAAACTTAGCCGTCGCGCAGTCACCTTTTGCTCAAAGTATAATTCTCATTGTAAATCTATTTGTTGCTATTGATAGTGATGCATCTCATCGATTTTCTCCTTGGTGTTAGGAGAGACAAATAGAGATCGTTTGGATTTCTTTTTATGGGGAGTGAATCCCGTGTGGTAGGAGGACCACCTATATGTCTTCCTGATTTGGTGTAGAAGTAGGAAGGTGATGAGGTGTATCTGCTGAGCTATCCGTTGTTGGTGTCCCGAAGGAGAGATGAGAGTTGTTGGAAGACATGCTTATATTTTCTGTTGTAAACATATGAAATCTATATATTCTTTACTTTTTGTTTTGTACAAAGTTATTTATACATGATTTTAAAGAATATTTATAGATAATTTCAGAAAACAACCACCTAAAAAAATTTAAGGTAAAGAAGTTAACAATTTTAATTTGTGGATCAAAATTTCTAGCCAAAAATAGAATAAATGAAAATGTAGTATTAGTTTAGAAGATCATTAAGAGAGCATATTCCTAAATCGCGTAGCAGTTTAACAAATGTTTGTTCATTTAGCGGTTTTGTGAAAATATCTGCTATTTGATTCTCGGAATTTACATATTCTAATATAATATGTCCCTTTTCTACATTGTCTCGTAAAAATGATGACATGTATCTATATGTTTAGCACATGAGTGATTTATATGATTTTTTGATAAATTTATTGCACTCGTATTATCGTAATATACTGGTGATTTATTGATATTTTTGTCGAAATCGTTAAGTGTTTTTTGCATGTATATCACTTGTGCAATGCTAGAGCTATTGAAATATGTTCGGCTTCGCAAGTACATACGGAGACACAATTTTGCTTTTTGCTACACCATGAAACTAATGATTGTCCGATAAAGTGACATGTTCGACTTGTAGTCTTTTGTAGTGTTCTTTGAGCCTTGTTCTTGTCTTTCTAGTGATGTTGCTCTAGCAAGTACCTGTATATATATATATATATGTGTGTGTGTGTGTGTGTGTGTGTGTGTTATTGTCATCGAAACTGTAGATTTGATTTCCTAACATAAAGATTGAAACAAATTTATGTAGATAGCTTCTGAAGACTCAATTCATCAGGTCAAAGAAATATACGGGAGCCTTCGTCATCCTAGATGGTATGGAAAGCCACTTATAATGCCATATCTAGTCCTGAATGTGGTGAGAAAAACACTATCTTCTGCAACTTAGAGTTATTGAAAACTAGTAGCTAGATGAAGCTAAAAAGGACTTTAGCACCACTCAATTAGTCAAATAATTCATATATTTTCGAAAGTGGATTTTTGTTCTTAAAGTAAGATCATTTAGCTTTCAATACTCTATAAAGAGACGAAGAGAACCATCTACCTTTTTAACAAATAAAGACGATGTACCCCCATGAAGAGCTACTAGGTTGGATAAAGCTCTTTTGCTAAAGTTATTCTAATTACTACATTAATTCTTTCATTTCCTTCTAGCACATAAGGTTAGGCAGCTTATTGAATGGTTGTGCACTAGGAATAAGATCAATCCTGAACTACACTTCCCTTTGAGGTGGTGAGCCAATGATAGTTCAAATATATTAGAAAAATCTCAAACTGTTGGAATCTTTTCATTTTCATCACCTTGAGATTCCAAGGCATATAAAAAAATTCTGAACTAGCTTAAGATTCTTCAAGTGCAATGAATATACGATCAGAACAATCTGGATGATGAAGAGTAATAAATCACTTTGCATATAATAATCAAGCTTGATAAGGCTTGGGCTAGCCAAATCCAATAATAACATCGATCCAAAAAATCCACCATATGTAAGTCAGATATGATAGAATACTTATATAAGAAAATCGTAATGTCATAACACTTCATATCCAAAGTAGAGTAACCACATATCTAATTAGCTACCCTAACCAATAAGGTAACATTCAAATTCAACTTCTCAACTAGCTCTTTCGATATAATGAATGCGAGGTGCCTATATTGAAATGAATAATGAATACTTACATATATATTATGAAGTAAGATAGTACCTTCCAAAACAGTCGCTTGCTTTCCTTTGTCTTATTCGGAGATTCCTAGACCTTCGATGACTAAAGGCTTCCCTTGAGCTTTCTTCTTTGGCTTATTGCACTAGTTTGAGATGTGCCCCATTCCATTATAGCTAAAGTGCTTCTTGATCGGATCTTGGCTTGCACTGCTACATTCATTAGCATAATGCCCTTTGCTGCATAAGCATAGCATTCAACTTGAGATCTATTATGAACCTTTTTCTGCCTATGCCACCTAAGCTAGAAGGGATGCTCATTCCATTTCTATTTCTTATTCTTCTAGAAAAACTACTTGCCTTTTGGTTTTGAAAATTCTGAGAAGATTTCCTATTTGCCAATGAATCTGTCTCATGGACCCTCTCGAATCTCAAAGCTATATAAACTAACTCCTTAAATAGAAATGGAAGCTAAGTACATAATCTATCTCTAAGGTATTTCTTAACCCTAAAATAAATTCCTTATTTTTTTAACAGGTGTGCGAATGAGTGATAGACGATATTTTAGATAATGCGTTGAATTCATTAACAAGTCTTACATATAAGATCTGCCTTGCTTCAAATCTCTAAATTTTCTAAGCAATGTCGCTTTCTCGGATTTAGAGAGAAGATGTATTTTGAACTTCTCTTTATACATCTCTGCAGTCGATGCATCCTACCAATCTAATGCACTTAACTTTCGCAGGAATAATGTAAGCTTCATCTTCTCTTGGTCTGAAAGGCCTAAATTGTCAAATCTCCACTCGTAGGTTCTCAACCAATAGTGCACTCCTATAAATCTTTTGTTTCCTAAGGAATAGCTTGCCTCCTAGACTTGTACAATCACTACAAAACATAGTAAAGTGTAAATGTGGGTTCAGATTCTGAGCTCCAACTACACCCATGCATGGTACATTCCTCATTTTTATTCATTGCACCATGGTCAAAAGGACTCTAGAACTGCTTGACCCATTGGATTAACTACTAGGTAGGTTGGTATATGTAATAGCTATAAGTCTACCAGGGCCTTCTACACTCATTGCCAAAAAAATCAATATTTATTATAAAAGGGATAGGAGATACATTCAGATATATAAGAAATCCAATAACAAATACACATAGCAGTATATCTATACATATACATATACTACCCTAGTGTCCATTCCTAAGAACCCCGTTTAACTTGTATATAACATATACAAGTCACTCATGACATGGTAACTTTCTAAGTCTCACTCCTCCAAGGCTAGATATGCTCCCATTATTGATATACTCAAACCTTGCTCTAATACCAAGTTGTGACACCTCAGTCCCGTACCAATACCACAATAGAGCATAAAATTATCTAATAACATGGAGTAAAGGACACGATAAGATTGATCTCTCATGTACATTCCCATAGGCCAACATGGATACGTCTTAATACTATAAAAATTAGAAATAATATGTAATTCATCTTAGCACAATGTACTGTATACAAGTTCTTAGGGACCATGTAAGTCACATATAAAGACGTATATAAATAACATAACCTGGACAAAATTGAGTAGCGAGAATGGTCAAAATGTAATATATACATCATAGATGTCATATATATATATATATATATTTGTGTGTGTGTGTGTTAGTACCACAACTACATCATCAGGCATGACAAGACAAAACAACTATAAACAACCACAACATGAACTACATCATGACAAAATATAACTCATATGCAATGAATATGATATAACACCAACGTATGTTGCTCCATCCTCAATGCACATCTCAAAATAGAAATACGACCAAAAGCATATATTCTGCAAACAACCTCATTTTGACCCGAGGTTGTTAAATACAAAACAAACCTCGAATCAGGCTAAAAACTAGTTGTGAGTGTAATAGGGTACATAGCATAATAATGTGTCTGTCGGGTATATGGGATATGTTTAAGAAAACTATATATTTCACAGACTCGTTAAATTATACCCACCCACGTTTCATTGTGCTTCATATGTGATGAAGTGTAATGTTTCTCCTTAATGCATCTCGTATGTATATCACCCTATTTCTGTCTCATCATTGTCATAGCATTAGTGCATATCCTCATGGTTGTGTTCGTGTGAAAGATCATCGTGATTATAGTGGCGGTGGATCCAATCACCATGATTTAAAGAGTGACCTCGAATCAATCTAGCTAGGATGGACACTAGCTACCTAATAGCTCAACTTGTACCGATCATTCATCATAATTTATTTTTTAACAAACAACCTCACTATGACGAAAATCCCCAAAACATCATTTATTTATCCCAATGTCATTTAAGGGTTTAATATCACATATTCATGCTCATTCATCATAATAGTTTACATAACCACATAATATGAGATAAGTAATGAGTATTAATACAATATCATACGAGAAAGCATCTCATACGTATATAACATAACATCATCATGTAACATAAGTGGATAACAAGGGTGAGGCACTATAGTCATAACATAACATATTCATATGCAATATAACATCATATTTCAGATAGTTCAACCAACTTATAGCTACTATATGTCAGGGATATTTATTTAATATAATATACAACATGCATCTAATAATAATTCAGTAGCTTTCAACATGAAACATTGTATAATGTGAGCATATATTATTAATATACTTCATCAAAAGCTATTCCAACTAATATTATTTATAAATAAAATATATACCAAGGATATTTTAGTTTATATGAATACCGATAGAAGAAATTTCAAACTATCTATTATTCTACAAAAGTTCTTGGTCTTTAAATAGTGTGTGTCTATACACACACTTGTATGACTATACACAAACATACGCACATGCACGTACACAGACACAGATATAATACACACACACACATATATATATTTGGGACTTTTTTCAAACACCCTTTAAAGTTTCAAATTCACTTCCACCCTCTCTTAAAACAGGTTTCAAGAAACACCCCTGTCAAATTTTCCAGTGAAACTTTTCATTTTAAAATGCACATATTTGTAGTTAGAAATGCAAATATTTGTAGCTGTAATTGCACATTTTTACAAAATAAAAATTTGCAATTTGCACTACAATAACGTACATTCTTTACTCTAAATGTTTACAGTCTACATTGCAAACATTTATTTTACAAATATGTGCATTTTGAACTGCACATATTTGCATTTTAAACTGACATATCTGCACTTTAGACTACAAATATATGTAGTTTTAAATGCAAATTTTCGCTGGAACTTTAATAGGGATGTTTGGTAATAATAGTTTTTGAGAAGATTTTTTCAACTATTAAGTTTGAAAATAAGGGCCCGATTCTAATTTCCACTATATTTTAAACCTTTATTTATATTTGAAATATTTTTGAAAATATTTTTTTTATGCTAAACACATACAACATATACCATTTATCAAAAATTATATAAGTTATTAATTTAAGTTTTAAAATAAAAAATTTAAAAATTAACAATCAAATGTAACCTACTTGGAGCTTACAGCTCTAGGTCTGGCGTGACCGGTCTGGAAACCACCGACTGATTAGTAAGGTAGAATCTTAGAGCATCTTCTCTAGGAAAAATCATACCACTCCAACCAAGTTTTTGACATACTCCTGGTATTGTGTAACCTACTTTGGTGAGAAATTAACATGGTAAACACATGCAATAGATTAACAATATATAAACTTGCAATTGAGTGATTTTGTTTAAGTTGGTTTTTCATATTAAGAAGATAAAGTAACAAAATGAACTGTAATCATTCGTATCATTCTGTTTCTCTATCAATTCAATCATAAACAAACCAAAATTCATCACATATAGCAAAATAAAGCATTATAAATTTCATGCAAGAGACAAGAGACAAGAGACAAGAACAAGGTTACACTAACATAATTTAATATGAAGCTAGAATCCTTCTTTTACTTACTCTAAATGATCACAAAATCATTCAAATCTCTATAGTCCTGAGGCTAAAAATGTATTAAAATTCACTATTCAACGACAAAATAGTAATATCGGTGTGTTAGAAACGATTAGGAGTATCTACCTTGTGAATTTCTTTTTATAGATTTTACAAAAGGTGAATTTTTTTCTTATAATTTCTCTAGGCTACCATTAGGAAGTGTTAAGAGCTTTTAGGATTAATTTTACAAATGATTTAAGAAAGAAATTTCCTATCCTTGGCTGGTAGAGACGATAAAGTGTGTTTTGGGCCTCATTATCCACCAAAAATGCCCAATTTAAATATAGAAAATTTACTCTCACTTAATATAATTCATACTTGCATATTTTATCAGGTTTTGATATCACTTAAGCCATGTACAAAATTTTCAACCATAGAAACAAGTTTCTCAGATTTTATTTGGCTCAAAATAAATTTTCGATGACCATTTTTGGTTTTTGAATACGGAAAAATATCTTTGAACAGTAATTCATTCGTCAAAAATAATTTACATTTAAATTCGTATTTATAATTTTGTTTCTCAAATATTAATTCTTAATTAATTTTAATCTATAAAATCATCTTTTATCTTTAAATATGAAATTTAAACCCATATTCCATAATTCATACTGTACTTAAGTATTTTCCCTATAAACAATTACAAATTCCTTTTTTACAAAAATAAATTTCAAATAAATTTCAGTGTAATATTTTTAACTTCATTTATCAACTATTCATCCGTTTAATTTCATTTTAGACATTTTCTAAACTTATAATCATTTTCCTTAAAATATCAGTTTATTTCCAAAAATCAATACCCTTGTTTCAAAATAACCAATTTATTCACAAAAATTTATTCAATTATATTTATTATATCATACTCCAAACCGGGTTGTTACAGACAAGACCGTCTAAAAAGAGATACGATCGTTTGTGTTTAGTTTCAAATTTAAAGATTCATAACTAGCAGAAGTATATCAACATATTCTTAAACATATGTCAATATATAGTAGTTAAAAGGGACCTTGAAGTGTCTTTTGGACTATTAAAATCAAAATTAGAAATCTGGGAATATACGGTAACATATCCTCATAAATATGTCGATATAGATAAGGAAATTTTTCTAAAACTTATGTTTCCAAAGTTCTAGATGATTGATCAATGATACAAAATAAGATATGATGTTATGGTGGGTTGGAGGGTTAATGATCTTCTTAAGCATAAGATTAAGTAACACGTTAAAATTTATCAGTACCTTTTATAGTGTACTTGTGTTTATGAGTCTAAGTGCCTTTTCACATTGTTTCACACTTTTTACTATTGTTCCTACATAATCTTGGTAAACATTCAACAAAACAACTTGTATGGTTGTTATATTGAAACTTAATGTTAAGGGTTATAAAAATCATCCCTTTCAATGATGACAACCATGGAATTTCGTAGATAACAAAATGCATGAACTCCTTCAATGTAAAGAATTGGATTTATAAAAATGTATAATGTATGGATTTAAACCAAATGAATCAAAATGGGGTTAATCGAGTTAAGTTTAATTTTGAGCGTAAAAACTAATTTTTTTCAAGACGATGGAATTAGGGTCTGAAACTAATTTCTCCGTGTTTGAATTGTCTCTTATGTTTAAAGAGATTACAAGTCTTAAAGGAATCAAAGAATGGAAGAATTGAGCTGGGAGGGACAAACTTCTTAATAAGTTGGATAAATGCTTTAAGAAGACAAATTCTAAATGGGAAGCCCTACTTTCTCACTACTTTCATTTTCCTCCTTCTTCCTCTTCTTTATGTTCCTTAAGTCCTAGTCACCATTATCTTTTCATAGCTCCTAAACCCCTTTACCAAAATCACTCAAAAATATACTAAATTTAAGTAAGAGTGTCCTCTATAATACCCATAAGCCGGATTTCCCTAGAATTGAAGAGTTAATTTTGGAATTTCTTAAAGAGGGATTTAAAGAATTGATTTCAAGAAAATTTTGGGGATTCTTACTAGCTTGGGTAAGTGGAAATGATTCTCTACCTTATATGATTTACGTTATGTTATTATGCTTATTTCTTTCTCCACCGGTTAGGACTTAGCCATGAGTGCTTCGCTTTTTATTGAATAATGGGTTTGGATTAATGGATTGAGGCATGCTGAATGGATTGATTGAATGCTAAATTGAAACAATGAACTTAAGTCATTAATGGAGCAAATGAACTAACTTGAATGAAAATAATGATTGATATTATTTTGCGTTAGTGTTGCTTGGGAATGGTTGCTATTGGGTTACGGTTATATCTTATTATTTGTTGATCACTTCATATTCATATGATTAGTAAAGTGTTTCGATTCTAGGACCATTCATCGAATTGTCTTCTATTGGTATTTGTCTCATGATGGACCATTGGTGGCATGAACTCAAGCTCAAGATGTGGTAGGTAGTTGCAAGGTCATAATGCTATAGGGAATGGCAACTGGGCATCGAGATGATGGTCGAGCATGGTAGAAAGATAGGACGTGTTCCCTTAATGGAATTTATCCTTATCAAGTTTTAGATTAGCTCCCATATAGGTGATCAGTTGACTGGTTGGGGGTATAGTCAACTGATTGAGGGAGGGGTTGTAGTGTTTTTATGGCTAAGATATCACATGCTAAAACTACCATAGAACGGTCGATTAGTGGCCATCAACCAATCAACTATCGATGACGTCGGTTAACTGGGCTGACCTTGACTAGTTGATTGGTTGGTTGTTACTAAAAAGGTATAGCAACTCAGTCGACTGACCATTTCTATTCATTCGACTGATTAGTTATGTGTTAGGAAATTTGGTTTCCTCCATGTTTTTACAGTCGCGCGAGACTTCATCAACTTGAACGAGGCTCATGGGTGCCGTTATGACTATGGAGTAATTTATTGGTGTTATCTAGCATAGGAACTTGTGTGGCTCTAGAGCAAGACTTTAAGGAATGAACTACAATAAATGGTAATTAGGAGGTGAACAAAAGTGCGATTCGACCATGAGTCCTAGATTGAGTGATTCGGATGACCTATGCATGCGACAACTAGTGGTTGTGCTAGGCATGACTTCCATATGGTTTCAGCTTTGGTATTCGATCATTAGGATATCAAACACACATGGATCGGTATTGAGTATGATGCTACTCACACTCAAGGCCTATGGCTATATCTTAACGTTATTATTTTCATTCAGGACTGCTGGGGATCAGCCATAAATTTTACCAAATGCAATAGTCGGAGAGAGAAGAGGTACTCATGTAAATCGGTAGCCGCTATAAAGCAGCGGTAACCACATTATTTTTTCCAAAGTATAGTAGTTCGATGGAAAGGCATTATGACTTGTAGTATCAGGTTCATATATATTGAGGATTACGATATGATATTACCGTAGTATTGTGGTTTTTATGTATGAACATTAGTATTGGTTTCAAATACTTATAGTTTTAGCTTTTTTTCATATGCATGTGTGTTTGCATATGCCTTTGCTCGATATCTTCGGTGGTTATATTAGCACTACTTTTCATTGAGCTAACTTGTTTGATGCAGGAGAAGAGTAGGGCCTTGCATGACATGGCATTACTTTAGAGCTCTTTCTTGTTTGTTATATGCAAAATTGATTTACGTATACTAGATATTCAGGGATTCCACTTAGTACATTATTCATGTCTTACTAGTGTAGGAGATATCATGTTTAGTACTGAAGTTTTTTTTCATGAGACTTTATGTCTGACCCTCTCTATGTTTTCCTTTTTATCCATTACTTGAGTAGGTACAAACTAGAGATTTGGGAAGACTTTATCTATATATTACTATCATTATATCTTGTATTTAGTATATGGACATGTAAGACTTTATCATTTATATAAGACATATTATTTTGGATGTTGTATTATTGAGTTCCATATGTTCAGAGTGTTATGTATTATAATGATAGATCTATTTTCTTTGTATTATTATGATATTGACAATTTTACACACGTACATATTATTATTGAAGTTTTCCCTTCCATTGTGAGTTCTGTACGAACATATGATAGATATGCTCTATTTATTTCTCTTTACCACCATTAAGATTAACCATTTTGGTACTTAGGGATATTGGTGTCGTTGTGCATGGAGTTTTGGGTATAATGAATGTTGAGTCTTTACATTTGGTATTAGAGGTATCCTGATAAAAAACTTAGGCAACATCAAGTAAGTGTATTTGTATATTCATACCATATAATTACTTAAGCATTCATCATTCATCCCGTGT
Source organism: Allium cepa (assembly GCA_030765085.1). Taxonomy (NCBI): domain Eukaryota; kingdom Viridiplantae; phylum Streptophyta; class Magnoliopsida; order Asparagales; family Amaryllidaceae; genus Allium; species Allium cepa. The sequence goes on along the minus strand of CM060940.1, from coordinate 542,919,381 downwards.
ATTTCATTGCTCTCCACGAAGTCGTTAATGTATACTTCTTTAAAATAAGCAACTATGAGATGATATTGATGTGCACGTAAATGTGCATGTTTTTACTTTTATATCTAATCGAATTAAATTAAATAATGACCATGTTGGGTGTTTTAATATGTTTAAATCAAAGTTCAAATTATTTTCAAATCGTCACATATACATCTTCATAGGCAAAATAGTAAATTTTATGATATATTAATTTGAGCAAATTTAATTGTAAATTTCTATATTATTTCGTAGGAAAATTGGATGGAAATTACAAGTGGTTTCATGAAGATATGCATGCACAAAAGAAAACAAAGAAAATGAAGATGAAAATAATTCAAACTCATGAACATGGAGGACCCACCTACCAACCTACCTTATAAAAAAATTAGAGCTAATGTACATGCTAAAAATTAAAGCTTCATGCACATTGAAATGATGATTATCTTATGCTAATGGTTTCTTGGCCATCACACTTTCTAAGGGGTATTTCAGACATTCTCAAGAAATATGAATTAGGGTTTCGTACATGTAAAGATACCCCTTATCTTCATGTAATTAGTCTCTCTTCTCCTTTATGTTCTCTTCCTCTTAGCCTCCACCTTCTTCTTAGTTAGGTTTTAATTTAGTTTTATTTTATTTCTATGTAAGTTGTAATCTTTAGTGTAGAAATAAAAATGGCTTCTTAGCCTCTTTTCTTTTATGCAATTTTCTTTTGTCTTTTTATTTCATGCTCTTCATATTTATGCAAGTAGATTAGCTTTCAATTTACTTTAATTAGCTTGCATTTTTCTTTTCTTCTTGTTTCATGTTGCTTTCTACATTTGTTGATATTATAATAAATATGAGAAGCTAAACCCCTTCAATTTAGGGGTAACGAAGCTCTCTTGAATCATGTAGATGCAACATAATTTTTCATTTATGTCTCTTTTATGCTTAATGGAACGTTAGACGTTTGTGTGATTTTGTGTTTAATATCGAGTTTGTTAGCTTATGTTGTTCAAAACAAATAGGCCATGCTTAGTCATATGAATCACTAATTACCTCTTCATCTACATATGATCATGGTAATGGAAGTGGATTTAGAATCAAAATTTGATGGTTTATGTTTCTACTTCAATAGTTGATAAGCCATGCTTAAAATAGATTCTACTTTTCATTTCATGTCATTTTCATTAAAGTTAGTAAGTGGGTTAGAGGTGCATTAAAGTTTGATGGTTTAAGTGTGTTAATTAATAACACAACTAGGCCATGTTTATGATATATGCATCAACTAAACTCACAAAAGACCAAAAAGAGATCATATTTTCATTATGTTGATTTATGTGATCATGAGAGGGGATTTGCCTCTAAATTTCTCTTTAATCTCTTATTTCTATTCTCCTTAGTTTTAGTTTGTTTTTACTTTTTTTTTAGTTAGTTAACGATCCCTCGACTTTGGTTTAATTTGATTGAATAGAATTTCAAAATCTAAACAATTCGGTGTGGATCGAGTCGTACTCGCATACGTGTTACAATCGTACACCGTGTGCTTGTGGTAAATTTTAATCTGAAATTTATCGATGATTTTCTAAACCGATAGAAAATTCATCGTTAAATAGGATATAAAAGAGCAACAGATGGGGGAGAAATCGCAATTTAGCAATGAAACCATGAAGCCTTCTTGATTTCGATAACACCTAGTAGCTATGGCATGGGCTACCTCTCCTACAGGGATGGTTCTGGATGTTTCAGTAGGGGATATGGTCGGTGAGGCCACACTTTTGTCAACACCATCGACAGTTAAATTCTTAAGGATGTGACAAGATTCATAGGCTTAAGTGGTATGTCGAACTTGTATACAAAGACTTTTTTTGAGACCCAAGCTTGGATCAAAATTTTTGATTGCATATTCGATAACGTAACATTTATTGGCATAATAAGGCATAGGATTGCTTCATGGCATCTCCAAGAGGAAGCTTTAAGTTGGTAGGAAGTAGTTATTATTGAGGTAGAAGTGGTACTACAGATGACTTCTAGCCCTAATTCGGGACTCAGACCAAGAGAGGAACTAAGTTTAAAGAGTTCATCAAACCTTTCTAAGGCAATATATTGGTGCGTGATTATGTGAGCAAGTTTAATGCTATAGCAAAGTTTGGATGGATCTTATCTACACTCCATTAAATAAAGCTTCCATTTTTGCAAGCGGTTTGAACCCGATTCTTAAAACATAAGTTTTTGGTCAAAGTGCTACGGGATCGACTTTTGAAAATTTTGTAGAGATGTTTATTCTCTTTGAGGGGTCTAAAGGAGTTGTTAAGGTAGTGGCAATAGCCGAAGCGAAACTTAATTTCCAATTGAAGCATAGGGGACAAGGGGTAAAAATGTAAACAAAGGCAACCAAATGGGTGAGATCATAGGTAGAAAATGCAATTTCATGGGGTATATCACCAAGGATTACAAAGTGGATTTCATAAAGTGCAAGTGTTTTATTGATAACCGATTTGGGCATTACGAAAAAGGTTGTTGTTACATTCTAAAGGAGGTCCGATAGTTGTCTATGTTTTTAGAGTGCTCGGAGCTTAAGTGGACTACGACTCAAGAGAAAGGGAAGAATGTCATCTTATAAGATTTTTCTCTATTTTTGATACACATATTCAAGCTCTTTTTGATATGGGGGCTTCCCATTGTTTCATATCTAATCAATCGATCAATAGCCCACATTTTGTTCCAAAATTAGTTTGCAAACCACTTATTGGTGAAAATCCTATTGGGATTTGACTTTTTTAAATATGGTTTTCCAAAATTTCCTATTAGAGAAAAATTGGTTGAAGTTTTGTTATGACGCATTTATTCTTATTTTCTTTATTTACAATCTTACCTTAGATATGGATTGGAAGAGTGAACGCAAGATATGCTTAATTGCGACAGGTGATGGGTTAGAGAAGGAAGTGGAAAAATACAAGGCATAACATGCTTTGTGAGATATGTCATGAGTAGCTATTTGCATTCATTAGAAATTTCTCACGATGAGTTGTCACTAGTTCATGTTGTCTAGGATTTTGCTGATATGTTTATGGAGGCTAGGGGTTTACCTCTCCATTGAGAGATTAAGTTCCTTATCAATATTGACTAATTAGGAACATGGCATTGAGAGAGGGAAGGGAATTGGAAGTGCAAACCAAAGATTTTTTAAAGAATGGCTCCATATGAAGTAGTACTTCAGATTTGGAGGCATCGGTTTTATTTACCACTAAGGCCCATGGTTTGTTGAGGCTTTGCATTGGTTATAGAAAGTTAAATAAATTAACTAAAAATAACATTATCGAATGTCGCGCATAGATGTCTTGTTCGACAAAATAGTGGCCAAAAATTTCTCACAATTAAATCTTGTGATGGGGATTGTTTAATTGGTGATAAAAGAGGATAGTGTGCCACGGATTGTTTTTATGATACTCGATGGGTTCTTTGGGTTGAAGATCATGCCGTTTGGATTGACTGAAGCACCATACATTTCTTGACTTGATTTTTCATGTTTAGCTAGGGAAATATTTAGTTTGTGTTTGTGTTCACTGATAACATCATGGTATATTATGAAGATAAAGGAGAGCAAAAGTCACATCTTAAAGTGCTATTTGGGTTCTTGAGACAACACTGATTGAAGGATAATTTTTAATAACATCACTTTTGCAGTCGAGAAGTATGATTCTTGGATCATGTTGTGTCCTAGCCTAGGATCTTGGTAGGTCTAAGTAAACTAATTATAGTGTAACATTGGATGGTAGCAATGATTACCATAGAAGCAATGATTACCATAGATATCTATAGTTTCCTCAGACTGGCAAGGTACTATCGTAAGTTTATAAATAATTTTTTAAAAGTGCCTACTCTTCTTACTCGTTTAACTTCAAAGAATCAACCATTTGTTTAGGATGACCATTGTGAGCATGCTTGCACTAAGTTGAAAGAATTATTAGTTAATGTACCGGTCCTCAACATTCCAAAATGTAGAAAACCATTTATTATCTACACGAACGTATATGGCATGGGTCTCGAGGTAGTATTGATACAAGAGGAAAAAATTGTGGCTTATGCAAGTTAGCAGCAAAAATTGAACAAGACGAATTATTTGACTCATAACTTAGGGTTGGTGGCAATTGCATTTGCATTGAAGACTTGGAGGCATTTGTTGTTGGGTGAAAAGCTTGATTAGTTCATGGATTATAAATCTTAGAGTACCACTTTTCAAAAATGGATCTTAATCTTTCCAAACAAAGATGGTCGGAGTTTCTTACTACTTATGATTTCAGTGTACTTTACACTCTCGATAAAGGGAATGTGGTGGCGAATGCACTTAGTAGGAGGCATGTAGTATTGTATGTTAATGGAAGGGAAAAGGTTGGAATTTGTTGCAGTATTTGAATTCAGACCTATAGGCGAACTTGATGTCGGGTATTTAGTGAACATGGAAGTAATGCCCACTCTAGTGGAGCGGGTTGAATCATGTCAAAAGCCTGATACTAATTTGATAGAAGTTTTGTGCAACTTGGAAGTGTAGTTGATTTTAGTGAAATGGCCCGGTTTAGTATTGACCAAAATGGTTGGTTCTTGAGGATGGGTGGTTATGGGTGTTCGATGTTAATAGGCGTAGAGGTGAAGTGCTTTGTGGATGCCAATGTTCTAAGATGACTATTCATACCGGGGATAATAAAACGTACAAGCATGTGAAGCGGTTATTCTGTTGGAAGAGTATGAAGCATGATGTCTCGAAATTTATTGGGAATGCATGACTTGAAAAGCAAAAGAAGCCAAGTTGCTTGCCAAGAAGTGGAAGAGGTAATGTGAGTATTTGGGTCATTGTTGTTTAATTGACTAAAAGTGCAAAACTTTATGTTGGTCAAATCCAAAACAAACTTCTATATCTCCAGCCATTTTGTATGTGAAGAAAATATGTGAGAGCGTAGTATTCCAAAGTTTACTATGATTGATAGAGTTCCATTATTCACTAGCGAGTGTTGGTGGAAATTGCAACTAGCTTTAGGAGAAGAATTGAATTTGAGTACTGCCTACCATCCGCAAATCGATGAGAAAATAGAGGGTAGATAGTGTAATTGAGGATTTATTAAGATCGTGCATTTTCAACTTTGGATGATCCTATTAAGATCACCTTCCCTTAATAAAATTTGCATATAATAATATTTTTCAATTCAGTATTGGCGTAGCACCATTTAAAGCTTTGTATGGGAGGCTGAGCATATCTCCATTATGTTGTGGGAGAAAACCAATTGATTGGTACTTGGGCTGGATATGATTCAAAAGACGTAAGAAAAGATTGTTCTAATTTGTAAGAGAATGAGAGCATCACAAGATCAGCGAAAGTGTCATGCCGATAGAAGATGGGCCTATTTGGAGTCTGTGGTAGGGGATTTTGTTTTTTATGAAGGTTTCTCCATTGAGAAAAGTGGTTTTGATACCATGCTTCAAATAAGTTGGCACCAAGATTGGTATGACATTTCCATGTTGTCGGATGGATATTTTAGCTTACATGTCGAGTCACTCTTTCAAAAATAATTGTATGCATAACGTCTTTCATATATCTCATTTGTGCAACAACGTGCATGATTTTAGTGTCTTCAAAGCGCCGAGTCAACTTAAAGTTGTAAGTGTTGAATCGAAGCCAACTAGGGCAAGGGTCCTCTCCATATTATTAGGCATATATAGTACGAAGAGGTTTAGAAGGAAGGTCGTCAAACTTGTACAGGTTTGCTAAAGTGGTAACACATGGGATAACACTTGGGAAGTAAGAGAAGAAGTTCGAACATCTTACAAGGAGTATTTACTGCTATGATTCACTCTTCTTTGTAGCACTTGTTTTCTTCTATCATATTCATGGGATTATGCAGAATTTATTTGATTGTTCTTGCTTGTTGTGGCTGTATGCTAGTTATGTTTATGCTAAAAGTTACTTTGTTACACTTTTAAGAATTTCGAGGATGAATTCCTTTTTAAGGGGGTAATGTAACTGTCAATACTTTTGGCAAAGTGTAATGTATGGATTTAAACCATTTTATTGAATTAAAACAGATGAAATTGAGTTAAAATAATTTATGTCTAAAAGTAGATTTTTTTTAAGAAGATGGAATTAGGATACAATACCAGTTTTGTTGTTCTTAGAATGTTTTTTATGTTTGAAAATCCTATAAAACTAAGGAATCAAAGAACAGAAGAAATCGATTTGGGAAGGGTAAACTTGTAAATAAGTTGAGGAAAATCTATAAGAAGCAAAATGCAGAAATGAGTAGCCCTATTTTCTAATTATTCACATTTTTCTTCTTAATCTTTATCATCTTCCTTAAGCCCTAGCCCACTTTCCTATCTTTACAACTCTTTCATCCCTTCATCAAAATTCACCAAAAATACTCGAAATTCAAGCGAGACCATTCACTACACTACCCATTAGCTAGATTTCCCTACAATCGAAGAATTAATTGGAATTTTTGATAGAGGGATTCCAAGAGTTGATTTCAAGCTAATTTGAGGTTTTTTACTAGCTTGGATGAGTGAGAATGATTCTCTACCTGATATTGATATATGCTTATGTACCTATTTATTTACTTTATTAGGTTAAGCTTGATCCACGAGTGCTTTGCTCCTTGTTGAATGATGGGTTTGAATTATTTGATTGAAGTATGTTAAATTGAAACAATGAACTTAGGTCATTAATTACATAAATAAACTAACTTTAATGTAATCAATGAATGGTAGTATTTTGTGTTAGTATTACTATAGTTATTGGTTAATATTTGTATCATATTATTGGTTGAGCACATAATATTCATATGATTTGTAAAGTGTTTGAGTTTTGGGAAACTAATCGAATTGCCTTCTAGTAATATTCACCTCACAGCAGACCGTCGATCCAGCATGAGATGTCTCAAGAAGGCAAAAGGTCACAATTCTAATGGGTGTAAACATTGGGACGTTGATTTCCAAGATGATGTTCGAGCATAGTAGAAAGATGGGTTGAATTCAATCAGGGGAATTTCACCCCATCGAGGTCCAGATTAGTTCCCCTATAGGAGATTAGTTGATTGGTAGGTATATCAGTCGACTGATCGAGGGAGTGTACAAGATTTTATGGTCGAGAGGAAACTTGCCAAGAATAGTTGAGTGGTTAGAATCAACTAGTCCACTTTCAATGAGGTCAGTTGACTGATTGACCTCATCTAGTCGATTGACTAGCTATAACCAAAATTGACTATAGTGAGTCAATTAACTAACCATTTTTATTCAATCGACTGATCGATTTTTTGTAACATCTCATGGAGTACCATGATACGGGGAATCAATTGAACAAATAAATAACCGTTATCAGCATTTGAACCGACACTACAAGAAAAGCTGCATTTGACAGCAAAATAGAATAGCGTCTTAACCATGCACGTAGTTATTTGCGATTTTAGATATCAACAAGATTTGATAATCGCTGTCTAATATCTTCCCTCTAAATAAATCGACATTTATTTTCATGCCCGCCATTTATTATTTTGTTTCCCTCCAAAATAAAACAAGAACCTTAATGGAATACTTCTCAATTATCATTCACTTTCAGCTCTCCCTTCGCTCAATCTTATCATCCGCACGAAAATTCTAATCATCTTCAGCCTCCGCAAGAAGCCCTAAACCAAAACTGCAAATCCTTTTACCCTCCGCAAGAAACCCTAAATGAAAACCCTAAATTCTATACCACTTAAGCTACAATTTAGGGTGGTAATGGTGCTACCGACCAATCCCAGGCTATTGGAATAGAAACACTTCAACTGTTTGTAGACCACTTCCAGCCGTCATGCTTTAATCCGACTGTAATGTAAAGGTAATACATCGGTATTCGTTTGACATGTTTCCTTACTGTCTGATGTTGTTAACCATATTAAATATCAAACATTTATTGCTATTATGCTTCAAAAGTTTACTTTGGAAACTTGGTTTTTATAAATTGTTGTATGTAGAAAGAGATATTGTGGGTAGGAAAAAAATGTTGCAATTGGATATTGAGAAATATAATTACTATATACTAGATTACGTAGATGCAATAGAGTCAAATATGTTTGATATTTGTCATTCTTTGATTATACACATGCTGGAACACTGATTTAACAAAATTGAATTTTCTTATTTTTTCAAAATTGCTTTTTTTCAATTTTGAAAAACTGGGTTTTACTCAGTTTTTTCCTGTTTTTTCAATACTGAAAATACCCAGTATTGCGAAGTTGATTTACCCTTCAGTATAAATCATATATAAGTAAAATGTATGATTATTTCAGACCGAAATCGATAATAGTACTTTATTTGCAGAAAGGAAATAAAGAACTTGGTATTAGAATCATCAAGTGAATTGAGATCCTATGGATTTGCTTTAACTACGTGGGAAAATGCATGGAGAGCCATGGATGCACTAGGAGTAGGAGACTCCCTCAGCAAACATAGCATATGGCTTCATTGGTATGATCTTTTTCTATTGCTAAGAGTATTCTCATTTTCCTATCTGTATAGTTGGATAATAAGATAATAAGAAATTTCAGTCTACATATATGACATAGAAGTTATTTAGGGACATCTACTTTGAATGTGAATGTTTATGTAGGGGAACTGCTACATCAAAAATTTCTGGAGCTTTAACCTTGAAATTGGATCTTATGAATCAAGTCAAATGTTTGATTTGTACATGCTAAATATGTTTAACATTTGTCATTCATTGATTACACACATGCTCGAACACCGATTTAACAATAATGAGTTTTTGCCATTTTTTCAAAACTGATTTTTCTCAGTTTTGCAATCTGAGTGTTGCTCAGTTTTGCAAACCCGAGGTTCACTCGGTTTCCTCAATATTGAGAATGCCTAGTATTGCAAAAATGATTTTTACTCGGTTTTGAAAAACTAAGACTACTTAACTGAGTTATCTCAATTATACAAAAAGGAGTTTTGATGTAATTGACATATGTATATTATTTATGCTTAAGCACATATTGGAAAATGTTGTCCTTTCTGTTATAGCAAAAGGTTGAAAATGTATTTTGATTGTTACATCATAATTGCTAAGTTTTCGTAAAAATTCAAGTCTATATAAGTGGAGAACATGGTAAGCTGTTCGTTTATTATTTACTTAAAGAGAACAATGGTCCAAGCTTATTGTTTCCAAATAGTTTGTAACCTCGTTGAACAATAAGTAGACACCAGTATCAAGAAGCACCAGGCAATGAGTAGGTATAATTTTTCAACGATGTAATAGTTGGACAAAAGAAAAATTATGAGAAAATTACAGGTCACCATCTCTCACTGTCAATAAGGGTCCTACTAAGTTTATAGACAACGGTATTCTTTTGATCTCTATGCATTTTGCCTAATGGATGATTGAATTGTCTGTATAAAAGACTACGACCTCACTATGGATTACTACATGACCTTCACTTCTTATTGATCAGCGCAAAAATGTGGCTGCCCAATAGTTAAAACATTACTTAACCTAAGAAAATTAATTTCTACTGTCCAGATATATACACACATATATACATATACACACATATGTATATGGAAAATTGCTTAATTATTATGGAAGGTTGCTATGATTGTTTTTTATTATTATACCACTAAGTGAGCATGCCCTTTTTATTTGTTATTCTAATCTTTGATCACTAGCTAGTTGGCAATGTTATTCTTTTGCTAAACAAATGATGCCCAAAAAAGGTAGTAATTTATAATGATCACCGATTCATTATAGCTATTCTTGATAGTTAGTACGATAAATGGTCCAAAAGAGTGATTGAAATTGAACTGAATATTGTTTCATTTTAATTAAGGGTAAAAATAATTTGAAAAAGCATTGTAAACTACTTTTTTGTTTTGTGTTGATCAATTTGTACACTAAAGAAAGAATATCCACGAATAAAATAAAGTATGTCATAAATACTGTAACTGGGAGCATGAAAAAGATCATAGGAGTGAAGGTTACAGTGTCGCAAATCCTAGTTCATATGGCCAACTCTCTTTAGTCATTTTTTAAAGCATATAGAATCCATCAGTCAATATCAGTACAGGTTTCTTAGTTGATGTTGAGTGCAAACTTGTCTGCCAATCCACTCCGCAGAAAATGCAGTTGACGATGCTGGCAATTTTATAAGTTAACCAAAATTTTCATGTACTATATATATTTTGATCAAACATCAATGGAAAATGGTAAAATTTTCTCTTTGTTTTATGAGTTATTAATTGCTATTACTTATTTTAATAAAATTAAAATTTCACTTTGTTTTCAATGCTAAATATAAAAATGCTACTTATGTGATCAAAATTTAACATTATAATTAATTATTGTGATGAGTACAAAGATATAGGAATGCCTAAACTTGGATACAAAAGCCATCCCTCTGTAAATGTTTAACTAATATACATGAGACTCTAAATACAAATAAAAATTATTCAGTTTTCCTCTACTACAACATTTCAAATTTTGTTTTAACTGTAAACTGAGTTACAAAAAAACTAATTTTGCATTATTTAGCATGCTTACACTTATTTATATATTTTTTTTACAAATTTGTAGCTTGGAATATAATACAAAAATAATTTGATATAATTCCTAAAACCATTCAAAATTTGTTTTGTTTACATTAAATTCAATCTTGTATTATTTTCGACATTCATTTATAGCGTTTGTATTGGTACATTGATATTATTATTAAATTTTCAAAATATTCTTAAATATTTATTTAATTGTTAAGTAAATCAACCCAATTCATGTATCAAATTTAACGAAGAGGGAATTTTTTTCAGTGGAGCTCTTTACTATGCTTTTGAGTAGCGTTAGTTGGATGGTTCAACCTATAAACACTAGTTCAAGTAAAAGACTATTTGATGTTGATCACTATGAAGTTTTCTTGATGTATTTGTTTTAGATAAAGCCACCAAAAAATGCCGTAGGTCCACTGAACACTTTTCATCGCCAGCTGCAGGATCACCTAAAGCTTGCTATTACTAAGTTCTTTTGCCATCCAAAGCTTTTTATTATAACATGTAACGTTTTAACCGAATTCATACATTTTAAATCACTTTTAATAATGTCAATATAAGATGAAACAGCTTGAAATGGTTCGCTAATAGAAGTGGAGGATAATCGATAATAGATATGGAAAGTGAGATTATATATGTCATGGATTGTTTTTGAGTTGAATGGTTAGTTCTACAGGTCACTAATAAACTGACGAATCTATTTATCATGTGTGTTAATAATATGAACTGGTGCCTGTGTTAAACGCGTGTTCTCTTTTACTATTTTGTCACTAAAGCCCGGTGCTTTATATGTATTAAGAATATGTAGTTAAAGAGTATCAAGTAAATAATTATAATTTGTTTATAAATATACTCTAGGACAATTGGCGTAATAAGTAAAATAAACAAGGCATTTGGAAACCAGAAGATACTTTCCACTGTTCAAGCTCTTCTTTTAAATCAGGGACCACCTAGTACGTTTGATATTCCTTTGGTAGCTCTTATAGGCAATCTATTTCTATAGCTTCAGCACAAGCAGGATCAGTTGGTGGAAATTCACTGGAAACTGCTTGGAAAGTTGAAAGTCGTAAATCTATATAGACTAGGGCTCCACAAAGTAAGCATAGTAGAATATCATGGTAGACTCTCTTGGCAAGCAGATTCGTAAAAGAATAAAAATTAGGCTATCTAATCTACTGTCTAGACTGCAAAGTAAGTCTTAGGTGGTAGGAAGTGAGTTAGCATGACTTGCCAAACAATTGGTACAGAGTGCAGAAGAAACCAAAGCAATTGATTTGGAGCTTTTCTAAGAATTTGAAGACATGTTCCTTTAACATATTGCCACCGGTGAAGGTGGAGGATGGAAAGTCGTTGCAAGCTTTGAGGGAAATTTTTCGAACAGAATCAAACAGCTTCCACTAGACAGGCATTTTGATATTAACAATGTGAAAAGGATTGTTCTTGAAGCTGATGGTTACCGGCCATATTTAACATCTCCGGAGAAAGGTCTGAGATCTTTAATAAAAGGAGTGTTGGATCTTGCAAAAGAATCTTCACAACTTTTTGTGGATGAGGTACACCGTGTATTGATTGATGTAGTTACTACGGCTGCAAATGCTACACCTGGACTACAGAGATATCCGTCTTTCAAGCGTGATGTGGTTGCCATTGCATCTACTACATTGGAAGCTTTTGAAAATAAAGCTAAAAAGATGGTTATTGCTTTGGTTGATATGGAATGTGCTTGTGCTCCTCCCCAACATTTCATGTCTTGTTGAAAGGAGGACGGAAAGATAGAGGCGTGAAATATCTGAAGTTGGAACATAAAGTCCAAAGAAAAAAACTAAACATAAACAAGGATTGGAAAACAATGATTTAGAAACATCTGAAGTTGGAACAGAGATGAGAATTTCTTCTATTATAGAAAGCATTTTCCTATAAATAGTACTACAAACTTTACAATAGTTAAAAAAATAAAGAAAAATAGAAAAACAAAGAACTTTACATTATTTTGAAAAAAGATAACATGCTTTTAATTTTATTTTTAAATTATATAAATTTCTAAAAGGGTTGGATCCTATTATCCATTTCAATAAATACGTAACTATCTGTTTTTTTTTTAAAATTTGTTTTCGTTTAAATTTAGCAATGTTTTTGGAAATGTATCTGTAACAAATGAAATCTTTTACTCTTTACTTCTTATGTGTTTTTGTCTATTTAACAGTGTTAACGTTGAGTTTTCAAAAAGTAAAATATGTCGTTACACGGTTTTTAAAGGAAATGTGGACTACCACAGTGTTCTGGTGTCTGTGTGGATATATTTATCGTGTTTTCATAATTGGTACATTACATTTTTGCATTTATATTATGTCGATGCTTATTTAGAGTAGATTTGATATTCTGTTTTTTACAGGCGAGTCTTATGATATGAGAAGTATATGTTTCATTTCTAGAATTCATGTAGTGAATGGATATATTTTTCATGCATGGATAGATAGATAGATAGATAAGTAGTTTGAGTCATGGACATGGCATACATATCATAACTGCCTCAAAATGACTCATGTTAATACTAATGTTCACTGTACAGTTGGTGGAATTCCCTTATAGCTCACAATACTTGTTAAAGCCTACATTGCTTCAGATTTTGACTAATACAATCAAGTACTGTCAAGTTAAGCTTGTATGGATACTTTTTTCTAACATCTTCAGTCAAGCACTTGTACAGTTTTTGATTTCTTAATTTATAATCCGGTAACCTCTCTACACTACATCAGGTGTTCTTCATTAGATGCTGTTCTAAGATGTAAAGCAATTTAATTTTTTTTTCAGGAGTTACCTCTGTCCTTTTGGCCATCAATGAAAGACTAAAGCTGCTAAAAGGTCAATATAGTGATGAATGTGAAAGTGGATTTGAAGCTTTAGGTCAAATCGGAATGGGTATGTTAACAGACCTATAGAAATCAGTTTCCTCATCATTTTTTGTTTTATAAATTGTTTAAACATTCTGGTCCATTTCATAGTTTCGTTTATTGAACTGCTGTTATTAAAAAACGTTTCGATTTTTCTAACCTTCTTTATCCATTTAATATCATATTATCGTTTTTCAGTTGTAGTTAATTTACAAAATTGTTCGACCAAAGCTTTATTTTAGTTGAATCTTTCTTGGTGGTAGTCTTATTTATTTCTTGTTTGGAAAATAATATTGGTGTTCGTATTCTAGCCAGCAAAGGAGCAGTTTTTTTGCTTCAAAGTTCATCTCTCTTGTAAGATATATACTTGAATCTGCATTTGGTCGTCAAGGTAGTGGTGAAATACTAGTGAGTGCATAGCCAACTTTTTCTTAAACATATTTAGATATTTGAGTGTCAAGTTCGACAAACACACACACAGAGTGACTATCCATGTTCCTATGATGGCGATTTCTTGCAGTATTGCTTAATTTTTTTATTTTTATTTTTATCATGACTGCATGCGCTTATAAGCATCTGTATGTATAGAAATCATATGTCTTTGATAACCTAACTTTTTGTTCAGATTAACCATTGTGGATGCAGGTGCATATTATATGGTTATATAAAAAGGATTTGCAAAGATATATTTTAAAAAATGTTACTGAAGGGAAATTGATTCATTTTGTTCTTTTAAAAGACAAATGTATCCGTTATTAAACTTAGAATTCTCAATTTTATTGATGGCAAACAAGAAGGTTCAAAAGACTTCACCATGCAAAGTATTTCAATTTTTACATTAGACGTATTTGTTAGTGGTTTGTTGCTTGAGAAACACGCAAAATTATAGGATTACATAAATCTTGTACCTGATCTTACTGTGGATAGGGTATTGTCCACACTCATATTAGTTGAAGTTGATTAAACTAACGTGATTCTTTCAGACTGCTTTACATGCTCTGGGAGACATTTGTGATGCTAACCAACCCGAAGACAAAATCATGCTTTTCGACTCTACAGAGAAATGTCTGAGGCAATAATTTTATGCTGTGGCTGCAAATAGTTTAAATCTTACACCTTCTGTGAGTCCTTTACTCGTATGTATACGACTCAAAAGAAAATGTACATCACTGATGTTGATGACAAACATGATTCATTAGGTTTATTCTTTACCTCTTTCTACAATTTGTTGTTATGATTCATCATGTTTTATTTTTCAGTTCGTGTGTCAAAATTTGAAACATAAAAAGGCATCAATGTCAGTTTAATGATACCTTAAGAGGGTTAAGTTCGAGTTTGGCATATGGCATTTGCGACAGTGAGAGGAAGTGGGTGATTGGGTTTTGCTGTTTAAATCATATTTATAACTGAAAATGCAGTTTTTGTTCTTCTGCATTGTATAATGCCTAGTATTGTAGTGGCGTGACAATGGTTTGCATTGTGGTGGTTGTATATAGGGGATGGTTGTTGTGTGCAGGGCAGCAACAGTTTTATAGCGTTCTGGTGGTTGTTGATGTGGGTTGAAAGGAGGTGATGTGATGTAGTATTTGTATGCAATTGATTGGTGGTTTTGCTATGATGGGAGAGTGCCGCAGTGGTAAGTGGAGGTTACTATGGCAGTTTGTATGAAGTGATATATGGATGATGGAGTGTATTACGTTGCAAGAAAAGGTTCAGGCCTGGTTGAAGGTGATGGGGTGCAAGGGGGTGGCAGAGGGTAGAGGATGGTTCAAGTGTGGATATGGTGGATGTTAGCAATGCAGTGGTAGAATTATAGGCAATGTGGATGGATGAGTTATGGCATGAAGGTAGAGGGGATCCATAGTTTGTAGTAGAATCAGATGTTTGGATGGTTGTGCAGGGCCGTTTGAATGGTGGCTGTAGCGATATGAGCAGTCTGTTTGGATGGTGGCTGTAGAATGTGGTATGTAGGCTTGGTGAGTTGTTACAGAGGGGGAAATAGATGTTTGTACAGGGGAGAAGGATGTCTGTGGGAGGAAAGCAGCTGTTTGTGTATGTATGGAATGATGCAGAGATGTGGTAGTCGATTATAGGAGATGAATGCAAGAAGAAGGGTTGTTTATGGGATGTCGAAGGAGATGGAACGGTATATGATGATGATTGTATGAAGTATGGGTGGTAGTCTGAAGGGTAGGAGTGATAGGGTGAAACTGTTGTCAGAGGAGAAGTTTGGACAGAGTAAGGTGGATATATGTAGACAGAGTATATATGGACAGAGTGATGATGCTAGAGAGGAGATGCACAGAGTGATGATGTGAAACTGATGTACTGGCAGTCTATTTAGTTAAAATGATGTACTAACGGTCTTTATATTTTTTGTTATGAAAAATTATATAACTTGCGGATGATGTTTGGATTTGAAAAATAACTTATGTGCTTCGTTTTGACAGGTGCTGTATGATGATACCGGGGTTACTACAAGCTGGAAGGAAGGAAAAATTATTTTGCTGCATTCATTCTCTTTCAAATCGGTCATGCTTGGATTAAAGTATTTTGTATTGACGTTCATATATCTTTGTTTTTAGTATGTATCGTTTTGGTCAGCTACGGTTATATGCATTGTTTTTTTTAAGATCACAAATATTTGAAACTTTGTGTATGAAATATTATGGATATATATCTAAATATATATATTGTGGTTTTGGCTTATGTCTTCATTTGATTACGTACATCATTATGTGATAATTGTGTTTTTTGAAATTTTATAATATATTAGTAGAATTGTAAGCTTGGATGTACCTAGTAAAAAAACCGCAGGGATAAAAATTTATAGCGTTTTAACTATGCTATGGAAAGGTTGTTTTTTCCAGTTTTATATACTACAACATTATGATAGTGCTATAAACAATTTTCATAACAAAAAAACAACGCAATAAAAGACAGCAAACCGCTATAGAAAGTAGCTGTACTTATACATACAATGTACTATTGCAACAGATAACGCTGTAAAAAAATGTGTTCTATAGCGTCTATAGATGTTGTTGTATATTTCATATGTGTGCCAGCTTGTTTTTACATAGCAGTCATGAAAACGCTATAGTTTCACTTCATAGCAACTTTCCAAGGCTATTAAAAGTCATGTTTACAGCACTCATAAAACGCTATGAAATGTCCTTGTCCATAGCGTCTCTTACAGCATTTTGTATGTTGCTGTTATAGGTCATTAACCTATTACAATATGTTAATATACAGCATAAGAAAAAACGCTATAATAACTTCTAATAGCGTTTTTTAAACGCTATTAAAGGGTGTTTTTGTTGTAGTGCGAGCAGTTTCCAAGTGAATCTAGATGTCAAGACGAAGATAGAGTAGATCAAGAGCTTTGAGGCATGCTTGGAATGGCTAGGAGAAGTAACTCAGAAAGTTTGGAGAAAAAAGGGCAAAACAACATGGTTGGTATCAATCACAATTGTGGTCAGTACCTGGTACATTTACTAAGGGGGTTCACTTCTGGGCTTTGGAGGTTTGAGACTTAAAAAAATATTAAGGAGTTTATGTTACCATGACGAGCATTGTGCTCTTTATCCACCATAATTATGATCGATAACGATGTGATTTTTCTCTTTAGTTTAATGTGTTCCCCTCCCTATTTTTCGAAATTAGAAGTTTTCCCTATTCTTTCATGATTTGGTGACTATGGTGGATGATTCAACTGTAAATAGAAGGGCTAGAGCAACATAGAGGGGACTTTCATTCTTTGGCCCCCATGTTCTCCATCTCTTAGCCACTACCTAAACAATTGTCACTTAATGCTATCAAATCCAAGCATATTTTGTTGTCTAGATCTAAATAGTTGTAAAGCTCTTATACTTGTGATGAACCCAAATCTAAAAATATTAAAGTGGACATTGGCATGAATTTTTGTCAAACCACTATAAAAATCATGTGTTCTTTGCTATTTCTAGTTGATTTTGTTAGAATTATTCTCATTTTTTTTCAATTGGCATTTTGTACCACTTTTTGGTCCAACAATAACTAAAATTCCTTATGAGATAATAATAATTAAGACTAGTGATTTAATAGAAGGAGGAATGGATATAAGATGAAGAGTTATAGAATTAGTAAGAATAAGCTAAAATGAGATTTTAGCCTAAGCTCAAATTACTAATCCCCTAATCTCCATCTTCTCATTCATTCTCTTCCTCACACAAAAATAAACTAAAAGAAACATATAAGTCTGGCTAAATTTTTAAAAAGAATAAGAGGAATATCAAAATAAAGGAAGGAAGTTTTCATCGCTAAGAAGAAGGAAGGACTTTTAATCAAGTTTTACCAAACTTAGGTAGGCAACACTTTCCTTAAACCTTCCAAACCTGTTTGGATTAGGATTCTACGTATTTATGATGCTTAAAAGATAACGAACAAGTTTAAGAAGAACAAGAAAATATCTATTCATGTTTAGGAATTTAATGATAATGATTTTTGAGATGTTTAGGGTAAAATGAGAATAAATTTTCTCTAATTCACTTGGAATTTTTTATGATGTTTAGGATATTATTTTGAAGAAGTCTTTTAATTTCAAATTTTTTTGAAAATAATTCGATTTTAAGTGATTTTTCTAAGTTAGGAAATTGTTTAATTTTGGGTTTTAATTATTTAAAATATAAAAACAATTATTTTGGCCAGAAATTTTTTTAAGACGTAAAAGAAAAGTAATCAGATTTTTGTGAATTTTTGGTGATTTTTCCGATGCTTTTTTGAATTAATATAAATTATATAGCAAAGGGAAGAGTTAATTATGGATGAGTATTCAAGTAAATAATTAGTAAAGCAGTTAATAATTCCTGAAAGGAAAATTGTAAATATTAAGGTAAACTAATGGTTAATTGACATATAATGTGTTTTGGCATAAAATAATTACTTCTAATGGTAATAAGCGGATTTTAAGTTAATTACAAAATTTTCACTCAACATGCGATAGCTATAAAATGTTAATATGCAGTAGCTTAAAAAGATCAACCTGGGACAGAATCTAGTGTCAACATGCTATAGCTATAATTTACCAACACGCAATAGGATAAAAATTAGACATACGTTGGCTGTAAATGTTAACATATAACATCTTAAAAAGGTCAACATGCGAAAGCTTCAGGTATCAACGCATCTATAATTTATCGACATGTGACAGCTTAAAAATAAGAGATGTGAAGAACTAATGTGAAACAGCTATAATTGTCGGTATGTGATAGCTCTAAATAATATCATGTCGTAGCTTTTGATGTAACATCCCCTATTTTAAGGCTCGAAAATAGATATTAGCGATGATGTAGTCATCTTTAACATTATTTCACAATGACAAAATGAGATCTGTTATTATTTCATTAACATCGAGATCACGAGAATTTACAAATTTTCACAAAATAATTTCATTCATTAATTGCAAATTCATTAAAATTTCACCTCGTAACCCAACGATTACATCAAGACAAAATAAAATGATTATGTATATAATCCTAAAAGCGATACTTATACGATTATAATACCTATCATTATATACATACAACAACAATAAAAAGTAATCAAACTACTTTTTATTCACCAAAACCCGAATACCCTACACTAATCCTAAAAGTGATACTTATATCAAATTGGAATAGGCCAAAAGTCTGGAGTGAATAATATTAGTCCATCTCAAAAAAAAAAAAGGTACTCAGTGAGATCATGCAATGACTGGATCAGATTTTCCTTCACTTACCTGTCAAATAATATGTCATCCATAACATATCCTACATCCAAAAATGATTAGAACATAATCATAACATTAATAATATATCATGCATGTATGAGTTAAAATGATGTCCATCATTCTCATGGGTCAAAGGGTTTCATATTCCCATAATTACCCAATCCCATAAAATGGTCCATTCAATGACACAATTTTTCAAGGTCACTATGAACCTATATTTGTTTTCTCAGGCCAACTAAAAACCTACCAGGCTGACTCAGGCCAAGATATATCAAACGATCCAATGGTATTTTAGTCCATTTGGAAGATAATAGCAACGTTCTCCTAAGATCGATAAGAAAAAAGGTCAGTCTACTAAGAATGGTAGGAGAGAGTAATAACGGTTTCCTAAAAATGGTAGGTGAAAATAACAACAGTCTCCTAAGAATACTAGGAGAAAAACATAAGTGAACGAACTGCTATGAGTTCTTTTGAGTGCGTAACTCCACAATTTGTCCTTAATAGGCAAAGCCTTATGCATTGTAATTGCAAACGTGACCAACCGAGGGCTTAACAGGTCGTAGATAGGGTTCGGCCCTTCCCATTATCCACCTAAAATATGGTTTTAAAATATCATTTGTGTAACAACCTATCTTTTCAACCCTTAGAAATCGATACTAATACGTCCCCGATATTCACATGCCGAATCCAAGTGCTAGAAAGATAGATTGTTGGGGTGAAAGAAAAAAAAGAAAGAACAGAATCTCACATCGTGACGAGCTAAATATATAATATACATAAGATCTTTGCAAAAAGAAATCATCTTTATTATACAAACATAACACAAATCAGAGTAAACTACCATGTCATCAACCCCGGATTGTTATAACAAACCATCCTTACAATTTTAGATAAATATAGACAGAATAAAGAACAACAAAATAGCGGAAAAATATAAAATACATGAATACGTCTTGCAAAATCCCGCTAAATCTGGAAAATATGCTCGGGCTGAGTCGAGCATTATAGGAAAACAACACCCGTGCTAGTTTGGTAAAACCAGTGTGAGAAACGTAATCAAATGGATTCTTAATGTTTAATAAACTTTTCAAAATAAAGGTGACTCGTAAGTCCACGCTGCACATAAACACGGACGGGTTTTTATCTTACAATAACCAAAACATTTATCTCAAAAAATCCAATGATATATAATAATGTCTAAGGGTGAAAATAATAATAATTAAGTAACTGTGACGCTCATGAGTGTACAATACTAGGTATATAATCAAAAACAGATACGGCGCATTCGTTAATTATATAGGATTCCATTGAGGTGCTCTCGGTCTTTGAGAAATGGTCCTCCTGCACAAGGATCAAAGATATACTTTAGCAGCATACATCCCTTGTGATGTATCATAGGAAAAACAAAGCTGGTCTCACTAAGACTGAGTGCATCGCTCCATGCATGCATATCAACTATAAATAATGCCTTGGTGGAGCCGACTGTACCATATGGGTTTGCCAACCCTACTGACTATTCCTCATATCTCTGGTTTTAGTCATTACCGCCAGTGAGGCTACATCTAGTGTTCTAGCTAATGCACGACCATCAAAACAGATCATGGAATTCCATATGGATTCTAATACCCCAACAGATCTTGGAATCATACATGGATTCCCATATCTCAATAGATCATGGAATCACACATGGATCCCACACTCCAACGGGTCTCGAAACCATGATTATTTATTAAAATTTTAAATATTAAACCAAACCATGATTATTTATTAAAATTTTATTACCAAACCTTGATTATTTACTAAAATTTTATTATGCAATATAAATCTTTTCAGAATTCTTGAAGAATTTATAAAGGGAAACTTTGTTTACAATTATAATTTTCCCTCAAATTATATCATTTATTACATTTTGCAAACAAGCCTTTTTTGCACAAAACAACTAATATATCTTTGTGATCTTTTGGAAAAATCCATAAAATTCCCAAAAATCAATATTTCCCTTTTTAACAGACTATTAAAATTTTAGATCAAAATCATTATTCCTCATATTCTAAATAATTTCAAAATCAACCATTTTATTCCTTAAATTTTTTATAATAAATTCATAATAATTCCAAAAATTACGAAATTTTAATCCCATTTTCAAACTAATAATTCAAACATCTTATAAAAATTTAGAATAGTTGAAGATAAAAAAACTTAGCTTTTCACATTAAAACCCTTCAAGAAAATATCTCAAATTCCTAAATATCCTTAAACTCATATACATTCAATCCATAGGCATGATATTTAACAATAAAAAATATGGATTTACATTCTAATCCGAATCTAACACATCAACAAAATGAGACGGAAATATTATTCACCTTTTAATCTTGTTGAAATTTTCGAATTTCCTTTTGCTACTTTTCCTCTTAACTCTTCCTTCTTTTTAATTGATAATGGTGGCCGACCTTATTTTCTCATTTCATTTTTGAGAATGAAGTGAAAATGAATAAGGAAGTGGGAAGAATATACTATCTTCCTCTTCTACCCTACTATTCTTATGTTTATTAAATTTTATTGTTTTAAATCATTCTTTTTTTTATTAATTAAGGAAAACTCAACTTAATTAGTCAATTAATTAAGCAAATACCACATTTTCCACATCCTATTTAATTATCCCATAATTAAGTATTCAAATTATGTTCTATACAAAAATTAGTGGTGTTATTGTCACCCCCCTTAAAGAATTTCATCCTCGAAATTATGATAAGGTAAACAACAACAAGCACATCAATCATACAAACATGTGTCACAAGCATATCAATCATACAAACATGTTAGTCATAACTACTAGTCAAAAGTCTATGCAATGATATAGATCACACAATCAAAATAAATTAGGATAAGTCTCCCTAGTTCTAACATGAGTCTTCCAAGTATAGTCTATCTCATAGTTTCTCTACTAGACTTTTACCAACTTTACTGTCGTACTCCTTAACTCCTTCGTATCTCTATCAGCTATATGGATAGGTTGCCTAATGTTATTTGGAGATTTGACCAAGTTACTAGAAGTCGCTCGGCATTAGTGCATCGTTCGGCAACCAGCCTCGTTCGACATGAAGCCTCGGTCGGCATAGCAGAGTCGTTCGGCATGGACCTCGTTCGGCATTCCAGCCTCGCTCGGCATTCATGCCTCGTTCGGCATTCCAGCCTCCCTCGGCATTCATGCCTCGTTAGGCATTCCAGTCTCGACCGGAATCTCCCCTCGATCGGCACCGGATCTCATTCGGCCTACGCATTTCACTCAACATACTGCCTCGTTCGGTTTGAAGACAAGGCTCGGCATTTTCCATTCGGCATTTGTGGTTCGGCACACAGAAGTCACTCACTACGGGCCAAGGTATCTTGCTACTAGGCCCGCTAGGGAAGTCCAACCCAACTTCGTCTATAAATAGAAGGCTAGGGGCACAGTGAAAGGGGACTTTTTTCGAGAACACCGGGGAGACTGCCGCATTCAAGACTCATTCAAGGCTTATCTTTTTTACTTAGAAGTTGTATTCAAATAGTTGGTGTACGGATTGTATCTGTAACCAGTTGTTAAGTAAAGCAATAAAGATTAACCTCAAAGTGGACGTAGACAATTATGCCGAACCACTATAAATCTGGTGTTCTTATTTTCGGCATTTAATTTAGCGTACTGTTCTTTGTTTAACTTTAATTTCTTCATTAATCTCTCTACACAATCTCTCTACACAATCTCTCTTAAGGTTATTAGTGACCAATTATGGTGCTAACATTTCGGTGCTTTCACTGAGAATCGAATTCTCAGGCCGATAGGAACTACTTTGTAGCTACTGGATTGAAAAAATCCCCCGAAGGAGATCCGACCTACTCATAGGACGCCCATTGAATCTATTCAGAGTTCCGACCAACAACTCTACTATGGGAAGGCCCCGTACCCTGTTTAATGGCGAATTTTCTATCGAATTAGAAAACCGTCGAAAAATTTCAAATTAAAAATAACCGCAAGCGCACGGTGTACAAATGTAGAACGTGGCGAATATGGGTCGATCTATAGGGAATTGATGATTTTAAAAATCTATTCAATCAAATTAAACCAAGGTTGAAGAGAATGTTAAACTAGAAAATAAGCAAAACAAGCAAAAGAAAATTGATAAAAATATGAGTGTTAAGACAATTTAGAGGCAATTTTCACTCTCTAGATCACATAAATCAACAAAATGAAGTTATGATCTCTCTTTTCTTGTCATTAGTGAATTAGTTAATGTGCTTATCATAAGTATGGTATATTTGTGCTATTGATTAGCTCAATGTAAACCATCAAACTATAACACAACCACTAATACACTTTTAAATCTCATAAAATATGACAACAAAGTTGCAAATAAAATCTATTTTAAGCATGGCCTATTAACTATTAATTATAAATATAAGCCATCAAATTTTAATTTCAACAATCACTTCTTTGCCATAATCATATGTAAATGAAGAGGCAATTTGTGTTTTGTTTGTTTAAGTATAGCCTATTTGTTATGAAAAACATAGACTATCAAATTCAAAGCTAAACAACATCATTAAACCACTTCAATCATTCTCATTAAGCACAAAAAGAGAGCATAAACATCAAATTAAGTTGAAGCTACATAATTAGAGAGCTTCATTACCCCTAAATTGAAGGGGTTTAGCCTCTCATATTTGTTATCATATGAACAAATGTAGCTTGCAACATGAGAGAAAAAGAAAAAGAAAAAGAAAGCATGATAAAGAAAAACTATTCTACTTGCATGAAAAATAAATCTACACTACAACATGAAAATAAATAAGCATGAAAAGAAAAGGAACATGTATTGAAGTTGCAAAAAAAATTACATAAAAGAGAAATGACTAAGTAGCCATGACAAGAAAGAAGATAGCTTGGTTGTATTTTTGAGCCTAAACTAATAAGAAGAGAGACTAAGGAAGAGAGACTAACTAAGAGGAAGGTTACATGAAACATAAGGGGCTATTTATACATGCATGAAACCCTAATCCATAATTTGGGGAATGACTAAACTACCCTTGAGAAAGTATGGAGGCCAAGTAATCATTAGCTTCTACTAATCATTATTTAAGTATACATGAAGCCATTAATTCCATAAGCATGTGCATTAGCCTCTAATTTGTACATTAAGGTGGTGGGTAGGAGGGGTCCTCCATGATCTTCACTTTGAATTATTTCCATCTTCATTCCTTTATATTCTTTGTGCATGCATATTACTTCATGAAACCACTCTTATTTGAGACCAAATTCCTACAAAATTATATATAAATTTTCAATTAATTTTTCTCAAAGAAATATATGCACACAAATGACCGTTTTGCCCCTATATTAAGATGGATATGTGACAATTTGGAATTCATATGGATTTTGGTTAAAACAAGTTAAAATACCCAATATGATCATTTATTTAATTTAAAAAAGAATAAATATGGTGGTAAAAATATGCACATTTACGTGCACATCAAATACCCCCACAGTTATCTTTTTATTTGTCCTCGAATAAAGGGAAACTAAGATAAATCCGTTTTCGTAGGAAGCACGATTGCATTGAGCGTATGCAACAAGCCGATAAGCCTCTAGGTGTCCCAGTATGACGAGTGTTGTCTCGTGAGGGTTTTCAGCGGATACTACCCACAAAATCTAAATGCAGGATGAAAATATTTACAAAATTCAAGATTTATTTACAAAGAGATGAATGCAAGTTTTTGAAAAATATTTACAGATGAAGGATTTATTTTTAAACTGACACTAGTAAGTTAAATATAGTTTTTGGTCATTATCTTGAAATTTAAGTTATTTGCTGGTCAATATTTCCAATAAAAACGAAGTTATCATAACAAATAAACTATAGTTTAACTCGTTGTTTTGGTTAATAACACAGCGTAACTATGAAATGGATCCTTAGTTTATTATCAAAGTTTATCAAAGTGGTATTTTCATTTCTTTTCAATAACAAATCAAATCAAATAAGTAAAAATAGTGCTAGGATTTCAATTGCTTGCTCTCTCATTATTTGCAAGAAAAATTACACACCTAGCTCAGGTAAACTGAGGCCAGATATACCACTCATGCACTGCCTTTCGGGCTTATGTGAGGGGAGTACAGAGCATGGCGAGTACACACACTTTCGTGCATACACCTATCGACTGTAGGTGATTTTTATTAAGTCTGTTCTCTTTTTTTGCATGTGTTCC
This sequence comes from Allium cepa, assembly GCA_030765085.1. Classification (NCBI taxonomy): domain Eukaryota; kingdom Viridiplantae; phylum Streptophyta; class Magnoliopsida; order Asparagales; family Amaryllidaceae; genus Allium; species Allium cepa. The sequence continues at coordinate 542,893,938 of CM060940.1, read as the reverse complement.
ATACATGCATAACCATAAGGACTTTTAAATGAGTATGAAAGCACATAATCAAAGATTCCAAGTAATTCACCCATGCATAACCGTGAGGACTTTTAAATGAGAGTGAATACTTGGATGTTATTATTTTTTTATTTTTTTAAGAGGGAGAGAGAGTTTTGCAAAATCATCTTAGCACCATTTAACTTAGAAGACAAAAAAATGTTATATCCTTTACTTTAAATCGACCACTTTTTAAAACGAAGATTTTCAATTAGGATGTACTTCATAATTAACACGTATGAATCTTCCTATATACCAGTTAAACCATTATTATTTGTAATAAAACTTCATTTTTATTTTTGTTAAGACGAATAAATTTTCAAAAATTTCAATTTAGTAAACCAAAACCATATATTTATCCTATAGTGTTTCTTTAAAAATAAATGAAAAGAAAAATTGTTTTTAGGATTTTTTTTTTAGATTTTAAAAGAAAAAGGCAAAACTAAACCATGAAAAATAAAAAAAATGAAGATAAGTCTCCCCCCACACTTGACGTTGACTGTGTCCCCACAATCAACCCAAGTGGAAGGAGAAAAGTAAAAACAAAAACATGACCTTTATTTAAATGAAAATTAATGGTATTTACACGAGATCAGAAAGTATATCGTCAAAAAGTAAATGAAACGGTCTTCCAAAGACCGATTCATTTATCTCGTCAATATGCGAGACACAGCTTAAGCTCGAAACACCAAACCATAGAAGATTTCAAAGTTGAACGTTGATTTGGAAAAACGAATGTCGTTCTATTAAAAATCGTACGAGTTGTTTTATTGTCAATGATTTTTAGGGTTGATAAAATAATTGGTTGAAATTCTAGTTTATTTTCACCAATTTGAAATTCAAGCTTATCATTGAAAATATTTCAGAGTTATTGATTTCAAAATCAAAATGGTGATTTTCATCTTCCCCGTCGGAATTTAACAACTCATCATCCAAAAGTCCAAAAAATTCATGTTCATTAAATTCGTATTCCTTTATTGGATTATCAACAACTTTATTACATGTCTCAAGTTCAAAATTCAAAGTTGTTGTGTTCAAATTTTCGAAATCGAGAAAAGGAAGATCGAATTTAAATTTGGTTCCACACCCTTAAAAGAATTGAAATCCAACTCAATTACCGTGTTTTCAACAACTTCATTAAGATCATTATTTTCAGTTTCAAAAGTCGTTATTTGAAAATCGTCAATTGTAGTAAAAGATGGATTATCACTTGACTCGTCACACGTTGAAATTTGATTTTGTTTTTCATGTTGTTTCATATATGTTTCAAACAACAAATCCGTGTGATCATCGTAAATTTCATTCATTTGCTCAACAAAGTCAAATTTGTAATTATTAACTTGAAAATTTTCGATTAGGACTTGTTGAGAACAAGAATTGTCAATTTCGATAAACGGTAGATTATTATTTGATTCTTTGCAAGTTGAGATTTGATTATGGTTTTCACGAATTTTTTCATATTTTTTAAGTAATAAATCCCCGTTATCTTTTTCCATTTGGTCAACAAAATCAAATTCATAATTATCAATTTGAAAACTTTCATTTTGAATTTGTTAATAACCAAGGTTTTCAATCGTATCATTATTGAAACTATTCCCATTGCCAAAATTATTTGAAAATTGGATCACATTTTCGTTTTGATTTTGAAATTTATTTTGGAGTTCAAAATTGAATTGGCATGGGTAATACTCGAAATCGTTTAAATTTTGAAGTGAATTCAAATTTTGATTATTTTGAAAACTTTGATTCGAGTTATAGCACAAATATGAATTGCACAACTCGTTTATCTCTTGATTTTGTTGCGTAGAGAGTTCAAGCAACGACGAAATGCTATTTTCAAGAGTTGAGGGTTGAACATTATTTTGGAAGTCTTGTGGTTCAAAATTCGAATTGTCTAAACAAAAGTTTTTGTTAAAATATCCGTACGAATTTGATGTGAACTCATATGGATTATACTGATTTTCACAACTAAATTCAAGTAAGTAAGAAAAAGGAAACTCGGACATTTTCAAGAATTTTTTTATTTTTGGTTTTTTTATAAAGAAAAATATTTACAAGTAGAATTTTTTTTCAAAGTGGTAAATTGATTTTTGTTTTGTTTTTGGATTTCAAATTTTTTTTTGAAAAGATTTTTTTGGATTTTTGATTTTAATTTTTTTTTTGATTTTTGGAATTTTGATTTGAAAATTTTCAAAGGAAAAGGAAAAAACCAAGTTAAGAAATATTTACAACTATTTTAGTTTTGGATTTTGAATTTTTTTTGTTTTTTTAAATATACATGAACTAATGTAACTAAATGAATGCACGGGTTAATTACAAATGATTTATCCTAAGTTAACCCAAAATTGTATAATCACAAATTGTCTTAGATAAACAAGATAGTTCTCAGCCAGGTAACAGACAGGATTTAGCGGTGCACCACGAATCACCGTAGCAATGCAGCCGAAGGTTTAAGTACCTTCAGAGGAACAACCACTATAATATTTACGAATCACCGTAATATTTACAAATGGTTATTACTCTACCGTAGCCTAGACACCAAGAAATTAAATTGTTCAAAGAAGACAAATTGTCAATATACAATTAAGTGTTGATGATGTCTAATTGTTATTACTAAACAAAATTTTAGAATGAAATGCAAAGTATAAATTAAACGTGTGTTAACAATGCAACTACAAATGATTTTTTTTTTTTGAATTTTTTTATAATAAAATTCAAATGCAAGTAACCAACAATGCAATTCAAATAAAAGTAGAGATGAGGTTAAAAGCAGCAAATTTTCTTACATAAGCAAGCTAGCAATTTATTTTTGGAAAGTGGAGCGGCAGTTTTCAGTAAGCTATTCTTCCATTATTTTCTGCTTTGGCAACCTAAGAATTAAAAACAAGATATATAAAATTGTTTTTTTTATTATTATTATTAGTTGTTTTTTTCTTTTGTAAAGGAAAAGTTTTGGAAAGAAAACTACTCTAAATAAATTTATATTTTTTTTAAAGGAAACAAAATTTAAAAGTGAAGTTTTACTTAAAAAAAAATTGAAACTAAAAGAAATCAAAAGCAAAACAAACTAAACTAAAAACGATTGAATTTTTTTATTTTAATGTATAAGGGTGGAACTTATAACAATTTAAACAACACTAAAACAAAACCCTTTTTTTCTTTTCCTTTTTTGTTCTTTTTTTTTTGTTTTTTTTTTTGCAAAGAAAAATCCAAAATCAATCACTTCGCATAACAACACAACCCATAACACAAATCAACCCAAACATAACTCAACCAAAAACAACACAGCCCGACCCTCTTAAATTAAAAGAACTCAATCAATCCGCGAATTCCAATCTCTTCAAATTTCAATACCGATGCCAATAAAAAAATTAACGGTTCATTCAAAATTCCAATTTCTGATAATCGAGCATTCAAGTTGGGTGCAATTTTATAGGTGATGCGATTTGAGGGGGGCTTGTTGAGTTATTTGATGGGATTGCAGTTCGATGGAGTGGAGGGTGAAAGTTTGAAGGCTGCTCGATTAGGATGATTGAGGCGAAGTTAGTCGAGGAGTAGTAATTTGGTGAGAGAAGTGGTGGGTAGCAATTGGAGTTTCAGTTCAAGCGATTTGGGGTTGGTATGGCAGAGGATGTTGGAGTATGGCAGTTCTATGGTCAGTGTTGATATGAAGTTGCTGTCAATTGAAGTTAGATGGTCGGGGGTTTGGCAAATTGGGAATTGGTGAAGCGGTTTCAGGTGAGAGTCGCGATGAGGTTCAAAGGTTGTTCGGGGTGTTCGAATTGAGATTCTTGTGGTGGTATCAGGAGTAGATGATCTATGCCGTGAGTTGTAGGAGAAAGGGGCAGCGTTGCAATGTAGTGGCACAGAGCAATATAATTTAGGTAATATGTAGGCAGTAGCTTTTTTTTGTTGATGGTTGCTTGAACCGGCCATTGATAGGGCAGTGAGTGGTTGGTGGAGGAGTTTCTGCTGTGTTGCTGACAGTGAGGTGAAGGCGTTTGTTAGAAGTAGTTTGTTGGTAGCATGAGTTTGAGGCAGGGGAGAAAAGCTAGTATAACTGACAAAGGGTAGGGAGTGAAATAGTGAGGCTGTGGATGTTGAAGTATGATGTTATTGGCAGGTGGAAATGAACTGTTTGCAGAGATTTGGATATGGCCAGTGCACAGTGAAGTGCTGTTTGTAGCAACCGGTGATTGGAAGGAGTTATGGTGATAGTGTAATGACTGTCAGAAGTTTGACTGAAGACAGGGCAGAGTTGAAGTTTGTGGTAGATTTGATGATGATGTATGTTGAAGGGGATGTTGTGATGAAGTTATGTATGTACAGTCAATGGAGGTGGTCAGTGAAGTTTTGGTGGATGAATTTTGTAGAGGGGTGGTATGTTGGAAGTTAAAGTGGAGTGGTTAAGATGTTGGTGAAGGAAATGACAAGGTAGTGGTTGCTGGTGGTTTCAGAGCACAGTGAAGGTAGAAACAGTTTTCAAGATCGACAATGTAAACAGAGAGGGGCAGCAAAGTTAATATGCACAGTTTAGGCAGAGAAAAAAAATGTGAGTTTGTACAGACTGAAATTTGAAAATGAAAATAAAATCCTTTTGTTTTGAAATTGTGATGTGTCTCTTTTTTTTTCTTTTTTTATATAGAAATATGCAAATGAAAATGGAAAAACAAACAAGAAAACAACACACAAAAGCAAAATGCAATCAAAAAGCACTCAAATAAATTTTTTAAATGCAAACACACAAAAAAAAAACACACAAAAATCAAGCAAAAATAATTCGAAGAATGGAAAATCAAAATCAAAATAGTTCCCCGGCAACGGCGCCAAAAACTTGTTTAATGGCGGATTTTCAATCGAATTAGAAAGCCATCGAAAAATTTCAAATTAAAAATAACCGCAAGCGCACGGTGTACGAATGTAGCACGTGGCGAATACGGGTCGATCCGTAGGGAATTGATGATTTTAAAAATCTATTCAATCAAATTAAACCAAGGTTGAAGAGAATGTTAAACTAGAGAAGAAGAAAAACAAGCAAACGAAAATTGATAAAATATGAGTGTTAAGACAATTTAGAGGCAATTTCCACTCTCTAGATCACATAAATCAACAAAATGAAGTTATGATCTCTCTTTTCTTGTCATTAGTGAATTAGTTGATGTGCTTATTATAAGTATGGTATATTTGTGTTATTAATTAGCTCAATATAAACCATCAAACTATAACACAACCATTAATACACTTTTAAATCTCAGAAAATATGACAACAAAGTTGCAAATGAAATCTATTTTATGCATGGCATATTAACTATTAATTTGAAATATAAGCCATCAAATTTTAATTTCAACAATCACTTCTTTGCCATAATCATACGTAAATGAAGAGGCAATTTTTGTTTTGTTTGTTTAAGCATAGCCTATTTGTTATGAACAACATAGACTATCAAATTCAAAGCTAAACAACATCATTAAACCACTTCAATCATTCTAATTAAGCATAAAAAAGAGCATAAACATCAAATTAAGTTGAAGCTACATGATTAGAGAGCTTCATTACCCCTAAATCGAAGGGGTTTAGCCTCTCATATTTGTTATCATATGAACAAATGTAGCTTGCAACATGAGAGAAAAAGAAAAAGAAAAAGAAAAAGAAAGCAAGATAAAGAAAAACTATTCTACTTGCATGAAAAATAAATCTACACTACAGCATGAAAATAAATAAGCATGAAAAGAAAACGAACATGTACTGAAGTTGCATAAAAAAAATTACATAAAAGAGAAATGGCTAAGTAGCCATGAAAAGAAAGAAGAGAGCTTGGTTTTATTTTTGAGCCTAAATTAATGAGAAGAGAGACTAAGGAAGAGAGACTAATTAAGAGGAAGGTTACATGAAACATAAGGGGTTATTTATACATGCATGAAACCCTAATCCACAATTTGGGGAATGACCAAACTACCCTTGAGAAAGTGTGGAGGCCAAGTAATCATTAGCTTCTACTAATCATTATTTAAGTATACATGAAGCCATTAATTCCATACGCATGTGCTTAGCCTCTAATTTGTACATTAAGGTGGTGGGTAGGTAAGGTCCTCCATGATCTTCACTTTGAATTATTTCCATCTTCATTCCTTTATATTCTTTGTGCATGCATAGTTCTTCATGAAACCACTCCTATGTGAGACCAAATTCCTAAAAATATATATATTTTTTCAATTAATTTTTCTCAAAGAAATATATGCACACAAATGACCGTTTTGCCCCTATATGAAGATGAATATGTGACAATTTAGAATTCATATGGATTTTGGTTAAAACAAGTTAAAATACCCAATATGATCATTTATTTAATTTTAAAAAGAATAAATATGGTGGTAAAAATATGCACATTTACGTGCACATCATACCCGATCAGCTTCTCACAATGCGGACGTCCACGAGACTACTAGCGTGCAACAAGTTGGACCTAGCAATCAACAAGCAAATTTAGGTGCAGGGACTACCGTCCAAACTCAAACGGAAGTCGTCACCAGAACGGAGTTTAATGACTTGATGAGGGAACTCAGGGAAAGTAGAAGGCAACTTGCTGAGCAGATTCAGACCAGTGCTAATCTCATGACTCAGCTGACTCAGCAGCAGTATTAGAATGATGGAGGTAGCCCTACTCCTTATTCTTCGTCAGATAGCTCGACCTCAACCGATGAACCTCCTAGGCGTAGACGTCGTAAGACTGAAGCTGCGCAAGCAGGTGCTACTGATCGATCAACCAGGGATCAAGCACGTGAAGAGACCGGATGCCCGGCTCACCAAGATCCTAATAAAGCTGGCCTTCAGGATGCACGTTTGGCCGATCGCCAGCAGAGGGGGCATCAACCTGAGCGGCCCCGTGGAATGGAGTCTAACCTCCCATCTTCCATACCTACCCCAGACTTATCAACAATGGTTAGACAGTTGATGAGAGAGAACTAAGATTTGAAAAATGAATATTGGGGAGTTTCCAGGAGTCATACTCACTTCCAAGATACTATCCTGCATGTCGAGTACCCCAGGAAGTTTAGTATGCCAACTGTGCTGGCCTACGAAGGGAAGACTGACCCCTGGAAGCACGTAATGAGGTATGAATGGATGATGGATTCTGCCAGAGCGAATGATGCGACCAAGTGTAGGTGCTTTCCAATCACTTTATCAGAAATCGCCACTATGTGGTTTACTCGACTTCCCCCACGATCTATATACAGCTTTGACGAGTTGGCAATGAAATTTGTAGAACAATTCAGGATACATGCTACTCGTCCAAAGGATGTGATGTCCTTATCAAGCGTAATCCAAGCTCCGGGAGAGTCATTGAAAGCGTACTTACAGAGATTCCACGTTGCTGATACCGAAGTTAGTAACCCTAACGACCATGCAATTTTGACGGCGGTAATGCGAGGTGTAGATCCAGACTCGGAGTTTGGAGATTGGTTGGCGGGAAAGCCCCCAACTACGTTGGAGCGATTCTATTCGAAAGCTCATCAATTCATAAGAAGGGAGGAAGCTCAATGGACAAGGCGAGATAAGGCACCAGGGCCTGTTCAGGAGACTGTGAAAAGTAATGTCGTCGTGAAGCAATCCAGCGACAACTCAGGAAAAGTTCAAGTCAACGTCCAGAACAAGCCTGGGCAATCTAACGGATCTGGAGGTGAAAATCCGAGAAATAAAAGAGAAGCGGGGAAATGGAAGCCGAGGATTCCAACTTACAATGAATACACCCCCTGAATACGTCTCTTGAAAACATTTATCTATCGACCTGTAACACCTTTCAATACAGAAAGCCACGCCCAAAGGTGTCCACAGAGGAACAGAAGCGGACGGGGAAGCACTGTCGCTTCCATGAGACTCACGAGCACAATATTGAGAAGTGCAGACACCTCCATGACGCCATAGAAAAGTTGATCAGGCAGAAAAAGCTGCATAAATTTGTTAAGAACCCACAAGAGGGCAGGCAAGGAACGTCAAACCCCAGACGCGGGCAGGGTCCACGCCAACCAGAGGAACCTGCCCGAAACGTAGGTAGATTGATCATAAACACTATAGTCGCAGGACCTCACCCTGCAGACAAGAATTGACAAGAGATGGAACGATATACTACCTCCTGGAGGCATGCGGATTATAAATGTTGCTCGAATGTGGAAGATGGAACCCCTGCAAAACAACAACAGATGATGACAGATGATATAGTGTTTAGGAGTCGAGATGCAGACAAGGTGGAGGCTCCTACCATCGACCCGATGGTCATATCTGCGACGATCGGGCCAGCTTACGTCAAAAGGACTTTAATTTATTGTGGAAGCTCTGTCAATATCATCTTCAAGAAGGCTTATGACCAAATGAAGATGGAGACAAAAGATTTAAAGCTATCTAAAGCCCGTATCCACGGCTTTAATGGTGCAGCGACAGACGCGATGGGGTATGTCGAGTTACCAACTAAACTGGGAGAAGGTGAGCGTAGGAGAGTGAGAATTCTACCGTTCATAGTGTTGGATGTTGACTCTCCATATAATGTATTTCTGGGTCGTCCGGCCCTGGCAGAGTTTAGGGCAGCTTTGGCCCCATGGTGTTTGACATTAAAATTTCCGACAGACAAAGGAGTCGGCGTAGTGCATGGCGATCAGGCGACCAGTCGCGCATGTTATGTGGCAGAGCTGAGAGAGGCTCAACGGAGAGAGAAAGGGAAGGTTGTGGACAATTCCGTCCGCATCCAAAATGCTAACAATTGATAAATAGCGCCCGAGCCCTGGCTCGGGCGACATTCTCGGATCTATAGAGACATAGATCCGAGGGATGAAGATGGGGGACCCAGGGAAGCGAATGCAGTATCGACTGAGCTGACGATTGACATTCCAATCAGCCGGAATGACCCGTCATGAGTTCTTAAGATTGGATCGCAACTCGACCCGCCAATGGCCGAGGATCTTACTGATTTCCTCCAAGCGAACATGGACGTTTTCGCTTGGACACATTCTGATATGTGCGGGATTTATCCCGCTATTGTGACTCATATGTTGAACATTGACCCGAAGTACGTCCCAATGAAACAGAAACGGAGAGGCATGGACCGGGAGAGGTCCGCCGCTCTAAGAGAGGAGGTGGACAAACTCAAAGCCAATGGGTTCGTCCGCGACGCCCTCTACCCTGAATGGGTATCTAACCCTGTGCTAGTATGGAAAGCAAATGGGAAGTGGAGAACTTGCGTTGATTATTCTGATTTATACAAAGCATGCCCGAAGGATAGTTTCCCATTACCTAGAATCGACCAGCTGGTCGATTCAACGACCGGACATGAGCTACTGTCATTTATGGATGCGTACTCGGGATGCAATCAAATATCGATGCACATTCCAGATCAAGAACACACCAGTTTTGTCATAGACGTTGGGTTATATTGCTATGTCCTTCGGATTGAAAAATGCTGGAGCAACTTATCAGCGTTTGGTGAACCAAATGTTTAAAGATTAGATTGGTAGAACGATGGAAGTATATGTAGACGACATGCTCGTGAAGTCACGACGGTCAAACGACCACATTCGAGACTTAGCAGAGATGTTTGATATACTCAGGCATCATGGGATGAAAATCAACCCTTTGAAGTGTTTTTTTGGCGTTGCGTCAGGGAAGTTCTTGGGTTTCATTGTGAATGCACGAGGAATTGAAGCTAACCTGGAGAAGATTCAGGCTATTCGGGACATACAAGTGCCCAGAACTGTAAGGCAAGTACAAAGCTTGAAAGGAAAGGTGGCCGCGCTGAATCGATTCATATCCAGAGCTACGGATAAATGCATTCCTTTCTTCAATGTGATAAAGAAAGGAAAGAGAAATTTCGAGTGGACATCCGACTGCGAGGAAGCATTCCGAGCTCTTGTTAGACATCTAGAAAGTCCCCCAGTGCTATCAAAACCAATTAACCATGAAATGTTGTATGTATACTTGGCTGTATCCCAACATGCTATCAGTACAGCTTTGGTTCGCGAGGAGGACCGAGTTCAAAAGCCAGTATATTAGGTCAGTAAACGTTTGACGGGGGCAGAAAGAAATTATCCCAAGATTGATAAACTTTCTTACTGCTTGGTGATTGCATCACGCAAGCTTCATCCATACTTCCAGGCACACTTAATCAATGTTTACACTGATCAACCCTTGCGACAAGTACTCCAACGACCGAAAACTTTAGAAAGGATGTTAAAATGGAATATCAAGTTGAGTCAGTTCGATATTACCTACCTGCTACGAAGGTCCATACAGGGGGAAGCGCCAGCAGATTTCATTGCTAACTTCACCATATCAGACGAATCAAACGGCCACAATGTCGTACCTCCCGTTCGTTGGAAGATGTACACCGACGGGGCATCTAACGACCGTTGTTCGAGGGCTGGCATAGTTCTTGTGACTCCTAAAAACAAATCAGTTTCCTACGCTTTGAAGCTCGAATTCACAGCAACAAATAACGAAGCCGAGTATGAAGCATTGATTGCTGGCTTGAGACTTATCGGAGAATTGGGGGTAAGATCGGTTGAAATCTTTTGTGACTCATAACTGGTGGGGTACCAAGTCCAAGGGGACTATCAAGTAAAAGGGCAGAGACTAACCCTATACCTGGCACGGGTTCAAGAGCTGCTAGCGAATCTAGAGTATTATGATATTTCATATGTCCCGCGTGAGCAAAATAGTGCAGCTAATTTATTGGCAAAATTTGCAAGCACTAGCGATGCGCAGCAAATTGGATTTTTTCCCGTTGAAACCTTACATGCTCCGAGCATAAATATGTTGGAGGCAGATTTCATGTTAGAAAAGAAATCAAGAAGGAATCATGGATGACCCCATTCAAGCATTACTTGTTACACAGGGTTGTACCCGAAAGAAAGAGCGAAAGACGACAAGTCATTCGCAAGGCTTCGCGATATGTAATGCAAGACGGGGCAATGTATCGGAGGGGATTCTCGACCCCCTTACTTCAGTTCGTAGCCCATGATGAGATAAAACGAGTCCTGAAGGAAGTCTATGAAGGGGAGTGTGGTGACCATACTGGGGGGCAGACGTTAGCGAAGAAATCCTCCGCTATGGATACTATTGGCCGACTGTAAATCGGGATGTCGCAGACTATGTGAGAAGATGTGACAAATGTCAAAAATATGCAAAAATCCTAAGAGCTCCGCCAACGGAACTCACATAAATGGTTAGTCCCTGGCTGTTTGCAATGTGGGGGATCGACATGGTCGGTTCCTTACCCATATCCAAAGGTGGTGCGAAGTACGCGATAGTTCCGGTTGATTACTTTACCAAGTGGGCAGAAGCAGAGCCTTTGGCCACTATCACCACCAAAAAGGTCATTAATTTTGTTGTACGAAATATTATATGCCGTTTTGGCCTTTCACAAAACATCATTACAGACAACTGAACTCAATTCGAAAGTAAAGAGTTCAAAGAATTTTGCCAAAAATACGGTATTGAGAAAAAGTTTGCAGCGGTTTCTCATCCGAAAGCCAATGGGCAAGTGGTGGCCATAAACAAAATAATCAAATCCATATTGAAAGAGCGTTTGAAAAAAGCTAGAGGCAAGTGGGTGGATGAGCTTCCAACAGCGCTTTGGGCTTATAGAATCACCCACAAGTCCGCGACTGGCCACACTCCATTCGCATTAGCATATGGCATGGAAGTCGTTATACCCATAGAACTTGAAGTTCCAGCACATCGAGTAACTCATTATGACTCTGAGTCGAATCAGGAACTTATGCTGGAATCAGTGGGCTTCATTGACAAAAAGCGTGAAGAAGCTAATTTAAGAGCGGCCGCATATAGACACCAAGTTGCTCAATATTATAATGGAAAAGTATGACCAAGAATCTTTAGTGTGGGTGCCCTCGTTTTGAAACGAGTTTTCCCAGTTCCACCACATATGAGGCCCGCATGGGAAGATCCATACATCATTGAATGAAATCTAGGAAAAGGAACGTTGAAGCTAGCGACCGTTGATGGTGCGTAACTCCCCCGAGCCTGGAATAGTGAGCATTTGCGGCATTATTATACTTAGTTCATTTCTTTCATATTTTAGTTGCAATTATTTCCAGCATGTTTTTATTCCTAGTTTACGGCATGTAATAAGGCAATTTAGTTTGTTTGCATTAATAAAGGCTTGAAGCCATTTTTTCCATGGACTGTCGATGTTTCTGTGTATGATAACTCTGTGATAAACAACTAAGAGGTACATTATTTTGTCTGACGTAAGAACTCACACGAGCATGAGCACTAAAAATCTCCAAGTCCCTTGAGTGCGGACTGGAGTACTCTGAGTCCCTTGAGTGCGGACCAGAATATAAACGGCTTAAAATCTCTAAGTCCCCTGAGTGCGGACTGGAGTACTCTGAGTCCCCTGAGTGTGGACCAGAGTATAAATGACTAAAAATCTCCAAGTCTCCTGAGTGCGGACTGGAGTACTCTGAGTCCCCTGAGTGCGGACTAGAGTATAAATGACTAAAAATCTCCATGTCCCCTGAGTGCGGACTGGAGTACTCTGAGTCCCCTGAGTACGGACCGGAGTATAAACGACTAAAAATCAGTCCCCTAAGTGCGGTATGGAGTACTCCGAGTCCTCTGAGTGCGGACTAGAGTATAAATGACTAAAAATCTCCAAGTCCCCTGAGTACGGACTGGAGTACCGTGAGTCCCCCGAATGCGGACCAGAGTATAAACAACTAAAAATCTCCAAGTCCCCTGAGAGCGGACTGGAGTACTCTGAGTCCCCTGAGTGCAGACCATAGTATAAACGGCTTAAAAATCTCTAAGTCCCTGGAGTGCGGACTGGATTCCCCTGAATCCCTGGAGTACGGATTGGAGTATAAATGGTTTGAATTCTTTATGTCCCCGGAGTATGGACTGGAACACGAATGACTTGAAGAAGTCCCGGGCGTACGGACTAAAAAATATTCTAAGTGTTTGAAGCATGGAATACAGGATGAACAACTCCAAAGAATTTTAGAGTTATATGAAGATTAATTGAAAAGTTCATGTAACTCACAATAGCTTGGGTTTCGGCCACAATCACACAGAATGTTGAATAATAAAAGTCTTTCGAAAGACAAAAGAACTAAGCTTTATAACTTTCTACTACAACTCCTCCGAAATTCGGAGTCAAAAGTCTATTTACATGGCCTATGAAAATAAATAAAAATAATTACATAATCTAAACTAACTCTCGTTAAACGAGAGTAACGATTACTTCTTAGACTTCTTCGACATCTTCCCAGACGACTCCTCTCCCGTGCCTTTTCCCTTAGTAATTTTTTTTGACAGGGAGGTAACAACTGAAGAAGCATGGGGAACTTCCACTGGCGTGGACCCGCCAGGGAGGATGACCTTCAATGGCTTATTCAGAGGATCGTCCAGGTCCACAACTTGAGGCTCAACTTTGATTTCGACCGTCTTTTTCTTCTCCTTCTCAAGTTGCTCCTTCATGATCAGTTTAGATGTATGTTCAGAGGTGCCTGTAATCTCGATTTCATAACTCCCATTGATGGGAGAGGAAGTCTCAGACTTATCCTCATCAAGTGCTCCAATCACCTGAGCATTTGGACCGGGAACCTCCCCTGCGTGAGTAGCCTCACTTATTTTTTCCTTCACCTCCTTGGCGACGTTGCTCCTCAGAGTGGGCTCAGGATCGGAACGGCCTGCGCAAAATCATGAAAAACAAACATTAAAATACAATAGCCTCTCGTGGAAAACGACGAATTTTGGAATTTTAAAGTGAAGGGTTATCTACCAGGTTTTGGCTGGCTCTCAGCCGTCAGAGGGGTCTCACCCTCTGGAATGGGAGACAGAATGTGAACGCCGAGGCCAGGGTCCTCCGGGTCATAACCGATATGCTGCTCAAATGGCTCAATATCGGCCGATCGGCCGATTGAGTAAGAGCATGAGCTAGAGACTCGATCCCGGACGGACTAGAAATAACATCTTTCCCTTTCGATGAGGGGGAGCCTTTGCAGTAAAGAGCCTTCGCCTTTGCCGCAGACAGGTCTGAAGGCTCGTTCCCCTTAAGAAATTCTTAAAGCATCTTCATCGACCTCCTCGGTGCCAAGTTCGACCTTCCTGATTTTTATTAAAGTCTCCTGCACCTAAGCTAGGGATTTGAGGTAGCCCTCACCCAGAAAAGTTAAGTCTCGATGCATGAGGACGCGGGCGTTGAATTCTGCAATCAATGGGTCGAACATGCATTTGACCTCCTCCCTACCAGCCTCTTTAGCCGCTTCCAGGCGAGAGTCATTCTCCGCAGATGTTATCTACTTGCCCTCTTTACGGGCTTCATCATTTAGCATCCCAACTTTAGAAAGTTCATCATCAAGCTTCGCCTTCAGAAGTCATGTAGAAACGGTCTCATCGCAATATCGTTGCGACTCTTCTAGGGCAGCAGTCTTCTCTTCTCTTTCTTTACGTATTTGCTCCTCCAGTTCTTTAACTCAAAGGGCAATTGCATCCCTTTCTTTCTGCACCGAGTCCTTCTCCAAAGCTAGGGCCCCACAGCGTTGGACCGCCTCATCGATTTTTTATGTATGAGTTGACTCCAAACGAGTGACAGCCTTGACAGTATCTTTAGCGCTTTGCTTGGCGGCTTCAAGCTAAGACTTATAAGAAGCAAGCTCTTCGTCCTTAGCTTTAATAATATCTGTATCATGGATAGGCTCAAGCTTCAGGCGATCGATCTCATGCTGGTGCTCTATGCAAACTTCTAAAACTTTTTCGGCTAAGTGCACGAATGCATCGTACTGAACATAGACACTGTTAGTGCAAACAATAGCACTTTGCTTGACATGCCCTAGAATCTGGTGAATCGCCAGATGGAATTTTAAGCCGTCAAAGCATATCTTTGGAAACGTGGCTTTAAACTTAGCAAATTGCTCAGCGACCGATGGATCAGATACGGGAGCAAGGGGAGTCTGCTTGGGGATCGCAGGCGTTCTGTGGGGATCTCGAGATTGCCTGGTACTTGATGAACCGGAGTGTTGGTCCCAATGATCCTCAGGCTGAGACCCCTTATGTGAAGTTTTCTCTTTGCTATGCTCCGGTTGAGAAGGAGGATCACGAGGGTAGGAGGACTGACCATAAGATTTTCTCCGATAGGACGATTCTCGGTGGTGGTAGTCTCAATCACCGGAGTCGTCTCTATCTCGACGCTTGCCGGAACTCGAATCATCGACCGAATTGGTGAAAAATCGATGAACCGCAAAGGCGGCCAAGTCCATGCGTACGCCTCATGTCAGCTACACAGAATTTAAATAATGTCGAGTTAGCTAATAGTAGGTGATGACAGAAAGTTAAGTGCGAGATGAATTGTATGTGTTTGTGTGTGTCCTAGTGTTTCCCTCCGACGGACCAGTTTCTTTACTAATAGGAGTTTTTTCTTCCTGATTTTGGGCTTGAGCGCTTGTATTGCCTCTCGTGGGCGAATGAAGCTTAAGGGCCTCTGGATCGTCGAAACCGTAGTTGAGCAGATCTTTAGGTATGGTGAGGTTCGACAGGCCTTTCAGAGAACTTTCCAAGTGCTGCGAGGATGCTTCTTTCTCCGTTGGAACAAGAGTAACTTTAGAAGTTCCCCCAACTATTTTCTTCCTTAGCTTGTATGTCAGTTTCTTCTTCCCCTTCGAAGGGGAAGGCATCGTTTCAATGTCATAAACTTCGACTATTGGGTCCCGAGATGGACTAACATTTTCGCCCTATACTTCGAGCGTTTCGGTTTCTTTAATCTTCCCCCCTCTGGCATGTCAGGGGCGTTGTGTACTGAGGACTCGACCTTCTTTTTTCCTATGCCTGAGGCAGGCTTGGGCATGGAAACACCTTGGAGGAGGCTTATCGGCGACCTTCCGCCAACAACCCAAATTTCGCAAGCAACTCCTTCGAAATGAGAGTTCTGATGTCTCAGTCTTTGGCAGGAATGTCTCGGATAGCTTCGACAGCTTCAGAATATCTGGGGCCCTCAGGACATGGGTTAATACTTGAAAAGATGGAAGAAGAGTTAGAAAAGGTACATCTTCGATCAAACATGAGTTTTGGTCTAGGAAAAAACTTACATCCTTCCACCCATCTCCTCGCAAAGCCGGGAGGACATCGCGCATAAAATGACTCCTGTTTATACCGGGCAAACTTGCTCCATGCCCCAGTTAGATTTGACACTTACTGTGCGGCTCAAGGAACTGAAAGATGGGCTATCTGACTGTCTCTTGATGTGATAAATATAGAGGATATCACCCGGAGTTGGAAGCATGAAGAGGACACTCATAAAGAGGATACAAGTTGCGTATATGAATGCGCGGCTGTTCGGATGCAGTTGCGATGGGGCAATCTCGATATACTGCAACACGTCTCGAAGAAATGAGTTGAATGGTGGCACACTGCCAACCCAGCATATGAATCTGTTACAAGCTGTATATTTGACTGGGGGAAAGTGCGGACGATCATGCCCCGAAGGAACTAACACGTCGTCGAAGGGGATTCCATGGACAGAGCATACCCGACGGAGTGTACTTTCATTGATCTTTGTGGCATGTCAATCGATTGGGTCGTCTAAGAAAATTGTTGCCCCCAGAGCGTCGGGAGCCAAGTCGGTAGATTCCATCGAAAGGCTCGGTAAGTCTTAAGCAGGGGTAGTTGATGGATTTGAAGTACCTACAACTTCTTGTCGAGAGGGTGGCCCAGGTCAGTCTGAGATCGTAGCAGAGCAAGATTTCCTATACATCTCTAATGAAGATTGAATCTGACAAGGCACCTGTTTGAACTATACTTGAAAAACAATCAACGTTAGACTTAACAACATAAGTATTCCCCCCGTGTGGTGTGTGAACTAGTGCGATCATTCAAATGTAAGTGTCAAGCAATGAAAAGACACTGGATTGATGAAATAAGTGTAAGCTTTGAATTGTCGTCTTCGAAGGCCGTCATCGCTGACCGTCTACGAAAGCTTGTCGTAAGACGGTTTATATTTTGAACTCGACATCGTCACTGCATTTGAAAGGTTATTAAATGTTAAGCAAGTTAAGTCCAAGTTTTCAGTTGTTTAAACACGGAATTTATCAGTCCGGATTATCCGATATGCTTTGTTGTTTGAGTCGATCCTTGTTCATTATCCTATGTTAAGGAATAACATATATGTTGAGTCAATTATGCACTAGGTTTGACTGGTGTTGCTGTTGCACACAACCTTCCTACCTAACCACTTCATCGTTCGGCATTCAACTAGTCATGCCGAACCACAATCATGCCGAGCCACCTCGCTCGACATTCTACCCTCAACACCAACACTCACCTACCAATAATTATCACCGTTCGGCATGCGACAAGACATGCCGAACCGCAAACATGCGAGCCATGCCGTTTGGCACGCCATTCTCCCAACTGTCCTCTTCATCGTTCGGCATAAAGGGGTCACGCTGAACCACATTCACGCCGAGCCGCATCGCTCGGCATTCTGCCCAGCTCCTGCTTCTCATCTACTTTCCCTCCAACCTCGTTCGGTATGAGGTAATCATGCCGAGCCGTGGCCATGCCGAGCCGCATCGCTCGGCACACTAAACCTTAACTCCAATTTCACTACAGTACTTCCCCTCCATCGTTAGGTATAAGGAAGTCATGTAGAGCCACCTCAGTATGTCTTCCATTAACTTCCTCCTTTAAGCACCTCTATCATCCTCTTCTCTCCTCCGCTCCACCTAGCCTTAAACTCTTTTAAAAAAAATCCACTCTTCGCCCTTAACTCCTTCTCCACGCGATTACTACTGACCTCGATTTTGTAGAGTTCACGAGTTCGAATCTCATGTCAGGTTTCCTAATCAAGGCGAAGTGTTTCAGGGAAAGGTTTTTACCAAAATGTGAGGTGAAGACTCGGGGAGATTCTGGAGTAGGGAACGCGGCTCTAATTGGGTTCGATTGATTGGGGAAGGAAGTGAGGCAACGTATGGTGTTTAAGAAGGGAAGAGTGGTTAATTCTCTGAAGTCTGTTAAAAGGCAAAGTTCGTGAGTACTGGAAAGCGGAGGTAAAAGTAAAAGGGAGAAGAAGAAAGAGCATCAGCTTATATAGAGGGAAAAGAAGTCAAAGGGACAGCGACCGAAAGAACCGGTCAAAACACCTCCCTCGTTCGACATTAAGGTCATTCGACATTTGTATGTCATTCGGCATTAGTATGTCGTTCGGCATGCATTGCCTCGATTGGCATTTGGAACAAGGGCTCGAAGCAAAACACGAAGGATTCATGATTCAAAGCGCATCATGTTCTACCATATGATGCACTTTGGGGGGCAAGTGTTATCTGGAGATTTCACCAAGTAACCAGAAGTTGCTCGACATTACTGCATTGTTTGGCAACCAGCCTCGTTCGGCATGAAGCCCCGGTCGGCATAGCAGAGGCGTTCGGCAACCAGCCTCATTCGGCATGAAGCCCCGGTCGGCATAGCAGCCTAGTTCGGCATAGATCCCCAGTCGTCATAGTAGAGTCGTTCGGCATGGACCTCATTCAGCATTCAGTCTCGATCAGCATTCATGCCTTGTTCGGCATTCTAGCCTCGTTCGACATTCCAGTCTCGTTCGACATTTCGGCCTCGTTCGCCATTCCGGCCTCGTTCGCCATTCCGGCCTCGTTCGCCATTCCAGCCTCGCTCGGCATTCCAGCCTCGCTCGGCATTCATGCCTCGTTCGGCATTCATGCCTCGTTCGACATTCCAGCTTCGATCGGCATTCCAGCCTCGCTCCGTATTCATTCCTCGATTGACATTCTAGCCTCGATCGGCATTCCAGCCTTGCTCGGCATTCATACCTCGTTCGGCATTCCAGTCTCGACCGACATCTCCCCTCGATTGGCATTGGATCTCGTTCGGCCTATGCATTTCACTCAACATACTGCCTTTTTCGGTTTGAAGACATGGCTCGGCATTTGCCATTCGACATGTGTGGCTCGGCACACAGAAGTCACTCACTACGGGCTGAGGTATCTTTCTACTAGGCCTGCTAGGGAAGTCCAACTCAACTTCGTCTATAAATAGAAGGCTAGGGGCACAGTGAAAGGGGACTTTTTTCGAGAACACCGGGGTGACTCTACCGTATTCAAGACTTATTCAAGACTTATCTTTTTTACTTAGCAGTTGTGTTCAAATAGTTGGTATACGGATTGTATCTATAACCAGTTGTTAAGTAAAGCAATAAAGATTAACCTCAAAGTGGACGTAGGCAATTACGCCGAACCACTATAAATCTAGTGTTCTTATTTTCTACATTTAATTTAACATACCGTTCTCTGTTTAACTTTAATTTCTTCATTAATCTCTCTACACAATCTCTCTTAAGGGTGTTAGTGACCAATTCTGGTGCTAACACCTAATGACAGTCATATCAAGCCCCACTATTAAATCTTATAAAGCCATTGGTTCTATAGTAGTCTCTAGATCATGCACGTACAAATGAGATACGTGAAAAACATTTTGGACTCCTACCAAACTTCTTGATAACTCAATACCATAAGCGTATTTCCTGATCCACTATATTATAGGATCAGACCAATATACCAAGGTTCCATCTTTCCAAATTGTATAACATCCTTCTTCGGTGATACCTTTATGAAAAATAAATCTCCAATCAGAATTCCAAGTCCTTATGCCTTTTATCTATGTATTTTTTTCCTTGATTGAGCTTCCTTTATCCTTTCTTGGATTAATATAATCTTTTTAGTTGCTTCTTTCTCCATTTCTAGACCAAGTATTGGTCTATCACCTATCTCCAGTCAATATGCAACTATTTCCATGGCCTTCCGTAAAGCACTTCGAAAGGTGTCATTAATATACTAATCTGATAAATATTGTTACAGGAAAATTCAACTAAATGAAAATGATTTTCCAATGACCCTCTAAAGTCTAGTACATAAGCACCCAATAAATCTTTGAGTACTTTATTAACCCTTTCAATTTGCCCATCATTTTGTCGATGGTAAGCGGTACCCATCTTCAACTGGGTACCAAATTCATTCTGCAAGCTATTTCAGAACTCACTAGTAAACAAAGGATCTCTATAGCTTATAACGCTACTCCATACTCTATGAAGTCTCATAACATTCTTCATGAATAACTTCGCTAAACTTGGTGTCGTCCTTGTCGACTTAACAGGAATAAAGCATGCACTATTGGTGTAGTGACCCGTATTCTGTGTAACGGAGGATCGTAGTGTATTGTAATATATTATTTTATTGAGGGTTGTATGACTCTATGACTTTGGAAAATGACTATTAGAGACATTTTCCATCCTTGGAATTTTTATCGGACGATTTTGACCTAGAAAATTTTATATGGCTTATAATTTTTAATAGGAGGCTAATTGAGGTCTAAAACCACTTCCATTAGATCGGGATTTCTGTAAAGTGGTCTTAATAGGTAAATGGACTTATCGTTAGGGTGTTATGGCTATTTGAAGTTTCACTTGATTTTGGACAACCTAATGGGTAAATAGTGAGTTAGTGGTTAGACCCGAAGCCTATTTTGGGATTCGGTTGGGGATGAGGCTGATGGGACTACTCCTTATCATTTCGTACTTTCCAAAAACAGAGAGAAATCCCCTCATTAACCATCTCTTAGCCAAAGAGTTACCATAATCCCTACTTTATTTAGCTAAATTTTCTCATTAAGGAGAGATTAGCAAGATTAGCACTTGGATTTGGAGATATACTGTTAGAGATCACTTGGAGCTGTTGTTCATCTCGAGATTTATGCACATTTAGATTTACTTTAGATTTAGGTAAGTGGGTAGGACCACTCACTCACCAATTAATCTTTATGTGTATTAAAATGATGTTTTAAAATGTTTTTGGATCCTAAAATATGTTTTTAACCCTAACTAATGACATATGTCAATTTCAAATGATTTGGAAAAGATTTGTGAAATCCACGCTATTCTGGATCTCCTTTTTCTTATGAATCTTCTTCTTTAGAATTAGGCCTCATTTTGATGTGTGTGGAGTATGATTGTTAGGATATATTGTATGTAATGATTTCTTGAATATATGATTATTGAATGGTTGAAAACACCGATCAAACGGTGATTTAGTTTTAAGGATCAAGATGGCTTGGTATTGGTGGACCGGTGATGACCTAAGAAAGTAAAGTCGTCTAATTGTCATGAGATTCATAAGGTATGTCAAATGGATAACCTAAAGCTATGTTTCAAGTTTTAAGTCATTTGGAGTTCGTTTGCACGAGTTACGGGCAAAAGAAGATAGATATGTGGTTTGGATATGTAGTTATCATGGCTTGGGGGTAGCCTGGATCTGTAGTTATCATAGCTCGTCGGTAGCTTGGAACGGCGAAGGGAAGGAACAAATTGGTAAAGTATGGGACTAATACCTATCAGTACTCTTGATTCAGTACCAATCCAAGGAGTGATTGATTATCACCGCTCGAGGGTTACTAGGATAGATGGTGATCATGGTTCGATGGTAGCATGGATCGGTTGTGATAATTATTCAGTGGTAGCATGGGTTGGTTGTAATCTTGGTTTGGTGGTATTATGGATCAATGAAGGGAAGGAATTTTTTTGCCAAGTGGTACTCTTGGATCGATACCGATCGATACAAGAAGTGTTTTAGGTCGCTGATCATCATGACTTGGGGGTAGCTTGGATGGGTGCTGATCATTGCTCGAGGGTAGCATGGATAGGTGCTAATCATAGCTTAGTGTAACGACCTTGGATTTTGGCCCCGGTTATTTTAATAAATATTTAATCTAATTAAATATAAAATGTTAATTGATCATATTTAAATGAATATGATTTTGGAAATATTGCCATCTATTTATATAAACTGTATTTTAAAAGGAGATTGATTTGGAAATTGAAATAAGTATTTCAATAATATTCACAATAAAAATCTATCTTATATAATTACTTAAAATACTTTACATTGTTTATATTTAGTATAAAATAATACATATAGATAATAATGTTTGAAATTCTAAAATAAGTTTCTTAACTATATTATTAATAAAATTTAACTCATATAATTAAATTAAAATGCTATACATTGTTAACATTTGTTAAATGAATACATATGCTTGATAATGTTTAAAATTTAAAATCTAATTCTAGCAATACAAAATATAAAGGTAAATTATAAGTCAAATTTATGTATATGATGTACATAAATACAAATGAATCATAAAAATGAGAATAAATGTGAATATAACTTATGACTCTAATCAAATATTAATGGCTAAAATAGAAAATATAAGATATAAAATATAAATAGATGATAATGTTCAACACAAAATATTAATATTTATGTAAATCAAAAATATAAATATAAATAAATGTGTAAACTCATGAATCTAATTTTAATATTTACAGCTAAAATACAAATGGAAATAAATACAAAGACAAATATTCATACATACAAATCTACCTGCAAGTATAAAATAACACCTGACAACATATGTATGTTATAGTTCAAACTAGAAAAGTAATAAAGCAAATATTTATTGATAAGTAGCTTCTTATTCAAGCTATAAGTTAACTGCAGGGTGGACAAGCTCATACAAATATCTAGTTGTGCAGATAGACATAATAAGTATGTATATAGTTATTCAAGCCAGGAAATAATAAAAATAAAATAACAACTATATGTACATAAACAATGTAAGCTAGAAGATAATAAATGTTTTACAAATAGCTTCATACTCAAGCTAAATGTTTAGCTGCATAAGTATATGATTGCAGGTAGTATCTTCACACAGCAAAACAAATAATTATATAGACATCTTTAGAAACCCAAGTATTAAATGTCATCAACTCAGCCACTCTTTTGTTCAAACAAAATATAGCAAATCTTTTCTTTGTAATAAATGAAATCTGTTTAAAACAGAACAAAGCTAAGTAAATACCTGACCAGTTGAGCCTCCCTTTATATCTCTTCTTATCTTCTATATATACATATGAATACATTTTCTTTTCAGTTCGTTGAGATAAAGGAACTTAGGAAACCTGAAACCAATAATAAAGCAAGCAAAACTCAAAATATAAATTCAATACAAAACAAAGAAAAATATATACAGGCATTTTTAAAGCTTCAGGTGTTCAAAAATTCGAATGCATCTTTCTGTTCAAGGGAATTTTCGGTGAGTAAACATACATATTGAAGTTTAAGTTTGATAATTAATGATGAAATTTTATGTTGCTGTATATTCTGAAATGTTGGAAGCTCTGTTATATGTGTTCTTCAACTTTTCAAGCTACTATATAAAGTAAAACAGAGAATAGTTTACTTGCATCTTCATATTAATATTTAAACTTGATAATTTAAGTTAATTAAACTGGTTTAAACTAGAATCATGGCCTGGAAGAAATGTTTGAAGGGGTACAGTGTAGTTAAAACACTGTATATTAAATTTTAAAGTAAAAGGGAAGATCAAGGTGGAAATTCGAATAATTAAAGTTGTTAGTTTGGATTCAAATCTTGAATAAACATTCCAAGGTGGGATTTTTAAAACAAAGATCAAAATTTAAAATTTTATATTCAAGAAGCGGTTTGGGTTTAAAGAAATTTTGCATTTTTGCTTAATTCAAGAGATTGATTTATTTTTAATTAATGAAACTTGGATAGAGGCAAGTTTATACATCTATCAACTTGGGAAAAATATAAACTAATTTTTCTATTGATTTAAATTCAAACACGAGAATTATTTAGGGTTTTTATTGGGTGTTTTGTTCTTCTCTGTAAATCGTCGATTTCACCTCCATAACGTGATCGAGCTGCGCGTGAGTGTGGGAGAGGGAGGATGATTGGGTTGTCAAGGCGTAGATGTAGTATGGGCGATGCCGATGATCCCTACGGTGGTGGCCAGGCGGTTTCCCCTGAGTGTTTGTTGCAGTTTTTTTTCCAGCTGTAGGCAAATTTGTAGTTTTGACCTTTATTCGATTTTTTTGGATTTGTGTTCGATTAAGAAGATGGATTGGGGTTTGCTGGAAATGGTGCGAGTTGTCGAGGGTGCGCCGAACCACCGTGCACGTGCACGGTGGCGTTTGGAGCAGGACGTCATATCAGGGTAGTGCTGTCTTCTTACTCGAGTCGTGCTCGAGTATAATGGAGAGAAGCTTCGGGTTTTGTTTCTTGTCGTCTTCGAGTGTTACTGATGGTTTGTTTTATACTTAGTAAAGTTTTTACTTGCAGAAATAAAAAAAAGAGGAAAGAGAAGAAGAAAGATGTACAGGGGAGTGACGCGGGAAGAATTGAGGAAGGACCGAAGTACTACTCGAGTAAATCAGGGGTAACCTCGAGTTCATATTTATCCGCAGTATTTGAAATAAAAATGAAGTTTAAGAATTTTGAGTTTTATCGGGATTTCAACATTTTTAAATTTAATAAATGTTTGACAACTTAAGTTAATCTTTATACAAGTTGAATTGTTTAGTTAACGAATAACAAACATTAAAACTCTTAACTAATGTTTTAATTAAGTGATTAATTTAAGTTAATATAAATTTAATTATCGTTTGAGGTTATAGTTAATAATAAGTTAGTTTCCAAATTTAAAGCAGAGTTTTGAGTGTTTCATTAAGTTGAACAATTAATATTAATTATTATTTTAGAAAGAAATTCAAAATAATTACAATTAGAGATTCGTTAACAAATTTTGTGATTTACGAAATTGCAATCAACCACTTAAGCTAATTAATGGATGGTAATAGTTAATTGATTAGGTAATTTAAGTTAGAATTAATAAATGATTAATTAACTAATTAGCAGCTAACAAATAAGGAATTAAGTTCCACTAATTAATGATTAAGGTTATTAACTAATGTATAAGGAATATTTAATTAAGTAATTAAATAAATAAGACTTAATAATTGATTTGGTTAATATTCATTAAATTAAATAATTTGAAAAGAAATAAGTAATTGATTGTTAATTAATGATTAATTAAATAGAGTTAAGTGATTAACTCTTAGGTAAATTAATTCTAAATTGAATTAATTACAAATAAGATTTAAAAGTAACTGCTTATGGACTGTTGTATTGAATATCTGATTGTGATATTTATGTGATGATATTCTGTGACGCTCTGTGATATGTTATGTTATATCTATGATGCTTGTATATGTTTTATCTATGATAAATGCTATGTTAATTCAATTGTTGAATTTAAATTATTTAAACTGTTTAAGTTAATTAGACAACTTGGCCCTTAAAATGGCGTTTGGATTTCGATGAGACCAGGATCGGAAGAATCAAATTTGATTCTCCGAAAACCACATCGATCCAATTTAAACATTAGGTCGTGAATCTTGAAATGAAGATCGAGATGGAGTTTTCAGAATGCAAGGGTTATCATCGTTGACTCTGAGGGTGATTCCAAAATGAGTGTGACGAGATAATGCCTTCGGTTTCGTTCGAACCTGGAACGAACTTGTATGGATTGAATGCTTTCAGCACATCGTCAGGCGGACGATGAGCATTCTAAGTGATATGTTCAATAAAGGTAATCGCAGCCTCAAGCCTCATCAACCGGGAATGGCTAAAACAGGGGATGTGCAGCAAGGTTAGGTGGGTCATGCCCAAGCAGGACAAGATATTTCCCCTGTCTAGATGTCCCTTTTTATTTCGGTTGTGTGGGCGATTGCTAGCTACAACCGCGGGGTTTATCTTGTTCAGGACTGTTCAGTAAGGAATGGTTCCGGCCTTGTGTTGCAGGGGGTCGGGAGTGATCCTCGGTACGGTGATCTAGGCCCCGTATTGTGACGGGCGGTACCCCAGTAGCCCTGCCATTGTTGGAAATCCATTTTCCCTACGAGACCCTACGGTTTTGATTTGTATTATCCACTTTTGTGGCTAGTAGCTGGAATTTAATAGATGTAACAATTTCGGCTATTTTCTATTTACTCGAAAACCCTAGACACTATTATAATATCACTGGATTTCCTATGAAATGTTTTGTTTAGCGTAAGGTAAAAACTTACCCGTATTTATTTGTGGGGAGTCTTACGTGATACCTTTATTTTCAAATGTTTTCAAAGTTAAACAACTTTAAACCGTTTACTCATACCAGACCCATGTCTGACCCGGAGTTTATATTTTGTTTTTCATAAACTCTTGGGTACTCAAATTTTTATGAGTAGCCAAGTGATAGGTTTCGGATTTTGATTTCTGGAGGAGCTTGGAGCAGGAGTTTCCAGACGTATATAGCTATTTATGTAGTTCCGCTGTGTTAGTTGATATGTACTGTACCTATGATGTATGTAGTGATAGATGTATGTATGGCTGTCATATGTATTGATATTGTATAACTCTGATATATGTAAAATTATGTAATATTTATGTGATATATTATATTTTGTTCCGTTCCGCTGTGAGATTCTGATGTTGTTAGTCTTTCTTTCTCTTTCTTTTCTATTTCTATCCCTTTCTTTCTTAATGATGATACGTCTTTCTGGTAGTAGAAGGACGGGTCGCCACACTTAGGGTAGCTTTAATCGATGTCGATCATGGCTCGAGGGTAGCTTGGATTGGTATCGAGGAAAAATAAGAATTGGTTCGAGTCATACTTTTTAATTTCGACCTAAGGCTTGGGTCGGTACCGAACCATAAGGTTCGGTAATGATTTTCGATGACGACGACACTTGATTTGACGATGATGATTCCATAAAGGGAAGCGAAGGCTTCGACAATGGATAGCTGTACTTCGAGATGTATAGTAGGTGACTACGAGTCAAATTAAAGGAACTTTTGGAGGAAAGCTACAGAATGAACGATGGTATTGTATGACTGGCGATGGCTATCTGGAACAGTTCGCAACCACAAAGACTTTCAAAGGAAGTTGTAAGGACAGTTCCAGGATGAGTTTTGCTACATATGACATATGAAAAGGTATCATTGTATTTGTAGGTTTCGAAGTGTACTCGTAAAGCAGGGGTATTTTAGTATGCTCATTTAGGATTGCAATATGCCATAAATCGCACGTTATTTCACTTTGTTATACTCTAGACTAAGTGTGATAGCAATCTACTTCCTAGCCTATTAAGTGCATGGATTCGAGTACTGAGAAGACAAGATGTTGAGTAGTCCTTGACTATGCGATGGGGTCATATGAGTATCATATATCCAACGCACTAAGTTAGTGAATGTGAGGATGGTATGTTTGCTTTAGTTTTTTATCACCTTAGGGATGTCATGCGATGTAGATATGATCGATATAGGTATCTTGACACCCCTTTGCACTTTGATGTATAGTTACCCATGATGACTATGATATAGAGTAGTGTATATCTTGCGTATATTTATATGCAAGTACATTTCAGGTATGATTCTCCATACCATTTGTCTTAATATATTGACTTTATAGAATTTTAGATTTTCTCTCACACTAGATTGTTGTCTAACTCGGTATTTTATGCTTTATATCCTATCATTTCAGGTACTTTTAATAAATAGATTAGGGATATCGAGTGAAGTGAGCACCTGGAACTGAACGGAGGATGAGCAGGAGATCCATTCTCGTATTACTACATTTGTTATGATTTCCTATTCTGCTGCACAACACTATGGAGCTTACTAGTGCCTTTAATTTTTCAAGACAGTTTATGTACGAGTTATTATGTGATCTATAACTCTATCACTTATGTTGTATGCTGTATCGATCTATTTACTATGATTTTTGTTATTCATACAGTTATTACTATCTCACCTATTTTATATCCGAGATGTTTACTATTATATTTTATTCAATGCATTGTGAGACATACGACATATAATTGATTTTCCTTACCTTACAATCTTGATGATCGTCCCGCATCGGTTGACACCCTCTACAGCGTAGGTTATCACATTATTTTATGCCGATAGTGTAAGGTGGTCGTCGTATTCGGTATCAGAGCATAAGTTTCATAGTTTAACCTAAGGGAGACCATGATCCAGTAGAGATTATATATGAGTTCTCACCCTAAACTAGATAGAAAGTGTGTATATATGCGAGAGCGCGTACTCATTATATAGTTTGAGTTTTCAAAAATATATAGTAGTATCTGTGTGTGTATTATGAAGTCCCATTGCCCACACATATGCTACTTCAGCAGAATTCTTTATAAAGAGACTGATCGTCCTTGTTACAGTTTAAAGGATGAGTTATCAAAGAAGGAATTCTGCTAAAAACTCCATCTATGGAGTCGAAGGAGCTGGCTCGGGAACTACTAATCCTAACTTGCAGACCATGTTTAATACCATGATGCAGAACATCCTACAGAATTCTTAAGTAGCCGCTTTGAATGTTGTTGTTGTTGATTGTGGTGCTCTAGTGCAGGCTCTCAAAACCCATTTCACTAAGTTGAACAATGACTTTGCAAGTCTTGGTCGCAAACCATTCCAAGCAACGGAGTCAACGATGGAAGTGCACGATTGGCATGACACATGTGAAAGGATATTCGATGACCTAGAGCTAAATAATGCTGTAAAAAGGAAACTAGCTTCCCGATAGCTTCAAGGGTGAGCTATGAACTAGTGGATTGTAGTAAAGGCTTCTACTTCTAAGGATCATCTTACTTAGGACTTGTTTAAAGCCAGATTCAATAAGAAGATATTATTGGCAGCTCGTAAATCGGTCTCTTTTCGTAAGTTTGTGGATCTGCTATCTTCGAGTACATTGCGGAGTTCAACGCCCTATTGAAATATGGGATGTCCTTCGTTGACACTCCATTGAAGCAAAATGTGAAGTTTATCATCGGCTTGGATGACTGCTTATAGGAGAAACTCATGAGCTATATTGATGAGACTTTTGAGATGATAGTCCACAAGGCTCGGAGGCAAGAGAGTCTTTATTCAGAGTCAAAGGCCGTTGTTCCCAAAGAAGAGCCAAATCCACAATTAGGTAGAGGAGGCAAGAAGAAGTGGAATAACAAGAGGAAGCAGTTTCAGAACAATCTGGACCCAAAGAAGAAGATCAAAAGCGGTCTGATTTGCTATAACTACTTGGAAAAGAGTCACTTTAGCAGAGACTGCAAAGCTGATGGGAAAAGGGTTTCATCTGCAATAAATTTAGGCATCACAAGAAAGACCGTCCCAAGTTGCCTAAGTAGAAGAAAGTGGTGAAAGCATATGCTATAAATGTAGTTGCAATTTCCTTGAATGCTTTATCGATGAAAGAGAATGGAAAAATATTTTTATTCAATATATGCTTTCCATTTATTATGTTCCCATACGTGTTTTGTTTTATACTGCGGCTTCACATTCTTTCATATCTAGTGACTTGGTAGACAGATTAGGATTGGAATCCAAAATTATTAATCGACCATTTCTTGTGGTGAAATCTATTGGAGGATCCACTAGTTTATATGGTTTGTTGTGGTTTGGTCTTACCGAGTCATGGATGTTCTTTTGATTGTGATCCTCTGTTTTGGGTTTCGTAGGATTTTGTATTCTTTTGCTTATGGACCGGCTTCATAGATACAGAGTGATGGTGGATTATGAGAGGTTATTGGTGATGATAGAGCTAAATGATGGGAATACAGTAGTGTTAGGTTGCCTACCAAATGATGTGGTAATAGTTAGCTTTCTATGCTCGCTTGATATACCACATGATGAGTTATCAATTGTGGTTATTCCTAGGGAGCATTCGGACGTGTTCGAGTATGTGACTAGACTTTCGCCATAAAGAGAGATCGAGTTCTGTATTGATTTAGTCAAAGATGCTAGATCGATAGTGGTGCCTTTGGGGAGGATATTGCCTAAAGAGCAACCAGAGCTTGATGTGCAAGTGAATGACCAATTGTGATGTGGTTTAATTTATAGAAGTATATCTATGTGGGGAGCACTTGTAGTATTCGCCACAAAGGCAGATGGTTCCCTCAAACTATGTTTTGATTACACTGAGCTTAACAAAGTGATGAGAAAGAACAAGTATCAACTCCTATGTATTAATTACTTGTTCGATTAGCTCATGATGCTAGATTATGTTATCAGTTAGATCATGCAATGAGATTTCACTAATTGAGAGTAGCGAATGAGGGTGTGCCAATTACAACGTTTAGTACACCGTTAGGTTTCTATGAGTGGTTGGTTATGCTACTCTGGCGGACCAATGCACTGACATAATTTTTCGATCTCATAAAATGTGTCTTCAGGGGTTAACTAAATAAATTTATGCTTGTTTTCATCAATGATACTCGTGTCTACACATGGACGGAGAAGAAAAATAAGACACATTTGAGTATTGTGCTTGAGGCATTGAGAAAGCACTAACTGACGGAAAAGTTTTTGTTGTGCCACTTCTAGATGAGGGAAGTGTGATTCTTGGGTCATGTTATTTCTAATCAGGGCATTACCGTGGATTTTGTAAATGTCACAATAGTTTAAGATTAGATAGAACCAAAAATTTTATGGATTTGTGAAGTTTCTTGGGTTAGATAGGTATTATAGATGATTTATCCAGAACTTCTCCAAAAGAGTCGTGCTATTGACTTAGTTGATGAAAAGAATCATATTTTTACTTGGGATGTGAGATGTGAACATTCATTTGTGAGTTTGAATGAAAAATTGACGAGTGCACCAATATTGACCATTCTGAGCAGGAATGAAGAGATGACGGTTGCATTGATGATTGTAGTACCAGATTGGAGGCGGCATTGATGAAGATAGGAAAAGTTATTGCATATGCTAGTCAACAACTGAAGCCACATGAGAAGAAATACCTATCCTATGATTTTGGGGTTAGCAGCAATTGCATTTGCGTTGAAGGTTTAATGCTACTATCTTTTCGAAGAGAGGTTCGAGCTGTTCACCTACCATAAATCATTGAAATACCTCTTTTTGCAGAAGGATCTTAACCATCTTCAGTAGCGATGGTAAGAGTTCCAAGCCTCTTGTGACTTTGATATTACATATACGTTGGGATAGAGAATGTAGTTGTTGATGCATTGAGTATGAGACATACCAGCTTGGGAGCTATGTTCCTAGAGTGGACGCAGCTACAGTATATTGCTGGTTATGATTGCAACTAACATGCGAGCTAGAGCTAGAGATATAAGCGAGATTGACTATAAGGCTTACTATGATTAAGCGGATTTGTACTAGTCAGAGGCGAGATGCCAAATTATCTAAGATCATTGTTAAGCAAGAAGCTGGGGTAGAGTCTAAGGAGACGAGGCCGTATGGACTTGATCGAGATAGTTGGCTTAATAAAAATGAGGGATCGTTTCCGATGTTGATGGGTTAAGGGATGAGGTGTTATGAGAGTGCCATCCTTTGTGATTGACTATCCATCCTGGCGATAGCAAGATGTAACGTGATATGAAGCAGAGCTATTATTGGGTAGGGATGAAGAAAGATGTTGGGATATTTATCTCGAAGTCCATGAATTGCCAGTTGGTTAAGACAGAGCAAAAGAAGCCTAGTGGTGTGATGCAACTGTTAGAATTCCTCAATGAAAATGGAAATAATTTTCGACGGATTTCAACAATGGACTACCAAGCACTAGAGCAGGGTACGACAACGTTTTGGTCATAGTCGATCGAATGACTAAGAGCACCAGATTTATATCCATCAGGTCAAGTAGAATGGCAGCCAAAGTAGCTGTTATACCATAATTTCTGCAAAGTACAAATTATGAACATTCAAGAGTAAAGTTCCTTAGCTTGTAATTTTGAGACTGTAATAACCCATGTTTAACGTATTGGAGGACCGTAAAATATTTTTATTTTATTTATATAAGGTCATGTGACTATAATATTTTGGAAAGCGACTCCTAGGGATATCTTCCACGTCTATGATTTTTGTTGAATTTCTATGTGGCCATTTTGACCTTGAAAATATCTTGTTTGGACTATACCTTTTGATAGGAGCCGAACTATAGCTTCAAACAACATTCATTGCTTCAGGATAATGGTTTCCCTTTCCTTAGAGTGGTCATAAAAGAAAAACAAACTAGTTGCATGAAAATTATTCCAGTTTTAAGTTTTGCTTATGATTGGCACTTTTTAATGGGTAACTGACTAAGCCCGTGCTTAAGCCCACTAACCCACTTCGAAATTTGTGCTAGTAGGAGGCTGTAGGAACCGACCTAAGTCATTTCATTCTTCTGCAAAACGACCCAAACCTCCGTTAGCCCTAATTTCATTAGAAATATCATCCTTTTCTTACTAATCTTAGCCAAATCATTAATTAGAGAGAGGATTTGCGTATAAAAGTTAGAGATTATAATTTTAATTGATTTGGGTCCTTCTTTCTTGCTATCCACCTTAGATCTAAGGAAGAAATTAGGTATTTTGAGTATTTGATGGGTGGTTCTTGACCTTCCACTCATTAATACTTGTTTGTATGGTTAAATTGATTATTTTTAACATGACAATGATTTAATAAGGGTATTGTAACTTAAACCAGTTATCCACATATTCTTATGATCAGAAATTGGAGATTCTAAAATGGTATTAAAATGGGTTATATAACCTATTAACTCATATCCTCATGCTAGTGTAATTTCCATCATTCATATCCATATGCTAATGTAAAATCTGGATTTAGAGTAAAACTAGTTTATATCACATTCTCACATGCTGGTTATTTGAATGGAGGTACATGCATGTTATTCTATGATTGTACATTATGCTTTGATTCTATTTGCCATTGTTTGGGTCTTTGGTGGATAGGTTGGGAAATTGGGCAAATCGAAGGCAAAACTGGTCGGAATTGGACCAAACTTGGGAGGCAGATTCTAGAGCATGGGAAGAGCTCGTGGTCAAAATTACATTCTAAATTCTCTAAGCATAGAGATCTATACCGACTTGAGAAGTTGGTACCGCGCTCTCTACATTGGTCCATGTCGGCAGTGACTTGGGGAAATGGGAGACGATAACTGTAGAGATTGCCTAATGTTATAGATTGGAGATTAGCTATGTAATAGAGGCTATGACGACTTGTTTCTGGGATTCAAAGTATAGTTATTTGAAGGGCGACTTGATTTGGACCAGAAAGGTTGTAGTCAAAGCATATGGGAAAGAAGCACTAGAAGAAAGGAATGGAATGGGAAGAGACTTAGCTACTAGTTAGCCAAGTACAAAGGTCGGTACTGAGTTCAGATATTGGTACCGAGCTCTCCATCTTGGTCTTATGGGGATGGAACTTCTAGGGGTTGGTACAAGGGTTCAATAGGTCATGCTGGAGATGTTTGCTCGTTCGCATGATGATTGATCATGATGTAGCAACATGATCAAACTTAGAGCCTTCGGATTGTAACTCGATGTTGAATGGAGTCCAGTTCCGAAGAAGATGACTCTATGTTGAAAGGAGTCATAGAATGGGGAACGTAGAATGGTTCACGAAGGTGACGGCTCGATATTGAAAGGATTCATTGAGTAGGGGAATGTAGAATGGTTCCTTCAGGATAATGGAAGCTAGTTAGAGCAAAGGAAAAGGCTCTGATACACATACTAAGGGATCGCTAAAAATCGAAGTGTTTTCAGTTGTACTCAAAGCAGGGATATCATGAGGACGCTCATGGGTATGTTGAAAGTTACTCGGATCGGTTAAATGGATACGTGTACCATGAAATAATTGAATGGGTTTAGTATCAGCTTCAGGCTAAAGAGTGTACACTGAAAACTGAGACTACCATTAGTCCCAAGTACTAGAATGGTCATAGATTTATCGTATCTCCATAGTATGTAGAGTGATAGTGCAGATTGTTTGATGGATGCTATGGTTTCTTTGATTTCTCCTCCATAGTCTATCACTCTCGGGTAGTCATTGTAGATAGGTATTGGAGATAGGGATACCTGGACACCCGTTATCATACTTAGTTGTATTTCACCTTTATGACACTTAGAGTAGCATATTATATTATTATGTGCTAACTCTTTGGTTGTAGGGACTAGTCATGTATGATTCGTATGCCTTTATTCCTTACTATATCGACTTGTATAGTATTTTGAGATTCATTTACTGCTCATACCATACTATTGTCCAACTTGAGGTTTTATTCTTTTCTTCTTGTTATCTTGGGTACTCTTAAATGAGTAAACTAGATAGCAGGTCTCGGTACGACGTAGTAGCTATGCAGAGGATGAGCTAGAGGGAGCTATCTCATATTATATATGGATTTCTATGCTTATTCCACTGTTAAATACTGTGGAGCCTTAGAAATGTTTCTTATTAGTATTAGTATGAGATAGTCTTATGAGTTGCTTCTGTTGTAAAAAATTAATTCATGATGTATAACTTTGTGTACCTGCACTCTGGTATTTAGATCACTTAATTATTACGTCTCTTCTGTTTTATATCTATGATGTTATATTTTATTCCATGCATTGTGAGATATACTACATATTCTTTAATGTTTTGTTTCATTTTTAAAACCTTGATGATTGCACTGCATCGATTGGCATGACAACAACGCATTATCTTCTGTATATTGGATGCTGGTAGTGTAGGGTAGTCATCGCATTTGGTATCAACGCTTAGGTTGTGTTGATTAACCTAAAGGATTACATGATTTAGTAGATTTAGGGAAGGAGTTCTCACCCTAGACTGAGTCGAGAGAGTATACATATATACGAGAGTGCATACTTGTTATATATTTTGATTTTCAAAACTATATAATAATATATATGGTATATAAGTCGCATGCACACACGAGTACCATTAGCAGTATTTTCTTTTTGAGGGATTGATCATTCTTGTTACAGATCGAGGATGAGCCAGAAAATAAGAAACACTATTAGGACATCTTTGGAGTTGAGCATGGAGCAGTTTTGGGGGCTGCAACTCCTAACTTGCAAGCCTTGTGCAATGCGATGATGGCGAACATGCTTAAAATTCCCAAGTGACTGCTCCGAATGTTGTTGTTGTTGGTGGTACTTAAGTTCAAGCACTAAGGGTTGACGTTGCCAAGCTATGCAAAGATTACTCTACTTTGGGAAGCAATTCATTTCTTTGAATGGAGTCTTCCATTGAATTGAAGGAATAGTTGGACATGTGACGACCCGGATTTTCGAACTAGTTAAAATTGCCGAAAAATCCGTCTGTACTAAAACTAATAATGAAAACTACCAACTTAATACACTATATTTGATAAATATTCAACATTACTAAATGTATAGGATACAATTTCAATTACACAACTTATCAGAGTAATTTATTTATTTATTAATTCTACAAAGTGTGCTTTAATACATACCAAATACAATGACTATAAATCTACCACTACCCAACTCTGATGAGAGAGACAACACTATCCTTACCTGCGAACTCAATAAACAATGTCAATGTGGAACAAAATAGTAAGCAGAAAGGATACAATAACACAAGAAAATAACAACCATTAACAGATAAACATGAAAAGGTTATATTATTTTAGGGGCTGCATCACTACCACTTGTGACTACCTACATACGCCTATCTAATTGGGTACTCAATTAGATACAGGATCAAGCCAACGTAGTTTTCCATTCGCAAATAGGACTCATGGAGCCTACAATGCAACAAACAATATGCAATTCCCAAAACTAACCACTTTGGCTTAATCTTTAAATTTAGATTTTCAAATCTAATTACCTTTATGGAAATTATCTCTTTGGACTTTATTCTCGAATTCTTATTTCAAAACTTTTCAAATATATATCCTTTATATTCAAATTATACTTTACTTCGAGATCTTAAATCAAATCACTTTTGAAAATTTTATTTGGAAATCCGAATACTATAATAAAAACATATCAAACCATATGCAATCAGTTCGGGAGGTTTCTCCCAATAACAAGGCAACTGGGTCCCAGCCTTCATACAATCGATAAACAAGTACATCCCTCTATTCCAAGAGCAGACTATACCAAAAACATATGCCCACTTTTTAGTCACGGGTTACCCGAATCATTGGTAACGTAACAAATCATTTTATATCCCGAAGCGATAAATCATTTCACAGTAATATTCACAAGTACTTTCAAATCTATAACAATTTTCATTTCCCAAATCCGTTCAAAAATCATCTTAAAACCATCGGGTTTAGTCCTCGAAATTCTTTCCGTTTTATAAAACATTTTTATAAATCATTCTTTATATAAATCACTTTTATATAATATACTTCAAAACATTCATTACCGAACATTTCTATTTCTTTTAAAGGGAAAACATTTCATAACATTTCAACTTGAAAACTAATTTTCAAAACAATTCGTTAAATTGAAGTGAACAAAATAATACCGCTAAACACCTTATAGTCAAATTGTGAAATAAATCACAAGGTGTTAGCCTACAATTATTTTTTACCCAGCCCATGCATATGGATAATAAATTGCTTATAAACTGGTCGAGCAAAGTCAACAATCAATAATAATAATCAGTGCTCATAAACCGGTCGAGCCTAATTCAAACAACCAAACAATCAATTAACAAAATAAATACAACAATAAATGATAAATCAATGCTTCATTCTATAACACGTTTTATTTTATCTTGAGTTAAAAAATTTTGATATTTATTTTGGAGTATCCGGGCTTTCCCTTTGACATGTTCCGTTCCTCGCCCAAGTCTTCTTGGATCTCACAGATGAAACACATGTGTTAGTCGTTTCCGCATACCCTATTAAGTATTTAACTTCGAAATTTTAAATTACTTAATTAACCATCCAAACAAAATATTGAGTAAGGAAATCAACCATTATTTTAGAAAACAAAGTAAACAAGCATTCAACAAGGGTTTTCAAACAACACTTTACAATTAAAGTTCTTTCAACTTAGCAATGGTTTCAATGAAGTTAAACAAGAAATAACTTACTTTGGATTCCACTCCGTCAAACTTTAAGGCAAGGAACTTAAGGTCTAATGCATACTTCCTACCATGCTTCGAAACCAAATAAAAATAAACCCAAATTCCTCCTTCCTAATACTTGACCAAGGATTGAAATGGAGGTGGGCTGAAAGTGTAGAGAAGAAGTGGTAGAGCTTTGAACTTGAATTTTCAAAATTAGACCCAAAAAATAGATCATCTACTCTCTTATTTTTGACTTTCTTACTCCCAAAATTTATAAAACTTGTTAACTGAAAAGTTGTTGAAAATTATTTTATCTTGAATTAAAAAAAAAGATTCATTTGAATCCAAGTTGTTTTGAGGGAGATATGATAGAATGAAGAAGAGGTATTGTCGGATTGACAATAATGAAGCCCGAAAATGCACTTCACACAATTGACTTTCAGGCATAGCTAACCTCAAACTGGAAAAAGTGATCAACATTAAAGTTGTAGCCACTGGAATTTAATATGTTTTGGAAAAAAATAATTTCTTAATTTTGATCTGTTATGATCAAGTTATGCTCAAAACAAAATGGCCTATTCTATGGCTTAAAAACTGGGCCAGAAAATACATTGGAAAGAAGTGTATTTTTTGACATAGTTAACTTTAGAATGAGACAAAGTGGAAATCATGAAAGTTGTAGCCACTAGAAAAAAAAATTATTCAAAAAAAAAATTTGCATTTTGGTTTTGTTTTGAAGAAGTTATGACCGAGAGAAGAAGAGGTAAAATATGGAGAAAAGATGAGTTTGATTTGAAGAGAATGAACATTGATTTCTTTTGAATATTTATAACATTTTGACATTATTTCTTTTTAATTTTTTGCTAGGGCTTGGAAGCCATTAAAGAGAAGAGGAAGAAGATGAAGCTGGAGAAAAATAGAAGAAGAAAATATGAATGAAAGTGAAGAAGGAGGTGGGTATTTATAGAAAAAGAAAGAAGTGGCAAATTTACCAAAATAACCTCTTACCAAATTACCAAACTAACCTTACTTTAACCTAAAGAAATCTCCAGTTTTTTAGCACTTAACATCAACTTCCACATCCTTACTTTATGTCTTAGTCACTTAAAGATTAGTAAAGAATATCGTAATTATGTTGGCTTTGATTTGATGTGATTTGATGTTTACTTTTTCTTTTGTTAATTCTTACTTATTTTTACTAATGACTTCTAGAAGTTTTCTAATCATGTTCAGTAAAAGTAAACATATTTAGTGAATTAATTAATACTTACACTATTTTAATATATGTTCCTATATAATAAAATAAAGGTGCGATGACGTTGTGACAACTTTTAATCGACAAAACGTCGTTTTTCGACAAAATGTCTTACGGTCACATTTTGGCATTTTAGTTAAACTATTTATTTATGTAAACCAAATTTAAAAATAAATTTTTATAATGATATTTAAAAAATAAACACTCATAAATTTATTAAGATGATTTATTTAACCATTGAAACATACTTTTCTGAAATCAACATTTTGTCACTTTTGTCGTTATAGGCAAATGTTACTATTTTTGTTTATACTTCTCTTTCCAAATCCTATATAATATTGTTTGAATAATAAAACCTTACCTATTTTACATTTAAAATCACTTTAAACAGTATATTTTAAAGTGGTCAAATTCTGGGTCATTACAGGACACCTGCGAACCTTTCTTTGGTGATATGGAGATTGCTGATGACATAAAAAGGAGCTAGCCTGTAGACAACTTCAAGGGCATGTCATTAACTGGTGGAACGCCACCATTATTGCTACTCCTAAGGATCTGTTCACTTAGGAGAAGTTCAAGGCCAAGTTTGAGGAGAAGTTTGTTCCGGCTGCTTG
Source organism: Allium cepa (assembly GCA_030765085.1). Lineage (NCBI taxonomy): Eukaryota > Viridiplantae > Streptophyta > Magnoliopsida > Asparagales > Amaryllidaceae > Allium > Allium cepa. The sequence goes on along the minus strand of CM060940.1, from coordinate 542,855,259 downwards.
GAAGTCGGTGTTATTCAGGGGAATCGCTGATTTAAAGCGGGGAGATATGTCTTTTTCAAAATACATTGCTAAGTTCAATGCTTTACCGAAGCATGATTGTCTTTTATCGACACTCCATTGAGGATGAACGAGAAGGTTAATATGGGTTTGGATGACTATTTAGGGGAGAAGCTAGTGAGTCATATAGATGAGCCATTTGAGAAACACATCAAGAAAGCTGTTCACTAGAAGATTTTATACGTCAAGTCCAAATCAGCTGTTGTTGTTAAGGAAGAGTAGAAACCACAATAAAGCAGTAGAGGCAAGAAGAAGTGTTTTGGAAAGAGGAAGCAGTGTCAAGGAATGAATGAGGAGAAGAATGCACAAAAGAAGGTTAAGGTGGATCTTATTTGCTTTGGTTGTAGAGATAAGGGTCACTTGATCAAAGATTGAAAAATCGATGGGAAAAAGAAGTGTTGTAGCTACGGAAGGCATAGATAAATATTGAAGAATTGTCCGAAACCATTATAGCAGAAACATTTTGTGAAGGCATATGCTTTAGAAGCTATTTAGACTTCTTCTAGTGCTCCCTCGATGAAAGAGAAATGGAATGGCATTATTATTCAAGGTATGCTTTCCATTTATGATATTCCTATATGTGTTTTATTCGATGCCAGGGTTTCATATTCCTTTATATCTTGTGACCTAGTAGATAGACTAGGATTGAAATCTGAAATAATTGGCCGATCGTTTATTGTGATGAACCCCGTTGGAGGCTCCACTAGCACGTGTATTGTTTGGTCTTATCGGGCCATGGATGCTCTTTTTTGTGACTTTTTTATTTTGAATTTTTTTGGATTTGGGATTATCTTGGGAATGGACTAGCTGAGGAAATATGCGACAGTGGTGGATTGCGAGATGCTATTGGTGACAACTGGGGTTGTGGAAGTGCGAACGGTAGTGATTGGTTGTCAACTGGAGGATGGGGTTATGGTTAGCTTTCTATATTCGCTTGAGATTCTACATAATGAGTTGTCATCTATGCCCATCGTTAAGGAATATTCTGACGTATTTGAGCAGATGGTAGGATTGCCGCCACATAGGGAGATTGAATTTTGTATGGACTAGACGGAGGATGCCAGACTTATAGTTATGCCTTTAAGGCATATGGCACCTGAAGAGCGGAAGGAGTTAGAGGTGCAAGTGAATGGCCTATTAAAAAGAGGGTTCATTCATAGGAGCAAATCTGAGTGAAGTGCACCCATAGTATTCGCTACTAAGGTGGATGGCTTCCTAAGGTTGTGTGTGGATTTTCGTAAGCTAAATAAGGTGATGAAGAAGAACAATTATCCACTCCCATGTATTGATGACTTGTTCGATCAGCTCCATGGTGCGAAGTTGTTCTCCTAATTGGATTTGGCTACGGAATTTCACCAATTTAGGATAGTGAAGAAGAATGTGTCGATCACCGCATTTCGTATGCTATCTAGCTTCTACGAGTGGTTAGTTATGCCATTCGGGCTAACCAATGATCCGACATAATTTGTTGATCTCAACAACCGTGGCCATAGGGATCACTGCATAAGTTTATACTTGTGTTCGTAGATGATATCCTGATCTATTACAGGAAGGAGGAGGAACACAAGGCGCACTTAAGGATTTTTCTTAAAGTGTCGCGGAAGCACAAGTTAAAAGCAAAGTTTTTAAAATGTCACTTCTAGAGAAGGAAAGTGAGATTCTTGGGACATGTCATCTCCGAGTAGGGCATCACAATAGATCCTGCTAAGGTGACAACGGTTTAGGATTGGAGCCATCCTAAGAATGCTACTAACATGAGGAGTTTCTTAGGACTGGTGGGATATTATAGACTCTTTATCAAAGATTTCTCAAAGATAGTCGCGCCATTAACCAAATTGACAAAGAAAAATCAAACTTTTAATTCGGATGCGAGATGTGGGTAGAAAATTATGAGTCTAAAGAAGTGGTTGACAAGCGCACCTATATTGATCATTCTGATTGGAAATGAGGAGTTGATAGTGTACAAAAATGCTTGTAATACTGGATTAGGTGCGGTATTAATGCAGAAGTGAAATGTTGTCACCTATGCTAGTAGATAATTGAAGCTGCACGAGAACAAGTATCCAACTCATGATTTGGCATTGGCGGCGATAGTGTTTGCTTTGAAAATTTGGAGGCACCATTTACTAGGGGAAAGGTTCGAGCTGTTCATGGACCATAAATCCTTGAAGTACCTTTTCTCCTAGAAGGATCTCAAGTTTCGATGATAGCGATGGTTGGAATTTTTTTCCTCCCAAGACTTTGGCATTTCCTATACGCCTAGTAAGGGGAATGCGGTCGCTGATGCATTGAGTGGAGGGCATGCCAGTTTGGGGGAGATGTTCCTAGAGTGGAAACAGTTAGAGTATATTGTTGGTTATGACTTCAGACCTCATTGCGAATTAGAGTTAGAGATGTTGGCAAGCTTGAAAATTAGACCGACTTTGATTGAGCGGATTGGTACCAGTCAGAAGCAAGATGCTAGAATGACAGAGATCATGGCAAAATAGAAGGAGGAGTATGGTCTAAGCATATGAAGTAATACGTACTTAACCAAGAAAGTTGGCTCTGTAAGGATGGGAAATTGTTTGTTCTCGACGTTGACGAATTGCAAGACGAGGTGCTATAAGAGTGCCATCATTATAGGTTGACCATACATCCCGGTGGTAATAAGATGTATCGTAACATAAGGTAGACTTATAGTAGGAAGGGATGAAGAACGACATCAGAACATCCATCTTGAAGTGTATGAACTGCCAGTTGGTGGTGGCAGAGCAAAAGAAACTGACTAACCTATTGCAACTACTTGAAGTTCCCGCATAGAAGTTGGAGCAGATATTGATGGATTTCATTGATGAACTGCTAAGAACTCGAGTAGGGTCATCTGGGTCATATTCGATCGATTAACCAATAGCATTAGATTTATACCCATCAAGTCAAGTAAAACGACAGCCAAATTGGCCAGTTGTATGTGAAATGGATTGTATGATTTTAATGGTTTTCCAAAGAGAATTATGAGCAATCGTGACCCGTTGTTCACTAGTGGGTTTTGGAAGAGCTTATAGGAGGCATTGGGTACGGAGCTACATCTTAGTACAACTTATCATCCTCAAACAGATGGGTGGATTGGGAGAGTGAATCGTATACTAGAGATATCTTATGATCTTGCATTCTTGATTTTGAAGGCCCATGGGATGATCACCTGCATTTAGTAAAGTTCACATACAATAGTAGCTATCAGTCTAGTATCGGTATGGCGCTGTATGAAGCATTATATGGCTAACTGTGTAATTCCTCTTTATGCTGGTGAAAAGCGGGTGCGAAAATGATATCTGGGCCAGATATGATTAGAGAGACCTCAGAAAAGATAATGTTTGTTCGGTAATGGATGAAAGTTGCACGAGATAGGCACAAGAGTTATGCTGATAGTAGTCGTAGAGATTTAGAATTTGTATTAGAGATATGGTATTCATGAAAAAAATTCCTTTGAAAAAGTAATTTCTATTCGGTAGTAGGGGAAGTTGGCATTAAGATTTGTGGATCCTTTTTCGATAGCAGAGAGGATTGAGAATCTAACATATAGGGCCAACTTATGTATGAAAATGGCAGGTGTGCAGTCTTCCATGTTTCTCATTTGTGTTAGTTTGTGCATGACGATTGCACTGGATTAATTTAATGTTATCGAGATTGAACCAGAAGCTTTGAGGCCTCATACGACGGTTCATATTGTCGGACACAATATGAAATAACTTAGGGGGAAATGGAGGAGAAGGTTCAATGGGGTAAAAGTGAAGGCGAGCGCACATGGAAAACCAAGAAGAGAGTATGAGGCCCATACTTCGGGAGCTTTTCACATGATAAGGCCCATTGTTCATCATATTTAATTTCACTTTCGATATCATATATGGTAGTTTAGTATCTCGCATGCTAGGATAGGTTTACTTATATTATTGATTGCATAGTACCGTGTTTGACAAGTTTGATGATATGCATGATTGTTAGGCATGCAGGTTAACTTTGATTAATTTTCTGTGTTTCTTTAGGGATATCGAGGGCGAAATTCCTAAAGGGGGAGTGTTACGGCTAGTATTTTACTTATCGATGGATCGTAAAATATTTTTATTTTATTTATATGAGGTCGTATGACTCTAAGATTTTGGAAAGTGACTCTTAGGAACATCTTCCACATCTACGATTTTTTGTCGAACTTCTATGCGACCATTTTGACCATGAAAATTTAGTTTGACTATAAGTTTTGATAGGAGCTGAATTAGGGTCTCTGTTAATCGAGTTTTTAACCTAGCAGAATTCAGTAGGAGTTAGAACTTAGGGACTGTGCCAGAAGGACTTTAAACTTGAATAGGACCATCCAAAAGAACAAGCCAAAAGCACTCAAGAAGAATAATTAAAAAAAATCCACTAAGGCGATGGATCGCTAGCGATCCATAAGAAAGGTTCATGGGTTGTTCAAGCCTCTTGCATCATGAATCAACATCTCTTCTAAGTACGTTTGCCAAGTTTCATAGCCTTCCAAGCAACCAACTTTGAGAAGTGAAGCCCCATCTGATTCTTGTCACGGTACAACCCAACCTGTGCACGAATCATCATTAAAACAAGGAAACTAGCTACGAAATATGATGGAGGGCACCTACATAAGACAAGTAGTGCAACCTAAAGGATGAAGCCCAAATAAGTACATGGATCGCTAGCGATTCATTCCTTATGGATCCTTAGCGATCCATCACATTATGTTGGATTGTTATGAAATTTTCAAAGAACCTTTGTATCATCGAGTGTAGGCTTCGTGAAAAGTGGCTTAGCCTAATTGCTCTTCTGTGCCTATAAATATTATTCTACCTGCAACATAAAGGGGATCTTCTTCTGGACTTGCTGCGGGAACTCTACAGAGATTTTTGTTCACTCTTCTCCACTCACATAGTAGTCATCTAGGGGTTCACTGTTATTCTTTAGTAAACTCTTATACTTGTGGCTTGATCTAGCTTAGAAGATTCAAACATATTGTAATCCGATTCAGCTTGTAAGAGCAGTCAGTTAATAGAAAGTTAACAACCGAACCACTCACAAATACCTAAATACGCAATTTATTCTTTAGATCTGAAGTGGGCAACAAGGAATAAAGACCCAAATCAATAAAAAATAAATGATAATCTCTAGCTTCTATGTGCTAATCTCCTCTCTATCCAACGATTGGGCTAAGATTAGTAAAGAAAATATGTGGTTTTTTCTAAAATTAGGGCTAATGGAGGTTTGGATCTGTTTTGGGGAAGAAGGAAATGATTTAGGTTAGTTCCTACAGTCTCCTACTAGTATAAATTTCAAAGTGGGTTAGTAGGCCTAAGCACGGTCTTAGTAAACTACCCATTAAAACTGCCAGTAGGAACCAAAACCTAAAATAAAAAAAATCAAACGATAATCCGTTTTTCTATTATGACCACTTTATGGAGTGGAAAAACTGCATCCTGAAGCAGTGGAAGTGGTTTGAGACAATTAACCCAAAAAATGGGTCAACATTCTACATTGAGTGTGAAAGCACAGTTCTTAAAGAGCAATAATATAGAAGTTAATGTAAAAAGAGAAAAAATATCTAAAAGACAAGAAGATTTTTATACTGCTTCGGTTGTTAATGAAGCCTACGTCCACTTTATAACTATCTATTAACTGACTGCTCTTACAAGCTGAATCGAATTACAATATGTTTGAATCTTCTAAGCTAGATCAAGTCACAAGTATAAGAGTTTACTAAAGAATAACGGTGAACCCCTAGATGACCACTATGTGAGTGGAGAAGAGTGAACAAAAATCTCTGTAGAGTTCACGCAGCAAGTCCAGAAGAAGATCCCCTTTATGTTGCAGGTAGGATTATATTTATAGGCACAGAAGAGCAATTAGGCTAAGCCTCTTTTCACGAAGCCTACACTCGATGATATAAAGGTTCTTTGAAAATTTCATAACAATCCAACATAATGTGATGGATCGCTAGCGATCCATAGGGCATGAATCGCTAGCGATCCATGTACTTATGGAATTTTTGGGCTTCATCCTTTGGGTTGCACTACTTGTCTTATGTAGGTGCTCTCCATCATACTTCTTAGCTAGTTTCCTTGTTTTAATGATGATTCGTGCACAGGTAGGGTTGTATCGTGACAAGAATCAGATGGGGCTTCACTTCTCAAAGTTGGTTGCTTGGAAGGCTATGAAGCTTGGCAAACGTACTTAGAAGAGATGTTGATTCATGATGCAAGAGGCTTGAACCCATGAAGCTTCCTTATGGATCGCTAGCGATCCATCACCTTATGGGATTTTTTTTAATTATTCTTCTTGAGTGCTTTTGGCTTGTTCTTTTGGATGTCCTATTAAAGTTTAAAGTCCTTCTGGCATAGTCCCTAAGTTCTAACTCCTACTGAATTCTGCTAGGTTAAAAACTCGATTAACAGAGACCCTAATTCAGCTCCTATCAAAACTTATAGTCAAACTAAATTTTCATGGTCAAAAAGGTCGCATAGATATTCGAAAAAAATCATAGATGTGGAAGATGTTCCTAAGAGTAACTTTCCAAAATCTTAGAGTCATACGACCTCATATAAATAAAATAAAAATATGTTACGATCCATCGATAAGTAAAATGAGGGCCCTAACACTCCCCTTTTAGGAATTTCGCCCTCGATATCCCTAAAGAAACACAGAAAATTCATCAAAGTTAACCTGCATGCCTAACAATCATGCATATCATCAAACTTGTCAAACACGGTACTATGCAATCAATAATATAAGTAAACCTATCCTAGCATGCGAGGTACTAAACTACCATATATAATATCGAAAGCGAAAGTAAATATGTTGAAAAATGGGCCTTACCATGTAAAGAGCTCCTGAAGTATGGGACTCATACTCTCTTCTTGGTTTTCCATGTGCATTCGCCTTCACTTTTACCCCATTGAACCTTCTCCTCCATTTTCCCCCTAAGTTATTTCATATTGTGTCCGACAATATGAACCGTCGTATGAGGCCTCAAAGCTTCTGGTTCAATCTCGATATCATTAAATTAATCTAGTGCAATCGTCACGCCTGAGTCATGCACAAACTAATGCAAATGAGAAACATGGAAGACTGCACACCTGCCATTTTCATACATAAGTTGACCATATATGTTAACAGTATGGTAAATATATAAATGGTAAATATATAAGAGCGCCTACATAAAAATGGTAAATTGTTAGACAACGGTATGGTAAATATATAAATGGAAATTACATAAAAAATATATCATTCAATTGAATTATAATTAATACACAAATAATTTTAAACAGAAAACCATGTGCGAATATACTTTAAATAAACGTAAAACTATTATATAACATAATTGAATTTAGTAGAATATTAGAGTATTTTAACTTTTTTGAAAATATATTAAAAATTAAATTAAATAAATTAGTTTCATAATTTTTATAATGTATAAATGCAATTTTTTAATTCATTTTAATTAAAGAAGATATAGCGGAAATAGCAAAATATAGCGGGAATAACGGGATATAGCGGGGATTAAAGCGGAAAGGCTATATTTTGGGGCTATATGGAAAAATCATAGCGGTAGAAATTCGCTATAAGATATATCGGGGTTATAACGGGGTAAAAGGGGGACATTAACTACACAGGGTGATACATAGTAGCTGTGAGAGGATGAGCTGGATGAAGCTATCTCATATTATTTATGAATTTATACTCTTATTCCGCTATACAACAGCGTGGAGCCTTGGCGGTGCTGCTTATTAGTGAGACAGTCTTATGAGTTGCTTCTCTAGTATAAAATCTATTTCATGATGCATAACTTTGTGTATCCGTACTCTAATATTTGGATCACTTAGTTATTACTGTCTCTTCTATTTTGATACTTGTGATATTATATTCTATTCCATGCACTGTGAGATATATTATAGATTCTGTGATGATTTGTTTCATTTTTCAAACCTTGATGATTGCTTTACATCGATCAGCATGATAGTAGCACACCATCTTATGTATATTGCGTGCCAGTGGTGTAGGGTGGTCATTGCAGAGATCTATTGTTTAGTATCCAACGAGAGCTTTAGCACCGGATTTATTATCCAAGAGCATGAGTCAAAATGTCGACTGTGGTAAAGAACATTATTCAGCTAAGACAAGAAGCATAACTAAAGGAAGCAGTTTCTGGATCTAAAGGCATTTTAGCACGTATCAACAATCAATAGCTCAAATAGCCCAGGCCGAGCCAACGGTCAAGATAGACAAAAGATACCCAAGAAGCTAAACATAAAAGCATCACATCTGCAATCCACGTCTAAATGCTCTCAACCAGATGATGACAAGAATTCAAATCTAAGCCAGACATAGCAAGCCAGGTCATCAATCTAAGTGAAAATACTTGCACCAGAGGAAAAACCTTAAATTTTCTATAAATAGAGGACCACCTGCTACAATAAAGGGGTTGAAAAATAGAACCTCTGACATCCCATTGCCATTCAGTACTTCTTACCCCTTTTAGAAAGCTTTAGCTCAAAAAGACCATTAATGGAGGAATTTGTCACGAATGTACATGTAAATCAAAATAAACAATAAAGTCTGAAGCAGAAATTTCAGAGTGGATATAGGGATCTTGTTCCCGAATCACTATAAATCTTGTATCACTTTTGCCTTTTGGCATTTATTTCATGTCTAGTTGTGATAGTTTTTCAATCATTGCCTTGCTTTCGGAATTAGCTTTCAGAAACTTTTGAGTGTTGGCCAGTCAAAAAATATGTCTAACATTTTTGTTGCTATAAGGAGTGTCCCCAACCTCCATTCTTTTCCAATCCAGCAAATTCAGCAATCGAAAACTCTCAACCAAGCATGAAGTCAAAAGAATCCTCTTAAAAGACCCCTCACTCTTTTACCCAAGATGAATGAACCAAAGAATTACCTAATATTGATTGAAATCAGGTAAACCAGGTAAATCAAGCTGCTATTGAAGATACTGCTGCTCTAGTTCTTACCGAAGGTGAATTTCAACAAATGATGTTGAAATTTATTTCTGACATAACACAACGGTTAGATAACAATCGGCGTAAGTTAAAAGCACTTTCGTTGTATTAGAGAAGAATGTTTTGGCTATATTTAAAGAGGACAAGAGTCCCTTGACCTCTGGTCGAAAACCCAAAAAATGGCCAATGACTAATGAAGCCATAGAAGATGAGTTCATAGTGACCAAGGAAACAGCTATGAAAGCCGAAACTACAAGATTAGAAAGTACAAGACCTTTTGAGAGGCCCTTGACTCTACATCCTGAAAGGGTAAACTTTGGAGGAAGGGCAACAAAATAAGCCAGAAACTCAAGGTGTTGATGTTGAAACCTTATTACTCGATGGGGATCGAGGAATGGAAGCCTTGTTAATAAAATTATAAGAGCAAGTAAAAAAGCTACAAGAGGATCGATGAAACCTTGGTGTTGAGATAAAATTCCGAAAGGTCCAGCCTATCTCGCAAGAAATTATGAGAGCTTCTTTGTCTTCGAGATTCAGTATCCCAAAACTTTCTTATGGTGGATCATTCAACCCTGAGGATCACACCGCTTTATACGAGATCCAGATGCAAGCTATCTGGTCTTTGGATAAGATCAAATGCAGATTCTTTCTTGCAACTTTTAGTGGGCCTGCCTTAAACTGGTTCCAAAGCTATCCGCCGAATTCTATTGGCACTTGGGAACCGCTGACTATGGAGTTTTTGACATAATTCTTCACCTCAAAAGATACCAAAATAGGACTGAGTCAACTCGTTGACTTTAGAAAATGGAGAAAAGAATTTCTAAAGGATTATTGTAAAGGTCCAATGAGGTAGCTGCCTGATGCAAGGGTATGATGGATGAGATGGTGCTAGTTACTATCACCTCAGGGTTATGGAAGAATACCCCAATTATGTGATGATCTACTAAGACTGGAATAAAAGTACCTGAATGAGTTCTTTTTTCGAGCTCGAGGGAAAATATGAAATGCAAAATCTTAGGGAGTTGTGAAGAAGAACCTAGAATGGAATGACGGTAATAAGAAGTTCACACTGGCGAAAAAAATTAAAAAGGAATTTCTTGTGGCGGACTTCCCTTGACACATTCTTATCCTTAAGTCTACTCCATGACTCAAGATTGAATCCCATACCCTCTGAGAAGAGGGAAAGAGCTGGAAGTTAATCAAGGAGGAAAGTATTATAGCTACCATCGACCAAGGAGCCACTGCTCTAGTAGGAAACCAAAATGTACATCCTCGGGCAGCGGCTTCAAGGTCTTTACCAGCCCATCAGAATTTTGTTGGTGTCATCTTGGGAGGACCCCACACTATCGAGGCAAGTAATGGCAACTGGAAGTGATACATTAATAAAGCTAAAGATGGAAGCACCTCAGTGTATGAGATGAAAAAGTTTGAGAAGAAGCAGAAGACTAGGTTGGAAATTACATTTGGCGACCTTGATAAGCAGGATGTCTATCACCTCCACAATGACCCACTTGTAATTACCACTCAAATTAGACTTTCAGAGGTTGCAAAGATAGTGGTATATATCAAAGCCGCTGTTAGCATAATCTTCAAGCATGCTTTCAACAAGATGGGTTACCAGAAAGCACACTCTAGTCCAGCCAAACTTCCATATATGGGTTCAATGATGATGGAGCCATTCCTCTTGGAGAATGAATCCAATGGTCAAAGTTGGAAGTGACCCTCACTGTAAGATCTTCGAAACCACTTTTGTCATTATGGACGTCCACTCGGTATACGACACTTTCTTTAAGAGGCCAGCTCTTGACACCATAGATGGGTATGTGTCCTCTAAGCATTTACTATGAAATTTCCCATCAAGAAGGGCGAAGGACTTGTAAGGGGAGATCAATGGATCTCAAGATAGTTATATTATGCAAGCTTGAACATGATCAATAACGGGAAAACTTCGTCTTATGGGAACAATGTCAAAGTTAACCAACTCACTCTTATCGAATTTAAGGAAATGTTTAGTACCATGAGTTTTAAATCTATAGGAAGCCAAAAGAGCTCCTTAACAATTCTCCTAAGGAAAGAAGATTCCACTATCGGGAATTAATTTACATATCAAGCTATCAAAGAGAACATAATAAGATAGAATGAGGGCAGATTAATATGTTTTCCGAGACAAAGAGAAAGGTTGTTCATACTATACAAGAAGTTCCGTGGAAAGAAGGAATTGAGATTGATCTTGATCCAAGAGAAGAGAACGAGATAGCTTTGGCAGCCGAGACTCTAGAATAAGTGTGCCTTGTTGAAAATGACAAGTCTAAGATACTTAAGATAGGAACTTATTTCCATCCTTTTGTCCAAGAAGAGCTAATTTCCTCTCTTAAGCATAATTGAGATGCATTTGCTTGGACTCATAATGATATGGTGGGAATTGATTCCTTCGTCATTTGCCAACATTTAAATATAAATCCGAAGTTAACTCCCATAAGGCAAAAGAGGAGGCCTCTAGATGGACCGATATTTGGCTCTATAAGAAGAAGAGGTTAATGAAGAATAATTTCATCTGAGATGTCTATTATCCGAAGAGGATCGCTAACCTAATATTAGTAAAGAAGTCAAAAAGGAAGTGGAGGACATGCATTGATTTTACGAATTTAAACAAAGCTTGCCCAAAGGATTGCTTATCTTTACCAAGAATAGATCAATTAGTAGATCCTACTAGTGGGCATAAGTTGCTTTCATTTATGGACGCTTATTGCAAGTACAATTAGACCTCAATGTTTAAACCTATTGAAAGGCACACAAGTTTTTTCACTAATATGGGTTTGTTTTGCCATAAGATAATTCATTTTGGTCTTCAGAATGCAGAGGCAACATATCAGAGGTTAGTCAATCGAATGCTTAACAAGTAAATAGGTCGAAGCACGGAGGTTGTAACACCCCCTATTTAGAGGCCCAAAGCTAAACGCTACAGATGCTGCAGTCATCCATAGTATTAACTTTCGGTGACTAAATATGGATATGTTATTGGTATCCATAATATCATAAGAATTTGAATATGAAACCAAATCGCAGTTTTCAGAAACATCTTTTCACATCACATTTCTGAAACACATGTTTCACATTCAAATTACATAATACCATAATCGTTTCCTAGATTCTCATGAAATATATTTATTACATAAATATGCCAAGAGCAACATATGATGATGCCTCCTTGGTTGATCGAAGTACTATATAAACATAATTATCTTAGATACAACACAGCGGAAAACAAAACAAAATAACAACTCCTAAATAGCTATCCGTCAGCCACTTGTTCATTTTCGTAATCTTTATTCGTCAACCTACTAAAAACCTGTCAAACCTTGAACCCTCAACATACTCAAATCAATTTTGAGCACTTGAGAGTTTGAGGGGGCAAACATATACTTTTAGTTAGACATAAAGCCTGGTGTGAATAATACTATACATCTCGGATATATGATGACCACGCTGCTTAGCGGAATGGGGTTTCCCCTCACTAATATATTTTTAAAAATTATCTTTTGCAAATCAAAATTCTACAACCAAAACTGGTTAAGATGTCAAGCATTTTATGTAAACTTACATATTAGGTAACAAATTGACTATCTTTCTAAACACTATAGTTTTGTTTGGCTAACTACTAACCTTTGGCTGACTCGGATCTACCAGGAAATATAACAAAATAAATTAACATCTTTTAGACACATATGTTCTGGATGGTCTGTCCTTAACATGTCTATTAAATACTTCTCTTCTGGACAATCTGTCCCAAACATTACATCTCCCAGGGTCACCTGATCCTAATGATTTTGCGGGCTCACCAATACCCTATCTGTATACAAACAAATATTTCCTTCTGTGTATAATCATAAGTCTTATCTACGACAGGACCCAAAACACTTGAATTTGGGACCAAATTAGCGTGGGCTAATGGCTAACGTATAGGGCACGACCTTATACCAGTCTCATCTGGTATTCTAATATCTGAGTCACTTTACTTAGGTACACTTTTCCAAAATTTTCCTTGAAAACCTTTTCATATAAACTTGATTTGAAACCTTTTAAACCAAACTTAAACAATACAAACACTTATACTCTATGCTTTACTTAAAATCACCTTGCCATGTTATATAAATATATACTTTACTCAAACCTTTATTGATGAAAACATTTAACTTTTGAAAGTACCCCTTTCAAATCCATTGAAAGCACCTCTTTTGAAACCAAGTTAAACCCTTTATTCAACCTAGGCTGAAGGGCCTATACTTTCCTTTAAAACTATCCATAGAACATTTCGAAACCATTAAAAGCCTTCCTTTTGAAAGTTTTAAAACCTTGGCCATCTTTCTTTTAAAACACTTTAAAATTGCCTTTTGAAAACAGTGGAAAAACCTTTCCTCTCAGACCTTTAGAAACTACTAAAAAATCTTCCTTCAAATCCTTTCAAAATCATTAGGGAACCACCCCTTCGAAACCTTCGTTTAAAACCCATTCGAAAACAATAAAACATTAAACCTTTCAAAAGCCATTGGTTTCAATTAAAACATATGGATACCTTTGAAAACCATTTTGGTCGAAACCATTTGGATTATGCCTTCAAGTAGAACAAAAGGATATAAAACCCATTAAAGTTGAAATCATTACTTTTGAAAGCTATTTTTAAGTAAAGAAGTGATGGTGTCGAAACCACCCTTTCGAATGCTTTGGAGGAGTGACCAAGTTTTTAAAACAAATATACCTTCCGAAACCATTGACTTCGAAATGTAAGAAAAGCGGTAGCTAAGGGCTTTACCCTAATCGAAAGCATGTATTTGAAAACAAAGGTGCAACATTTTTAAAACCACTTCTTTAAACCATTTGACCTAGTCGAAAGTCAACCAAGTCGAAAGCAATGTAGTCGAAAGCAAAGCAGGCACATTTTCCACTTTAAACCAAAGCACGCTTCGACCCCTGGGTTTCAACCTCATACCTTATGCCTTCTTTCCAATTCGCTGCGCACCAAGTCTTTGATGCCATGCGCATTGGTTTTGATAGTGATTAAGGTGAAGGAACTGAGTCAAAAGCCATTTGTGTTGGAGCAGGGTGCCGAAAGTGGTGAAACAGGCTAAAAACTAGAAAATTTTGTCTTTAACTTAAAAGAGAAATGCTTTTTGACTAACCTACTATGTTTGTCAAAATCTTGTTGATTGCTAATTTTTTTTTCTAAAAGCACTGCCATAATTTCAAAAATAACAATTAAATTTATTCTATAAAATAACCATTCGCCTTTTAGAAATATATAAAACATTAAAGTCTCATACCTTAAATAATTTTATATATTCATTAAAATAATTAAGAAAATTCTACAAAAATTCCAGAAAACCATTTTCAATATATTTTCTAACATATATAAATTTCAGACCCAAGTAATTAATTATTTAGCTGTAAATAATTTATACCCCAAATAAGCATTTTTTGCACTAAAAATTTTATATAAAATCCATTAATACAGAAAATTATTAAAATTGAAACCCATCCCTAGAATATCATTTTTGATCTAAATCCAAAATCGCAAGGCATTTGGATGTCATTAAATAGGGTTTTTATATTAAAACATATCATAAATCTATATGAACAAGCATACGTCATCAATAAGCATATGTAGAACTTTTAATCATTCAAAACATGGCATAATCATGCAAAGCCCCACCCCGAGGCCCATATTAACAAAGAGAATCACATAGTAATTCTGTCTGCTAATACAGAGAATAAGGCTAGTTAAGGGTGACCAACTATAACCTTATTTTAACTATCTGTTGAACATGCCAATAAATGCTATCTTTTTTTTCCGCTCGAATGGATCGACATATTCAATAAATAATCGATACAAAGCTATATATGGCTATGGATCTATCAGAACAAAACACCATAACTAAATGAATAGCTCACCATAGAACAGTAACAGCTATACATATACAACGATTTATTTTTATTTAAGAAATTCTCAAGAATATATTTGAAATTAAAATCATTTAAAACCATCAAAATACTCACATATCGGTATTAACCGTTATTTAAATTTAAACGGAATTTAAATAAAACATAAATCTAAAACTTCTTCAAATCTAAGATGATATATTCATGTACATCATTTCCATCTAATAACATCAAGTTTTATAAAAAAAAGAATGCGATTGAAATCATCGAAATCGTCAGAATATCATCAAACACGGAAATTAAACACTACATATATTTCGGTCCAGCTGTAAAGAATATATATTTTCACATAGCAACTAGAAAATCTGAGAATAATTACAAAATAAAAGTTATAGCCTAAATCCTTTGGTTTCCAGAACGTCAAAAATTTCTAAATTCTGATTCGTAACAAGAAAGTTATGATCAAATTACTAAAAACATCAAACTCAGCCTGAACTTATGCATTTGCAGGACAACGACAAACGATTGCAATTTTAGCATAGATAACTTCGAAATCAGGAAAAATGAATAAAATGAAAGTTGTAACTTAGTTTCTAAGATTTTCGGAATGACCATGATCATCAAATTCCGATCATCGGTTCGAATATTATGGTCGTTTTACTAGCAATCTTAATATCAGCCTGTATTATTCTAAACACAGGACAGAGGTAAAAAAATACGACTTTCAGTATCAACTCATCTCATAATTTAACAAAAACTTGCAGAATCATGCTACAGCACATAGACTATAACAAATCCAAATTTGGCAGCATTTCACTACAAATCAAGCAAGTTATGGTTTTTCAAAGATTGGATAATTTCAGACAACATATATGAGCAAACAAAGACCAACATGCAACGAAATATTCAAAATCACATTAGCTTGAGATTCGAACATCTTTTGATTTGATTAATCTTCTTCCTTAGATTTTTATTCCTTTAATTCTATAAAATGGTGGCCGACCTCTAGGTTTTAATTTGCAAATGAGAATGAATAAGTGAATACAAGGCTAAGGGGTTTAAGGTTTAGGGATAAGGATTTTCGTTGTTCCATTTTTCCCCTGCCTACTTTCTATCCCTTTATCTGTTTTATGTTATATCGTTTTGATTTACTCATGGTAGCACTACCCCTATTAATCACAAATCTCAATTCATTAATCATCTTACATTATTTTATTTTATTTAGCTGGTTAAATATCCTAAATAGTGTTACTAAAAATATGGGGTGTCACAATCTCTCCTCCTTAAAGAATTCATTCTTGAACTTACGATAAAGCACAAAACAAAACAATCAAAGGTAAAACATACCATCAAACAAATCAGGATAAGCGTCTCTACTCCAGCTCTCAGTCTTTCAAGTACAGTCTCTAGCATCATCACTCCACTGGACCTTTACTAATCTGACTGCCTTGCTCCTCAACTTCTTCTCATCTCTCGTGACTATCCGGATAGGCTTCCTAACTATAGTCATGTCTAGTTCCACTACCAAATCTTATAACACAGCCGGTGTTATAATAGTATCTGGATCCCTATCACACTTCCTTAGACGAGATACATGGAAAACATCGTGAACTCCTGCCAAACTACTCGATAACTCTACTCTATATGCGAGTTTCCCGATCCTGTCTAAAATAGGAAACGGTCCTACTAATCTCGGTGCTAACTTTCTTGTCTTTTCGAACTTGATAACACCTTTCATCGATGATACTTTGATGAAAATATGATCTCCAATAGAGAACTCTAAATCTTTCCGTCTTTTATCTGCGTAGCACTTCTGCCGAGACCGAGCTTCCTTCATTCTCGCCCTTATCGGCTCAATCTTTTCTAATGCTTCTCCTACCAAATCAGGACCAAGGAATAATCTATCTCCAGGCTCTAACCAAGATATGGGAGATTAGCATGGTCTTCCATACAAAGCTTCAAACGGCGCAATCCCTATACTAGCCTGATAGCTATTGTTATATGTAAACACGACTAGATGTGGATGGTCTTCCCATGATCCCCCATAGTCTAATACACAAGCTCCTAATAAGCCTTCCAAGATCTTGTTAACTCTTTCCGTTTTCCCATCTATCTGCGGTTGGTAAGCGGTACTCATCTTGAGCTTGGTTCCTAAACTCTCTTGTAGAATCTTCTAGAACTCGCTAGTGAATAGGAAATCTCTATCACTAACAATACTACTAGGAATTCCATGAAGTCTAACTATATTCTTCATAAATAACTTCGCTAAAACTTGTGCCATACTAGTTGACTTAACTGGAATGAAATGGGCACTCTTGGTCAGTCTGTCCACTATGATGCATATACTTTCATTTCCTCTATTAAATCTTGACAACCCGTCTATGAAGTCCATAGAAATAGATTCACACTTCCATACCAGAATATCCAATAGTTGAAGCAACCCACTTGGCTTCTGATGCTCGGCTTTCACCTGTTGGTAGTTAAAACACTGTTTCATCCATAAGTTAACATCTCTCTTCATTCCTTCCCAGAAGAAACTTCTCTTCACATCCTGATACATCATCGATCCCCCTGGATGAATAGTGAACTTTGAACAATGGCATTTCTCCAAAACTTCTTTCCTTATGTCTCCCACATTTGGAACACATAATCTACCCTTCTTTCTTAATCATCCACTTTGGTCAAGACTGAAATCCTTCGATTCATCGTTCTCGTTCCTTCCTTTAATTTCCCAATCCTTTCAACTAACACCGGATCCTCTTCCTGTTTAGAAGCAATCTTCTCAATCAATACCAGTCGAACTTCTAAACAAGATAACATAGCAGATTCTCCACTAGACCCAACCTCAGATCTCCACTGCACTCTACAAGTCAACAACGCTTGCAAGCCTTTCCATTCTGCTACCAATAGCTAACACTGTATTCTAATGCTTCCCACTAAGCGCATCAAAAAATTTGTTGTCTTTCCCCAGTGTGTACTAATTCCAAAATCATAAGTAGCAATAAATTCTAGCCATTTTTGTTGTCTCATATTCAGCGCATTCTGAGAGAATGAGTATTTCAATGACTTATAAACTGTATAAAGCTCAAATCTCCCTACTAAATGGTGATGTTTTCACACCTTCAAAGAAAAAATAACTTTGGCTAACTCCAAGTCAGGTGTTGGATATCCAGCTTCATGCGATCTAAGCTGTCTAGAAGTCTAGGCAATCACTTTACCTCTCTGCATCAACACAGCTCCGAATCTAGTTCCACACGCATCTGTACAAACTACTAAGTCCTGATTCCCTTCCTGAACTACTAACACAGGTGCATGGGTCAACAAGTGTTTCAGGCTCTGGAATACTTCCTCACACTTGTCAGTCCACACAAACTTCACATCCTTTCACGTTAGCTTGGTCATTTACGCTGCTATCCATGTAAAATCCTTTATGAACCTCCAATAATATCCAGCCAATCCAAGGAAACTTCTTATCTCAATCACTGTTTCTGGCCTCTTCCAACTATTCACTGCTTCAATCTTAGTTGTATCTACTGCCAATCCTCTTTCTGAAACTACATGACTAGAAAACTTCACTTCTCTCTTACGAAAATGACAGTTCGAAAACTTTGCCTTTAGCCGATGGTTCCTCACCATCTCAAGCACATCTCTAAGATGAACTTCATGCTCTTTATCATCCTTAGAGTATATCAGAATATCATCTATGAAAACCAGCACGAACCTATCTAAGTGCTCTTGAAAAATTTGGTTCCTCAAATCCATAAAGAATGTCGGCGCATTAGTGAGTCCAAACGGCATAACTAACCATTTGTATGACCCGTACCTTGTTTTAAACACCGTCAAAGGTATACTATTTTCTGCCACTCTAAGCTAATGAAAACCTATCGCTAAGTCTAACTAAGAAAATACCTTGGATCCAATCAGCTGATCGAACAAATCGTCAATCCTTGGCAATGGATATCGATTATTTAACATCCTCTCATTCAACTTACGATAAATGATACACAGCCTTAACGATCCATCCGGCTTCTTAGCAAATACTGCGGCTGCACCCCAAGGTGAACTACTTGGTCTGATAAAACTCTTGCCTTCTACATCTACCAACTAAGCCTTCAATTCCATCATTTCTGTCGGCGTCATCCTGCTTGGTGGTCTACTCACCGATTCTGCTCCAGGCACCAAATCTATCCAAAACTCAATGGCTCATTTCGATGGCAATCCTATTATCGGCTCGAAGATATTTGCAAATTCTCTAACTATGAAAACGAGATTTAACTCATCCTCTAACACTATAACTCCCAACAAAGCATTCACCTCAAAGCTAGGGTTTTCTACATCATATATAATCTGATCACTATAATCAGGGTGTCTAAGTGATACTTTCCTATTGTGGCAAAATATCCTAGCATCATACTCACTTAACCAATCCATGCCCAATATTATTCCGAACCATATAAAGTCAAATATAAGCAAACTGCAAACAAAGGTGTAACATAGCAAGTCAAACTCTAAGTGATCGCACTTAACCCAAGTGTCGCATACCCTCCTCTCGGATTTGCAACTCTTAAGGAAGTAACTAAATATTTGGGTTCTAGGTTAAGCTTATCTACCATACATTGAGATATAAAAGAATGCAGTGCACCAGTATTAAACAAAACACAAATCATGGATCTGAAGCGTACCTCCCAAAATTGCCTTTCCTTTCTCCTGCACTATCGGCTTCGAAGTAGCAGGCTCCAATGCAAATACTTGGCTTTTATCTCCTTTAGCTGGCTCTTAGCACTAGTTCTTGTAGTGCCAAACTTGATCATAGTTGAAACATCAAACTCCTTTCTTCTCAGCAGCCTTATTTCCTTTGCATGTCTGCACTCATGTGCATAATGGCCTTTCTTATGACACTTTTAACAGACCACTTCAGACTTCCTCTTCTTTGCTACTCCACCTTTCTGAGCACCCTTCTTATGAAAGAACTTTCTCTTTTGGCCTTTCCCAACTTGGACCTCCTTCTCCTTCTTCTCCAAACAAGCAAGCATCTCTTTATGTCTTAACGCCATCTCCACTACCACATCGCAGGGATCAGTAAGGTAGACCTGGCCAACTCAGGCTTCAATCACCAAATGAACTTTTCATTTCTCTTCATTACTTTATCAACAATGGCATAATCATACTTAGCCAACTCTTCAAACCTACTAGCATACTCCAAAAAAGACATTTCTCCTTATTCTAACTCAGCAAACTTCTGGATCAAAACAGACTATGTCATTACTAACATAAACCTCTCCTGGAAGCTATCTCGAAGCAAGCCTCCTCTTCCGCTCGTCATTGAGCCCTAAGTCAGCAAATATGCTTTCACAGTGCAACAACCAATTCTCCACTTCTATAGCATCTTCAGTTCTAATAAACGGCTTCCCTCCAAGCCTAGCATAGTCTATACTCAAGTTAGCATAATGGTCGACTACTAGAGCTTCCTGAACTCCTCCCACAACATTTCTCCAACAACTCCAGTGGAAATTCCAACTTGCATCATGTTTACGAAAAACTGATGCATAGCCCCCATATCCACTTGTAGGACTCCAACACCAACATTCTCGGCTTGAGCCTGACCTTGAGTCCTCCTTGTATTGGGTCGGGAATTTCCATTGGTGGCGGTGCTGTCCCCTCCTAGGTTAATTCTGCCACTTCCAGGGTCCATATCTATATTCAAGCCTCGTAAGATACAGAAGAATAGCCTAAATAGAGATAGAAGAATAGAGATATAGCTTATACTCATATATATAGAAAACACAAGTACGTTACTATAGTGTTATCCCATACCCCAATCTTATTCTAATTCCTAGGGATTATGTTTTCAAAATCATTTTAGTTAAAGTATTTCATAAACCTATGCTCTGATACCAAGTTGTAACATCCCCAATCTAGAGGCCCAAAGCTAATAGCTACAGATTCTACAGTCATCCATGGTATTAACTTCCGACGACTAAATACGGCTATGTTAATGGTATCTATAATATCAGAAGCATATGAATATGAAACAAAATCACAGATTACAAAAACATCTATTCACATCACATTTCCAAAACACACGTTCCATATTCAAATTACATAATCCCATAATCGTTTCCCACGTTCTGATAAAATATAATTATTACATAAATATGCCAAGAGCGACATATGATGATGCACCCTTGGTTGACTGGAGTACTATATAAACATAACTGTCTTAGATACAACACAATGGAAAATAAACCAAAACAGCAACTCTTGAATAGTTATCCGTCAGCCAACTCCTCATCTCTGAAAGCTTTATTCATCAACCTAATAAAAACCTGCAAAACCTTTAACCCACAGTCTACTCAAATCAATTTTAAGCACCTAATAGTTTATGGGGAAAAACATAAATTTCAAGACAGACATAAAGCCTGATGTGAATAATACTATACATCTCGGATATATGATATTAAGCGAGACAGCGCTACTTAGCAAAACGAGTTTCCCTTCAATAATATCCTCTAAAAAAATATCTTTTGTAAATCAAAATCCTGCAACCAAAATTGGTAAAGACTGTAAAGCAATTTATGTAAACTTATATATTAGGTAACAAATGGACTATCTGTCTGAAAACTATAGTTTTATTTGGCTAGATACTAAACTTTGGCATACTCAGGCCTACCAAAAAATATAAAAATATAATCTAAGATTTGTTAGACACTTCTCTTTTGGATGATTTGTTCTTAGCTATTTGTTAAATACTTCTTTTTTGGACGGTCTATCCCTAACTTAACATCTCCCGGGGTCACCTGATCCTAATGGTTTTACGTGTTCACCAATAACCTATTTGTACACAAACATATATTCCCTTTTGTATGTAATCATAATTTTAGTCTTACCTATGACAAAGCCATACACACTAGATTTTTGGACTAAATTAGCCGAGGCTAATAGCTAATGTATAGGGCCAACCATATACCAGTCCCATCTGGTATTCTAATATCCGAGTCATTTTACTTAGGGATGCCTTCCCAAAATTTTCCTTGAAAACCCTTTCATCTGAAATTGATTTAAAATCTTTTAAACCAAACACAAACAAGGAAAACAATTATGCTCTATGCTTTACTCAAAATCACCTTGCCATATTATATATATATATATATATATTACTCAAACTTTTGTTGATGAAAACATTTAACTTTTAAAAGTACCCGGTTTGAATACATTGAAAGCACCTCTTTCGAAACCAAGTAAAACCATTTATTCAACCTAGGGCGAAAGGGTAAAACCTTCTTTTCGAAACCATTAAAAACCTTCCATTCGAAATCTTTAATGCAATAGACATCTTTCTTTTAATACACTTTAAAATTGTCTTTCAAAAACATTAAAAAAAACTTTCCTCTTAGACCTTTTGAAACTACTGAAAAAACTTCCTTCAAATCCTTTCAAAATCATGGGGATCCACCCTTCGAAGCGTTCATTTAAAACCCATTCGAAAGCAAAAAACAGTAAACCTTTCAAAAGCCATTGGGTTCAGTTAAAACATATGGATACCTTTGAAAACTGTTTCCACCAAACCCATTTGGATTATGCCTTCAAGTAGAGCAAAAGGATCTGAAACCTATTAGATTCGAAAGCTTTACTTTCGAAACTATTCCTAAGTAAAGAAGTGATGGAGTCAAACCACCCTTTCAAAAACTTTAGAGAAGTGCCCAAGTTTTTAAAACAAGTATACATTCTAAAACCATTGACTTCGAAAGGTAAGAAAAGTGGCAGCTAAGGGCTTCAACTTAATTGAAAGTATGTATTTAAAAACAAAGGCCCAACTTCTTTAAAACTACTTTAAACCATTTGACCTTGTCAGAGGAAAACCAAGTCGAAAGCAAAACACGCGCATTTTCCACTTTAAAACAAGGCAGCGCTTCGACCTCTTTGGAACACCTGGGTTTCGACCTCATACCTTCCGCCTTCTTTCCAATTCATCCCGTACCAAGTCTTTGATGCCATGCATATTGGTTTCAGTAGTGATTGAGGCGAAGGAACTAAGTCAAAAGCCATCTGTGTCGGAAGTAGTGTGCCAAAAGTGGTGAAACGGGCTAAAAACATGTAAATTTTGTCTTTAACTTAAATGAGAAATACTTTTTGACTAATCTGCTATGTTTGTAAAAATCTTGTTAGTTGCTAATTTTCTTTTCTAAAAGCACTGCCATAATTTCAGAAATTGCAATTAAATTTATTTTATAAATTACCCATTCTCCATTTATAAATATATAAAACATTTAAGTCTCATACCTTAAATAATTTTATATATTCATTAAAACACTTAAGAAAATTCTACAAAAATTCCACAAAATCATTTTCAATATGTTTGCTAACATATATAAATTTCAGACCCGAATAAGTAATTATTTAGCAGTAAATAATTTATATCCAAATAATCATTTTCTACACTAGAAAATTTATATAAAATCCACAATAATTCATCAAATTATGAAAGTTAAAACTCACCTCTAAAATATCATTGCTGATCTAAATCTAAAATCGCAAAGCATTTGGACATTAGATAGGGTTTTTATATCAAAACATATCATAAATCTATATGAATAAGCTAAATCATTAACAAACATATATATAACTTTTAATCATTCAAAACATGGCATAATCATGCAAAGAAGTTTGGATTTTCCTTAAAACTGAAAACCATAAGCAAATGAGATGCAGTAGTTATTCACCTTAGCTTGAGACTAAGGATTTGAGCTTTGAATAGCTTTTGATTTGATTAATCTTCTTCCTTAGCTTTTTCTTCCTTTAATTCTCTAAAATGGTGGCCGACCTCTTGGACTTTAATTTGCAAATGAGAAAAAATAAGTGAATACATGGCTAAGGGTTTAAGGTTTAAGGTATAAGGATTTTCCTTGTTCCCATTTTGCCCCTGCTTACTTCCTAACCCTCTATCTGTTTTATGCTATCTCTTTTTGACATACTCATTAACGCGGCATGGCTACCCCTATTAATCACAAATCTCAATTCATTAGTAATCTTACATTATTTTATAATTTAGCCAATTAAATATCCTAAATAATGTTACCAAAAATATGAGGTGTTACGGAGGTGTATATGATGACATGTTGGCCATATCTAAATAGTAAGAAAGTCATGTTTCCTACCTAGCCGAGATGTATGATGTTCTTCGGAAGTATCAATGAAACTAAACCCACAGAAGTGTGCCTTCAGTATACAATCTAAGAATTCTAGGTTGTATAGTAAGTGCTAGAGGGATAGAGATAAACTCAGATCAGATAAAAGCTATATCCGACATGAAATCTCAACTAATTGAAAGGTGTTAATGAGCTTGAATGGAAAGATCGCCTTTTTGAACAGGTTTATAAGTTGATCAACCAACAAGTGTATTCCCTTCTTCAATATCTTAAGGAATCATGTTACTTTCAAATTGATAGATGAATGCTTAAGCATTCGAAGATTTACAAAAGCATATAAGTTCTCCTCTGGTGTTGTCTAAACCGATAGATGGGGAAACCCTATTCCTTTATTTGGCCATCTTGGATAAGGCCAGAAGTTCAGCCTTTATGAGAGATGATAGTAGGATCCAGAGACCCGTATGATATGTAAGTAAAAATCTGGGTCTAGTTGATAAGCGCTACCCTTCAAAAGCTCGCCTATAACTTGATATTCACGGTAAGAAATCTTCGGCCATATTTCCCGGCCCATCTTATTAATGCCCTTACGGATCAACTGCTTCAATACGTTTTTAGTATACCCAAGATTGTGGGGAGGTTAATCAAGTGGGCTATAGAGCTCGTCCTGTATGAGATATCATATGAGCGAAGGCCAACAAACAAAGGTCAAGCATTGGCAAATTTCATCGTTGAATACACTAGTTTTGTAAATGAAGATGAAAAAAGAAGATAACTAAAATTAGCAACTCCTTTGGAAACTTTATGCTGACAGACCCTCAAATGAATAAGGGGCGGGTGCCATTTTATAATAGTAACCCCGAAAAACCATCAAATTTACTTTGCATTCATGCTCACCTTCTCTGCAAGAAATAATGCAGCCAATTATGAATCCCTAATCCTCGGATTAAGAATGGCTATTTCTATTAAGGTCTCGGAGATTCAGATATAAAACGACTCCCAAATAGTCATCAATCAAGTTCTTAGTAACTATCAAACCGAGATCTAAGGTTAGCTCTCTATGTTAAGCAAATAAAGCAGCTACTTGAAACTTTCGAGAGTTACCATATAGAAAGCATCCTTAGAGACCGAAATTCAAGGGCCGATGCCTTAGCAAAATATGCAAGGTCAAAGGATGTAAGAGATTTTAATTTCATCCCAATCGAGATCCTAGAGAAACCTAGCATAAAGGTACCGGAGAAAGTATTAGTTGTAACATGGGCTAGAGATGCTCGAAGCGAATCCACAACACCAGTGATAGTTGAAGAAAATTGGTTGTCGTTAGATATCTGATATTTGACTGAGGGTATTCTGCCTTCGGATGTTGCCGAAGCAAAACAAACTAAATATAATGCTCCAAGTTTTAGCAATATAGATGGAGTACTCTATAGGATGGGATTCTTAACTCGATACTCTCAATGTGTAATGGCCTCGGAAGGTTATCAATTGTTGAAAGAAGCCAACTATGGAATTTGTGGTGACCATTGTGGAGGTTAAAAGTTAGCAAAGAAAATACTTAAGCAAGGCTTCTATTGGTCGATAGTAAATTAAGAAGCATTATACCATGCAAGAAAATGTGACAAGTGCTAGTTTTATGCAATAGTGTCGAGATCTCCTACCAATGAGCTCATCCCGATGATGAGTCCATGGCCCATTGATTATGGGGCATTAATCTTATTGGTCCCTATCTAACTGCTAAAGGAGGGCAAGATATGCTGTAGTGGCAATTAATTACTTTACAAAATGGCCGAGGCCGAACCCTTAGCTACCATAGCATCCAATCAAGTAATAAAGTTCATGATGATGAACATTGTATCTAGATTCGATCTTCCGCATAATACTATTATGGATAGTGGCACTCAATATGACAGTGAGAGTTTGTAGAGTATTCCCAAGCTCATGGTATCATCAAAGAGGTTTTCTTCCATAGTCTATCTATAAGCAAATGGGGCCATAAAAGCAGCCAACAAAATTATCAATGCTTGTTTGAAGAAAAGATTGAACAAGGAAAATGGCAAGTGGGCAGATAACTCACCTTTCATTTTGTGGGCTTATAGAACAAGCTCTAAGATCTCGACAAGACATACTCCTTTCTCTCTAGCTTATGGCTTTAAAGCCATGCAACCAATTGATTTGGAAGTTTCCTCTCACTGTAGGTATTAGTATAATACACAGTAGAACGTAGAGCTTTAAGAGGAATCAATGGATTTGTTGTTTGAGCTCCAAGACCATGCCACTTTGAGGATAGAAGAGTATATTCAAAAGATGACCCGATACTACAAATAGAGAGTTTAGATTAGAAATTTTAAGAAAAGAGACCTTGTTTTCCGAAAGATAATGCCAAACACAAAGGATCCAGTAGATGGACCTTTCGGCCTGAATTGGGAAGGACCCCTAATAATTCATGATGTTGATGCTCCGGGAACGTATATATTAAAAGCTTTATTACCCCTAATAATTCAGATGGCAATGTAATACCTCAAACTTAGAACGTCGAGCATTTGAAACATTATCACCACATGAGACTGCTACTTGAATAAAAGCTTTAATAGAAGTGTGAGACAACGATTAATCTATTATCCATGGCTCGGATATGTCGCGTGAGACTATGATGTTTTAAAGTTTTAATAATTTCAAACATTTTAGTCGTGATTATTACTGTGATCAATTAATATCTTGCAACTTTTAAAAAGTGCATCAAAACCTTTTAGCCATGATACTTCTCTGATCAAGTAGTATCATGTGAGTTTCAAAGCCATGCTTTTGCCTCCGGGTAAGTAAAAGATTTTGCCTCTCGGCAATCACTTAATTTTGCCTCTGGCCGTAAAAATGGTTCTTCCTCCAAGCAAAGTACCGAAGGTAAGAGTTTATAACTTTTAGTCGTGACCTAATAGTGTCACACAAGAAATAAACCCTTACTAATCTTTTTATTTCAATCTAAGAAACATAGTTGTTAGCCTTGGTCAATTTGTACCATGCATTGGGTAGTTTCCCAATAAGATTAGGAAGTTAGGTGGATTCTCGATAATAGCGAGTCATGGTCGAGTAGTACCATGCATTAGGTAGATTCCAACAAGATTTGACCGTTGTGTAAATTCCCAATAAGATTAGAAAGTTGGGTAGATTCCCAATAATAGTGAGCCACGTTCAAGTAGTACCATGCATTAGGTAGATCCATAATAATAGAGAGACACGGCTGACAGTGTCGTGCAAAGAGTGAATCATGCAAAGACGACTGTGCTGAACGCACCTAGTGAGTCACCTTCAAAATGTTATGCAAAGATGAGCCAGGGCCAAATCGTGTTATGCAAAGAGTGAGTCATGGTCGAACATTACCATGCATGGCGTTTTATAGTGAGCCACGATCGATAGTGTTATGCAAAGAGTGAGTCATGGAAAAGATGACCATGCTGAACGCACCTAGTGAGCCACATTCGGAGTGTTGTGCAAAAGAGTCAACCATGGTCAAATCATTTATGCAAAGAGTGACCTATGATCAAACAGTGCCATGCCCGGTGTTGTTTCATGAGCCACGTTCTTATAGTAACATGCAAAATATAGGCATTATACCGCAACTAATTGTTTTCAAAACTGATACCTATGTAAGACCAGATCTAGATGATTGGCGCATAACATCAAGGTATTTTCACCTCTAGGCACTAATTTCAATTTCTAAAACTCTATAGAAGAGGTTGGATTTCAAATTATTTTCAAAACCCTCTAAACAAGGATCAATTTCATGATGGGAATGGAAAAACAAACTAAGTATTCCTGAATGATATGACACTATATTTTCCAAAGTCCACTTCATATCAGCCATATGAGGTGAACTTTGGGGAGCATGTGTTACACCATAATTTTTAGCGAAGACGATTACAAATTATGTATATTCGAGAGGAAAATTCCATAGTTTGTAATTAGGAGACCCATTGTTCAGTTCTCAATAAGATCTTAAACACCGGATTTACTATTCGCGAGCATGAGACAAAATGTTGACCGAGATCAAGAGCATTGTCCAGCTAAGGTAAGAAGCCTAAGCAAGGGATGTAGTTACCGAAACCAAAAGCACTTTAGCTAGTATCAACAATCAACGGTACAAATAGCTCAGGCCAAGACCAACAACCAAGATAGACAGAAGATATCCAAGAAGCTGTATATAAAAGCATCACATTAGCAATCCACGTCAAAATGCACTAAACTAGATGATGACAATCATTCAAGTTTTCACCGCACATAGCAAATCAAGTCATCAATCCAAGAGAAAATACCAACACCAATAGAAGAACCGTAAATTTTCTATAAATAGAGGACCAATTAATACAATAAAGGGATGAGAAACAGAACCTCTAGCATCCCACTGTCATTCAGTAATTCTTACGCCGTATAGAGAGCTTTAGCTCAAAAAGAACATTAGTGGCGGAATTTTTCATGAATGTACTTGTAAATCAAAATAAGAAATAGAGTTTGGAGAAGAACTTTCAGAGTGAATGTAGGGATCTTATTGTCGAACCACTATAAATCTTGTATCGCCTTTGCCTTTCAGCATTTATTTCCTATCTAGTTTTGGTAGCAATCATCTGCTTCCTTTTGGAATTATCTTCGAAAGCTTTGGAGTGTTAGCCAGATGAAAAATCTGTTTAACACTGGCCGAATTGCATATAAAGTGAATAGTATGATTCCATGGTGTCACGAAGTGTATTGCAAGTGACTGAGGGCCATTGTTTATTAGTGAGTTTTGGAAGAGCTTAAAGAGGTGTTAGGGACAAAGCCACATTTGAGTACGGCTTATCACCCTTAAAATGACGGTCGAAACGAGAGGGTAAATCATATTTTAGAATTCTCTTGCATGCTTGTATACTCGGTCTTAGAGGCTCGTGGGATAATCACTTATATCTCGTTGAATTCGCATACAAAAACAATTACCAATCTAACATTTGTATATCACCATTAGAGGCATTATATGGTCGACTATGCAACGCTTTTTCTTGTTGGTGGGAAGCGGGCAAAAAATTGATACTTGGGATAGTTATGATTAGAGAAACGTCAGGGAAGATCGAGATCCTTCGACAATGAATGAAAGCCGCTTAAGATAAATAGAAGAGCCATGCTAATAAGAGACGTAGGGATCTATAGTTCTCTACTGGTGATATGGTGTTTGCCATGATCTCTCCATTGAAGAACATAATTCGGTTCAATAGTAAAGGGAAGTTGGCATCGATATTTATAAATCATTTTCAAATACTAGAGAGGATTAGGAACCTTGATTTTAGAGTTGACTTACCTCAAAAGAGTGAAGGAAGTGAAACATGTATTTCACGTTTCTCAGTTGCGAAAGTTTTTGCACGATGCAAGCATAACTATTGCATCGGATCAACAAGATGATATTAAGTTAAACTAGAGATTTTGAGACCTCATACTCGTCAAGTAAATTGAACAGCAACAAAATTGGTCTAACTGTATATGAAATGGATAGTAAGATTCTATGGTGTACCGAAGAGCATTATGAGTGATCGAGACCCGTTGTTTACTGTTGGGTTTCGAAAGAGCATATATGAGGCATTTGGGATAGAGCTGCACCTCAACACACCTTATCACCCTCAAACTTACGGCCAAACTTTGAAAGCGAAACATATCTGAGAGGATCTCTTACACGCATCCATACTAGACTTTGAAGGCTCATAGGATGATCATTTAGTCTTGTTGAATTTGCATACAACAACAGTTATAAGTCTAGCATCAATATGGCACCATTTGAGGTATTATATGGTTGACCATGCAAGCTCCTTTATGTTGGTAGGATGCGGGCAAGAAACTGATACTTGGGACAAATATGATTAGAGAATCTTTGGAAGAGATCGAGATCATTTGGCAACGAATGAAAGTTGCCAGGACATATAGAAAAGTTATGATGATGAGAGACATCGATATTTAGAGTTCTCGGTCAGTGATATGGTATTTGTTAAGATCTCTCCGTTGAAGAATGTAATTCGGTTCGGTAGTAAAGGGAAGTTGGCACCGAGATTTGTTGGTTCTTTTCTAGTACCGGAGAGGATTGGGAATCTTGCTTACCGAGTTAACTTATCTTAAAGGATAGCGGGAGTACACAATGTATTCCATGTTTCTCACTTACGAAAATTTGCTCACGACTTAGGCATAACTACCACATGGGATTAATTAGATGAAATTAAGATTGAACCGAAGTCTTTAATACCTCATAGGCATGTCTGTATTGTCATGTGATAAGAAGCAGCTTAGGAGGAAGATGATGAAGTTGGTGAAGGTTCAATAGAGCGAAAGCGATACCGATATGAAGGAATGCGTAGGTACATCTTATCCAAAGCTCTTTACTTGATGAGACTTTCTATCTATTTCTTTTACTTTCACTAATGATATTATGAAGTATACCATAGTATAGTATCCTACAAGCTAGGATAGGCATGGATGTTACCTTTTTCATCTAATTTTGTGTATGCATGCTTGATGTGTGATGGTTGCATATGCTTGTATATGATCGTGAGGCATACAGAGTGACTTTGTTGATTTTTGGTTGGGATTTTGGAGGCAAAATTCCTAATGGGAAAGAATGTAACGATCTGTATTATACATATCGGAGGGTTAAAGAGTAATATACTATTTTATTCTAGTTATGGTCGTATGATTCTATGACTTTGGAAAATGACTATTATAGACATTTTCCATCCTTAAAATTTTTATCAGATGATTTCGAACCGAAAATTCTAGTATGATCTATAACTTTTGGTAGGATGTGAATTGAGGTCTAAAACCACTTCCATTAGATCAAAATGATAATTTCTCTTCCATAGAATGGTTATAATAGGAAAGCAGAATTACTATTGAGGAGATATGATTGTTTGAAGTTTGACTTGATTATGGACAACTAAACAGGTAATTAGTAAGTTAATGGTTGGGCTTAAAGCCCATTTCGGGATTAGCATTGGGATGGGGCAGATGAGACTTCTCTCCATCATTTCACACATCCACAAAATAGAGAAAAAACACCCATTAACCATCTCCTAGCTCAAAAGTTACGTTAATCCCTAATTTATTTAGCTAAATTTTGTCATTAAGGAGAGATTAGCGGATTAGCATTCACATTTGGAGATTTCTGTTAGAAATCACTTGGAGCTACTATTCATCTCGAGATTTATGCACATTTGGATTCACTTTAGATTTAGGTGAGTGAGTAGGACCCCTCACTTACCAATTAGTCACTATACATTTAAAATGATGTTTTAAAATGATTTTTGGATCCTAAATAAATTTTAAACCCTAATTGATCACATATGTTGATTGAAGCTCAATTTACAGTCGTTTGGAGTTTGTTTGATCGAGTTATCGGTAAAAGAAGATGATGGGTAGTTTGGATTGGTAGTTATCATGGCTCGGTGGTAGTTTGGAACAGTGAAGGGAAGGCAAAAATTCGCCAACTTTGGGATCGATAACGATTAATACTCTTTGCTCGATACCTACCCAAGGAGTGATTGATTATAATTGCTTAGGGTTAATTTGGATAGGTGGCGATCCTGGCTTGGGGGTAGCATGGACAGATGGCGATCATGGCTTTGGGGTAGCGTGGATTGGTGGTGATCATGGTTCGTTGGTAGTATTGATCGATGGCGATTAGGTTCGGTGGTACTATATATCGGTAAAAGGTACGAAGAAATATGCCAAATGTGGGATTGGTACTCTTGGATCAATACCGATTGGTCCAAGGAGTGTTTTAGGTCAGCGATGATCATGGCTCGAGGGTTGTTTGGATAGTTGTTGATCATGGTTTAGGGTAGCCTGGATAGGTGTCGATCATGACTCGAGGGTAACTTAAATCGGTGGTGATCATGGCTTAGTGTTTAACGATGGATTTTCTATCGGTTTAGAAAATCGTCGATGAATTTTAAATTAAATTTATACTGCAAGTGCACGGCATACAATTGTAGTACGTGGCGAGTATGGGTTGATACATAGGGAATTGTTAGATTTTAAGTCTCTATTCAATCAAATTAACCAAAAGTTTGAGAATATTTAACCTAGAAAATGAGGAAACTAACAACTACAAATGTGAATGAAGATTATGTGAAGAAAATGACAATTTAGATATAAATCCACTCTCTAGATCACATAGTTCAACAAAGTATGAAAATATGATCTCTCTTTTTTGGTCATTAGTGAATTTAAATGATGTGTTTATCATAAGTATGACCTATTTGTGCTATTAATTAGCTCGACATAAGCCATCAAACTATAACACAACTTTTAAACCACTTGTTAATTCTTATGGAATGACGATGAAGTTGAAAATGAAATCTATTTTAAGCATGACCTATTAGTTGCTAATTAAAATACAGACCATTAAATTTTAATTTTAAAATCACTTCATTACCATAATCATATGTAAATGAAGAGGTAATTTTTGTTTGTGATTGTTTAAGCATAGCTTATTTGTTATGAACAACATAGACTATCAAATTCAACATAAAATAATAAATTACATCAACATTCATTCTTCCATTAAGCACAAAAATAAAGCAATAATTATCAAAATGTTAAAGTTACATAATTAGAGAGCTTCATTACCCCTAAATTAAAGGGTTTAGCCTCTCATTTGTGTTATCATATGTTAGCACCGAAATTGGTCACTAACACCCTTGAGTAGAATTATGTAGAGAGATTAATGAAGAGAATAAATTAGAACTGAAAAATAGTGTAATTCAATGCAAAAGGAACAACAAAAACGAGAACACCAGATTTATAGTGGTTCGGCGTAATTGCCTACATCCACTTTGAGTTTGATCTTTATTGTTTTCTCAATTACTTGAATACAGATGCAATCCGTAAATTAATCACTTGAATACAAGTTTGGAAAAAAAAGAGGAGAGTAAAGAAAAATGGCAGAGTCTCCTCAGTGTTCCTGGAAAAAGGTCCCTTTCATTGTGCCCATGCCCTTCTATTTATAGACGAGATGGGTTGGACTTCCCTCATGGGCTTAGGAACAAGGTACCTCTGCCCATAATAGGTGACTTATGCGCACCAGGCCAGGCAGGCCGAATGCTCTTGCTTTGTTATGGGCCTGACAACTTGCTAACACCTCTAGTCTCTTCTTGATCGGAATCTTGTCTAGTGCTAATGATGATTTCTTCAACTGTTGTTTTGTAACCAGGCCAAGATGCCGGTTAACATTTGCCCCCTCAAAGTGTGTCGTGTGAAGCAACAGGACATGCTTTGAATCAGCGAGTATTCCTTGTCTTCAGAAAAAAAATCCATCATGTTTCTTGAATAGTCATTATCCTCCAATTTATCCTCCTAAGATGTTGTATCCTTCTTTGGTCATCGTGATGCTTGGTCAATTCCCAATATTATAAATCCAGGGTTGTAGTTCATCAGTGGCCATCCGTGTCTGATTCTACAGTACTAGTAAGCTTCAGCTATCTGATCTAGTCTTTTCTTAATAACCCTAAGCGAGAATTCAGTTTATGTTGATTTCAAGAAGTCGAACTTCTTCGGATGTACACATGCATGCTCGGGTACATGTTCTTGCCATTGGCTCTCGGATGCGTTTTATATGCTCATAATTCGTTGCCAATTCCATCTAGTTTAATAGCAATTCAATTGCGACTCCTTATTGGTATTTTCTGTGGGATAAGGGTTGTAATCAGCCACTTGACGAGAGCGGACTTCAAGTTTTACATGGATGATGATCTCAGAACAGTAAGCAAGGATGAATAGAGTGCAACCAGTCATGGACCCATGGTTAGTTCTATAAGCCCATAGTGTTGTAGGGAGTTCATCCACCCATTTTCCTCTAGCCTTTTCCAAACTTCTCTTCAGAACAGGCTTTATGATTTTGTTCACATCTTCAACCTGTCCTTTGCAGTAATAATAGATCATAGAAGGTCGTAAGGACAGATGACGTTACGGACAGTGAGTAAAAGTTATTTGTCTGCCTGTTTGGTGAAGTAAACAATTGCTATGATGGTGTATTTCGCACCACCTTTAGGATCAACAAGAAGATGATTTCAATGCCCCAAAGTGGCAAACGGCTATAGACTAGCCATTTGAGTAATTTCCATCAGCGGGGTTCTTGGATTTTTTTGCAAACATCTTGCACTCGTCGCATTGTCTAGCATGATCAACCGCATCTGGATTGATAGTTGGCCAGTAATACTTGTAGCAAAGTATTTTCTTTATCATAGTTTTCCTCCTGATGCTATCGCCGCATTCTTCTTCATAGACTTCGTTCAGGACTTGTTTTATCTCATCATGGGCTATGCACCGGAGTAAGGGGGTCGAGAATCCCCTTTGATACATCATTCCGCTCTCCATTACATATCGCGAAGCC
Organism: Allium cepa; assembly: GCA_030765085.1. Taxonomy (NCBI): domain Eukaryota; kingdom Viridiplantae; phylum Streptophyta; class Magnoliopsida; order Asparagales; family Amaryllidaceae; genus Allium; species Allium cepa. The sequence goes on along the minus strand of CM060940.1, from coordinate 542,820,739 downwards.
TTACGAGTGACTTGTCGTCTTTTGCTCCTTCTTTCGGGTAAGACCCCATGTAGTAAGTATTGCTTAAATAGGGTCATCCATGATTCCTTATCGATTTCGGTTTCTAACACGAAATCTACCTCCATCATATTTATACTCGGCGTATGTAAGGTTTCAACAGGAAACGATCTCATATGCTCCGCATCGCCAGTGCTTGCAAATTTTGCCAATGAATCGGCTGCTCGATTTTGCTCAAGCCGGACATGTGAAATATCATAATACTCGAAATTCGCTAGCAGCTCCTGAACTCGGACCAAACAATGGGCAAGTCTCTGCCCCCTTGCTTGGTAGTCTCCCCGCACTTGGTACACCACCCGTTGCGAGTCGCAAAAGATTTCAACCGATCTTACTCCCAGTTCTTTGATGAGTCTTAAGTCGGCAATCAATGTTTCATACTCGGCTTTGTTATTTGTTGCTGGGAATTCAAGCTTCAAAGCATAACAAACTGATCGGTTTTCAGGAGTCACAAGAACTATGCCAGCCCCCGAACAACGGTCGTTAGATGCCCCATCGGTATTCATCTTCCATCGAATGGGAGGTATGACATTGTGGCCGTTTGAGTCGTCTGACACAGTGAATTCAGCAATGAAGTCTGCTTGTGTTTGCCCCTGTATGGCCCTTCGTGGCAGGTAGGTAATATCGAACTGACTCAACTCGATATTCCATTTTAACATCCTTCTAGAAGTTTCCGGTCGTTGGAGTACTTGTCGCAAGGGTTGATCAGTGTAAACACTGATTGAGTGTGCCTGAAAATATGGGCGAAGCTTGCGTGATGCAATCACCAAGCAATAGACTAATTTCTCGATCTTGGGCTAATTCCATTCTGCCCCCATCAGACGTTTACTAACATAGTAAACTGGCTTTTGAACTCGGTCCTCTTCGTGGACCAATGTCGTACTGATAGCATGCTGGGATACTGCCAAGTACACATACAACATTTCGTGGTCTATTGGTTTCGATGGCACTGTGGGACTTTCCAAATGCCTTACCAGAGCTCGGAATGCTTCCTCACAATCGGATGTCCACTCGAAATTCCTCTTTCCTTCCATTATCACATCGAAGAAAGGAATACACTTGTCTGTAGCTTTGGACATGAATCGACTCAGCGCAGCCACCATTCCATTCAAGCTTTGTACTAGCTTCATAGCTCTGGGCACTTGTATGTCTCAGATATCTTGAATATTCTCCGGGTTAGCTTCGATTCCCCGCGCATTCACAATGAAACCCAAAAACTTTGCCGATGCTATGCGAAATGAATACTTCAAAGGATTGATTTTCATTCCATAATGTTGAGTATATCAGACATCTCCGCTAGGTCTCGGATGTGGTCGTTTGACGGCCGTGACTTCACGAGCACGTCATCCACATAGACTTCCATCGTTCTACCAATATGGTCTTTAAACACTCGATTCACCAGATGTTGATAAGTTGCTCCCGCGTTTTTCAATCCGAAAGGCAATACTACATAGTAATATATCCCTACATCTGTGACAAAACTGGTGTGTTCTTGGTCTGGAATATGCATCGGGATTTGATTATATCCCGAATACGCATCCATAAAAGACAATAATTCGTGTCTGGCCGTAGAGTCGATGAGCAGGTCGATTCTAGGTAAAGGGAAATTATCCTTCGGGCATGCTTTATTCAGATCAGAGTAATCAACACAAGTTCTCCACTTTTCATTTGCTTTCTTTTCCAGCATAGTATTGGAAACCCATTCAGGATAGAGGGCGTCATGGACGAACCCATTGGCTTCGGGTTTCTCCACCTCCTCTCTGAGAGCAGCGGACCTCTCCGGGTCCATGCCTCTCCTTTTTTGTTTTACAGGGATGTATTTCGGGTCTATGTTCAACATATGACTCGCAATAGCGGGAGAAATCCCTTACATATCAGAATGTGTCCAAGCGAACACGTCTAGGTTCGCTCAGAGGAAATCATTAAGATCTTCGACCAATGATGGGTCGAGTTGTGATCCAATCTTAAGGACTCGTGACGGGTCATCCCAGCTGACTGGTGTGTCAATTGTCAGCTCAGTCGGTGCTGCATTCGTTTTCCTAAGTCTCCCATCATCATCTCTCGAATCTACGTCTCTATAGATCCAAGAATGCTGCCCGAGCCAGGGCTCAGGCACTACTTGCCAATTGTCAGTGTTTTGGATCAGACGAAGTTGTCCACCTTGTCTGCATCTCGACTTCTAAACACTATATCGTGTGTCATCATGCATTGTTGTTTTGCAGGGAAATCGAGTTTCAGGACGTAGCAGATCGATCGTTCCTCGAGAGTCATTAACATGACTTCTGTGCCATAACACTGATCAGTGGATGCTCTATCTGCGTACATTTTCCATCTGTCGGTTGGTTCTCTACTACCTTCGAGTAGTCATCTGATGTAGTGAATTTGGGTATGAGGTCTGCTAATTTCCGTTCTTGGATAGCCCTTCGAGGGAAGTAAGTGATATCGAATTGGCTTAGTTCGATATTCTATTTAAGTAGTCTTTCAGATGTCTCAGGTCGTTGTATACCCGGTTGCAACGGCTAGTAGGCATAGACGTTGATAGGGTGAGCCCAAAAGTAAGAGTGGAGCTTTCATGATGAAGTCAACAGACATTGCGCTAGCTTTTGTAGCTTCGGGTCGATATCCAATGCATGGCTCACGATAGTTGGTGAAATCACACATGCATGTCAAAATGGGTCCAAGGGAACATATCATCATTTATTCATAAAAATCCAACTAATTCTTTTATCATCATTGCCTTGAGCTATGATTCGATACTCAGCACCCAGAAAGGGTCGCCATGGCTAGCTGTATGTCGGCAGTCAGCTTAGCAGGTGCCATTTGCATATATCTTTGAGTTCAGATGTAACTATTTTGCATAACATTCAATGTGAAATATGGTTGGGACGGTCAATGTTGATGGTTACTCTAGTAGAATTCTAGAGTCTTGTCATGAGTTATTAAGTCTAATAGTGAAGGGCTCTGAATGCTCTAATAGATTATCAAAAAATGGCCAAAGATCATGCTTAAAAGCACATTGAAGGAAATGTCAAGCAGGGGTCAGCCTCGAGTTGCGTGCAACTGTATAGCTGGATCTTGCTATGAGTTTGAGTTTGCTTGTATATTCGAGTAATGCACTTTCTATTCAATGCACTCATGATCCTTTACCCATCCTTTGAGTTGGTGTGACAGTCAATTGCTCACGAGCTAAAGTATCGATTTAATGATTCTATCTCTAGGCATCCTTTCGGTCGTAGCCTTGAGTAGCTGTAAGCACATATATAAGTTTTAATACTGAGCTATCGTAGCCAGTCTTTGGATGACCATGCGTCTTCTCCTAGTCTCGGGTTGATAAATGTACTGCATGGTCGGTTGAGTCTCGTCCTAGCTATGTTTATGTTCTCACCTAAACTCCAAAGACATAGAGGTGATCGGTGAATAGTCGGTTCACATTCATTTTGCTTCTCGCTCGTGCCCCTAGGTCTGGGGCATATACTGATAAGTAGGAAGGCCAGCCATGCCCACTTTAGCTTTACTCTCTTTCCCGTTGAATCACGGGATCATGTCAGTCGATGGGAGACTAGGTCTCGCCTATCTCGGATTTTATCGTGGTTTTTCATTCGAAGAGGAATACTTCTATGCCACGTCAGTTTCAGGGCGTAATTTGGACGGTGGACGGTCATCTATGTCCACTTTGGTTCATCCTCTGTAATCAAGTCTCGGGGTAAAGTTGGCTACAAAAGCAGTCGGGTTATGTTCATCCAGTTTCATACTCCTCCTGACGAATCGAATGAGGGTGCTGGAGAATTTTTGACCAAGTATTTGTGGTTTACCCTCCTTTCCACACTCTGGATGTCATAGTTTTTTCAAGAAACATTCGAGTCACATTCGTATGTGCTTGGTGCGGATCGGTATTGACCCTCGATCTGAGGTATGATATAGTCGGTTGCTCGTAGCTTTGGTTGCCGTTTCGATTGGTTCTGTATTGAGTCCTCCCTGCAGTCGTTGCCTCAAGTTATAAAGAACGCCATGCTAGAGCTATAGTGAGCTGTCGTATTCAGCTTTTTAGTGATTTGTACCCCTGCTCCCAGCATTGATTTAGCCAGGCCACTAGTTGGATGGTCGAACTCCATCCTTAACGAGTTAATAATCCTCCTGTCGATTTTCGGCCGAAGTTTGCGGAATAGAGAATGGTCAGAATCCACTCATCTATTTTTCGATATTTATACACCACTCTGCATTCTGGTGACTTAGTGTTATTCTCCCCCCGGTTGACTCACGCCCAATTTGTGTTCACGCTTCGGTCCACGTTCCGGGGACTTGGAGATTTGTCGAACGGTTTATACTTTAATCCTCACTCTGGGAACTTAGAGTAATCTTAATCTAGTCCGCTTCTGGGATTTAGAGTTTTTTCTCAAGTCGTCTATAATCTAGTCCGTGCTCTAGGGACTAAGAGTACCGTAGTCCGCACTCTGGGGACGCAGAGGTTTTTTAATCCGTTTATACTCTAGTCCGCACTCAGGGGACTTAGAGCACTCTAGTCCACACTCTGGGGACGTAGAGGTTCTTAGGTCGTTTATACTCTAGTCCACACTCAGGGGACTGGGGGCACTTTAGTCCGCACTCTGGGGATGTAGAGGTTTTTGAGTTGTTTATACTCGAGTCCGCACTCTGAGGACTTAGAGTTCTACAGTCCGCACTATGGGAACTTGGAGGTTTAAGTCGTTTATACTCTAGTCTGCACTCTGGGGACTTAGAGTACTCTAGTCCGCACTTTGGGGACATAGAGGTTCTTAGGTCGTTTATACTCTAGTCCGCACTCTAGGGACTTAGACTACTCTAGTCCGCACTCTGGGGACGTAGAGGTTCTTAGGTCGTTTATACTCTAGTCCACACTCAGGGGACTGGGAGAACTTTAGTCCGCACTATGGGGACGTAGAGGTTTTTGAGTTGCTTATACTCGAGTCCACACTCTGAGGACTTAGAGTTCTCCAGTCCGCACTCTGGGGACATGGAGGTTTAAGTCGTTTATACTCTAGTCTGCACTCTGAGGACTTAGAGTACTCCCGTCCGCGCTCAGGTGATCGGAGCGCTTGATGAAGACAAGTCCGAAACCTCCTCTCCTACCGATGGGGGTTATGAAGTAGAAATTACAGGTGCCTCTGAGCACACATCCGAATTGAGCATGAAGGAGTGGCTCGAGAAAGAGAAGGAGGAGATGGTCAAGGTCAAAGTCGAGCCTCGAATTGTGGACTTGGACGATCCTTTGAACAAGCCGTTGAAGGTCATCCTTCCTGGCGGGTCCAAGCCCATGGAAGTTCCCCGTACTTCTTCAGTTGCTACCCCTCTATCAAAGAAGAGTACCAAGGGTGAACGCTCCGGAGAGGAGCCATTTGGAAAGAAGTTGAAGAAGCACAAGAAGTGATTACTATCCTCGTTCAACGAGAGTTAGTTTAAGTCATGTAATTATTTTCATCTATTTCCTTAGTCCTTGTAAATAGAATGTGGGCTCCGAACTTTGGAGGGGTTGTAATAGAAACTTATTTCTGAATAAAGTTTAGTTCCTTTTTCTATCTTACAAAAGACTCTTATTGTTCAATTTTCTTTGTGATTGTGATTTTAATCCAAGCAGTTGTGAGTAACATAGACTTCTCGGTCCATCTTCATATAACTCGGAAACTCTTTGGGAGTTGTTGAACGTCCATTCTGTGCTTCGAGCACTTAGAATAATTTCTAGCCCGTATGTCAGGGATTCAACAAATTCAAGTCATCTGTGTCATAGTTCATATTCAGGGAACTTGGAGATCCGAATCGCTTATATTCGAGTCTACGCTCTGGGAGTTAGAGATTCAAGTCATTTTATACTCATGTCCGCACTCTGGGGACTTAGAGTACTCCAGTCCGCGCTTTGGGGATATGGAGGTTTGAAGTCGTTTATACTCAAGTCCACACTCTGGGGACTTAGAGTACTCCAGTACGCTCTCTGGGGACTTGGAGGTTTTGAATCGTTTATACTCGAGTCCACACTCTGGGGACTTAGAGTACTCCAGTCCGCGCTTTGGGGATTTGGAGGTTTTGAGTCATTTATACTCGAGTCCTGGCTCTGGGGACTTAGAGTACTCCAGTCCGCTCTGTGGGGGCTTGGAGGGTTTAAGTCCTTTATACTCGATTTCACACTCTGGGGATTTAGAGTACTTCGGTCCACACTCTGGGGACTTGGAGGTTCAAGTCGTTTATACTCGAGTCCGCACTCTGGGGACTTAGAGTACTTCAGTCCGCACTCTGGGGACTTGGAGGTTTAAGTCGTTTATACTCGAGTTTGCACTCTGGGGACATAGAGTACTCCAGTCCGCACTCTGGGGACTTGGAGGTTTAAGCCATATATACTCGAGTCCGCACTATGGGGACTTAGAGTACTCCAGTCCGCACTCTGGAGACTTGGAGGTTTTGAGTCATTTATACTCGTGTCCACACTCTGGGGACTTAAAGTACTCCAGTCCGCACTCTGGGGACTTGGAGGTTTAAGTCGTTTATACTTGAGTCCGCACTCTAGGGACTTAGAGTACTCCAGTCCCCACTCTGGAGACTTGGAGGTTTTGAGTCGTTTATACTCGAGTCCACACTCTGGGGACTTAGAGTACTCTAGTCCGCACTCTGGGGACGTGGAGTTCAAGTCGTTTATACTCGAGTCCGCACTCTGGGGACTTAGAGTACTCGAGTCCGCACTCTGGGGACTTGGAGGTTTAAGTCGTATATACTCGAGTCCGCACTCTGGGAACTTAGAGTACTCCAGTCCGCGCTCAGGGGACTTGGAGGTTTTTATTGAGAGTAGTCGTATTTCCACCCTTTAATTTATATTTCATCTACCATATCGAGGCTAATGTTGTCGAAAGAACAATTGAACCACGTTTTCTCATGGAATGGCTGCCCCCAGCATGAGGGACGAAATTTCAAAAATGGACGGTCGATTCTCGTCCGCTTGGTGATTATAGCTCTTCCAATCAAGTCAAGGAAGGAGGCATGTGATAGATGGTTGAATCGCATCCATGCTGGGTTAGATAGGCAAATCTCACGCAATTTTTTTTGTATTTCTTTCTAGAAACTAATAGATTATTGAGTAGACAAGGTAAGTTGCATATGTTCCAAGGTGCAGTCGTGTCCATGTATTGAGAGCGATGGTTAATGAGTAGACAGTCCACCACAACTACTTCAAGTTGAGCTTTCGAATAACCTTTTGTGTTCAAGGTAGGACGTGATGTGTAGATGAACAAATCACGTCTACTCTAGACAGATCCCGGCGTCACTGAGCTTCAGGAAGGGCATTTGTAGTTTGTCGAACTTTGTTCTATGACTCAATTTGAGTGGATGATCAGGCCATACCCATTCCAAGCCTTGCTTAGGTCTCCAAGTACAACGCGGAGGTCGATGAATTGATGGTTGGTCATGTTGACTTTATATTGGGATCTGATCGTGATGAACTTTTCAATATCTAGTCCATAGCCCCAAATCAAAGGCATATGGTTGATGATGAGCGATTGAATTATGATCGTCTAGATGTAACTCCACATGTCCGATCATGGTCTGCGTAGATTGGTTAGCAACCAAATCTGAGTACCTGGTCACTGCATCATTTTGAAAGTAGTTTAGTTCAAGCTAGTCATAGTTCATAGAACAATTGAAATAGAAACGGAAATGGAAATAATTCAAAGAAGATTATGATAAATCTCATTGATAAGTGAAGCAGCATCGTGTGCTCGCTATTCGACTTTTGCCCCTGGCTTCTTTCAAAGGGATGTCGGCCGTCAGCAGTCCAATTGATAATCATAGCCCTTTATTAATAGGCATCGAATGTTCGTTGCCCGCCATTCTGCATGACTTGTACATACTATTGAAGCTTTCCTTTCCAGATCGGCTTTTCGATCACGCCTTGGAGGTGTTTGCAGTCGCCCGTGTTAGGATCGGTAAGCATCTGGGAATATACAACATTCCCCTGATTTTCTTTAGACTTTGGTGTACTCTTTCGAGGTTGGTTTCCAATACCACTCCGAGTCGCGAGTCTTCAAGTAGAGTTGTCAATTGAATCTTTCAAAGAGCATATGAGCCGAATTTTGAGGTCTTGTTTTGGCTACTGGGATCTGCATCCTTAGCCAACGGGCCTTCATTGTTATTTTTCTTAGTCTGTTCCGCTCCTCCACACTTTGATTTAGATTCATTTTTGTCATAGAAACGATCCATGGTCGTAGGAGGCTCTCCAGCTAGCTGGCTGCCAAAATATATATGGAGGTCAATTCTCCTTAAGGGTGATCAGTATGATATCCCTTTGAGAGTATCGTTTGAGTAGCGGTTGTTTGTCCGTTCCCTTGTTGCCGTTCAGAAGCTGTCGCTAGATCCTCTATGCCATGGTCGATCAGGGGATGTAAGGGAAGTAGATAGGATGTTCCTTTATTAATTTGAGTTTTGAATTCACTATCTGAAGGCACGGCGTTGCGGCTAGGGTTCGGCCTCAGAGAGCGCTCGGCATTCCACATTGTTCGGCATTACAGAGGTGTTCGGCATTCTGATGTCACTCGGCTTAGTGGTATGGTTCGGCCTGGAGGTATGGTTCGTCCTGGAGGTATGGTCGGCCTGGAAGAGCACTCGGCCTAGAGATATGGATCAGCCTGGAAGAGCATTCGACCTACAGGTATGGGTCGGCCTGGAAGAGCGTTTGGCCTAGAGGCATGGTCGGCCTGGAAGAGCGTTCGGCCTAGAGGCATGGTCGGCCTAGAAGTATGGTTCGGCCTGGAGGTATGGTCGGCCTGGAAGAGCGCTCGGCCTAGAGGTATGGCTCGGCCTGGAAGAGCGTTCGGCCTAGAGGCATCGTCGGCCTGGAAGAGCGTTCGGCCTAGAGGCATGTTCGGCCTGGAGTTACTCGGCATACACCTTTTCTGCAGCGGTCAGGATAGACCTTTTCTAGAGTGATCGGCATATGCCTTTTCTGGAGTGGTCGACATACGCCTTTTCTTGGACGTTCGGCTGAATTGCCTTCGGAGGAGGGTCGGCCTTCATTCAACTTGAGTGCAAACTTCAATGTCTAATCCTTAGATCTTGCGTACATCAGTGAATCCAATCCTTTCACATGAACATGAACACTTGATTGACTTACGGCTATCAACTTCCTTTAGATTTTTTTTTTCAAATCTGAGTAGAATAGGAAGTTTTCTAGTAAACAACTGGATCTATCTCGCGAATATGGAAATCCACTAGTAGATGATGAGATCCAATCAAGCTGAGAATTCAATTCTCAGTGAAAGCACCAAAATGTTAGCACCAAAATTGGTCACTAACACCCTTGAGTAGAGTTATTAGAGAGATTAATGAAGAGAATAAATTAGAACTGAAAAATAGTGTAATTCAATGCAAAAGGAACAACAAAAACGAGAACACCAGATTTATAGTGGTTCGGCATAATTACCTACATCCACTTTGAGTTTGATCTTTATTATTTTCTCAATTACTTGAATACAGATGCAATCCGTAAATTAATCACTTGAATACAAGTTTGGAAAAAAAAGAGGAGAGTAAATAAAAATGGCAGAGTCTCCCCAGTGTTCCTGGAAAAAGGTCCATTTCATTGTGCCCATGCCCTTCTATTTATAGACGAGATGGGTTAGACTTCCCTCATGGGCTTAGGAACAAGGTACCTCTGCCCATAGTAGGTGACTTCTGCGCACCAGGCCAGGCAGGTCGAATGCTCTTGCTTTGTTGTGGGCCTAACAACTTGCTAACACCTCCAGTCTCTTCTTGATCGGAATCTTGTCTAGTGCTAATGATAATTTCTTCAACTGTTGTTTTGTAACCGGGCGAAGATGCCGGTTAACATCATATCAACACAAGTAGCATGCAACATGAAAGAAAAAGAAAAGGAAAAGGAGAGCAAAGTAAAGAAGAGCTATTCTACTTGCATGAAAAATAAATCTATACTACTAACAAGAAAGGAAAAGAACATGTAATTAAAAGGAAACCATAATTAACATTACATAAAAAAGGAAAAAATACATAAGATAAAAATGGCTTAGTAGCCATGAAAAGAGAAAGAGAGGTTTCTTTTATTTTTAATCTAAGCTAAAACTAACTAAAAGGAAGGAGAATTACATAAAACATAAGGGGTACTTATATATGTATGAAACCCTAATTCATATTTTTGGGGAATGCCCAAATTGCCCTTGAGGTAGTGTGGCCACTAAGTAATCATTAGCATGCGTTAATTCTCCACTTAAATGTGCATGAAGCTTTAATAGCCTTGTAGCATGTGCATTAGCTCCTAATTGAAAATCAAGGTAAGTGGATAGGTGAGGTCCTCCATGATCCATCAAAGGAATTATTTCCACCTTCGTTCCTTTGTATCCACTCTTATGCATGCATATATCTTCATGAAGCCACTTGTATTTGAATTTAAATTCCTACAAAATAACATAGAAAATTTCAATTAAATTTTAGAAAATTAATATATGCACAAAAATGACCATTTTGTCCCTGGATGAAGATGAATATGTGACGATTTGAAATAATTTGAATTTGGGTTTAAACATGTTAACACACCCAATATGATCATTTATTTAATTTAATTCGATAAAATATGGTAATAAAAATATGCACATTGACGTGCACATTAAATACCCCCACACTTGTCTTTATATTCGTCCTCGAATAAAGAAAATTAAGATAAATCCGTTTTCATAGGGAGCATGATCGCATTGAGCGTATGCAGCAAGCTGTTGAACCTCTGGGTGTCCCAGTACGATGAGTGTTGTCTCATGAGGGATTTCAGCGGACACTGCCTACAAAATCCAAATGCAGGATGAAAATATTCACAAAATGCAAGATTTATTTACAAAGTTATGAATGCAAGTTTTTGAAAATATATACAAATGAAGGTTTTACTTTTAAATCGACACAAATAAGTAGAATATAAGTTTTGGTCATTGTCATGAAAATTTAAGTCATTTACTCGTCAAAACATCCAACAAAAACCAAGTTATCATAACAAATAGACTATATTTTAATTCGTTGTTTCAGTTATTAACATAGTGTAACTATGAAATGGATCCTTAGTTGATTATTAAAATTTATCAAAGTGGTATTTTCATTTCTTTTTAGTAACAAGTCAAATCAAATAAAGTTAAAATATTGCCTGGATTTCATTTGCTTACTCTCTCCTTTTTTCTTTTGAAAATTTTATTGATATTAACAATATTGCCTAACCTGGATAAAATGAGGCCAGATATATTACCCGTACACTACCTTGCGGACTTATGTGAGGAAAATACAGAGCATGGTGAGTGAACACACAAGTGTGAACATTTATCGACTGTAGGCGTTATTAAAAAGAATTTTATGTAAATACACCTAACTCAGATAAACTGAGCCCAGATATACCGATCGTGCACCGGTTTTAGGGCTTACATGAGAAGGGTGCAGAGAACAACAAGTGAACACACGAGTGATGTTAGCACCAAAATTGGTCACTAACACCCAAATGTAAATGAAAGCACCAATTAACAGTTACTGATAACAGATAGATTGTGTGTAGAGAGTAATAATACGAAGACCAGTTAAAATTAAAATGAAAGCAGTAAAGAACAACAGATTTTATAGTGGTTCGGCTAACTCTGGCCTACGTCCACTCCAATAATTTCCTTGTTATTGATATGAGAATCAGTTACAGTTACAAAGTGGTAGGCTAGCCTTAGCCTTAGAAAATAGAAGGTCAGAGAGTAAAGGAGAAGAAGAAGAGGAAGAAGCCCCCTTTTTGTGAACCCCCATATGCTATATTTATAGGCGAATCCTGAGTTTTTGGGCCACTTGAAAAGCTTGGGCCCAACAAGGCCATTGCCGAGCCTCGTATACCCTTTGTCCCTGACCGAGCGGCATTTGCCGAGCCATCTGGGCAGAGCCGTATCCCATCAATGCCGAGCCATTCGATGCCGACCCATGTATACCGAACGAGGTTGATTGAAACAGTAGAATGCTGAATGAGGTAGCCATGCTGAGCTCACTCGTAAGCCGAGCGAGGTTGCCATGCCGAACGCCCACTGATGCCGAACGATCCATCCAATGCCGAACGATACTTGATGTCGAACGATCCATCCGATGCCGAACGATCTCTAATGCCGAGCGCTTCTAAATGCCGAACGTTCATAGATACCGAACGTTCATAGATGCCGAACGTTCATAGATGCCGAACCATACGCCGATGCCGAACGAGGTCCAATGCGGAACGCTCGTCCAATGTCGAACGATCCTTCTATGTTGAACGTTCGTCCAATGCCGAACGATCCCTCTAATGCCGAACAACCTCCAACGCCGAACCTCCCAATGTCGAACCATCCAAATGCCAAACAATCCAAATGTCGAGCGACATCTGCCACACTGCCTAGGCCGAGCCATGTAATTTCTCCACTCCTTTTCCCAATGACGTATCCAAGTGAACTTCATCATTTTAAACCGAACCCATCATACTTTAGTCTCGATAGTTGTGAAGTTGTTTAAGTTAAATCCGCCTATCCGTGGCCTTTTAAAAAGGCGAGTTAACACTTGCCCCCTAAAACATGCCTTGTGATAAGAAGGTGTGTTTTGAATAGCCTAAAATCTGATATCCAAAGTCCACATCCTTTTTGTAACCATATCATCAAATCCACGACCTCTCTGGGCTTAATCTTGATTTTGTAGACCTCGCCGGGTCGTGTTATCCTGTTCCAGCCTTGACTTTTCCATCACGGGCTTGTATGTTCTCTGGCCTCGACTCTCCGGTCAAAGACTTTGATATTCACCGGCCTCAGCAATCCGGCTAAGGATTTTGATATTCTCCGGCCTCGTCTCTCCGGTCAAGGACTTTTTATATTCTCCGGCCTCGGCTCTCCGGTCAAGGACTTTTTATATTCTCCGGCCTCGGCTCTCCGGTCAAGGACTTTTTATATTCTCCGGCCTCGGCTCTCCGGCCAAGGACTTTTTATATTCTCCGGCCTCGGCTCTCCGGCCAAGGACTTTTTATATTCTCCGGCCTCGGCTCTCCGGTCAAGGACTTTTTATATTCTCCGGCCTCGGCTCTCCGGTCAAGGACTTTTTATATTCTCCGGCCTCGACTCTCCGGTCAAGGACTTTTTATATTCTCCGGCCTCGACTCTCCGGTCAAGGACTTATTGTATTCTCCGGCCTCGACTCTCCGGTCAAGGACTTTTTATATTCTGCCCGAGTCCATTTCTTCGCTCTCCGGCGAAGGGACTCGTAACTTGTGATCATTGCCCCGTCTCTCCGGTCGGGGCAGTAATTATAAAACCTGAACTGTTTATTATATTGATCCAAAACCAAATATAAAACCAGAAATCCGTATCAAAAATCAAACATCCAAAACAGAATGGGAAACCAAGAAAAAACCAACCAAATCTGGAGTTCAATCCAAACTCCAAAACCATACCAAAGAAAAGTAAATGTCCGAAATACGAAAGAGAGAACCAAAGTTTGTAGAAAACTAGAAGGAAAGCAAAATTTCATAGACTCAAGTAGTACGGTTTTCAGTTATCTCAGAGCACGCCTAGGGACCGTCCTCAATCCCGTACGTGTGTAAGTGACCTAGCCGTATTACTTTGAGTTCTATTACTTATTCAAAACCACGAACCTATTTAGTTGATAGTAAACCGGCGTTGACCAGACCCAATGCCGCCATTGCTAGAGGTAGGTGGTGGCTGCTCTTGCTCCCCTGCCGTAGTTCGATTCCTGACATATTGTTGTAGGTGACCATTCCTTACATGCTCCTCAATGATATCCCTCAAATGCCTACAGTAGTTTGTGTTGTGCCCATCTAGCTCATGGAATAGGCAATGCTTTCCCGATGTCCGTTCGTATTCTGAAGGCTCTCTTTTGGCTGGCCTTCGGTATTGGAGCCGCCCTCGAGTGTCTAAGTAAATCCTTTCTAGAGTCTCAGTTAAATCTGTGCAAGAAGAAAACTTTGACTCCCTCCGAGGTTTCTTCGAAGTGCCACCATTTCCATTCGTTTTCCTTTTTCCTTTATAATCTTTACTTAGATCCTCCCTGGATGGACCTCCACCCCTCACTGCATAAGCTTCAGCCTCTCTCCCTACTCTCTCAGCCTGCGCATCCTTCTGTCTCAAGAACCTTTCCGCCTCATGATAGAACTCCCCGAGATCCCTCGGTGGGTCCCGTTCCAATGATATTTTGAAATCCGAGTTATCCGCGATTCCCGAGACGGCTGCCATCAAAACCATTGACGGATCAGGTCGATCCACTGAGGCTACCGCTGCGTTGAATCTGGTTAAGAAGTCCCTGAGCGATTCCCCTTTTCATTGTTTCATAGATGTCAGAGTCATCACGTTCTTGGGTCTAACTATGTGGACCCGAAACTGTCTCATAAACCTCTCAATTAGCTCCGTCCATGTGCCGATAGAACCATTCTCCAGCTGTCTAAACCACATAGCTGCGATATCTGTCAAATACAATGGGAAGCATCGAGCCATGACCTCATCCGATGCCCCCAGTACCTCCATATGCCTTATGTATTTCGTCAGATGAACCGTTGGATCCGCCTTCCCATTATACATTTCCAAATTTGGTAGCTTAAATTCGGGTGGGTTCCTAGCTTGCCTGATAGTAGGAGTAAAGGGACTCCTATTTACATCCTCCATGTCTCTATTTACCAATCCACCTCTCATAGCCCGTCTAACCATCTCCGCTAATCTGTCGTTGCCCCCAAGATGTAATCCTTGTCCATCGCCTCTGGTCTGCCCCCCGAGTTTATGAGGGAATTCTGGCACATACTCCTCATCTCGCACTCCTGCACTCCTGTTGGTGTCGGGTTGCACAACATCGTCTGGTATCCCTCCATGGGTTGGTCCAACATTTCCTGGTGGTATGCCCCCAAGTCTAGATCCATCTGGATTGATAGCTTTTTGCTGATTGGGGGTTGCCCCCTGCCGAGCTATTCCCTCTGCTTGCTGGTTGAGTGCTTCTGATCCAGTTCCACGGATCTGAGCTCCTGCATTTTCTGTTTGTGCAAATTGTCTGAGAAGAGTCTGCATCATCTCCTCTTGTCTTTTCATCATCGCCTCCATTTCCTCTCTAGTGATGTAAATGGATGCTCCACCTGTTCCATCTCCAGAGGAAGACTCTTGACTTCCCTCCTGATTGCTCCTTTCCATTACTTGTTTCCTTGCTGATGGTCTAGCCATTGCTCTTTTAAATCCAAGTTTCTAACTCCAAAATTCCTGAGTTCAATTCTCAGTGAAAGCACCAAAATGTTAGCACCAAAATTGGTCACTAACACCCAAATGTAAATGAAAGCACTAATTAACAGTTACTGATAACAGATAGAGTGTGTGTAGAGAGTAATAATATGAAGAACAATTAAAATTAAAATGAAAGCAGTAAAGAACAACAGATTTTATAGTGGTTCGGCTAACTCTGGCCTACGTCCACTCCAATAATTTCCTTGTTATTGATATGAGAATCAGTTACAGTTACAAAGTGGTAGACTAGCCTTAGCCTTAGAAAATAGAAGGTCAGAGAGTAAAGGAGAAGAAGAAGAGGAAGAAGCCCCCCTTTTGTGAAACCCCATATGCTGTATTTATAGGCGAATCCTGAGTTTTTGGGCCTCTTGAAAAGCTTGGGCCCAACAAGGCCATTGCCGAGCCTCGTATACCCTTTGTCCCAGACCGAGCGGCATTTGCCGAGCCATCTGGGCAGAGCCGTATCCCATCAATGCCGAGCCATTCAATGCCGACCCATGTATACCGAACGAGGTTGATTGAAACAGTAGAATGATGAATGAGGTAGCCATGCTGAGCTCACTCGTAAGCCGAACGAGGTTGCCATGCCGAACGCCCACTGATGCCGAACGATCCATCCAATGCCGAACGATACCTGATGTCGAACGATCCATCCGATGCCGAACGATCTCTAATGCCGAGCGCTTCTAAATGCCGAAGGTTCATAGATACCGAACGTTCATAGATGTCGAACGTTCATAGATGTCGAACCATACGCCGATGCCGAACGAGGTCCAATGCCGAACGCTCGCCCAATGTCGAACGATCCTTCTATGCCGAACGTTCGTCCAATGCTGAACGATCCCTCTAATGCCGAACAACCTCCAACGCCGAACCATCCCAATGCCGAACCATCCAAATGCCGAACAATCCAAATGTCGAGCGACATCTGCCACACTGCCTAGGCCGAGCCATGTAATTTCTCCACTCATTTTCCCAATGACGTATCCAAGTGAACTTCATCATTTTAAACCGAACCCATCATACTTTAGTTTCGATAGTTGTGAAGTTGTTTAAGTTAAATCCGCCTATCCGTGGCCTTGTAAAAAGGCGGGTTAACAAGTGTGAACACATGAATCTAGGTATTAAAACTATATACACATATACAATTTTTTTACTTATATATATTTTTGTGTTTTTTTCTTTTCTTTTTTTGAAAAGAGAGAGTTTTGTAAAATCATCTTAGATCCATTTAACTTAGAAGACAAAAAAAAGTTATATCCTTTACTTTAAATTCACCACTTTTAAAAACAAAGATCTTCAATTAGGATATTTCATAATTAACACGTATGAATCTTCTTATATACTAGTTAAACCATCATTATTTGTAATCAAACTTTATTTTTATTTTTGTTAAGACAAACAAATTTTCAAAAATATCAATTTAATAAACCAGAACCATATATTTTTCTTATAATGTTTCTTTAAAAATAAATCAAAATGCTTAAAAAGTTTTTGTTTTTGAATTTTTTTTAATTTTTTTTTGAGTTTTGGAAGAAAAATGAAAATTAATCATGAAAACCTAAAAAGAAGGCGAGTTTCCCCCCACACTTGATTTTGACTGTGTCCCTACAATCAACCCAAGTGAAAGGAGAAAAATAAAAACAAAAATGGCATTTATTTATATAAAAATGAACAGTATTTACACGAGATCAAAAAGTATATTGTTATAAAGGAAATGAAATGGTCTTCCAAAGACCGATTCACTTGTCTCATCAAGTATGTGAGATATAGTTTAAGCACAGAAAACCAAACCATAAAAGATTTTGAAGTTGAATTTGTATTTGGAAAAACGAATGTCGTTTTATTAAAAATCGTACGAGTTGTCTCCTTTTCGATGATTTTCGGGGTCGATAAAACGGTTGATTGAAGTTCAAGTTTTTTTCACCAAATTGAAATTCAAATTTATCATTGAAAACTTTTTTAAAATTGTTGATTTCAAAATCAAAATGGTGATTTAAATCTTCCCCTTTAGAACTAGACAACTCATCTTCTAAAAGTCCAAAAAATTCATGCTCATTAAATTCGTCTTCCTTTATTGAATTATTAACAACACCATTGCGTTTCTCAAGTTCAAAATCCAAAGTTGTTGTATTTAAATTTTTGAAACCGAGAAAAGGAAAGTCGAATTTTAAATTTGGTTCCACGCCCTCAAAAGAATTGAAATTCAACTCAATTACCATGTTTTCAACAAATTCTTTAAGATTTTCATTTTCAATTTCAAAAATTGTTATTTGAAAATTATCTATTGGGTAAAAAGTGGATTATCACTAGACTCGTCACACATTGCGATTGGATTTTTTTATCACGTTGTTTCATATATATTTCCATCGATAAATCCATGTGATCATTGTAAATTCCCTCCATTTTCTCAACAAAATTCAATTTATACTTATTAACATGAGTATTTTTCACTTGAGAACAAAGATTTTCAGTCATAACATGGTTAAGATTGTTCTTATTGCCAAATTCATTTGAAAAGTTGTTTCTATTTTCATTTTGAGTTTGAAATTCAATTTGGAGTTTGAAATTGAATTAGCATGGGTTATAATAGAAATCGTTTGAGTTTTGAATTGAGTTCAAATTTTGAAATCCTTGACTCGAGTTATTACACAAATATGAATTACATAAATCATTTATGCTTTGATTTTGTTGTGTAGAGATTTCAAGTAAAGACGAAATGTTATTTTCAAGATTTGAAGGTTGGTCATCATTTTGAAAATTTTGTGGTTCAAAATTTGAATCATTTAAACAATAGTTGTTGTTGAAATATCCATAAGAATTTGGTGTGAAATTATATGGATTTTCACAACTATCGTCGAATTCATGTGAATATGGAAATTTTGACATTTTCAAGAATGTTTTTAGTTTTTTATAAAGAAAAAATATTTACAAATAAAATTTATTTTTCAAAATGGAAAATTGATTTTTGTTTTGTTTTTGGATTTTAAATTTTTTTTGAAATGGTTTTATATATGTTTTTTTTATTTAAAAAAATCCAACTCAATTTTTTTTTTGACTTTTGATTTTTGATTGAAAAATAAATTTCAAGGAAAGGATTTAAAAAAAAACTAAGTTAAGAAATATTTACAATTTTTATTAGTTTTGGATTTTGGTTTTTTTTAAATATGCATGAACTAATGCAACTAAATGAATGCATGAGTTTAATTACAAATTTTTTATCCTAAGTTAACACAAAATTGTATAATCACACTTTGTCTTAAATTAATAAGATAGTTCTTAGCCAGGTAACGGACAAGATTTATCGGTGCACCACGAATCACCATAGCAATGCAGCCGAAGGTTTAAGTACCTTCAAAGGTACAACCATTATAATATTACGAATTACCGTAATATTTATAAATTGTCATTACTCTACGTAGCCTAGTCGCCAAGAAGTAAATTGTTCAAAAAAGATAATTTATCAATATACAATTAAGTGTTATCGATGTCTAACCGTTATTATTAATCAAATTTTAAGATGAAATGCAAAGCAGAAAGTAAACATGTATTAACAATGCAATTACAATGAAATTGTTTTTGGTTTTTGATTTTTCTTTTTTTTCGAAATTTTTTTAATATCAAATGCAAGCAATCAACAATGCAAAGAAAATAAAACAAGAGATGATCGCACATACCAGAGCGTGCAGAATTATTAGCAAATCATTTATTTTTCAAAGCAGCAATTTTTTTTTATACAAGCAAGCAAAATAATTTATTTTTGGCAAGCTAATCCCTTCCTTTTTCTGCTTTTGCAACCTAAAATTATATATATATATATATATATATATATATATATGTATGTATGTATGTATGTATCAAAGAAGAAAATAAATCAAAACAAATCAAATCAAACAAATCGAAACTTGTTTTTTTTAGATTAAAACAAGTGGAAAACAAAACAAATGAAACAAAATGAATAAGACAAATGAACAAACAAATTATACAATTATAATTAGTTAACTAGATGTTTGTTTGTTTTCCTTTTTTTTTTTTTGGAAAGAAACTTAATTAAACAAAATAAAAAACTTGAATAAATTAAACTCAACGCAACATGAAATTCAAACCCGGCCCAATTAAAATCTAAAGGCCCAAACACAATTACCAATTTGCAAACCCAAAAACCCCTCTTTTTTTATTTCATTTTCTTAACAGAGAATATTCGCCTTCTAAGAAATTCAAACACAAATGCGAACTAAAAATCGAAATTCGAAGGTTGGAATCGAAACTGGAAGTTTGCGTATAGGTCGAGGTATATTGTTATCAATGGCAAGAAGAGGCGGTTTGTACGAAAAGGTCAGAGTTTCGTCATGTCACGGCAGTTGAAGTCGATGTCGTGGTGGTTAATGGAGTGATTCGAAGGTGGTGGCAGTGGTCTGATTATTGACGGAAGTTGATTTGGATCGCGAATTGGTTTGCAATGGTGTAGTGGGATTGTGGGTGAAGGTTGTACGGGTATTTGATGGACTACAAGCGATATTTGATTGGGCAGTGAAAAGATATGTTGTAAGCAAATGTGAGGTTGCTGGTGGATATGAGTGCAGTGAACTGTTGAGTGAGTTGTTTGACAACACCGAGTTTGCAGTGAACTGGTAGTGGTTGAGAGAAGTGACAGTAAGGTGATGCACTTCTATATGATGAAAAAAGTTGGTGATGTGTATGTTGACGACTGTTATGCAGAAATGGATATATGCAGAGGGGTATGAGGGTGATGCAAGCGATTGGTCGGTGTTGTTTTAGGCAGTAAGGCAGTAAGGATAGTCAGGGATTTCCAGCGTAGAGGATTGGAAGTTTGGGATTATTTGACGTGTAGAACAGTAGTTTGCTTTAACAGTGGTTAGGCAGAGGTATTCAGGAGGAGAGGTGGTCCGTTTTGTGTGGTTTTTGGTTGCTGAAGTGTGTTGCACAGAGGTGGGGGAGGAGACTGTGAAGTATGAGGTAACGATCAGCGAGGAGGGTAGGGAGTTGAGAAAAGGCAGGAGTTGTGGAACAGTGGTGTTCAAAGTGTATGCACTGTTTGATCAGTGGTGATCAAAAGGGGAGGTATGTGATAGTAGTGATGTTTAGCAGTGCAGAGTTTATAGCAGTAGCAAGTGGTAAGTAGAGAGGAAAAGTAGAAGGAAGTGAAGTATGTGGTGAGGGGTAAATTCAGCAGTAAGTTAGTAGTGATGAGAAGCAAGTCGATGATGAAAATGTGGAGGTGGCAATGTCAATGGACGAAGTTGTTGGCAGTGGAGGATGTATTGGCAGCAGAGAAGTGACAGATTGAGGTTGCCTGACAGTGGGAAGTATGTTGTTGGTGGATGTTGTTTGGCGGTTGTGAGTGAGTTTGTGGTAGAGGAGAATGTGATGGTGAAGTGTACCGGGTTGCTGGATCGGTGAAGGGGGACAGTAGCAGTCAGATGGTCGAAAAGTGGATATGCAAGTTCAGATGAGAAGAATGTCGATGGTCAGCAGTGAACAAGGCAATGAAGACGTGGAGATTGGCAACAGAGAATGTCAAAATTGTAAAGAAAATTTGTTTTTGTCTTTTTTTTGGCAACTGAGAAAAATTGTAAAAAGGTGAAAAATTGTGAAGAAAAAGAAATGCAAAATGAAAAGGAAATGAAATATTTTTGTTTTTGTTTTCAAATTGTATGTATTTTTTTTTTAAGGAATGCAAATGCAAATGCAAGAAAAACAACAAGCACATAACAAAAATCAATGAAAAACACATGACACAGAACCTTTTTTTAAAATAAAAACAGACACACAATAAAATCAAACAAACTAATTCGAAAAATAGAAAATCAAATCAGATCAATTTCCAGCAACGGCACCAAAAACTTGTCTAACGACGGATTTTCTATCGGTTTAGAAAATCGTCGACAAATTTTAAATTAAATTTATACCACAAGTGCACGGCGTACAATTCTAACATATGGCGAGTATGGGTCGATCCGTAGGGAATTATTAGATTTTAAATCTCTATTCAATCAAATTAACCAAAAGTTTGAGAATATTTAAGCTAGAAAATGAGGAAACTAACAAACTAACAACTACAAATATGAATGAAGATTATGAGAAGAAAATGACAATTTAGATATAAATCCACTCTCTAGATCACATAGTTCAACAAAGTATGAAATTATGATCTTTTTTTTTATCATTAGTGAATATAAATGATGTGTTTATCATAAGTATGACATATTTGTGCTATTAATTAACTCAACATAAGCCATCAAACTATAACGCAACTTCTAAACCACTTGTTAATTCTTATGAAAATGAAAATGAAGTTGAAAATAAAATCTATTTTAAGTATGACCTATTAACTATTAATTAGAAATATAGACCATCAAATTTTAATGTTAAAATCATTTCATTACCATAATCATATATAAATGAAGAGGTAATTTTTGTTTGTGATTGTTTGAGCATAGCCTATTTGTTATGAACAACATAGACTAACAAATTCAACATAAAACGATAAATCATATCAACATTCATTCTTCCATTAAGCACAAAAGGAGAGCAATAATTATCAAAATGTTGAAACTACATAATTAGAGAGCTTCATTACCCCTAAATTGAAGGGTTTAGCCTCTCATTTGTGTTATTATATCAACACAAGTAGCGTGCAACATGAAAGAAAAAGAAAAGGATAAAGAGAGCAAAGTAAAGAAGAACTATTCTACTTGCATGAAAAATAAATCTATACTACTAATAAGAAAGGAAAAGAACATGTAATTAAAAGAAAACCATAATTAACATTGCATAAAAAGGGCAAAATACATAAGATATAAATGGCTAAGTAGCCATAAAAAGAGAAAGTGAGTTTTTTTATTTTTAATCTAAGCTAAAACTAACTAAATGGAAGGAGAATTGCATGAAACATAAGGGGTAGTTATACATGTATGAAACCCTAATTCATATTTTTGGGGATTGCCCAAATTGCCCTTGAGGTAATGTGACCACCAAGTAATCATTAGCATATGTTAGTTCTCCATTTAAATGTGCATGAAGCTTTAATGGCCTTTTAGCATGTGCATTAGCTTCTAATTGAAAATCTAGGTAAATGGATAGGTAGGGTCCTCCATGATCCATCAAATGAATTATTTCCATCTTCATTCTTTTGTATTCACTTTTGTGCATGCATATATCTTCATGAAGCCACTTGTATTTGAATTTAAATTCCTACAAAATAACATAGAATTTTCATTTAAATTTTAGAAAATTAATATATGCACAAAAATGATCATTTTGCCCCTGAATGAATATGAATGTGTGACGATTTGAAATAATTTGAGTTTGGGTTTAAACATGTTAACACACCCAATATGATCATTTATTTAATTTAATTCGATATAATATGCTAGTAAAAATATACACATTTACGTGCACATCACTTAAGGGTAGTTTGGATCCATATTAGAAAAAAACAAGAATTGCTTTGAGTCATACCTTATATTTTTGAGTTAAGGCTTGGGTCGGTACTGAACCATAAGGTTCGATGACATTTTTCAATGCCGATGATGTATGATTCGACGACGATGGTTCCGTGATGGATTTGACAATGGATAGCTACACTTTGAGACGCTGTATAGGTGACTATAAGTCAGATTGATGGAATTGTTGGAGGAAGGTTTCGAAATGAAAGATGATATTACACAACAAACTATGGTTGTCTAAAAAGTTCCCAACTATAATGACTTCAGATGGGAGTTGCAAGGATACCTCCAGGACGAGCTCTGCTACAGATGACATGTGCAAATGGATTATCGATAGTTGTAAGTTTTGAAGTGTACTCGTAGAGCGGAGGTATGTGAGGATGCACACTTAAGAGTGCGATGTACCCTAGATCAAACGATGCTTCGATAGGTTTTACCTTGGACTGAGTGCAATGGCAGTCTATGTAGGATCTAGATTAACCCTAGAGGGGGGGGGGTGAATAGGGTTATAGCAAATTTTCTCGAATTAAACACAAAAACAAACTGCAGAGAAACAAATATGCTGAAAAGTAAATCACACACAAAATTTACCCAGCTTCGCAACCTCTGCCTATTGTTGCATTCCCAGATTTCTATTAGAATTAAACAGTCTCTCGCTTACAAACACTCT
Source organism: Allium cepa (assembly GCA_030765085.1). Classification (NCBI taxonomy): domain Eukaryota; kingdom Viridiplantae; phylum Streptophyta; class Magnoliopsida; order Asparagales; family Amaryllidaceae; genus Allium; species Allium cepa. The sequence continues at coordinate 542,797,286 of CM060940.1, read as the reverse complement.
AACAGACTCGCACACCATGCTACCGCCTATAGAGTTTTGCAAACTCGCACACCCTGCTCACTGCACTAATTCTAACTAGACAATCCGACACTACCTACAACCTAGGTGGTGATTTACCAAGGTTTGACAACCTTAAAAGAGAAATTAAATTTAAAACAAACTTAAAAACGGTTTCAAACTAAAAAACCCTAATTAAAACTAAACTAGAGCAAATAAACTAAAGCCTCTCTATAATAAAAACAAGGCCGGCCCATTTCTATTTCTTTAACCCGTTCCTCTTTTTGGCTTGTGAAGAAAATGGCGGCTCTGTTCGATCTGAATTAGGGCTTTGTTCCCTTGCAAAAATTAGGGCTTTCTTCAACTTCGATTCTCTGGTTTGTGTTGAGCTTGCTTGCGGCTTCTCTGATGATCAATTCTCTGGTTTGTGTTGCTCTTGCTCGTGGCTTCTCTGATGATCAATTCTCTGGTTGCTTTTGTTTGCGCTTGTTCGCAGCTGCTCCTCTGATCGAGTTCGATAGATTGTGGTATGTAATCTTTTTCGTTGCTGGTTTAATTGCTTGCTTGACTCGATGATCATTGCCAATGATGACTGTGGGTTTATATATGGATTTCGATTTCCTTTAATTCGTTCGTCTGATTTTTCACTTTCCTAATTCTCGGTTGCTTGATATTTGTGACTTACTTGATGCGCACGGTCTTGATTTTGTAGCGTTCGATTTTTACTTGAATGATACGAAAAAAAATTCCTCTTTTACTTTTTGACCTTTTCAAAGATACGTATTTGATTTTTTGAATTCGATTTCTCTGGAATCAACTCTATTTCATCTGGACTTCGGCACTTGACTTTTTAAACATGAATTTTGTTTGACATCTGCATTAAATTCTTCGACTTCGAACATGTTTATTTTTGAGTTTCATCATTATACTACCCTTATGCACTTTTGTTATATGAACTTGCTGGATGTAGTTGCTAGCTGCACTGAGTCTTGATAGCTTGCATGATGCATTGTGTTTCATTGTGTATCATGTTCATTGTTTCATTTCTACTGCTGTATCACTACTTGTGTCCGCACTTGCTCGATCCATTTATATTTGTAGCTTGCTGCTGTTGGTCTTTATGTGCCCTTGACTTTGTTATATTTTGCTCTGCATTGCATTGTGAGTTGTATTCATGTTTGATCACTGGGCTTTGCATTGTGTAGTTGCCATATCTTGTGCTCGAGCTTTTTGCATACTGATGCACTCTGTTGTTCATTGCTTGGTCTCTGTTGCCTTGAATTTCTGGTTGGTGCATTGCCACACTGTACATATGAACTTGGTCTCTCATTTGGTCTGCATACATAAGCTTTTATGCTGATTCTTTATTTGCATACTACTGATTGGTCTGACCTGAACTTGATTCACTTCATGTTGACATTTGCTCTGCTTTGACACAAATGCTTCACTTGTTCATGCATTCGACATTTCCATGCTATTCACTGTTTGCATCACTGGACTTCTTGTTCAAAACTTGCTGTGTCACTGCACATATGTGAACTTGTGTATTTGATCTTGTATTTGATCTGTACTATCTGGTTGAAGTTCTGATCATTTGTTTACTTGGTGGCATTTTGTCTGCACTTGCATTATTTGTAGTCTCTGGTATTCTTGTTGCTTCCCTGACCTTGTAGTTGTTCAATTGTCTTCTGTTCAACTGTAGTTGTATTCATGTACATTGCATTGTGGTCTTTGCATCTATTCTGGTTGGTCTGACCCGACTTAATGTTGTAGTCTTCCTTGTTGAGTTCCTGTAGTTGCATTCACTTCATTGTTGTGTTTGCACCCCTTTCTGTTGCATTCATGTATACTGCACTTACTTGAGTTACTTTGTTGTCTGGATGCATTATGTTGTTTATTGCTTGAGACATTCATGTTGTTTGCATTGAGTCACTGATTTTGGTCGAGACTTGTTTCAGTTTGATTCTGCTGTGTCTAACTTGTACTACTCTGGTCTTTGTGTTGCTTCAGTCTTCTTGTCTGCTGTTGTTGTTTGCCGAGGTTGTTGTTTCACCACTGATGCATGCATGTTTTCTTGTGTTCATGCTTGTGACATTCATGATGTTTGCTTCATGTAGCTGTTGGTCTGACTTGAACTTGATATTGTGGTATTTGCTGTTATATCACTTCGAATTGCATACTTCTTGCAGTCTTCAGTTTGTACTTCTGGTCTTTGCATCCTTTCATGTTAATTTTTGAAATTTCACTTGAGTTGAATCCAGTTTCAAAACTCGGGTTTGACCTTGTGCTCGTATCGTGATTTTAAATATATTGCACGTGAGTTGAACCCGGCTTTTCATTTGGCTTTGACCTGTGCTCACCTGTCCCTATTGCATCATCAAGTGTATATCGGTGTGCACGGTCTTGTGGCATGTACAGTGATACACTACGCATGTCACATTGTTCGTGTATGATGAATTCAAATGTAAATGATGACGAACAACCCAAATAACTGGGCCAAATCATATTTTCAAAAATCATATTTCATTTTATGTTGCAAAAATATTTCTTTTTCAATTTTACTGCGTTAGTGAATATTTTTGTAGATTTCTCAGATGTTGGATTATAACTGGAATGAAATTGAAGATAAACTACGAGTGAGAGTGATATGTAGTGAGGCATTTATGTAAATTGAATTGTGATGTAATTACAATCAAAATTGTATATGTATAGTGAGAGCTTGAATTTGTACTATTCAAAATTGTAATAAATATTTGTTTGAATAAAATTTATGTTTGAATTCAAATTCTGTGTATTTAATTTTATTCAGTAAATATTTATTTAATCCATGAAAAAATAAAATAGTACATTAACAAATACATTTAAACGAATGTATATATGTTTATTATTATCAAACAAAAATCATATAAGCGCATATTCAACAATCTCCCCCTTTTGATGATAACAAACATATATTTAAGATTTTGAATGTGTTAAATGTATTTGGTCAATGATGTACTCTAATTGCTCCCCCTATTTAAATGCTTCCTCTCTATACTATGCTCCCCCTACATATATGCATACAAATAGAAATATACAAATGAGCCTAGATGCAAATGGAAAATTATTTGACCTTTGCTTGATTTCATTTGACAAAATCTTAACTTTTCTCTCCCCCTTTTGTTATCAGCAAAAGAATAATAGTATTAGAGAAAATAGAGATAAAGTGATCAATATTAATCCAACATTAAAACTCAATTTGAATATAAATATTAAACTTAAAAAAAATCAAACAAAAATCATAACTACCCTTGTTAGGCGCATATTCCACTTTTAGAATGAATGGAAATGATGTTCTCATATAAAATCATATAGTTGTATCTACTTCTGGTACATTTATATCAGGAATTTGAATATCTACTAATCATGCATAACCGTTAGGACTTTTAAATGAGATTAGTAGTATTCCAATTTAATTTTAAAAATGAATTCAAGTATCTTCTAACCACACATAACCGTGAGGACTTTTAAATGGGATTAGAATCAACTTGTCAATTTAATCAATTAATTTTGATATGCGTTCCATACATGCATAGCTGTGAGGACTTTTAAATGAGCATGAAAGCACATAATCAAAATTCCAAGTAATTCATCCATGCATAACCGTGAGGACTTTTAAATGAGAGTGAATACTTTGGATATTTATTTATTTTTACAAAAAAATGTGAAATGAAAAACAAATGATTCCTGATTATAGTACCACATATCGACAAACTATATTTAAGATTTGATAAACAATGGTCGATAGAAATATGATAGATATAGAAATGGTTATGGAATCTTTACCCAACAAAAAGTTTTATAACTCTTGTTTGAATTTCTAAAGAAATTTTTCTAAAATATACTCTCTTGAGTAATGTATGAAAAATATCAACACTCGTCACTTTTTTCAATCACTATTTATCTTTTCAATAATTATTAGGGAGTCAGATTAGTCAAAATTTGTCATTTAAAATCAAATAAAAATGACTAATCTGAAAATATGGTCAACAATGATTTTCTCGAAGGGGTTATATGAGAAAAAATTTCTGCTAATTGAAAATTATTTGTAATGAAAAGTATGCAGATATTTTCTTTGAAAAACAATGCAGTTACTAGATGTCTCACCATAAATCACGTTCAACTAGTAAGTTTTCTATCAACTAGATTACCGGTATGATTTGCATCTGAATTTCTCTTTCACTTCAAAACATCACTAATTAGACCAGACCATGAAGTGTGCATAAAAACTCAAACAGCATTTTAAATTTGAATTGAAGTCGTGTAAATAATCAGAAACTGTGAATATAGAGTTAGCCGAATTATAACCTAATGCATTATCATCCAACAAAACACTATGCTTAATCCAAACGTATATGTATGAAGTAATTCAAAGAATAGTGTTCTTGGCATAAATATAATTGGCCAACTATGGTTAACAAGTCAGAATAAAAAAAAACATCATCTTTACAACATCTCAATATTGGCTGATTTCATTCAGAATATGGTGCAGATTATCACATTTAATATATCGATCAAATAAATATACCTTCACCTGTTTTACCTTTACGATAATTTTTCGTGGTTGCCCATTGTGATTCTGTCACCCTTGTACTAGGCAATGGAACTTTGCTTTGTTGCCCGTTGTGTTTCTAGAACAGCCAAAATCCAGAGAACACTGTTGTTGTTCCTTAGTCTGCCACCATACCTACAGGATGAAAGATTTTTGAGACCTATTTGTTTTTATAGGTCCATGATTGTTAGTTGCTGAAGCATTGTGAATGAACAAACCCTTTGGAACCCAAACTTGTTTTGTCATTTCATTCTTGTTCCAATAGACATGAAATTTGTTTGTAGAATTCTTAGGAACCCAAACTTGTATAAATTTTGTTTTCTTGCTCCTATGACAACAATTTTCAACACGATGTCCAATTATTTCACATCTATCAAAGACACTCTTACCTTTTGCATTATCATCAGCTTGTTTTTTCCCAAAGCCTAGTCCTTTTCTGTTGTTAGCAAAAATTTGATTTCCCAATAACACGTTGAATGATTTTTCTCCTCTTGAAAAGTTATTCAGAGATTTCTCAAGATTTTGGATTTTGGTTTTTAGTGTTGTGTTTTCAGTTACAAGTGAGGTGCATCTATTTATAAAATCCTTTTTCCTAGCGTCAATGATTTCCTTAAGACTCAAGTTTTCTTTTTCAAGATTCTCAGAGCTATTCTTAAGTCTTGATAATTCTGAATCTAAAATTTTACATTTTTTACATTCTAGGTTTTGAATAATTTCAAGTTCAGTTTCTAACCTAAAATTTTCACGAGCAAGTTCTCTCCTATCAGATTTCAATTTTTCAATTTTAGATTCAAGAGTATCAACTTCATTAGTAAGATCAAGACACATAAAACAAGTTCCTCATAAGAATAGTCACCTACCTCACTAGATTCCTCTGAGCTTGCTTCTGAATCTGATTTTTCCACAAGACACAAGTTAGCCTCCTCTGAGCTATTATTCGAAACTTTCTCTCCTTGTTCATCATCCCAAGTCGCTGCAAATGCCTTCTTTTTCTTTTTCTTTCCTTTGTTGTTTTTGAGAAGTGGGCATTGTTGTTTGAAGTGGCCAGGCTTCTTGCAGTTAAGGCATGTCAATTCATTATCGGAATTGTCAGAATCTTTTGCCCTATTACCATTTGTTTTCTTCTGGCATGGCTTGAATCTTGACCATTTTCTAAGATTATTGACAGCCATTGCAAGCTCTTCAATTGGATCTTCTTCATCGCTCTCTTCTTTGCTCTTTAAGGAAATCGTCTTCTTCTTTGGTTCGGAGTTGTTGCGTTCCTCCTTTGCTTTTAGCTCAACCTCATATGTCATCAAGTTGCCAATCAACTCATCCATGCTTAGTTTACTCAGATCTTTCGATTCTTGTAGCACCTTCCTCACAAGCTCTACCTCAGTGAATACCTTCCTAAGCGCTCTAGCGTTGTACACCAAAGTTGAAAAGCGTCCAAACATGTCCTTTATTCTCTCGCCTTTGTCCATCACAAAGTTCTCGTATTCATTGCTGAATAGGGCTAGACGAGACTCCTTGACTTGAGAAGTTCCTTCATGTGTCACCTCCAAAGTATGCCAAATTTCCTATGCAGTTTTTCAATGAGAAATTCTATTAAATTCAGTCTTATCAAGAGCACAGATCAAAGCATTCATGGCTTTAGCATTTGTAGTTTTTAATTTCTTATCGTTAGCATCCCACCTATCCTTAGGTTTAGGAATCTCGGTATCACCAACAGTTATAGTGGGAGATTTATAGCCAGTTTCTATAATGTCCCAAACATCATAATCAACAGAACTAAGATAAATATCCATCCTAAATTTCCAATAAGCATAATCATTCCCATTAAACATGGGTGGCCTAGTGATAGGTTGCCCCTCAGAAAAAGCATTATTTGGTAGATTCATGACTCTAGAGTTAAAGAAAAATACCGTGCTTTGATACCACTTGTAGGATCTAGATTAACCCTAGAGGGGGGAGGGTGAACAGGGTTATAGCAAATTTTCTCGAATTAAACACAAAAACAAACTGCAGAGAAATAAATATGCTGAAAAGTAAATCACACACAAAATTTACCCAGCTTCGGCAACCCCTGCCTACTGCTGCATTCCCAGATTTCTATTAGAATTAAACTGTCTCCCGCTTACAAACACTCTAACAGACTCGCACACCCTGATACCGCCTATAGAGTTTTGCAAAGTCGCACACCCTGCTCATTGAACTAATTTTAACTAGACAATCTGACACTACCTACAACCTAGGTGGTGATTTACCAAGGTTTGACAACCTTAAAAGAGAAATTAAATTTAAAACAAACTTAAAAATGATTTCAATTAAATGAGAAAAAATTTCTGCTAATTGAAAATTATTTGTAATGAAAAGTATGCAGATATTTTCTTTGAAAAACAATGCAGTTACTAGATGTCTCACCATAAATCACGTTCAACTAGTAAGTTTTATGTCAACTAAATTACCAGTATAATCTGCATCTGAATTTCTCTTTCACTTCAAAACATCACTAATTAGACCAGACCATGAAGTGTGCATAAAAACTCAAACAGCATTTTAAATTTGAATTGAAGTCGTGTAAATAATCAGAAACTGTGAATATAGAGTTAGCCGAATTATAACCTAATGCATTATCATCCAACAAAACACTATGCTTAATCCAAACGTATATGTATGAAGTAATTCAAAGAATAGTGTTCTTGGCATAAATATAATTGGCCAACAATGTTGAACAAGCCAGAATAAAAAAAACACCATCTTTACAACATCTTAATATTGGCTGATTTCATTCAGAATATGGTGCAGATTATCACATTTAATATATCGATCAAATAAATATACCTTCACCTGTTTTACCTTTATGATAATTTTTCGTGGTTGCCCATTGTGATTCTGTCACCCTTGTACTAGGCTAAGGAACTTTGCTTTGTTGCCCGTTGTGTTTCTGGAACAGCCAAAATCCAGAGAACATTGTTGTTGTTCCTTAGCCTGCCACCATACCTACACGATGAAAGATTTTTGTGACCTATTTGTTTTTATAGGTCCATGATTGTTAGTGGCTGAAGCATTGTGAATAAACAAACCCTTTGGAACCCAAACTTGTTTTGTCATTTTATTCTTATTCCAATAGACATGAAATTTGTTTGTTGAATTCTTAGGAACCCAAACTTGTATAAATTTTGTGTTCTTGTTCCTATGACTATAATTTTCAACACGATGTCCAATTATTTCACATCTATCAAATACACTCTTACATTTTGCATTATCATCAGCTTGTGTTTTCTCAAAGCCTAGTCCTTTTCTGTTGTTAGCAAAAATTTGATTTCCCAATAATATGTTGAATGATTTTTCTCCTCTAGAAAAGTTATTCAAAGATTTCTCAAGATTTTGAACTTTGGTTTTTAGTGTTGTGTTTTCAATTACAAGTGAGGTGCATCTATTTATAAAATCCTTTTTCCTAGTGTCAATGATTTCCTTAAGACTCAAATTTTCTTTTTCAAGATTCTCAGAGCTATTCTTAAGTCTTGATAATTCTGAATATAAAATTTTACATTTTTACATTTTAGGTTTTGAATATTTTCAAGTTCAGTTTCTAACCTAAAATTTTCACGAGCAAGTTCTCTCCTATCAGATTTCAGTTTTTCAATTTTAGATTCAAGACTATCAACTTCGTTAGTAAGATCAAGACACATAAAAACAAGTTATTTATAGGAATAGTCACTTACCTCACTAGATTCCTCTAAGCTTGCTTCTGAATCTGATTTTTCCACAAGACACAAGTTAGCCTCCTCTGAACTATTATTCGAAACTTCCTCTCCTTCTTCATCATCCCAAGTCGCTGCAAATGCCTTCTTTTTCTTTTTCTTTCCTTTGTTGTTTTTGAGAAGTGGGCATTGTTGTTTGAAGTGGCCAGGATTCTTGCAGTTAAGGCACGTCAATTCATTATCGGAATTGTCAGAATCTTTTGCTTTATTGCCTTTTGTTTTCTTCTTGCGTGGCTTGAATCTTGACTATTTTCTAAGATTATTGACAGCCATTGCAAGCTCTTCAATTGGATCTTCTTCATCGCTCTCTTCTTTGCTCTTTAAGGCAATCATCTTCTTCTTTGGTTAGGAGTTGTTGCGTTCCTCCTCTGCTTTTAGCTCAAGCTCATATGTCATCAAGTTGCCAATCAACTCCTCCATGCTTAGTTTACTCAGATCTTTCGATTCTTGTATTGCCGTGACTTTTGCCTCAAAGCTCATCGGTAAGACTCGTAGCACCTTCCTCACAAGCTCTACCTCAGTGAATACCTTCCCAAGCGCTCTAGCGTTGTACACCAAAGCTGAAAAGCGTCCAAACATGTCCTTTATGCTCTCGCCTTTGTCCATCACAAAGTTCTCGTATTCATTGCTGAATAGGGCTAGACGAGACACCTTGACTTGAGAAGTTCCTTCACGTGTCACCTCCAAAGTATGCCAAATTTCCTGTGCAGTTTTACAATGAGAAATTCTATTAAATTCGGTCTTATCAAGAGCACAGATCAAAGCATTCATGGCTTTAGCATTTGTAGTTTTTAATTTCTTATCGTTAGCATCCCACCTATCCTTAGGTTTAGGAATCTCAGTATCACCAACAGTTATAGTGGGAGATTTATGGCCAGTTTCAATAATGTCCCAAACATACTAATCAACTGAACTAAGATAAATACCCATCCTAACTTTCCAATAAGCATAATCATTCCCATTAAACATGGGTGGCCTAGCAATAGATTGCCCCTCGGAAAAAGCATTATTTGGTAGATTCATGACTCTAGAGTTAAAGAAAAATACCGTGCTCTGATACCACTTGTAGGATCTAGATTAACCCTAGAGGGGGGGTGAATAGGGTTATAGCAAATTTTCTCGAATTAAACACAAAACAAACTGCAGAGAAATAAATATGCTGAAAAGTAAATCACACACAAAATTTACCCAGCTTTGGCAACCCCTGCCTACTGCTGCATTCCCAGATTTCTATTAGAATTAAACTCTCCCGCTTACAAACACTCTAACAGACTCGCACACCCTTCTACCACATATAGAGTTTTGCAAACTTGCACACCCTGCTCACTGAACTAATTCTAACTAGACAATCTGACACTACCTACGACCTAGGTGGTGATTTACCAAGGTTTGACAACCTTAAAAGAGAAATTAAATTTAAAACAAACTTAAAAACGATTTCAAACTAAAAAACCCTAATTAAAAATAAACTAGAGCAAATAAACTAAAGCCTCTCTATAATAAAAACAAGGCCGGCCCATTTCTATTTCTTTAACCCGTTCCTCTTTTTGGCTTGTGAAGAAAATGGCGGCTCTGTTCGATCTGAATTAGGGCTTCGTTCCCTTGCAAAAATTAGGGCTTTCTTCAACTTCGATTCTCTGGTCTGTGTTGCTCTTGCTCGTGGCTTCTCTGATGATCAATTCTCTGGATGCTTTTGCTTGCGCTTGTTCGCAGCTGCTCCTCTGATCGAGTTCGATAGATTGTGGTATGTAATCTTTTTCGTTGCTGGTTTAATTGCTTGCTTGACTCGATGATCATTGCCGATGATGATTGTGGGTTTATATACGGATTTCGATTTCCTTTAATACGTTCGTCTGATTTGTCACTTTCCTAATTCTCGGTTGCTTGATATTTGCGACTTACTTGATGCGCACGGTCTTGAGTTTGTAGCGTTCGATTTTTACTTGAATGATACGAAAAAAAATTCCTCTTTTACTTTTTCAAAGACACGTATTTGATTTTTTGAATTCGATTTCTCTGGCATCAACTCTATTTCATCTGGACTTCGGCACTTGACTTTTTAAACATGAATTTTGTTTGTGTCTGCATTAAATTCTTCGACTTCGAACATGTTTATTTCTGAGTTTCATCCTTATACTGCCCTTATGCACTTTTGTTATATGAACTTGCTGGATGTAGTTGCTAGCTGCACTGAGTCTTGATAGCTTGCATGATGCATTGTGTTTCATTGTGTATCCTGTTCATTGTTTCATTTCTACTGCTGTATCACTACTTGTGTCCACACTTGCTCGATCCATTTATATTTGTAGCTTGCTGCTGTTGGTCTTCATGTGCCCTTGACTTTGTTCTATTTTGTTGTGCATTGCATTGTGAGTTGTATTCATGTTTGATCACTGGGCTTTGCATTGTGTAGTTGCCATATCTTGTGCTCAAGCTCTTTGCATACTGATGCACTCTGTTGTTCATTGCTTGGTCTCTATTGCCTTGAATTTCTGGTTGGTGCATTGCCACACTGTACATATGAACTTGGTCTCTCATTTGGTCTGCATACATAAGCTTTTATTCTGATTCTTCATTTGCATACTACTGATTGATCAGACCTGAACTTGATTCACTTCATGTTGACATTTGCTCTGCTTTGACACAAATGCTTCACTTGTTCATGCATTCGACATTGCCATGCTATTCACTGTTTACATCACTGGAGTTCTTGTTCAAAACTTGCTGTGTCACTGCATACATGTGAACCTGTGTATTTGGTCTTGTATTTGATCTGTACTGTCTGGTTGAAGTTCTGATCTTTTGTTTACTTGGTGGCATTTTGTCTGCACTTGCATTATTTGTAGTCTCTGGTATTCTTGTTGCTTCCCTGACCTTGTAGTTGTTCAATTATCTTCTGTTCACCTGTAGTTGTATTCATGTACATTGCATTGTGGTCTTTGCATCTATTCTGGTTGGTCTGACCCGACTTGATGCTGTAGTCTTCCTTGTTGAGTTCCTGTAGTTGCATTCACTTCATTGTTGTGTTTACACCCCTTTCTGTTGCATTCATGTACACTGCACTTGCTTGAGTTACTTTGTCGTCTGGATGCATTCTGTTGTTCATTGCTTGAGACATTCATGTTGTTTGCATTGAGTCACTGATTTTGGTCGAGACTTGTTTCAGTTTGATTCTGCTGTGTCTAACTTGTACTACTCTGGTCTTTGTGTTGCTTCAGTCTTGTTGTCTGCTGTTGTTGTTTGCCGAGGTTGTTGTTTCACCACTGATGCATGCATGTTTTCCTGTGTTCATGCTTGTGACATTCATGCTGTTTGCTTCATGTAGCTGTTGGTCTGACTTGAACTTGATATTGTGGTATTTGCTGTTATATCACATCGAATTGCATACTTCTTGCAGTCTTCAGTTTGTACTTCTGGTCTTTGCATCCTTTCATGTTGATTTTTGAAATTTCACTTGAGTTGAATCCAGTTTCAAAACTCGGGTTTGACCTTGTGCTCGTATCGTGATTTTAAATATATTGCACGTGTGTTGAAACCGGCTTTTCATTTGGGTTTGAACTGTGCTCACCTGTCCCTGTAGCATCATCAAGTGTATATCGGTGTGCACGGCCTTGTGGCATGTACAGAGTGATACACTGTGCATGTTACATTGTTCGTGTATGATGAATTCAAATGTATATGATGATGAACAACCCAAATAACTGAGGCAAATCATATTTTCAAAAATCATATTTCATTTTATATTGCAAAAATATTTCTTTTTCAATTTTACTGCGTTAGTGAATATTTTTGCAGATTTCTCAGATGCTGGATTATAACTGGAATGAAATTGAAGATAAACTACGAGTGTGAGTGATATGTAGTGAGGCATTTATGTAAATTGAATTATGATGTAATTATAATCAAAATTATATATGTATAGTGAGAGCTTGAATTTGTACTATTCAAAATTGTAATAAATATTTGTTTGAATAAAATTTCTGTTTGAATTCAAATTTTGTGTATTTAATTTTATTCAGTAAATATTTATTTAATCCATGAAAAAATAAAATAGTACATTAACAAATACATTTAAACGAATGTATATATGTTTATTATTATCAAACAAAAATCATATAAGCGCGTATTCAACAGTCTAGTTCCTGGCCTACAGAGTGGCATGGATTCAAGTATTGAGAAATCGGGGCATTGAGTAGTCCTTGGCTGGGCAATGACGTCATATGAGTATCATATATCCAATGCATTAAGTGAATGAATGTGACGAGATGTCACAAGATGCAAATATTATCGATGTAAATATCTAAACACCTCTTACACGATGACTATGATATACGGTAGTGTATATCTTGTAGATGTGCTGTCTTTGTGGATACAGGGACATGTACCATTTTGTCCTAATATATTGAATTTATTATATTTGAGATTTTCTACTACTCACGCCAGACTGTTATCTAACTTGAGATTTTGTATTTTGCCTTCTATTATTCCGGATACTCTTAATTGAATAGATTAGGCATATCAGGTCTGATGAGCATGTGGATTTGGATGTAGGTCGAGCAAGAGATCACACTCTCGTATTACTACATTTATTATAATTTTCTATTCCGCTGCACATCACTATGGAGCTTGCTAGTTTCATTATTATTTAAAGACTATTTATTTATGAGTTATTATTAGATGTATGACTCTATCACTTATGTTGTATGCTGTATGGATCTATTTACTTTGATTTCTATTATTCATTTGGTTATTACTATCTCACCTATTTAATACCTGAGATGTTTACTATCACATGGTAAACGTCAATCGATGGCATGACCTAAGGACTTTCTTTCTCAATTTATTCACATCCGTAATAGATAATCTTCTTAATCGTCCTCTTTGGTTAAGTACAAAAACTTTCAAATCACCAATCCCACTTCCCATTTCTAGTCTCTTAATTCGATCATCCACTATTGGATCATTGTTTTGATTTGTTGCAATTCTTTCGATCAATAGCATTCGAAATTCTAGACAATAAATCATCACGGTATTCTGGATAGAACTAGTCGTTGACCTCATTCTAACTCCACATGAAGCCAACACCTGTAAATCATTCCATTCATACAACATTCTCAATACCACATTCTGATGTTTTCTACTAAGTGTATCTATCACTTTATTTCTTTTCCCCTATGTATACGAAATCCCAAAGTCATACGCTGCTAAAAACTCCAGCCACCTTTGCTGTATCATATTCTACTCCTTCTGATAGAATAAATGCTCCAAGAACTTATGATCCATAAACAACTTAAATCACTCCCCCAATTGATAGTGTCTCCATTACTTCAATGCAAAGAACATCGCTGCCAACTCCAAATCATGAGTAAGATATCTAACTTCATGCAGTTGAAGCTGTCTAGAAGAAAAGGGTAATAACTTTACCTCTATGCATCAATACAGCTCCTAACCCAGATCCAAATGCATCAGTATACACCACCAAATCTTAATTCCCATCCGAAAGAACTAACGTTGGCACATTGGTCATAAAAGCTTTAGCTTATGAAATGCTTCTTTAATTTATCGGTCCAAACAAATTTTATGTCTTTCTTTGTTAGTTTAGTCATCGGTGTAGCTATACGAGAGAAATCTTTAATAAATCTCTAGCAATAGCTAGCCAAGCCTAAGAAACTTCTAATTTCGATCACGATCTTGGGCCTTTTCCAATTATTAATAGCTCCAATCTACGATGGTTTTACCGACAATCCATTCTACGAAACTATATACCCACAAACTTCACTTCTCTCTCCTATAAATGACACTTTTTAAACTTCGCCTTTAGCTGATGCTGCATCAGCATATCTAGCACTATTTTGAGATAAACATTATGCTTCTATTCATTACTAGTGTGTAACCCATGCGTTACATACGGTATGTTGTAAAAAAAAAATATTATAACTATTTTTGAAGAATATAATTTTTTATGCAATATCTGATGAATTTTTTTAGGATAAATGACTTGTAAATTTAAATTACTATATTTATAACTGTGAATTTTTGTTATGAGATTCGTAAATTTTTATATTCGAAAAAAAAATTAAATTATCATTTTTAATGATGAAAATGAGTTATATGCTGATTTATTATTTTTAGGATTCATTATTTATCAATCAAATAAATAAAAATAAGTATTCTTAATAAATTTTGAAATTAATATTTTTATAAAATTTCATAAATAAATATTCATGTGCATGTATTCTGAAATTGACATTTAGGTCTTCATACATTTGAATTAAAGATAAATGATGTAAAGATTAAATTTCAAGCATCGATTAAGAGAATGACTACAAATACCTAAAAATAGAAGTGCAATATCAAAGTCTCAGTTTATTTATATGCATTTATAGTTCTTGCAGCACATATTTATTAAAATAATCATATGGTATTATCAAGGTGATAAAAGTTATTTATTTAACAACTCAAAGAAATATAAAATGAAAATAAGGATTGAAACATTAAAAATCTCATTGTCATTTTAATTATGTAAAAAAATGATTTGTAATCCATTGTTTCATACTTTATTATTTTTATTTTATAATAAAACTTGTCAAAAAATATTTAACATTTATGTAAAAATGATGATAAAATATGAAATAAAATTATTTCAATCGAAATATGGAATAACTTTTGTCCATTGATTAACTCAGATTAAGAATATAAACAATTAAATTGTGACTTTTTGTATAAAAACCATACTAATTGAAAATATTTATTCTTTTTTCAATATTACAGAATACAAGCATTCATTACTTATCAATAATTTTAATGTTATCCTTCACAAAATTTAATTTAATAATGATAAAAAGTCCATTTGATATACCAATTTAATGAAGGAAAACGTTATATATATTTGTAATGATATACCAATTTTGAGATTTTTTTTATATATATATTTGTTTTCAATGAAATACCAACTTTAGAAAGAAAAAATTATGTTTGTATTTCTTTATATTAAATAACTACTTTTAGAAAGAAAAAAAAATTTATGAACTTAAATGCAGAAAAATATAAAAGTATAAAGATAATTTTGTAAATGATTGTGAAAATATTAAATTATATGGATTTGAAGGAAAATATATTTTTACCATTTTTGTAGTACAAATGCGGTGTGCATATTGAATTGTCATTTTTTACAGTTTATTAAATTAATAGGTAAATATGTGTTAATTGGATTTAGTAAAAAAAATTGAATTTAGGATCAATTAATAAATTCAAGTAATGGACTTGAATATAAAATAATATAAGAAAACTTAGGAGAATCCATAAATAATTATTGAATTTGGCATTTAATGCAAAATGATAAGAAAAAATATTAGTAGAACATTATAATAGTTTGCGGAAATTTAAAACTATCTGGACTTGAATGAAAAATTGGTTTTACCATTTTAGTCAATATGAATGCAGTACACATATTGAATTGTTATTTTTAAAATTTTATTAGATCAATTAATGACTATTCGTTAATTGTAATTATTGAGGAAGCTTGAATTTAAGATCACCTAACTAAATTTAATATATATGGAGTTACATGTAAAATAATATTAAAAACTTGAAAGAAATCTGTACATAATTGTAAAAATTAGTATTGAATTCTAACGCTAGAAGCGAGAATCGGTAGAAACATTGTAATAATTATAATAACAATAAATTGTGAGAATGTGAAAATAAAATATCTAGAGAGAATTAAGGAGAGAGAAGAAAATTCTTAGAATTAATGAAAGAGCTTTAAATTCTTCTATTTTACTATTATTTAATATATTAGAATATATCAACATATCATCAATAAGCACAAGCATCATCTATCTAAATGCTCTCGGAAGATTTGGTTCATCAAGTCTACAAAGAAAGAAGGCGCGTTGATCAGCCCAAAGGTCATAACTACCCATTCATATGAATCATACCTCGTTCAAAATGCCATTAATGGTATATTGTCTTCTGCCAACCCCAATTAGTGGAAGCCTATTGCTAAGTCCAATTGTGAAAATACCTTCTATGCAATTGATTGAATAACTCATCTATTATAGGCAAAGGATATCAATTCTTTATCGTCTTCTATATCAATTCTTTATCGTCTTCTCACTCAGTTTTCTATAGTCAGTACATATTCTCAACGACCCATCTTGTTTTTTGGTGAACACCACTACAGATCCTTAAGGAGAACTACCTGGAATAATAAAATTCTTACCTTCTAGATTCACTAGATGCACCTTTAACTCCTTCATCTCTGTAGGTGTTATTCTACTAGGTGGTCTACTTACTGGTATAGTTCCAAGTACGAGATCTGTTTCGAAACTTTATAGCATGCTTCGGTGGAAATCCCGTAACAGGCTCAAAAATATTAGTATACTCCCTTATGATGAAAACCCAACTGATCTAATCCCCCAATCATTATACGAATGCCAACATTCCACAGACGTTGAAACTTGTAAGTATATAATTCAGCTACAATAATTAGGGTGCTCTAAGGATATTACACTATCTCAGCAAAAAATACTAGCACCATATCAACTTAACAAATTCATACCCGAAATTATCCCAAAATCCAAAAATTTAAACACATACAAATTACCTGTAAACAAATAGCCTTAATCAATGCATGGTCACATCTTCCTATCAGATTCACAACCCTAAAAGAAGTAATAAGGTATCTCATTTCAAAATTTAACTTATCTACCAAACATCTAAAGATAAAAGAATGTGAAGCTCCAATAAAGAACAACACACTAGCAAAATTACTATGGATAAGAAGTGTACCTCAAACCATAGCCTTTCCCTTCTCCTCTACAATTGGTCCAGAAGCTGTAGGTTCTAAAACAAAACCTTACCCTTTTGAGCTTTATCCGGCGACATTCATTCTTGGAATAACGCATCTTGTTGCAGTTATAATATCTCACACCTTTCTAATCAACCACTTTCTTCATTTCAACAGAATGACACTCATTAGCAAAATGCCCATTCTTTTCACATTTATAGCAAGTCACTTCAGCTTTTCCCCTTTTTGGAACCCCGCTTTGAGCTCCTTTCTTGCCAAGGAACTTTCTTATCTTGGAAACACATAGTCACCCTAGAATTATTCTTCCCTAGCGATGCAAGTAAATCATAATTCCTTAGAGCTATGTCCACCACGATATTAGACGGATATCTAAGATTTGGTGTAGTTACCTAAGCAATCTCTAACTTCAACCTTCAAATGAACTTCTCATTCGTCTTAAGCTGAGTGTTAATGATGGCCTACCCAATGCCTTGATAGCTCATTAAACTTGTAATATTCCAACGTAGTCATCTCAACCTCAACTTAGGTGCTTCAGATAGAAACTTATCATCATACTAGTTTCTAAATTCAGCCCAAGTAAGCTCCTCCTCCAGAACAGCCATGGTAACACTATTCCGGTAGTAAAGAGTAGCTCATTGCAATTGTCTCAATGTTATTGCCCTTTTATGATCATCGTTTAACCTAGAAGAAAAAACTCTTTCACACCAAAGAAGGCAATCCTCCACTTCAATGGAATTATCCATTTCCAAAAATGGCTTTCCACCTAAACTAGTATAATCCTGACATGAAGCGACATAGTTATTACGGACAACCACTTCCGACATGGTAGCTCTTGTGTTACCTCCAATAAATCCACCAACTACTCTAGCTTGCATCATGTTAACAACGAACTGATAGATCATCCCCATATCAACAGGTGTGACTCTAGCACCCATAATAGCGTTAGTGTTCGCATTTGCACTAGTGGTTTGGTTAGTGTTTCTTGCATTGGCCTGAATGTTTCCATTAGTGATGTTGCTTTCGCTTCCTAAGTTTAGTCTTCCACTTCTGATATATATTTCTTGTAATTTGTGTACTGCCTTCATAAGATACATAAGAATGGACTTAGAATGAGAGGAGAGTACCGATAGATACACCTACTTATATACACACACACATACACACACACATACATGCATGCATAACAAATAACAAGTACGCTATTGTATTTCTATCCCATAACCCAATTTTCATTCTTTCTCATTTCATTTAGGTTATGTTTTTCTAAATCTTATTAATTTTTTATGCAATCTTATGCTCTAATACCAAGTTGTAACATCCCTATTTTGCTGCTCGAAAATAGATACTAGTGACGTTATAGTCTTCCTTAGCATTATACCTCAATGAAAAAATGAGATCGGTTAATATTTGATTAATATAAAGAGCATGAGAGTTTACAAAATTTCACAAAATAATTTCATTCATTAATTTGCGGATTCATTACAATTTAACCTTATAACTCCACGATTACATCGTTCAGATAAAATATGACAATTAAAATAATAATCTCAAGAGCAATATTTGAAGATGCCCCCTGAATGATCAAGCTCTGAACTACTTAGACGGTTATAGTACTTGCCATTACATACATAAATTTACATTAAAAATGAGTTAAACTGCTGCATGATGGAAATAGACTTTAAACAATAGCTTACTTCATGCACATCTTCGGAGGCTTATTCGTCAAAACTTTAAATACCCTACGCTCAACCTATCTAATAACGAATTAAGTATTTGAGTGTTTATAGGGCAATCAAAAATTTTGGGTTTGACAAAAAGTCGGGTGTGAATAATATTTGTCCATCTCAATATAAACATAGGTACTTAGTGAGACATGCCATTGAGTAGAATGGATTTCCCTTCACTAATACTTTATGAAATGATATGTCATCCATAACATATCCTGCATCTAGAAATGATTAGAACTTGATCATAATATCAATAACATATCATGCATGTATGTGCTAATATTAATAGTCAGTCATTCAAAAGGGTCAAAGTGTTTTATTTCCTATAATTACCCAATCTTATAGAATTTTCCATTCAACGACATAGTTTTCCCACTGTCACTATGAACCTATATTAGTTTTATTCGGCCAACTATAAACCTATTATGCAGATTTGATTCAAGATATATCAAATGATCCAAAGGTCTTCTAGTCCATTTAGAAGAAATAGCAGCAGTCTCCTAAGATTCCTAGGGGAAAATATCAACAGTCTCCTAGGATCGAAAGGAATAAAGGTCAACAGTCTCCAAAGATAGGTAAGAGAAAAAGTCAACAGTCTCCAAAAATGGAAGGGGAGAATAACAACGGTCTTCTAAAAATGGTAGAAGATAATAATAACTATCCCCTAAGAAAGGTAGGAGTTGAACATAGATGAGTAAACTGCCATGAGTTCCTTTGGATGCGTAACTCCAAAATTTAGCCTCAATAGGCAAAGCCATATGTATTGAATCACAAACTTGACCATCAAGGGGCTCAACAATTAGGTGATAGGGCGCCGCCCTAACCCCTTCCAAAATTAGGTTTTAAAATATCATTTGATTCATGTCTTTTGATCAATCTAAGGCATCCTAACACAATTGGATCTTCTCGGTCTCCTGGATGCAATTATAATCAACTTATAGGTTTAAGTTTGACCATTCCTACTACTGGAATAACACTAACTAGTCATCCGTTCTGAGATCCCCATGGTCAAAATGTTGAGTGATAGCATTTAACACACAGGTGAGTATGTCTGCAATTTATCACATGCAGTAATAACTTATTAAAGCATAAAGATGAACACATAACACATTAGCAATCATCAAAATATCTGTTCAATGTGGTAGCCAATTTATATGCGAAATTGATTTTTTAAAATTAATAGTCTTCCCTATTAAAACTCCTTTAAAAGTAGGCTAAAGAATCCTTCCTTTCCTTCGAAAACTTATGAAATACTTAACAAAATCATCCCATTTTGTTGAAGTATATTTTAGCCCAACATAGAGCTAAAATCTTTCCATTTTTATAAAATGGCTAACATTTCTTTCATAATCCATTGTTGCTATGCCTTGATAAATTGCATTCTTTTGCATGTTAAAAATATAGGCTATCGCGCGTTAATGAATTTCATGATTTCATGGATTTAAAGTATGGACTATCGCAATCAAAATAGATAACCATCATGGCTAGGAAAACATGGTCATTATGCCTTAGCTAAATATATAACTTTCGTATGTTAAGAATATATTGTGGTTGAGCTTTATAAAAACTTTGTTTTAGTGTGTTAAGTAAATATGGCTGTTGAGCCCTAATAGTAGTTTTCGTTGGTTAACTTTTATGGAGCCATTATGCCTTAACAGAACAAAGCCATCGCGCCTTAAAACATGACTTTCAAAAGTTTATTACCCTTGACAAATTTTTAGTCTTTGCGGGTTGATAAAGATATGTCCATCATGAGTTAATAAATATGTAGCCTTCATGAGTTAACATAACAAAACTATCGTGGGTCAAAACAAATAGCTTTCATGTGCATTGAGTAAATAAAGCAAAGTCATTGTATTTGATAGCCATCCTATGAAAGCAATAGCCATCGTGTGTTATCAAAGTAAGCATTTGAAGGCCAGAAAAAAAACAATTGTAGGTAATAGCTATCATGATTCAAAAGTGATGGCTTTCACGGGTTATAATGGCATTTCTATAATTCTTTTCAAAACTGATTCTTTGTCTACAAAAATATGAACTTTTTGCTAAACCAAGATTATTTGCCAAAATTATATAGGCCAACATAAATCCTTAGAATTCTTGCTAAATTCAAAATGAGAAACTTACTTCTTTTTGCTGTTATAATTTTCCTTCAAATTATAGCATTTATTACATTTTGCATACAAGCCTTTATTACAAAAAATAATTTATATCACTGTGACCATTTAGGAAAAATCCGTAAAAAATCCCAAAAAACATTATTCACTTTCTTAAGAACATATTACAATTCCGGATCAAAATAATTATTCCTCATATTTTAAATAATTAAATTCTTAAATTAACCATCTTTTCCATTGAAAAAATTACTGTAAATTAATAATATTTCCAAAAAATATGAAATTTAAAACCCGTCTTGGAAATAATAATTTGAATATTATATTAAAATTTTATAATATTTGGAGATCAAAATCTTAATTTTTCACATCAAAAACCTTCTGGAAATTTTCTCATATTCTAAGATAAAATTCATAAATTCATATACAAGATTATTCAATCCATAAGCATGATATTTAACAATCAAATTTTTTGATATACATTCTAATCTAAATCTAGCACATCAAAAAAATGAGATGGAAATATTATTCACCTTTAAATCTTGTTGAAATGATGGAATTTGCTTTTGCAACTTTTCTCTTAACCCTTCCTTCCTCTTAATTGATAATAGTGGTCGACCTTCTTTATTTAGTTTATTTTTGAAGATGAAGTTAAAATGAATAAAGGAGAGGGAAAAGTATAGTACATTCCTCTTCTATCCTTCTGTGCTTATATTTATTGAATCTTATTATTTTAAACCATTTTCTTTGTTATATTTACTAAGCCCAACCCATCTTAGTTTAATAATTTAGTAAATCCCACATTTTTAACTTCCTATTCAATTCCCATAATTAAATATTCAAGTTATATGTTATTTAAAAATTAGGGGTGTTACATTAGGTATCAACTTGCGATAACTATATGAAGTCAACATGTGATAGCCAATGGACACAAAATGCAAGAGCTAAAATTCATCAACTTGTTATATCTTTAATGCATCAACATGGATAGTTAAAAAATTATATATCTAGAAATAGCTTTAGTTCGAAAACATGCGATAGCTAAATTTTATCAATTAGTGATTACTATAGTGAATGTAGCATGCAAAAGTTAGTGCACGTCAACCTGGAGTTGTTATAGTGAACACAACATGCGACGGCTTAGTGTCAAATGCGATAGCTGCTTAAGATCAACATGTGATAGCTATGTAATGCTAATATGTGATAGCTAACGATGCTAAGAATTTCTAAGTAAATAAATGACCTTTTAGTAGCACTTTTGAAGCCATCTTCCAAAGTGATGGTCAAGGATTTCATAGGAACGAAATTACTACATAGAATAATAAGTAAAAATAAAATAACTTATTTAATAAGAGGAAAATTTAGATTAAACTTGAGAGAGGTATGAAACGATAAGTAGCATCATTTGGGAAAATAAGTGTAGGTGTAAGGCCTTTGTGGCAACTATATGTCTAATAATGACATTACACTAAATATAAGGCCTTTAAATGGAAACCATAAGTATAAATACGACACAATATTTAGTGACAATGGTGTAAAGCCTTTATGGTAACCATATGTCTAAATGCGACATTATATTCGGTAAAATTGTTGTAAGGCCTAGTGGCATCCAGTTGTCGGTGCACAATAATGTGTGCGTGTGTGTATGTGTGTATAAATTGGTGCAAGGCCATAGTGGTAACCATTTATCTGTTCATGACAATATATGAAAACAATGTTATAAGGCCTCTGTAGCATCCAGTTGTTTATTCATAACAATACACAGAAATGATGGTAACAGGACCTCGTGGCGCCCAAATGTCTATTCACAACAACATGGAAGATGGAGCGTGTAAGGCCTTAGTAGCATTCAAATTATCTATTCAGGATAGTGATGAGAAGATTAAGATAAATGCCCTAAACGACAATCTAACATATCTAACATCGACACTCAAACGATAAGAGTAAGGCCTTTGTCGAAATTTAAATGAATTAACTATAAATCCTAGCCAAGATATGTTGTGAAAGGAAAATATCATAATCATATTAAAATTGATGACTTGAATTTGATCATGATATGATGTTTATTATACATACCAATGTAATTGGTGTTGATTAAATTAAAGAGTGGAAACCCTTTTTGTGCTCTAGAGGTATGGTCTCACTATATGATGTGATCGTTAGAGTAAAGCACTACTCATACCATGTTTTATATTTGATCTATTTTTGTTGTTATTCCCTATAAACACATAGGTATTCACTCGAGTAGGTTGATTTTATGGTGTAGACATGTTGCTTTTGGAAAAGATGAATAAGGACTTTAAAGATGAAGAAGGAGGCTTATTTGGCTAATAAAAGTTATTTTGAGATTTCTGCTCTATAAAACCAGGGTTTATAATTGTTTAATCGATCATATCAGCATCTTTATATGTCTAGCATAACCCTATATTTAGGTTTTATTATATTTACCTTATTTGGAATTAGTTGGATTAATGAATACATAATGACATTTATGTAAAGACAATTTATGTAATGGAAAATTGCTCAGTTTCTCTGCTTACTTATTTATGTTAGAAAGAAACTAATCGCATTTTATTGCTTGATAATATTCTCGATGATGACTATAATATCGTCGGTGTTCATTTTCAAGTCTCAAAATGGGGGTTATCACATTATTTTAGCAAAATCGGGTTCTCCCTGTATTTTGGTATTTTGGCAGAACTTCAATGATTCGAACGAGGCTCATGGGGTATGGTGTGACCATATAGCAATGTTTTGAGTTCTTGGACATAATAGCTCATATGGATCAAGGTCAAGACTTTGGACATGTACTATGATGTACGTTGACTAAGAGGTAATCGTAAGGCGATCCAAATGCGAATCAAGGGTCAGTAGATTCAGATGACTTCTATTGGAGATGATGAGGTGGTTGTGCTTAAAGTTACTTCTATATGGTTTCATTATTAGATATGACATCGGTATCCAGTCATCAGGATATTGAAGACACTCAGATTATGGTTCAGTACGATACAATCCTACTCAAACCTAAGAACTATATATCCAGCTTAGGCGTTTTTATTTTTCGTCGAGACTACTAGGGATCGATCATGGATTTCACCGAGTGTGATAGTCAATAAGAGATAGGGATGCTCATCCGTATTTGGCAATGCCATGAGCAGTGATAATCACTTTGTTTTGTCAAATGTATAGTAGTTCGATGGAAATGAGTTATGACACGTTATTACTTGTTTCTAATATGTTAAATGAATGATATGACGCTACCCTAAAATTCTTGTTTTATGTACGATACGGCTTTACTGTGGAGCTTTGGCTCATTGTCATATGCATGTGTGTTTGCATATGCTTTTTTGATATCCTTGATGGTTATATTAACACTATTATTCATTATGCTGACTTGTTGGATGTAGGAGAAGGGCATGGTTTGGTATGATATGGCATTAATCTAGAGCCATTACTCATTTATTGCATCTACAGTTAATTTACTTATGTTGGATATTCTAAGGTTCCACTTAGTATATTGTTCATAATGTACTGGATATCTTGTTTAGTACAGATGTTTCCTTCCCACCAGACTTTGTTTCCAACCCTCTTCGTATTTTCCTTTCTATCCATTACTAGAGTAGGTATGGAATAAAGAATTTGGAAGACATTCCTAGCTGGAGTAGGTTATTGAGCCAAAGCTTTATATTCCTATGATTGTCTATCCAGTGTTTTGTATAGGAGTATGTCTGGCTTTATCTTGTATATGAGACATATTATTTATGAATGTTGTAACATCTGAGCTGTGTATTTTTGGAGTTCTATGTATTATGAGGATGGATCCTACCATCTTCATATTGTTATGCTATTAATAGTTTGGCACATATATATCTTATTATTATATTTTTTCCTTTCGTTATGATTTATGTACGAATATATGATAGATATGCTCTATTTGTTTCTCTTTATCATCCTTAGGAGTCATTATTTTTAGTATTTGGGGATTCAAATGTCACTGTTCATAGATATTTGCGTATGACAAATGGCAAGTCTTTACAACCTAACTCCTTAGACTCTCCATAATACTTTGCATTTTATTATTCTACACTCTTCTCCTCTTTTGGCATCAATAAAAATGTTTAATATATATTGCCATGAATGCGAAGTATTAGTGGGTTCTCCAAGATATCAAAGGTATACATCATCAATATTAAAGCATCACAAGACACTAAGAATGAAAACCCCAAGAATAAGAGTGATATGACTAATCAAACATCTCAGTATCATTTCCATTCTGAAAATTTTCTTTCTCACCTTTTGAGGATGATCTTGATATGATTGAAACAATAATATGTGTCCATATTCATTTTGTATTTTTACCTTATCTTAATTTGTGGTACATAAATTAATAGACGGTATATGCATAGATACCCATAATATGTTGCTATGCGCGTAGGGTATTTCAGAATCAAACCCATTTAGAGTTTGAATACCCATTATAAACAAATATGTACATCATCTTCATTACCCAAATTCTTAAGACTACATAATCATTGAATGAGTGCTTTAATCGCGAAAACATTAATGACCAAAGGTATTGAAAAGCATGATTACAATAAAGCATGTGATACACTATTAGACTAAATGTTTACAAATTATGCACAAGTAGCATTCTTAAACACATGGTTAACATTTCTTTTGGAGAAAGTTTATTAAGGAACATAATTTTCAAATTATTAAACAATGATTAGTTCCAAAACCTCCCTCAGATAATAAGTTGAGCTTTTGTACACCTTGGCATCATGTATAATTTTAACTTTTTCCCTAAATATAGAAAAAGTAGGATCTCAAGGATTAAGAACTTTATCCAATGTTTTATACTTAAGAAAGTATATAATGACTTTCTAGATATTTCAAAGTAATGGAGTTAACTATAATGTATTAAATAGATAAGCATACCTAATATAGGATCCTTACTACTAGAACTTTCTTTTCATGGTTGCAAGAAAACTTTAAAATCTATCTTACCACAAGTGGAAATATGCCCTGACATCTTGACCTTTCTTGGGTGGCAAGAAACACATATTGTTTCCTATTGGAGGAAGACACAACTAACTTCTTGCTTTCAACGGGTGGAAAGAAGTAGTTCATTCTAGGACAATAAACACCGATGATACTATAATAATAATTTTTTTTACTTATAAGTGATAAAATTAGCTCGATATTTTTTTCCAAAGCATAAGTAAGTGGAGAAACTAATAAATATATAAGTTTTAAATATTAATTTACCTTCATTAACCTAATAATCTTTTCCTCCCATGGGTAAATATAATAGTAACTTGAATAATGTTGAAGTACAACATATGAAAATGCTACACCTCATCTAACATGTTATAAATCTTGGTTTAAGTACATGACGAAAAGCATACAACAAATAAATAAATTCTCCAGTTTCTTCTCCTTCTTTTTCATTTTCAATCCAAAATAAACTTATACAACATGTAGACCATAAACTCATCGGACACTTGAGCATATGTCATTTTAAGGGAAATATAATAATAAACAATGAGTAAGACAATAGTTTGGTGTAACATTCCATATTTTTAGACTATAAAATGAATGTCAATGATGTTACAGTCATCATAAGAATTGTTTCCAAGCAACCAAAATAAAGTAGTTTTTTCAACAACACTATGTAAACGGAGAAAATAAATACCTTCTCATTACACAACTTATCTTTACATTTATATTTGCAAAAAGTACCATGAAGAGGTATAAATAATAAAAACATATATAATAGTGACATGCCCAACATATGACGATGCCAATATGCATATTTAGCTAGTTAAATAACTTGGTTATATAACGGTGGAATTTAAAAGAAATTTTTATTAACTACTAAGCCTCCTACATCATTTTCGAAGCTTTTATTTTTCATCCAAAATGCAATATGATTAATCCTATAAACTCAGCCTAATCAAATGAGTACTCATGAATTTATGGAGAAAACAATGATAAAAACATAATTTAGACATAAGGCCCATTTTGAGTAATACGCCTACCTAATCACAACATATAATGAGACCATGCGGGCTAACAAAGTGGGTTTCACCCTCACCGAATCATCAATAACTAATACATCACCATGTAATAATAAAATATCATACTATGAGTATAAACATAGAATCAACCTTTTAAATATAAATATACGCTATAATTAATATCATGCTATGAACCATGTCATTTTCACTAATTTCAACATAAGTATAACCTATACTTATCAACATCCTATGAACCAAGTTATATAGTTCTCATTCCTATTCATACGCATCAGCTACATTCTAATAATGTGTAAATCCTTAGATTATTTTAATGATTACCATACTAGATTTTTCTATAAATAATTTATTTTACTGAAACAAAGTCACCAATGAAAAATGACCACTCGTCCACTTTGCGAGCCACCCTAGCTTGAGCCACTCTAACTCTCCTAGGAGGTTGAATGTAAGCATCCTAAGTGCGTTCTATTAAGCATCATTACTAAGTGCCAATAGCCCTCCTAGTGAAACACTTTCATTTCACTTTATTGATTCATTAATTACATCTACTTTGATGTGATTTAAACATATAGTAGAGTTGTATTTTCAAAAAGAACCCAGCAGACTTTCCAGGCCTTAGCACCATGCTATATACATATTGAATATATACTTCACCATTCCTTGGCAACCTGCCATTCAATATCTCCATGACTAGGGATATTTTGAGATCTTAGGTTTAATCCATTTTTTTAATTATTAGTTATGTACCCTCCGCATTCCATTTACCTTCTGGGTTAAAATCCTTCTATTTCTTCATATAAAACATTATTATATATCTTATTAAACCATAAAATTTATCATTTCTTAGCTTAACATAGCTTTAGCCATTTTGAACTTCACATAAGTTATTACATTTTAAATTATCATTATATCTTTTATAACTTTATATGCTATAAAATTAAAGTTGAGCATCATGTCAATTGTCTCCTAAAATGGTTTTGTTAATTTACTTATTTTAACTAATGGAAATAGCTACCTCAAATACAAAAGCTATCGTCTTCATAATGAGTGTATGAATAGGCCATCAATCTTTTAGCTATTGAATTTGTAAGCTAAAGCGATCATGCTTATAGCTATCACCTTTATAAGAATATGTTGTCGAGTTTATAAAAAAATGAAACTATATGCCAATGTTATCTAGTTTATAAAAATTCTATCGAGTCTATATCTTTAGTTTGGTATTGAGTCTATAATGTTAGTTTCTATGATCTATAGATTAACGCTATCGAGTTTATAAAAATTCTATCGAGTCTATAGTTTTAGTTTGTTATCGAGTTTATAACTCTGGCTTGCTACCGAGTTTATAGTATCATGCTTTCAAACCAATGACTATCAAGCCTATCGATTGCTATCAAGTTTATAGAATCATGCTATCGAACCAACAACTATCGGGCCTATAGATTGCTATTAAGTTTGTAACTCTCACGTGTCATCGAGATTGTACTCTCAGGTGCTATCTAGTTTGCCATCAAGTTCACAACTCTCATGTGCTATCAAATCTGTAAGTCGCATGTACTATCAAGTTTATAACATTCACGTGCTATCGATTTTATAACCCTTGTGTTCTATCGAGTTCGTAAGATGTTAGATTTATAATTAAGCAGAAAATCGATATATTTCTTAAGATACTACTTTTCACTACAATAAAATGAACTTATCACAACTTTTCGTTTATAACCTTCGCACAAAAAAGTTGCAATAAATGTTTCTTATAATGGTTTTCCCTAATAGTTATAATAAAGTTAATTTTAACAACAAGTTTTATTTATTAAATGTAGTAAAGTTCTTTAACAACTTTCTTTTGTTGGCCATTGTACAATAGTGATTTTTAAAATACTTTATTTATAGTTGTCTTCCTCCGAGGTTGTAAGTGATCATGTAATGACTATTGATGAAACATTATTAATAATAAACGAAAATTCCAAGTAGACAGAAAGGTTCCTGCTCAAAGATTTTATTGTTTGTGCTAACGAATCTAATAAAAAATTAAAAGCATAAAAAATGCAAAAAGGGACTTCATAAATTTAAAGCAATCTATTAAAATTTTGGAAATTTTCTAAATTTTCATTGATTTAATCTTTTTAACAATTAAAGACTTAAATAGTTCATAGAATTCCAAGAAACCAGTAAATAAATTTTGAAATAAGGGTGAACAATTTAACCAATTTTACCGACGGAACCAACATACACAACAATCACCTAGAGTTGACACAATTAAAGGCCATTATGATTTGTCAACCAGTATTAATAGCTAGTTTACACAATTAAGCGACATCAAAATTTTTCCAAAGTTTATAAACAAATCGAAAGTTTGATATTACTTAGTTTTTTGGCTAATATTTTTATGGAAAAGTAAATATAATTTTCATTTAAATAATACGTCTAATCTATGAAAAAATAAATAAATATTTTCCATTTTAAATATTTACCAAAATATTATCTATGTTGATGTACGCGCCTAATATTTCAGTACATGCTTAATAATTTGCTAGATGCCTTTATCTCTTTCACAATTTTTCTTCCCTCGCCTTAATAATTTTTTTTTTCATTTTCCCCTAGTTATTTCCCATTCCTACATAAACCGAGCCCTAATTCCCTAAAACAAAGACCCTTGCTTGCATGCTTCTCCCATCTGGTTGACGAGGAGCACCACCGCTTGCAAGCTTCCTCATTCCTATAATGATCCATATTTTACGTATGAAGGTTCCTAACATATTATTTTAAATTCAGATGTGGTCATATAACTCTATAACTTTGAAACATATGAACTAATGGCATTTTTCACCTATAGAATTTTCATTGAATGATTTTGACACCAAAACTCTTGCAAGGCCTATATCTTTTGAAAATAGCCGAATTAGGTCCGAAACCGGTTCCATTGGAAAGAGATGATTGTTTAATTTTTTTGTAGAGCGGGCATAATTAGATTTTGGGCCACCATTTAGGAGTTATGGCAGTTTGATGTTTTGATCTATTTTAGATAAATAAGAGGTAATTATTGAGTGATTAGTGCAACATATTAACCCAACTCGGAATTAGGGTTAATACCACCTTCCTCCAACTGCCAATAATCGCTTTTCTTTATTTCTAATTGCCTCATAACTCCATTAATCCATGTTAGAACTTAAAACGACCATTTCTTTTATGTTAATTAGCGTAATTAACAGATTTATGGGTGATTAGTAATGTAGAATTACAGATATACAATTTGGGGACTTTAGGGTTCGAGTAGTGGCCGTTCTACTTTAGATTTGATAAGGTATTCATGTCCTTTGATCAAAGGTGAGTAATTTTACTTCTTTCGCTATCCTATGCTTATCTATGTAGTAAACATGTGAATTTTGATATGGTGTTTAAGGTTAAAATGTTTTAAAATTTAGATCTGATATAAATAACACCCTAAAACCATTTACCAACCACATTGTCACTATTGTTATAAATCAGATTGAGGAATATTTATGCTTTTAATTATGTTTAGACTCATTCCATGTATTGATGGGATGTTACGTTATGTGGCATAATGATTGTATGAATTGTTGGATATGTTTGCTAGTCAATTAGGATAGTCAGAGACACGATCGTTGTTTTTCACAAGTTGATGTCAATGTCCAAAACATAATGCGGCGGAAGTATTTTGTTATCTGAATCCAATATAGACCCCAAAACAAAGAGCAAACGATTTGGAGTTGAGTTGTTAGGTTAAAATATAGTCGTCAAATACAGTTGATGGTGAAAGAAATCATATCGATGGTTGAGCACTTAGTGAAGTCATATGGAAACTTTGAGACGGGGCTATAGAAGTTGAGTGGTGGAAATTATGGTGGGAAATGTGGCTAAGTAACAGGATCAGTACAAACCCTATTGGACCCAGGACATTTTGCAGCGGCTTTGAGGAAATGGGAAGGTAACTCTAGGCATTGCTTGGATATGAAGGTACTTAGACAAGTTAAATAAGTAAATTGTGTCGGTAGTGACATGTCCAATCATTTTGGTACCGACATGATAGTAGGTCGTCCAATGATGATCGAAACTTATGAAGCCATGGGTGATGCCTTGAGGATCATGTTGTGTGCGTTCATTTGTTTATTTGGTGTTCGATTTCAATGTTGTGGCGCAATGAAGGATGGTGATTGATAACAGAGAATGTTGTGACACTTTGACGTGATGACTTTGAAAATTTAAGCAGAGGATTCTATGACTTACGAGAGATGTCTAGGTGTGTTTCAATGATGATGACTTGATGAAGGGAGTCATGACAATCTAGATGGGCGAGTACAAAGGGGAAAGCTCATGAGTAGGACGGTGATGTGTTCTACTATGGATGAATGTAATAAAATAAAACAATGATGGGTTTGTGGACCTATGCAAAATGATGGATGACACTCAATAGTTTCTAGGAGTACTCGTAAAGAAGGGGTGTATGGGAACGTCTAACCGGATTGTAATGGTGCTCAAATCGTTATGATAATGGATTGCCTTGGACCTTATGTTGATTGTCTAGCTCCTAGCCATATGAAGTGGCATGGAATCGTGTAATAACCAGCACCTTAATGGGTCCAAATTTCGAATAAATCGAAACCCGAGTCCATAAAGGCACCGATCATTCATTTTGGTAACTTGTAATGTATCACCCTAAAATTCGAGCATTTCATCTTTGAATATCAAAACGTTTTTTTGGCATAGCAATATCAAAACGTTCTAAATATAGTTAAGTGTTATAAAAATAATTTTATAAACATGTTAGACATCATTTAATTAATGAATAATGATAAGAAACTTAATTTTTAAATATATTTACAAAAACATATCCTTAGAAGAAAAATTGATATTGTGATTCAAACTCTTTTGCAATTGTCTAATGATTAAATGAACATTAAAAACTAAATAAGACACAATCCTCTTCATAAATCAATGGAAGGTTCTAGAAGCTTCCAAATCATAAGAGATATTATCATGAGAAGGGTATAAGAGTAATTTGCCTAAGTGAGAAGTGATGTAAATGAGAAGTGATGGGAGGTGAGTCTTCCATAGCATGGTGTGGGGTTAAGATAAAGACTAAGCAACACCATCTTGAAGCCTATATAAGGAGAGGCATACCCTAAGGAATTAGTCAATAATTTCCAAAGCTAAAAACAAGCTTCTTTAACGGCTTCTTATTCTTCTTCATAATTTCCTAAATCAAAATTATTGCAAATCTTGTCTAAATCAACTCAAATTTGGAGTGATGACTTACTACCATATTGCAAAACATCCTACCTAATTATAATTGAAGAAGTGAAGCCAAACACCCATGGAAGCTTTGGCCATGAGCAATTAGAAGGTGGTGGAGGCTATTGAAATCAAGGAGGAAGAAGAGAGGAAAGGTGGTTGAAAGACGGGCTTGGACATGGGTTGCATGGATCTTGGTTGTTGTTGGGTTAAAGGTGAGTTAACACACCTCTTTGAATGGAAAATATGACATGTAAATATTGTGTTTGATTGTGTTTAAATTGTATTGTTTTTTAAAATAATATATTAAAATATTAGTTTTGATTCTTGTTTTAAAAATAAGAAGCATATGCGATCCATATGAACAGACATGGAATGGACTTGTACGACTTGTCGTAAGATCTTGAAATAAAGCATATAGATTATAAATGTACTTTGGATCATATCAGACTTGGATTTAAAAGTGCATTTATAGCGTTAGTCGCTATGGATGAACTTATAAATTGCCTTGTTTTTGGAAGTTTCTATGGAACTTTGTATCGAGGTCCTTAAGGATTTCTTGCCATATTTATAATATTTTATAAGTATTTTTGTTGCCATAAAAGGTTTTGATAGTAGAAAGTCAAGTAGCATCTCAAAAAGTGGCCAAAACTTCACTTGTGAAAAACTGCCCCGTTTAGCCTTGATTTTTGGAATTTAACGGTCTGAGAAGGCATTTAAATTTAGGTATTTTGTTTCATTATTTTTTCAAGTGTTTACTAAATCATATTAGAGTATTTCAAAAGTGTTTTGAGATATTTATAAATTTTTATTGATTATCTGTAAATTTTTAAAGAAGAGGATTTAATAATAAAAACTTGTTTTTCCATGTTTTTAAGAAACCATAAAGTTATTATTTTCTAGTAATATTTTGGATAAATGTTTTAAAACCTATTATAAGTGTTATAAAGAATTTTTTTAAATATATATATATATATAGTTTTTAGAAAATATGTTGACTATTTTATATCTTATGTAATAAATATCTTTTGACTTGTTTATTTAAATATCAAGTTTAATATGCTATACTATATATCACTTTAAAAAGGGTTTAAAAAGTATAAAAAAGGTTTAGAAATAGGTTAAAATTACTTAATGGACGAATGGTAATTATTTAACTACTTTTTGGAAATTATTTAACTACGCTTAACACTAAAAGCCAACGAAGTAGGCTTATGTATTTGTGAGAGTTAAGGTTGATGCTCAAGTAGGGATGAAGCAATAGAACTTTAACGTACTGGCTTTCCACTTGGCTGTGGAAAAGTATGTCGAAATCGTCGAAAACATGTTAATCGTATTTGCTTGTTTATGGAAATCATTAATACTATAATTATTGCTAAAATCCAACGAGGTAGACTTGTCTGTTTGTGAGATTCAAGAATGAAGTGTCAAGGCAAGGCTTTGATGCAACCAGTGTTCTAACTTATCCAGCTTCACTATTGGGTAAGGAATAGTTAAGTTTGAATGCTGAAAACTAGTCACAAATATTGATTTGTATAAGCAACTTATTTTGACTAGGTAGTGGATTAGTCGACTATCGAAGTTGATCTAACGTTAACTTAGAAGTACCAAGAGGCTTCGCGATTTCGTACCATTGAGAACCCTCGGGGAGGAGCATCTATGCGAAACGTCTCCAGCTTTTTCTTACTTCTGAGAGAAACCAAATTTAGTTAACTGAAAATTCATTGATTGGTTTTCGAAGATCCAGTAAGTGGGAAAATTGTACTTATATGAGATGACTTAAACCCATGCCCACTTCAAAACCATATATGCAATCCATGTTCTGGAAGTGGTTATGAGCTGGTTGGTCATAACGCATATGATTACAAGAACTTGTAGGATCTGATCAAGGACCAAGTCAGAGATAACCGATTACAACAATATGTGAGAAGCTAAACGGCGGTGGTGGAACAAGAGCAGCCGTTAACCGCAACAGATGGAAATAGCCACAGATCAAGTTCAAGGATAGTCATCTCTTGATCGTAATGGTAGGAAATCAGGTTTGGTTCTCGCATTCGATTTCCCTTATTTAATAAACAATGCAATAATACAGTCTACCCACTTACTCATTTATGGGATCTCGAACAATCCTTAGGCATGCTCTGATCTAGATGTTAGGTTGTAATGCCCGAAAGGTGAATATCATAATGATTTTATGTTTCATAGTGTTTGAATTTGATTCCATTAGGTAAATCCTTGATTATTGAATCCCACCTAAATGCGATGACTTATATGAATCACTTTAGGCCCTGCACGAAAAGACGAGACCGAAGAGAAAAAAGGAAGTCCCCTCACTAGAGCGTGAGTGGATGGGCTTGCTTGTCGTTGAGTCCCCTCATCGAAGAGCAAGTGGATTGGGCTCAGTAAGAGTTCAGAGAGACCATGGACTTAAATCGCTTTAAGTCCCATTCGAAAAGATAGGACCGGTTTGCAAGAAGTAAGTCACCTCACCAGAGCATGAGTGGATGAGCTTGCTTTTCATTAAGTCCCCTTGCTAGAAAGCAGGCGAATTGGCCTGGGCAACGGTCCAAGGAGACCACAGTTTTGATTATCTCCCCTAATGGCCACGGTCTTGATTGCTGGCCCCGAATGATCATGGATTTGATTACCGACCCCGAACGGCCATGGATTCAATTAACGGCCCCAAACGGCCACAGATTCGATTACCGACCCTAAACGATCATGGATTTTATTAACGGTCTGGTGAGACTATAGATTTACTTACCAGCCTCGAATGGCCATAACCTTAATTAATTATCTGGAGAGATCACAAACTTAACTACCTGCTCTAAATAGTGATGAATTTGATTACCAATCTAGAGAGGTCACGCATTACACTAAAATATAAAACGATCTGGAAAGATAGAAACTAAAAGTGAAAACAGTTTTGATATTGATAAAAGGATTTGAATGCCACATAATTGGAATAGAATTGAAAAATTACGGGTGAATACAGGATGATTTTCATATGTAATGTAGTAATTCCGAATGAAATTGGAATAATGATGATGTATAGACATTACTTAGGCACAGTCTAGAGTCTTAGGCTAAGGCAGGTTGTAACGACCTTTGATTTATAAGAGTGTTATCCCGTCTTTTGGCAAGGCCGTGACACCAAGAAATTGACTGGAAATCAAAGTCAGTTCATCCCAAAAAATGGTTATGCACAGCTTCGCTATGGATGCTAGTAAATTTTGCCCGAGTCTGGATCAAACTACAATTAACATGACATGACAATCAAAGCTATAAGAGTCAATGTTCCAAATTTCAAGTCAATCAGAGATCGTATGCTGGAGATATGGATTGATCAAGATTAAGGAAATTAACTTCATTCGTATCCATCCAGGCAAACCCTCTTCGTATCCATTCAAATTCACCCTTTTTGTATCCGTCGAGGCATACCCTCTTCATATCCATTCAAATTCAACTGCTTCGTATCCATTGGCAGTAACACATGAGTCTAGTTCGCAACGATCCACTGCCAAACACGCTTCATATCATCGGCCATAGAGCGGTACGAAATCAACACCACCCATCGATATGAACCCAACCAATGAGAGATACGAAATGCCCTATGAGTTATCGATACGAAGAACATAAGTTCGTATCGATACGAAGCAATCATAAAGGATCGATAAGAAGTAGGGTGCGAGGGATTGATACGAAATGAGGTGCAATAGAGCGATACGAACAAGGCCAACTCGGGTCGATACGAACGAGGCGCATCCACAGGAAAGACTCGGTCGCTCGGCATGAAAAGTGGATCGATCCTAAAAGTTAGCACTACGTCAACCAGCAAGCACATACCCAGAAGCGATACGAATAGAAGCATTGCGAACTCAGCAGCCTTCAACAAATCCAAACTCGCATCGATCATAACTGGAGATCTACAAGTCCAAATGCCACCAAATTTTCACAGGAGCTTGCGTACAACCTCAGGGATGTTCATGATTGATCTCGACTCGATTGGGATAAATCTCGATCGATGCGAATTTTGTTCGTATCGATCGTGGATCGGGTCCAAACGATCAGGGATCGATCACGTGGGCCCACCCACACGAGAGAAGAGGTCTTCCAAGATCTAGGCGAGATATTTTCTATATACGCCTACAAATAGCAGCCCAGGACCTATTGGAAATGGACTTTTGGCTCTTCTACATTCAGACTATGTTGAAATCACTATTGTAATTCATTGTAACAAGCGAACGAAGATCGATAAAATTCAGCCATTTCATAGTGGATGTAGGCCATACATCGAACCACTCTAAATCTATGTGTTGCCGTGCGTTAACCTATTCATTGATTGGTGTTTTTGTTAGATCTTCCCCACTTTACATTTATTTTCTTCATTTTATCTCTTCAAACATATCCGAAGAGTGTTGTGCCTAATTGTGGTACAAATACTTTGGTGTTTTCACTAAGAAAACCCAGTTTTCTCCTGCTCATTAGATCTACTGCCGATATTGGATTGATATAATCTAAGGAGAAGATCTAGATTTCAGGTCTAGAAGTTCTTCCATCCTATTTAGATTTGCATCAAGTCTAGGAGAGAGCTTCGCTATCCACCATGGTCAACATTAAAACTACTTCAATAGCTACAGATTCAGAACGACGGGACAGACAGAACCCCGTGCAACTTCCTTCTACCGATCAGAATGATGTCGGACCTTCAGATTGCAAAGGCACTATCACCAAGGAAGAGGTTTAGCTGCTAATGCAAGAGCTGACTCAAAGCCGCCAGCAGCTTACTCAGCAACTCCGTGCCAATGCGTAATTGACCAATCAACTGAATCAACAATGACGAAGGAGATCCAGAAGGGATCAGGCTTCCTATTTATCCACTAAGAGTTTAGCCTCTTCTGACTTTAATACACTGGTAACTGGACATCAGCATACACTAAATCTTCGACAACCAAGAGTTGGCCGTCAATCAGCCATCAGACCAAACCGTCCTCCTGAGGAGGTAATGTTCCTTATCATATTGCCGATAACCGCACTACCACCACTGCTTTCGAGTTGGGCGTTGATGCCCAAAATCGGACAGATCTGAACCATCGCCAACATGAATATACTCCTGAACCGTATGTTCCTGAAAACCCTGAACCAAGGAGGTGAGATATGGACCATCGAAAGCGACTGACCCATCCTCGCATTATGGAACCCGACCATACCTTGGCTCTGCATGCTCAGAATGTCCAAATGTCGGACATCCCGACGATGACCCGTCAAATGATCCGTGAAAGTTAGGGCCTCACCAATGACTACAGGGGAATCTCCTGGATTCATGCCCCATTTACCGATGTTACACTCTACGTTGAACTGTCTCGGCGATTCAGAATGCCAACTCTACATGTTTATGAATGAAGCTCTGATCCTAACCAGCATATTTTAAAGTACGAATGGTAGATGAATGCTGCGCGGACCAATGATGCAGTCAAGTGCCGAAGTTTCCCGATCTCCCAAGGGGGCATAGCAACTATGTGGTTTACTCGTTTACCCCCTTGATCTATCTCATGTTTTGAATAGTTGGGAACAAAGTTTGTTGAACAGTTTCGCAAGCATGTGACAAGGCCGAAAGATGTTAATACCCTGTCTAGTGTCACTCAAGCTCTTGGAGAGACACTAAGACGTTATCTGGAAAGGTTTTATGTTGCAGGCTCTGAGAATAGTAATCCCAATGACAACTCAATTCTGATGGCACTAACTAAAGGGATTGATCCCGATTCCTAATTCGGTAACTGGTTGGCCGAAAAAACCCCTGTGTCATTGGACCGTTTCTATTCCAAGGAAGCTCAATTCTTGAGAAGGGAGGATGTGAAACAGTCTAGAAAGAGATGATGCAGGGCCTAGTGTGGAAGGAATCCAATGCAATATCACTGTAAATTAAACCGAAGAGAGTTCCGGGAAGGTGCAATTGAACATACAAAACAAGCAGAGTCAACGGAAAGGCAATGACAATCAAAACAGGAAACGCGATTATAATCATAGGACACGACATAGGGCTCCTATATTTACACTTATACCCCATTAGATACGTCGTTGGAAAATGTGTACTTGCAGACCTGCAATACTATTCAATATAAGAAACCTGCTCCAAAGCAATCGTAAGAAAAACAGATTCAAACGTGGAAGTTTTGTTGATTTCATTATAGCTATGGCCATAACATGGACGCGTGTCATCATTTGCTAGATATTATTAAGAAGTTGATATGAGAGAGAAAGTTGGAATAGTTTGTTCGGGCGCCGCAGTCTAGAGGAGCGGGCCCATCAAATCAAAACCAGGGACCAAACCAGGAAAGACCGGAGTAGCCCGCGCGTACCGGCGGGAGGCTAGTGATTAAAACTATCGGTGGTGGTCCTCACCTAGCTGACCAGAGCTGGAAGGAAGTGGAGTCGTATGCCAGCTCTATTACGCATGCGAGCTTTGAATGTTGTAGTAATTTGGAAGACGGGCCTCCGGCCAAACAACAGAAAACGATTACATATGACATCATAATTGGAGATAAGGATGCCGACAGGGTCGAAGCCCCAACCATTGATCCACTCGTCATATCAGCTCAAGTAGGTCTTTCTTGGATGAAGAGGATCTTAGTAGACGGTAGGAATTCAGTGAACATACTGTTTAAGCGAGCTTATGATCAAACGAAGATGGAAACAAAAGACTTGGAGCCTTATCAGTCTTGTATTCATGGCTTCAACGAAAGTACAATGATACTTACTAGGATGGTGGAGCTACCAGTGGAGTTGAGAGTTGGAGAGCGCCGGAGAGTCCAGATATTACAGTTTATTGTATTGGACATAGACTCGCCGTACAATGCTTTCTTGGGCCAACCGGCCCAAACTGAATTCAGTGCTGCAATTCCTCTTGATGTCTGACATTAAAATTCCCTACCGACAATGGAGTTGGAGTCGTTCAAGGAGACCGGGCTACTGGATGAGCTTGTTATGTTGCTGAGCTGTGGAAGGCGCAAAAAAAGAAAAAGGGAAGGGCATAGAGGAATCTCACTACGTACGCTTTGCTAAGATTTGACAGCTAATGCCTTGGCTAAGGCCCGGGCACCACAACCAATTCCCATGGGATCTTGACCCGAGAGATACCGAAAGTGAAGGTGAAGTTAAAGACGGTCAGGCTTCCGTGGCAGAGCTAATGATCGGTGTCCCGATGTTGATAACGACGACTCTAAAATGGTAAAGATTGGATATCATCTAAGCAAACAAATGCAGGAGGAATTGGTTGAATTTCTTTGGGCAAACCTCGACGTGTTTTCCTGGACGCATTCCAACGTGCGTGGGATCTCCCCGGACATCTCGAGCCGCACATTGAATGTTGACCCACGGCACATCTCTGTCAAGCAATAAAGGCATGGTATGGATCTAGAGAGATCTGCCGCCCTTAAGGAAGAGGTAGATAAACTTAAGTCAAATGGGTTTATCCGAGATGCATTATATCCGGAATGGGTGTCCAATCTTGTACTTGTTAGAAAACCCAACGGGAAACGGAGAACATGCATTGACTACTCAGACTTGAGTAAAGACTGCCTCAAAGAAAGTTTTTCACTTACCTGAATCGATCAGCTCGTAGACTCAACGGTTGGACATGAACTTTTATCCTTCATGGATGCGTATTCTGGCTACAACCAGATACCCATGCACTTCCCAATTAAGAGCATACCAGCTTTGTTACCGACCTGGGATTTTACTGGTATAAAGTCATGCCATTTGGACACAAGAATGCTGGAGCAACTTATCAACGTCTAGTTAATCGAATGTTTGCTAGCCAGATCGGAAAAACCATGGAGGTGTTTGTGGATGACATGCTAGTGAAATTGAGGTTCTCCACCAATCATATCAAAACCTGAAAACGATGTTCAACATCCTTCGAGAATATAGAATGAAACTCAACCCGTTGAAGTGTCACTTTGGGGGCGTCTGGAAAATTCCCTGGAATTATCGTCAATGTCCATGGAATCGAAGCCAATCCTGAAAAAATTTAAGCAATTAGGAATCTTGAGACCCCAAGAACTATAAAGCAAATCTTAGCCTCAACGGAGAAGTAGCAGCGCTGAGCAGGTTCATTTCAAAATCCGCTGACAAATGCATTCCCTTCTTCGACCTAATCGGAAAAGGGAGATGGAACTTTGAATGGACCATGGAATGTGAGGACGCATTCCGAGCATTGGTTCAACACTTATCCACACCACCCATTCTATCAATTCCCATTGATCACGAGAGATTGTACATCAACTTGGCGGTGTTAGAAATGCAATCAGTACTGCCCTAATTCGGGAGGAGGACCGGATACAACGGCCAGTATATTACATTAGCAAATGACTGACCGGAGTAGGGAGAAACTGTCCAAAGCTAAAAAATTGGCTTATTGTCTTGTTATTGCCTCGAGGAAGCTCCGTCCATATTTTCAGGCTCATGCCATCACTGTCTACCCCGATCAGCCGCTACTACAGGTCCTTACGCGGCCTGAGATGTCTGATAGGTTACTCAAATAGAATATCGATCCGAGTCATTTCGACATCATCTACACTCTAAGGCGAGCTATCCAGGGACAAGCCCTGACAGACTTCATTATTGAATTCACGATCTCAGAGGACTTGCCTGAAACCAGTGAATCTCCTAAACATGTCTGGAAGTTATATACTGATGGTGCATCGAATGACCATTGCTCAGGCGCCGGGGTTGTATTTGAAACCCCTGAGGGCCGATCCATATGCTATGCTTTAAAGTTCATTTTTCGTGCAACCAGCAATGAGTCCGAATATGAAGCCATAATCGCTAGATTAAGGCTTGCCAGAGATTTGAGAATTATTGCTTTGGAGATTTACTGTGACTCACAATTGGTTGTATGCCAAGTCCAGGAGGAGTACTGGGCCAAAGATCGAAGGTTGGCTGCTTGTCTTGCTCGTGTTCAGGAATATTGAATCAGTTTGATTATTATGCCCTCTATTGCATATCGCGAGAACAAAATTAGAAAGCCAATTCTCTAAAAAAAAGTTAGTCAATTCCGGTAAGGCACAGCAAATGGGACTCGTTCCTATAGAAACATTATCTTCCCCGAGTATCGATCAGATGGAAACATATTGGGTATTTGAACTCGTTCTCGATAAGGAGTCATGGATGACTCCGTTAGAAACCATCTCGAGCATGGGACCCTACCGGACACAGGAGTGAAAAAGACAGGTTCTTCGAAAGGCTCTGTGGTTCACTAGTCAAAATGGGGTCACGTATAGAAAAGGGTACTTTGTTTCTTTATTCCGGTGTATCGCCCATGACGAAACGAAATGAGTATTGCATGATGTACACGAAGGAGAATGTGGCGATCACGCTGGGGGGCAAGCTCTTGCCAAGAAAGTGCTCTGATATGAATACTATTGGTCGACTATAAATTGCTATGCATTGGGCTATGCCAGAAAATGTGACAGATGTCAGAAGCATGCTTGGATTCCGAAAGCCCTGCCTATCGAAATAACTCAGATGGTCAGTCCATGGCCGTTTGCATTATGGGGAATTGACATTATTGGTTCTCTACCTCTAGCCAAAGGTGGTGCAAAGTATGTCATCATTGCAGTTGATTACTTTTCTAAATGGGTGGAAGCTGAGCCCCTTCCTACTATCACAACGAAGAAAGTGAACAATTCTGTCGCACAAAACATTATATGTCGATTTGTTCTCCAGCATACTATCATCACTGAAAATGGAACCCAGATCGACCGTGTTGAATTCAAGAATTTCTATCAATGATTCCATATCCAGAAGAAGTTCTCTGCAGTTGCACACCCTCAAGCGAATGGGCTGATTGAAACTGTTAATAAAGTTATAAAGTCCATTTCGAAGAAACGATTGAAAAAGGCCAAGGGCAAATGGGTCGATGAACTTCCTATGGCTCTGTGGGCTTATCGAACAACCCACAAGTCCGTGACCAGCCGCACTCTATTTTCACTTTCCTACCGTTCAGAAGCCGTTATTCCAGTCGAGTTGGAGGTACCTTCTCATCGTGTGACATATTATGATCCAAAGAAAAATGCTATATTACTTGCCGAATCTCTAAATTTATTGGATGAGAAGCGAGAAGGGGCTGATTTGAGAGCAGCCGCATACCGAAGTCGAGTCGCCCGATTGTACAATGCCAAGGTTCGGCCTCGAACCTTTGAACTCGACGTTCTCGACCTTAGGGGAATTTACCCGATTCCTTCACATATGAAGCCAACATCGGAAGGGTCGTATGTTATTGAATGAAAACTTGGAGATGGCACATTTAAATTATCGATCGTTGATGGTCTCGTTCTGCCGAGAGCCTAGAACAGTGAGTGTCTTTGTCGCCACTACATATAACAGGCTTTATTTGTTCATTCAGTCCGCTTTACATTTGCAACTTGTTTATGCATTTCGAAATTTGAATTTTCAATAAGGCAACTGACTTTGTCGTATTTTCTTATTTCAGGAATAAAATGCAATCTCTACGAGCTAGAGCAGTGATTCTTTATAAATGCGTCATGCGACCATCGCAATGCATGGAGAGCTAAGTTCCATCCTACGGTGGAATTTATTCAAATATATGATCCGACTGGTCACTCACTAAGTGAAACCCGAGCTTGGAGGCAAGCCATTACACTAAAGCCAGAAAAGGATTGATACATGACAATCCTCTAACTAACTCCGGATTCGCAGAGTTCGAACTGGAGTATTAACTTACAAATACAGTTTCGAGGGGCGTGGATCCGTTCGTCCGATGACTTCGCCCGTATTCTAACCAAGTTTGAGGAGGGTGGATTCGTCCATCTAACGACCTCACTTGTTAACTCAGGGTCGATGTGAATTGGCCATCCATGATCCTGATAGATCCATCGTTCCCGGTGTGTGAACGAAATCCTAAAGCCTAAACAGATATGACTGACCATCTGTCGGCCAATGCCAAATCCCAGAGTGCAAACTAGGATGTAAACACCAACTAGCTCTAGATTCCCAGAGTGCGAACCGAAGTATAAACATCGACTAAATCTAAATACCTAGAGTGCGAATTGGAGTATAAATGCAAACCAGGTGTGAAACGACCACCCGTAAAACAATTCCGAGTCCCTGGAGTGTGGGCCAGAATATAAACGCAAATCGGGTGTGACTGACCACCCGTGAATTAATCTAAGTCCCCACAGCATGGACAAAGCTCTAAATATCAAAGGAGTGTGACTGACCGCCCATAAAATAATGCAAGTCCTCGGAGCATGGAAATATCTCAAAACCTTAAGCGGGCATGACCGACCGCCAACATACAAGTGCAATTCCTAGAGTGTGGATGCAGTCACCGATTGATGAGTGAGTGTGACCCAACCACCCGAACTTGTCTTGTTTCAGCTTCACCTCACAAAGTTAAGATCGATGTATTAAAGGAAAAAAGCGATTGCTGACCAGTCTTTTCAATTTATCCTTGGAACTGGGGGAAAAACATGAATGCCAACTACTGATTGAGACAGTGCAGTATGGGGACTCAACTTAACTTTCGGTCATGACCCAAAACCGTGGTTCCAGGACTTAACAACTAAACTCAGGTTCGATTCAAAGACTAGAACTTCACAAGTACATTGAAGGGAAGTTCAAACGTTGAAACACTTAAACAGATAAACACAAAAATGTGTTGAAGACCAAATGGAATTTTATTTCAATTATTCTTTGGAAGAGAAGGATAAGTACAAAATTATTCCAAAAATCCTACTAGCAGGGGAACTCGTGCCTATACATGGCCTACAATAAACAAAAGAAAATTTCTATCTATCTACCAAAAATGAGGTAAGAAGACATGTCTACTCTCTCATCTTCTTCGTCTTCTTCCCCGATGTTGGCCCACTCGAACTGCCGCTTGGATGTCTCTTTGATCCGTTGCTTTTTGGCAGGCAATCTCCAAT
This sequence comes from Allium cepa, assembly GCA_030765085.1. Lineage (NCBI taxonomy): Eukaryota > Viridiplantae > Streptophyta > Magnoliopsida > Asparagales > Amaryllidaceae > Allium > Allium cepa. Next base: position 542,753,066 of record CM060940.1, on the reverse strand, counting down.
CGGGGGCATTATGTTAACCTCCTCCTCTGAGCTTACATGGATTGGAATTCTTCCTGAAGGCGAAGTCGAAGAGATAGGATCAATGATAGAATGCGGAGGAGGCGCACTGGTGTCAACGACCATGCCTCCAGAAGAAATCATTCGCAAAAGGGCTGGACTAGGGCCCGCCATCCCACCTCCAAAGCCATCGGCCCATGCAGTTGCTTCCATTTTGGCATTGGTCTCAGCTATTATCACCTCTTCATGGATTGTTTGGACATGTTTGGTGATCCTAGCAGTTAGGCCTGAGGAGCTGGTCATAGGTGCGCCTTCGCCCATGGCAAGTGGCAGATCGACAAAGGGATCGTTTGGATGACCGAGGTGTCCCTCCATTATATGTTCATCAAAAGTAAACATGCTCCCCTATACTCCACCAGTTGGTGTGGTGCTCGTTGTAGTGGTCACTTCTGTTATGAGGGCCTCCTGCGCGTGATGCGACTCTTGAGTTGCAAGAGGCACGACCGGTGTAGCTCTAATCACTGGATAGAGACAAACAGAAAATTGTTAGTGATTACTTCAAGTAGTGCTTCCGACTTTGAGTAAGCATGAGAAATGTTTAGAATACATTCCTTAGATTAGCTCATGGAAGGCGGAGCAACTTTAGGGACTTGCTCGTCAACTAGAGATAACTGTGGGTGATCGAGATTATATGCAGGAATAGACTGACGATAAACCGTAGATGTGGATTCGGGCAGGGTTGGCACAAGAGTTTCAGAACCCACTTCATGGTGCTCAACACCAGAACCTTCTCCAGCCTTCGAGTGCTAAGTACCAAGTTTCTCCCTTTCATATGTGATCATGATGTCATGGAGAACTTTTCTCTCATCCTCGCTCAGCATCCGGTTCTTTGTTTCAAATTCATCAACCGATTCAGCTTGGTGTTCTGCCTTTTCATCTTCCACCAAGCAACCCCGGGCATTATACCAGTATGATGGATAGTTGTCGAGCCAGGTTAGGCTTTGGTGTTTCAGAACGTTAGAGTTGTATGTGATAAGAAGATCTTCGATATCAACCTCCAACCTGGTCTCTTCCATTTTCACTTCATCCTCAACCCTAGCCTCGGCTTCTTGAATTTTAAGCGTTGCCACATCTCCCTCATTTCTAAACACCATGGCCTATTCACATGCCTCCTAGGAAGCTTTTTTTGCATCGTCTTTTTCTTTGATGATTTCAGCAAATTTAGCCTTAAAATCTTCGAGCACTTTAAGCGCCCGTCACATTCGGCCATGACTGTGGTGGTGCGATGCCCCTTCTCCTCCACCAGGGCTAGGTGCATCCGCCTCATCTCTTCCATTCGTCGAGTGGCCTCATCATTCCTAATGTTGACTTCTGACTCCGAGTTTCTCACGGACTCACTTTCATCATATAGCACCTGAATTATGCGTTCCTTTTGAGCGAGATCGGTTTCTAATTTCTTGATTGTTTTTGGTAGCTCAAAGGCCACCGCTGAAGCTTTGTCCGCGGTCTTCATCAAATCTTGATATTTTTTGTAAACATCATGGATGAAATCGTGCATAGTTTGTTCCACCTCAATTGGAATTCTATTTAAATGCAGAGGAAAGATGAATCCGTCAAAACAAATGTTTGGGAAATCCTTTTTCAACTGGGCAATTCTGATCGCTCCTTCCCCAGTGGGCTCTGTGGCAGCTTGCTCGGTGATAGTGGGAGTTTCAATTTCAGTTCTCTGGCAATGTGGATCAGGCCTTGGTAATTGGGAAGGCAGTTTTTGGCATGAAGGCTCCAGGGTATGTTTACCATGACTGGAGGGTTGTGTGGGGGTTCGAGGTGACGGAGAGTGGGACCGGAAGCGACGTCTACATTCTCTATTTCTCTCTATGTCACTCTCCCTTTCATAACGCTCCTGGCTGGAGTAACTGTGATCGCAGTCTCTATCAGTCTCCCTTCTGCGGGACTTATGATATGAACTAGAAGAACGACGTGCTGAGCGAAGGCTACCGAGCATGGATTCCCACCTTGACATCGCATCTGCAAAATGAAAAGAGAAGTAGAGTTAGTAGTCCCCAAAAATGAATAGCTTATGGTTGGAAATCGTATGGTGCCGTGAAATGTGTATGTATGCATATGCAAACCACCCGACCAACCTGTTATGTCAACCACACTCGTAGGAAGTGACTCACTTAAATCTAAAGTGCTTTGAAACCCTTCCACTCCGGTGTTGTGTTGGAGTGATACATAGTACGGAATTGGAATGTCGGTGAGTCCTTCGAAAGGATTCTCCATTTGCGAGTGAGGAGTCTTAGGAATTCTAACATCGGAGGCTGGCAGGGACATGATACAGATTTCCATCATAAAGATTTATGAAGCTTGTGAGCAACTGCCTTGCCTTTCCTTCTTTCCTTTAAATCCCGAGAACTATCTGAGGGCCCAGCTATAGGTTCATCCTCAGGAGGCGTATCTTCTTCATCGCCCTCCTCAACTATTACAATCCCGGGCGACTTACGCTTAGCCCGTCTTGTCGGGGCTGCCCTAAGCGATCCTTCAAGCCTTATACTTCGATCTTGGTCAATTAGCCCAACGGCCGTCAAATTTTCATCCGTGAGCACCGAGTCAATCTCTCTAATCCCACCAGGAACTTCTTGAATAATCTGTACTATTTTTTTAAATTAGGAACCTGCGGGTTGTGGAATGGCGGCTGCAAAGGAAATAAAATATTAGATTTAATGTTGACTACAACTATCCCGTTAGCCAATAGAGAAATTACAGCATTTGCGTCTAACTAACCACCGCCTAGCAAACTCTATCGGGCATTGAACATAGAACCACTCTGTTTTGAAGTAGTTAAGCTTGGTCCAAGATCCATCACCACTTGGCAATTCCTGACCGCCTCAAGGAATGTGAATGAGGGATTATCTCCTCGACTCTTGACATTGAACAAGAACCTTATTTCCTCCGAAGTCAGAGGCCGAAAGAGACGGTCCATAAAAACAATGAACAAGTTGCGCAGCAACGCATATCCGTTCGGATGCAATAGTGACGGAGCAATTCCAAAGAAAGCTAACATTCTCGAATATACTGGTTGAATGGTGGAAGTGTCCCGGCTGTGTAGGAAAATCGGTTAAAGGCTGTGTATTCTTTTGGAGGAATATGTGGCATGTCGCTTAGCCCCGGTAACATGACATCATTCAATGACAGCCCGTGCCTTAAGCAAATTCTTCCTGTAATATCTTCATATACATTAGATGGTATAGAATCTTGTGGACTCCCAATAAAGGTTGCTCTTGGCAGCTCATCTGGAGCTGGAATCAAGACTTCGACCGCGATGGCCGGCATCTCTATTATCGGAGGAGGTGGATTTTGAGCCCTCTACTTCCGTGAACTTGCAGGTTCCATAACTAATTAACTCATAAAAAACCATCGTTAGATGATAATAAGCCCGTGTGAAGCGCATGAATATGTTGTGCAGTGTTGTGCTACATAATACTTAAGAAATTCTATAGAATGTGAGAAATGTTAAAATGATAAGACTTTGAGGTTCGACCAGAGAGACCGTCACCGTTGGCCGTCACAACCGTGCCTTCCAGACTTCGACGAACGATCCAAGTTATATTTCATCGAATTTGTCAAGTTACAGTTCCATCGACGAGCTTTGAAGGTCAGTCAAATATGCAGCTTTGAAGGGCAGTCAAATATGCAGTGGAACGGTTAAGTCTGATTATGCATGGTCGAAGCTCATCAGAGTCATATATTCAATTATTCAAAGATTTCTTATCTATCAAAAGTTCAAACTTGGACCGTTCAATAAGAAGCCCACTTCGTATCGATCGTGGAAATTAGGTCGTATCAATCATAAGAGGATCAGTTCGTATCGATCCAAAACCCTTGGATTCGTATCGATCATAGGTGACAACTTTGTGTCAATCATCAGATCCAGAACTTTGTATCAATCACACAGTTAAGTCTTCGTATCGATCGCTCCAGCTCGATAAGAAATCCAACCATTTCTAATTGATACGAAGTTGCCCATCCATTGTTTTCGAATCGTTACGGTCCTCCACGTCTCAGGTCGATACGAACGAAGCATCCTCCATCGATACGAGATCTAAGGCAAAGCTTCTTTCGATGACTATTTTGTATCCATCAGTGATTCTTCTTCCCCGAGGAGCCTAAATGCCATTACTCCCTCCTCGACCTCACTCCGACCCAACTCCGGCATCAACGTTAACGGAGTCGGCCATGACTTTGAGTGAATTAGCATTAAAACTCGAATCTTTTTGTTTTAATGTGAAATTGATTGGTTAGTTACCTAAATTAAAGGATAGATTTGAGGGACTAACGGTTTATGCTGATCTTGGAACGAAGATGGTTTTCTTCTTTCTAGAGCGTTCGATCGATATGAAGGAAAAAATGAAAATGATGGCAAGTGAATTTTTTCTAAGTCCAAATGGCGTAAATATGGTTTCGAAATCAAAGAAAAAAATGACTCGTCTCCTAGTTATATCGACCGGTTTAAAGAATCCCCCCGTCATCGACGTGAAGCGTTTTTCGTATCCATCCACTCGCATTGGCTAAGAGTACAACTATTCATATCCATCATCCTTCAACGATACGAACGAGAAAACGAAGATTGTTTGGACCATTCCGACCCATCAGAGATCCATCGATGCAAAATGGAAACTTCGCATCCATTGCTTTGAAATCCATAGAAACTCGTATCCATCGATAAAAAATCTTCCAAAGGGCTATTAACGTGTGTCGATGTCATCGAGACAAAGATAATTTTCTAACTTTTAAAATCGATGCAGGAGAGGGATGATGCTGTTAGTTAGTCCAAAAATGACCATCATGCGTCGTTACAACTCGAATTTCACATCGATCCAGGAAAGGATCAATACGAAACTCGATTCACAAAAAAATTGAACTGACAATGACTCGTAAACGTGCGAAAGTTAATGGGAGTCAGATTAACATCATGCATGTATGTCGGACTAATATTCGATTTTTAAAATCCACAGGAGTTGAATGCTCACCTGGTGACAATTACACCAACGAACAATGGTTTGCTATCGTTCAATACTCAGTTGCAACAGTGCACAGTACAACAATTGGCATTCAACAATTCACTATATGTATTACCGAAGATCAATCAAAGGTTACATCTTTCAACAAGAAAACAACAACCATTCAACTTTAGATAAAACTGTTCAGAATGAAGAATGCAGCTTTTCAAAGAACGTCATGTTCTCACAAGATGTATTTAGGGGCAAATGTTATCCCACCTTTTGGCAAGTCCGTGATACCAAGAAACTGACTGGAAATTAAAGACAGTTCACCCTGAAAAATGGTTATACACAGGTTTTCTATGGATGCTGTTAAATTTTTCCTGAGTTTGGATCGAGCTACAATTAACATGACACGACAATCAAAGCTATGAGAGTCAACTTTCCAAAGTTCAAGTCAATCTGAGTCTGTATGCTAGAGATATGGATTGATCAAGATTAAGGGAATCAACTTTGTTCGTATCCATCCAGGCAAACCCTCTTTGTATCTATTCAAATTCACCCGCTTCATATCCATCCATGCAAACCCTCTTTGAATCCATTCAAATTCACCTGCTTCGTATCCATCGGTAGTAACACATTAGTCCAGTTCGGGTCGATCCACTGCCAAAAACGCTTCATATCGATCGGCCACAGATCGACTCGAAATCAACACCACCTACCGATACGAACCCAACCAATGAGAGATACAAAATGGCCTCTGAGTTAATGATACAAAGAACATAGGTTCGTATCGATACGAAGCAATCATAAAGGATCGATACGAAGTAGGGTGCGAGGGATTGATACGAAGTGAGGTGCAGTAGAGCGATACGACCAAGGCCAAGCCGGGTCGATACGAACGAGGTGCATCCACAGGAAAGACTCGGTAGCTCGGCATGAAAAGTGGATCGATCGTGAAAATTAGCACCATGTCAATTAGCAAGCATGTGCCCAGAACCGATGTGAACAGAAGCGACACGAACTCAGCAGACTTCAACAAATCCAAACTTACATCGATCATAACTCGAGATTTATAAGTCAAAATACCACCAAATTTTTACAGGAGCTTGCGTACAATCTCAGGAATGTTCTTGATCAATCTCAACTCGATTGGGCTAAATCTTGACCGATATGAATTTCGTTCGTATCGATCGCGGATCGAGGCCAAACGATCCACGATCATATAAACGAAATTCGCGTCGATGAAGATTTAGCCCAATAGAGTCGGCCCACCCACGCGAGAGAAGAGGTCTTATGAGATCTGGACGAGATATTTGCTACTTACGTCTATAAATAGCAGCCTAGGACCTACTGAAAGGGGACTTTTTGGCTCTTCTACGTCCAGACTCTGTCGAAATCATTATTGTACTTGAATTCTGTTGTTATAACTCATTGTGACTAATGAACAAAGATCAGTAAAAGTCACCATTTCATAGTGGATGTAGGCCATATGCCGAACCACTCTAAATCTGTGTGTTGCTGTGCGTTTTCTTGTTCATTGATTGGTGTGTTTGTTAGATCTTCCTCATTTTAAATTTATTTTCTTCATTTTATCTCTTCAAACACAACCGAAGAGTGTTGTGCCCAATTTTGGTACAAACAAAGAGAATCCAAAGGAACGGGACGATTCGTCAAGATTGAAGTAGTTAGAGAGCTAAACTATCAAAGATTGACATCACATTTGTTCTCGAGCAAAAAACACCTTCCATTCGTAAGGCATGCTTTGGAGGGCATATGTTATCCCGCCTTTTAACTAGGCAGTATGCGAACACTCGATGAGTCATATCTCGAAGTTATCAAGACAAGAAGCCCAAAGAGATGACTACAAAGCCCAAAACTCAAGTGCAATCGGATCACAAGGAAAATACATATCCACCGCAATATTCCAAAATCCTGAAGTGCAACAAGTGTTGGGTCGATAGTGACCCAACCCGATGGTTCATCACTAACCCTTATATGCTCCACCAAGGGAGCTCACCTTCTACCTACGTATTCTTTTAGATGTTAGAAACCGATTTCCAGTGTTGTTTTGACAATTCCATACAACTCTCTATCTCCACGAACTCCTGAATCAACAACTTTGTTTTTCCATGACTACGTCATTTAGACTTAGAAACAATTAATATTAGTACAAACAACTATGGAATCATGAAACTAACCATAAGATGGTCCAGTATGAAGAGTTGAAGACAGCAAATTTAGCAATCTTACGGGTTGGTACCAACCCGTACCCTTGAAGTTTTAACGACCCACATAAGTTGTTGAGGTAGCATCCTATTTTCTTGGAAAATTATTATATGTCGTGGAAAGCTGTGTAGAGAAATTTTAGGAGAAATTTTAGGCTTCCAACCTGTCTAAATATAGAGGTAAGACTCATTTTTCAGGATCTTTTGTATCTTGCTCTCCTTATTCTAATTTCTTGTAATCTCTGTCGGAGTTGTACTGATCCACAAGAACTTCTGCCGTAAATAATCATAAAATAAAGGAAGACTTAAAGTGGATGTAGGCTGGAGTATGCCGAACCACTATAAATCGTTGTATGCCCTTTCTTACTCTTTTATCATTTATTTTCTTCACTTTTTATTCTCTACTTACTTTCCTTGGGTGTTATACCATTTTTGGTTCAAACAGATGTAATATTTTGGAAATAAATATTTGTGAAAAGTTTTGTATAAGAAGGTGATTTTACTTAAGTATAGTTGAAAATATGGTTTATAAATAGAAAGGATTTAAATAGAGAATTTGAGAATTTAAATCCTGGCATCTTTGAAAATGTTTCTCAAGATTTTGGAGAAAATAATATTAGTGTTTTCGAACGTAAATATTTAGGAATTGGTTTAGGTCAAATACTTAGTATTATTGTACAAATATTGATACTGCTTTGAGATGATTTTTGGTTAAGTACCAAAGTGTGATTTGGTTCTACTAAACTTACTTCTGTCGCTTGAAAATAATTTCGATGATGATTGTAATATCATCGGTGTTCATTTTCAGGTTTCTAATTAGGGGATGCTACCACATAAAACAGATCTCGATTTAAATCCCAATAGTATGATTTTCTATACAAAGTTATATGTATGTATTATTTCAAAATTGTTTGAAATGAAAACCGGTGTTTAGTTCAAAAGTATTCTTGTTAATTTATTTACATGTACCTATGCATTAGGATAGCTTGTTTGTGCATCATGTATGATATATAGGTTGATAGTTTTCATTTATTAAAATGGAATGGAATTTTTGACGATTTTAGATAGTTAAGAACTTTCGAATTGTTATAGAACTGTAAGCTAAGTGTTTTCATGAAAATATAAAGTTGAATTTATATAACACTTGAATTTGAAAAGGTCATAAGTTAAAACAAGGGTTAACTAGTTAAACATACTTGTTAAGTAAAACAAATTTAACGGATATCTACTTTTAGGATGTATTGGAGTATTTACGAGTATGACCTTATGTTATAAAATGAGTGTAAACTTTAAGTTATGATTTATGAAAGGATGCGTAAATGATTAGTATTGAATGACATACTATTTGTATAAATGAATGTAATTCGAAAGGAATTTTTGTAGGTAAGAATCCAATAGAATAAATATGTAAGTTGTACGTAGATCGTTTTATTCGCATAACTATTCTTGATATAGTATTCGAGTATATGTTATCGAGGTGGTTTACACCAATCCAAACAAGGATTTTGCACTCGATTCTTGATGGAAACACTTGATACGGGTTTGTGATATGATCTTGATGTTCTCTATCATATTATATTGCAGTGTTAGGACAATGAAGGTTTTTAATCAAGGAACCAAATCAGAGTTTACACTTGACTAGTCAAGTAATCTATACTAGTTTGAAAGTAAAATCTACGTGGTCGAGCCAGTGATCAGATCAGATATCGCGTACGGATGGTCCATATGCATCGTACGGGTTTTATTACATTTTTATGATGTGTTATGATGACTTATGAAGAGTTTGGAGAATGATCTTTGATTTTTTATGAGGTGGAATGAATAATTATCTAAGTAATGACTTAAAGCTATTGAGTGTAAGGCATCCTTAGTGGATTGTTTGTCGTCCTTATGCAATGGGAGAGTTTTTGAAACTGAACAAACTATGAGCTTTGTTTTTGTGGTTGTTCCTTTGTTAAGGTTAGAAGTAACATGGGGCAAGGATTCTCGAGATGGTACAAAGAAGACGGAGGACGGTTTGACGGAGATCCATCTAGAGTTTCTTATAGACTAGGGGTTCCTTCAAATCTTAGTATCGTATATCTTTTACCATGTACTCATTGCTTGAAGTGGTGTCATTTTATATGCATTTTGGCTTGAAATTTAGCTTTTATATAGTTTCGACAGAACTCTATATATGTATCATGTTTCTTCTATCTCCTTTGATTTTCGTTCTTATTTGAATTTCGAGGAATTAATGTTCTAAGTGGGGAGAATGAAGTAACTTTGAAATTCGATCACTCTATCTTCGAATATCAAAACGTTTTAAAATATAGTTAAGTGTTATAAATATGATTTTATAACCTTGTTAGACATCATTTGATTATTAATAGTGATAAGAAACTTATGTTTAAGTTTTTTTTACAAAAATATGTTCTTCGAAGAAAAATCGATAATATGACAGGAAATTAGTTTATCGATAAACAACTTTTTGATCAATTAAGTTGTTTGGACTCTTTTGCACTTGTCTAATGGTAAAATGAACACATTAGCAATAAATAACACATTTTCCACTTCATAAATTAGTGGAAGGTTGTAGAAGCTTCCAAATGATAAGAGAAATTATCATGAGAAGGGTACTAGAGCAATTTGCCTAAAGGAGAAGCGATCGGAGATGAGTCTTCCATAGAATGGTGGGGGATGAGAGTAAGGCTAAGCAATGCCACCTTGAAGCCTATATAAGGAGAGGCATACCCTTAGGAACAAGTTACAAATTTCCAAAGAAAAAAACAAGCTTCTTTACTGTCTTCATCTTCTTCTTTATAATTCCTAAGCAAAATTATTGCAAATCTTATCCAAGTCAACTCAAATTTGGAGTGAAGCCTTATTACCACATTGCAAAACTCATCAAGGAAACTTTCTTCATGAGCAATTAGAGGGTGTTGGAAGGTAGAGACAAGTGAAAGCGGTGAGGAAGAAGAGAGGAAATGTGATTGCAAGGTGGGGTTGGACTTGGTTTGCTTGGATCTTGGTTGTTGTTGGGTTAAAGGTGAGTTAACAAACCTTTTTGAATGGAAAATATAACACATATACATACATACAAACGTACGTACATACATACATACATACATACAAACGTACATACATACATACATACATATATATACATATATATATTGTTATGATTGTGTTTAAGTTGTTGAATTGTTATTGACATATGTTAAAATACTGGTTTGATTCTTGTTTTAGAAACAACTAGCATATGTGATCCATATGAATGGACAAGGAATGGACTTGAATGTACTTGTATGACTTGTGACAAGACCTTTAAAAAAATCACATAGGTTATAGATGTACTTTGGCTTAGAGCGCACACGGATTTGAAAGTGCACTTTTAGATACAGTTGCTATGAATGCACTTGTGAATTGCCATGTTTTTAGAAATTTCTATTGAAGTTTTTGGAGAGATCCTTAGGGGTTTATCACCATATTTATATATTTTTATATGTATGTTTTTTTCCATAAATTTTTGGAAAGTAAAAAAGTTAAGTAACATCTCAAAAAGTGACCACACTTCACTTGTGCAAAACTGCCCCGTTTAGCCTTTATTTTTGGACTTTAAAGCTTTGAAATGGTACTTAAATTCAAGTATCTTGTATAATTCCTTTTACAAGTGCATACTAAATAATATTAGAGTACTTAAAAGTGGTTAGAGATATTTAAGAATTTTTAAGTATTAACTGTGAATTTTTAAAGAAAAGGATCTAAAAATAAAAACTTGTTTTTCCAGGTATTTAAGGAAATCAGAAAGTTGTTATTTTCAAGTAATATTTTGTGTAAATGTTTCAAAACCTATTATAAGTATTATAAAGCATCTTTAAGAATATATTGTTTTTAGAAAATATGTTGACTATTTGGACTTATTTATTTAAATATCAAGTTCTACAAGTAAATTACTATGCATGCATATCATTCTAAAAGGGTTTTAAAAGTACAAACAAAAGGTTTAGAAAGGGGTTAGAATTGAATTGCCAGATGTTTAATTATTTGTTTGAAAAGTAATTAACTCTGCTTCACACTAAAAACCAATGGAGTATGCTTATCTATTTGTGAGGTTTGAGGTTTGTTAGCGCCAAAGTTGGTCACTAACACCCAATCATCGATGAAAGCGCCAACAAATAGTCACAGATGATAGATAAAGTGTATGTAGAGAGTATAAATACGAAGAGTAGTAAAATTACAAAGAAAGTAGTAATAACACAGGATTTATAGTGGTTCGGCTGACTCTGGCCTACGTCCACTCTAGAAATTTCATTTTATTGATTAGTGAATCAATTACAGTTATAATCCGGAGTTTTAAAAACAATAATGGCAGAGTAGCCTTAATGAAGAAGATGAAGGGAAATAGAATGAGAATCCATTTTCTGAGGCCCTATATGCTATACTTATAGGAAAAATCTTGGTTACAAGGTTTCCTGAGTGATATGGACCCACCACAAACATAGCCGGGCCCATATACTTTGTCGATGTCGACCCCTAGTCGATAACATACCGACTTAGAGCATCCTCATAGATGACTCGAAGCGGATACTTAAATGACTCGAAGCAGGTTAGAGTGTGACTCAAAATGAAAATATGCCAACCCCCATATCCTATTGCCGACCCGACCTCATGGCCGACCCGAAGCGTGGCTATTATTGAACCGAAGCAGGAATAGATGCCAACCTGAGTCCTCCTTCTTATGCCGATCCCATAACTTGCTGACCTGTAAATGGAATGCCAACCCCCTGACGGGAAGATACACATGTGTCGACCCGAAGCTGGTACGAATGCCGATCCCATTGAGTGTTAGGACATGCCGATCCTATCCTATATGCTGACCGAAGTTTGTGGAAGTGCCGAATGGAGTTAATCTCCAAACATGCTGATCCCATCCATTTCCTTGATGTTGACCCCTCCATTCATGCCGACCCGGAGTTTTGTACATGCTGACTCGAAGCCTGGAGGATGCCGATCCGAGCTTATGGAAGTTCCGACCTACAGTTTATCTCCAAACATGATGATCCCATCCATTTCCTCGATGCCGACCCTTCCATTCAAGCCGACCCGGAGTTTTGTACGTACCGACCCGAAGCTGGGAGGATGCCGACCCGAAGTTGGTTATCGAGCCCATGAAAACTGTTGAATCACTAGTTTTGATTCATGACAAGACGATTCAGAAGCTAAAGAAAAATATGCACTCATACGTGACAAAAAGAAGACATCAGAGGATCAAGACTACAACTCTATGCCTAAGTAATTATTATATGTGATTGAGTCTTAGAATTATGTTAAAATCAATCCTCAAGTTTTCTAGCTTTCCATTTTTTCTTTAAAACAGAGTTCACTGTGCAACATATACACAGCCAGTCGACTGGCAATGCATGCCCAGTCGACTGGTTGTGCATATGCACAATAGTATACTCTTTTTCAAAAAAGGGTCAAATTTTTTCAAATTTTCAAATTCAGTCGACTGACCAAAATCGACCAATCGACTGATCCGGCTTCAATCGTCAAAATTCTGAATGGACATCTTCTTCCATGAAGAGATGCACTTCATGAACAGATGTCTCTCTTGGCTGAAACTCTTCACTAAGAGTTGCATCTCTCTGAAAACTATATATAGAAGTTATCATACACTTCATAATCACTAATTTCTGATTCTAATTCTCTCTATTCTCTCTTGTGATTATTCTAGTGCATTCATACTCTTCATTGCTTTGAATCTTTGAATTATATTACATATACTTTGATTCTTAGCAATATTCTTCCTTTTAAATCTTCACATACTCTTTATATTCTTGAGGAAATGATTATAGGAAGTTTGTAATCTTAAATGACAAATCAGTGTTATCAAGAACACATTGAGCAACTACTTTTATATTTTGTTAAAGACATGTTCTGCTGCTTAGGCAAGGGAAAGTCCTCTTTGGCTGTTGAGGCAAAAATCTATTCTGTTGCTCAGGTGTCTGTTCTACTGCTCAGACCTATTCCTTCGGGTTAAGTGAGGGTATTGTTAGTTAAAGCTAGAAGTTAGTCTGGGACTGGACGTAGAACGAGAGTTCGAACCAGTATGAAAATTCATGGTGTGCTTACTCTTATTTACTTTACTGCTTTCGAAATTAGTTTAATATATATTCCATATCTATCGATCCAAATAAACTTTCATTTGGTATCATAGCAAGGAGTCTTATAACCATTACACAGTTATCTGATATTTTGCTAATATGGAAAACAACACCAGCACTACCAACACTAGTTTTATTGAAGGTCAATCCACTGCACGACCTCCATTTTTCAATGGTTTAAATTATAATTATTGGTCTACTTGTATGAGAATTTATATGCAATCTAATAGTTTTGAATCATGGAATATCACACAGAATGAATGCACTCTTCCTACTGGAGAGTATTCCACTGGGTCAAACACACAAAAATTAGATGCTACTGCCAATGCTAAAGCTATGAACATGTTATTTTGTGCACTAGATAGAAATGAATTTAATCGTGTTAGCATGTGTCAAACTGCTTATGAAATATGGAGAACGCTTAAAATCACTCATGAAGGAACTAAGAAAGTAAAACAAAGCAAAATCTCCATGCTCAAAAATCAGTTTCAAAACTTTAGAATAAAACAAGATGAGTCTATAAATGATATGTACTCTAGATTCCAAGACATATATCACTCATTGTTAGCACTAGGAGAAAAGTATACAGGTTTTGATATAGTATCAAAACTCCTCAACTCACTCACGGATGAATGGGAGGGAAAAGTTTTAGCTATCGAAGAAGGTAACAATATTTCTACGATAAAACCAGAGGAGTTGATAGGAAATCTAATGTCTTATGAAGTTAATTTACATGCTAAAAGAGTGAAGGCACAAGACAAAACGAACATAGCTTTTCGGGCTGAAGAAGAAGAGAACCAAGATTCAGATGATGAGAATTTAGCATTCATTGCCAAAAATTTCAAGAAATTCTTAAAGTATCGAAAGAACAACAAATACAATGATAAAAAGAATTTCTCAAGCAAACCATCTGCATGAGCTTTAGAATGTTATAATTGTCACAAGAATGGACATATCCAAAAAAACTGTCCAGAACTAAAGAAGAATCATTCCAACAAGGGCAGAAAAGATAGGTACAAAAAGAAAGCATTCTCTGTCACATGGGACGACTCGGATTCCTCATCATCAGATAGTGACAGTGATAATGAAAATGAACAAGCTAATGTATGCTTCATGGCCATAGAAAATAAGGTTAGTGATCTGACTTTTGATGATCTAATTGAAATTAATTCAGAACTTTTGAACACCTTAAAAAGTTTCAAAAGAAAACATAAATAAGCTCGCGAAAATCAGAACAAAACAGAATTCGAAAGAAATATGCTTAAAGATGAGAAGAAAATACTAGAAGAAGAACTTGAAAAACTTCAAGAATCAGACTCTAATACTGATTCTCAACTTACTTTATTGAGTCAAGAAATTGAAACTCAAAAAGAAAGGAATAATGTTCTTGTCTCTGAAAATCACGAGTTAAAAACAAAAGTAAAATTACTTGACCTAGACAATACTGTGCTAAAAAGTAAGTTAGAGAATATTACTAAAAATGTTTCTGACTTTAATAAAGGAAGAGAAAATTTGTCTAAAATTATTGAAAATTCTCAATCAGTATCAAGTAAAAAGGGGTTAGACTATGTTATGAAGTTAATAGCTCAATCTAGAATGAAAAATAAAAGGAGAATTGATTTTAAATCTACAATCACTAAAGAAAATTCAAAAAGGACAAATTTAAAAACTATAAATTATGGATTCCTAAAACAAACAATAGTTTTATTAGGAAGAAATATATAAACACCTTTTTAGAAATTGTTCATGAAAATAAAGATTACATTTTCAAATGGGATACTGAGCCCTCTTGGGTTTGGTTTCCTAAGATTTAACTCTTAGGACCCTATTAAAAAGGTGGGTACCAATGTTATCTTATATTTTTTTGTAGGTCCCACTCAAAGAAAGAGGAAAATAGATACTCGATAGTGGTTGCTCAAAACATATGACGGGAGATAAAGATATGCTATCAAATATTACTTACTCAGATGGAGGCTCCGTCACATTTGGAGACAATTCCAAAGGCTATATCATCGGCAAAGGCGATGTGAGCAACAACGGTATTTCAAATTTACCTCTTATTTTAAATGTTTTACTTGTCAAAAATTTAAAACATAATTTACTTAGTATCAGCCAATTGTGTGACAAAGGATTCAAAATTACTTTTTCTGGAAACAAATGTAGTATTTTTGATCAAAATCAAAATCTTATCGTTGAAGGAAACAGAGACAGAAATATCTATGTTCTAAATATGAAAATAAATCATAATTCAGATATGTGTTTAATAGCCAAAGAAAATGATCTTTGGTTATGGCACAAACGATTCTGTCATATTAACTTCAAGACTATAAACAAACTCTCTAAAAAATGATTTAGTGAAAGGTCTACCAAAAATGAATTTTAAAATTGATCATATTTGTGATGCATGTCAGTTAGGAAAGCTAACTAAGTTATCTTTTAAATCTAAAAAGGTCATTTCAACTCTACAACCACTTGAATTGCTACATATGGATTTGTTTGGACCAACACAAGTACAATCCATTAATCATAGTAGATATGTGTTTGTTATTGTTGATGATTTTTCTAGATATACTTGGACTATTTTTATGAAAAATAAAAGTGACACCTTTGATAATTTCAAAACGTTTGTAAAAAGAATTCAAAATTCTAAAGGATTGAAAATAAAAAACACAAGAAATGATCATGGAGGAGAATTTGAAAACGAAGCCTTCGAACATTTTTGTAAGAAAAAGGGAATATTCCATAATTTTTCGTTTCCTAGAATTCCACAACAAAATGGAGTTATAGAACGTAAAAATAGAACTTTACAAGAATGTGCAAGGACTTTGTTGAATGGAAGTACATTACCAAAACATTTCTGGGCTGAAGCAGTTGCAACAGCTTGTTATGTTTTGAATCGTGTTTCTATTCGACCACTAACTAAGAATACTCCTTATGAACTTCTTAATGGACGAAGACCAAATATTTCTTATTTTAAAGTTTTTGGTTCAAAATGTTTTGTTTTAAACACAAAAGATCAGCTTGGTATATTCGATCCAAAATCCAATGAAGGAATCTTCTTAGGATATTCAGATCGAAGCAAAGCTTATCGATTTTATAATAAAAGAACAAATATCATTGAAGAAACTCTTCATGTATCTTTTGATGAGAATTTTAAACCAATCCCAAGTATAAGAGATGATGAAGATTTCCCTGATAATACCACAAATACAGAAACTTCAAATTTTGAAAATAATGAAAACATTGTTCACAATAACAATGAATTAAGATCTCCACCTAGACTATTAAGAGATCATCCTTCTATTAATGTTAATGGAGAACTCAATTCATATGTCAGAACAAGAAGTCAATTAAATCAAATGGGTCATGTAGCTTTTCTATCTAATATTGAACCTAAAAATATTAAAGAAGCATCTATCGATGAAAATTGGTTAATCGTTATGCAAGAAGAGCTAAACCAATTCAAAAGAAATGATGTTTGGGATTTAGTTCCACGGCCTAGTGATCAATCAGTTATTGGTACAAAATTGGTTTTCAGAAATAAAGCAGATGAACAAGGAAATATTACTAGAATTAAAGCTAGATTGGTTGCTTAAGGATATAATCAAGAAGAAGGAATTGACTATGAAGAAATGTTTGCTCCAGTTGCTAGACTAGAAGCAATACGAATCTTACTAGCTTTTGCATGTTTCCATAACTTTAAATTATATCAAATGGATTTCAAAAGTGCTTTTTTAAATGGTTTTATAAAAGAAAATGTTTATGTTGAACAACCTCCGTTATTTATACACGAACAATTTCCAGACCATGTCTATAAGCTAAAAAAGGCTTTATACGGTTTGAAACAAGCACCCCGTGCTTGGTACGACCGTCTTAAAAGAATTTAATAGATTCTGGTTTTGAAATTGGAAAGGTTGATCAAACTCTTTTTATTAAAATAAATAAACATGACATTTTAATTATTCAAATATACGTTGATGATATAATTTTTGGATCTACAAATGAAAGACTTTGTCAAGAATTTTCTAAAATAATGACCAATGAATTTGAAATGTCACATATGTGTGAGTTAAATTATTTTCTTGGCTTACAAATAAAACAACTAGAAAATGGTATTTTTATTAATCAAGAAAAATATTGTAACAATCTAATTAAACGCTTTGGTATGGAAAATACTTCTACCAAACCGACTCCTATGTGTACAACCATACATCTTGATAAAGATGAAAATGGAAAAAGTATTGGCCAAAAATTATACCGAAGTATGATTGGACCGTTACTATATTAAACAACTAGTAGACCTGACATTATGATGAGTTTTTTTTTGTGTGCACGATTTCAAGCAGATCCCAAAGATTCATATTTACGAGCAGTGAAACGCATTTTACGGTATCTTAATAAAACCAAGGACTTTGGACTATTCTATCCAAAGGAAGTCCTTTTGAATTAGTGTCTTATAGTGATGCTGATTTTGGAGGAAGCCGAATAGATAGAAAAAGTATAAGTTGGACTTGTCACTTCATTGGACGGTCTCTTGTATCTTGGTTTAGTAAGAAACAAAACCGTGTTTCATTATCAACTTGTGAAGCAGAATATATATCTGCAGCATTGGCATGTGCTCAAGTAATCTATATGCAGCAAACACTTCAAGATTTTGGTTTTAATTTATCTAAATTAACAATTTTTTGTGATAACTTAAGTTCTATCAACCTATCTAAAAATCCAATTAATCATTCACGAACAAAACATATTGACGTACATCATCATTTTCTTCGTGATAGCATTGAAAAAGATATAATAAATCTTGATTTCGTATCTTATGAAAACCAATTGGCCGATATTTTCACTAAACCTTTAAATGAAAATACTTTTGTAAAATTGAGAACGAGAACTAGGAATCATCTCGTTTAAAAATTTATAAGTTTTTTTCAAAAAAAAAAAATTCTGCATGAGTTAGGATTCAAACTCAGGACCTCCTGGTAAGTATGGATGTGTCTTTGACACTATGCTACATGATGTTTCTTGTCTAAGCTCATAGCTCATTTCAGCTTATTCTTTTTAATGGTCCATATCTCCTTGATTATTGTCCTCATTTCTCTTATAGCTGAAATTCAATTACTCTATATTTAATCTCAGCTATTAATTTTTTCAGACTTCTCTATTTATATTCATTCGTAAACTTTCCTACTTGATTAAAGAAATTTTTACTTCTATCAAAAACAATCAAACATGGTTTTCAACTTTGCATTATTTCTCTACACCATGGCTGGATCATCCTCAGACGAGCCTTCCTCTCATTACTCGTCTGGATATTCTTCAATTAATTATGAATCTCCAAGTTCAAGGTCTTCAAATCTTCCAACTCCAACTCTTGCTCATATCCCAATATGTCCACCACAAAACCATCATACGGGATATACGCTAGAAAATAAACGCACGCGAAGAAACTTATTTCCAACTCCATCGACTAAAGAAAAGATAGATGACTTGCATCACTATTAGAGGGAAACACTTGAACTTCAGCGTGAAATGATTATGAACAAAAGATTCATGGTAGGAAACTTAGTTTTCTTGAACGATGTGATGTAAAAATATGTGTTTCATCCTCCATCAACACGAACGCACATATTCACTCACCTCAACGCCCTCATGTATCACCAAATTCTTAGGAACGTGGAGGAACGAGCAACTCCCCGATTCAAAAAAGAATGTTCTCCTATAAAACTATTTGTTGAAAATACAAAAATTGAACCAGAAGAATCGGAAGACTCACACTCTCATTTCTAATTTTTGTACTTGCAAAGAAACTTCTATGCTCATTGTCTTTGTTTTAAAAAATGTACTTATGTCCTTAAATAAAACTTGTATGTCTTCATGTAATATAATTCAAAAGATGTTCTGCAATTTTTTTTACATTCAGTTGACTGAAATTAATATTTAGTCAACTGTTTACAGGTATTGAAAACTCTCGAGAAACCAGTCAGTCGACTGACCTAACGCGATCAGTCGACTGGCTATATAAAATTTTGATTTTTTCAGTGCACCAGTCAACTGCCCACAATATACCAGTCGACTGGCTGTATGAAAATTCACCTTATTCCCTGTTTAGTTCTTTATTCTTCTCCCTCACATTACTATTCTCAGTTATTTACCCAAATCTATTTCGTCCACAAACCCTAAAATCCCAAATAAACTCAAATTTTTCACTAAATACTTAGTCAAATGGCTCCTACAAAGCGACATAGGAAAAGCTCTTCTTCCGTCGATCCTACCAACGCCCAAATTGCACAATGGCTATATAATGATGTAGCAATAGCAAGATGGCATAAAATGAAAAATTCGTGGATCTTTGAAGGTTAATTTATGGTCCACAGCGATTTTGCGGCTTACGGTTTACAAGAGCTTATGCGTAGATCCGGATTGGAATCTCTACTCGACTTAAATCTCAATTCTCACAAGATCAATAATCTCATTGTGAAGTCTTTTTATGCTAATTTAAATCTTCCTCATCAATGTCCATCAAATAGAGATGATTGTGTTTGGTGTTTAGTTTGTGGGCATCAAGTTTTCTTCTCCTTAGATCGAATGGCGCACATACTTCAAACTCCTAACCAAGGTATTCCTCTAAATGATGTTGATTGTAATATTCGACAAAGAGATCAAGTTAGCCATATGTTTATGAGTGACAATATAACGGAACTCAAATCTATTCTTCTTCGACCAAAAGCAAGAATTCTTCATAAAGCATTCATGAGGAGTATCCTTCCAAGAACCGGGTCTTATGAACTTATCTACTCGGAAAATTTCAGAGCACTATATGCGTTATGGGAAGGAATCCAAGTAAATTGGCTATGGAGATATCGGATGAATTTCTCACTTTCAACAACGGTAATATGAGAACCATTTACTTCGGAGAATATATAATGAGATTGCTTTTAAATGTGGGTACACCGCAACCGGAATCCAAAACTTCTTCCATTGGAGTTATCAACATTCGCACATTAAGTCTCATGAAACTACCGTTAGCTCCTCCAGCATTCTCCTCATATAAATAATGGCATCGCCAACAACAAGGACAATCAGGCGGACCAATCATTCGAGAACGAACACCTCATCCTAAAGAAGTCGAAGAAATTCGTCTTGCAAAATCGGCTAGTATACGAGAATCCATAGAAATCCTTTCTAAAAATCAACAAATACTAGGAACTCGTTTGAAGAAAGTTGATAAAAAATTAGACAAGGTCAAAGGTTTTCTCTATACTATGGGATGCGATTTCATGTTCTTCATCCACGACTGCTTCTTCGGTAGCACATGGAAAGCGACCAGAGCCGAGATTCACATGGTCTACTGTCGAGGAACACACTGGAAGCGATACTAGCAGACCAAGTGGTAGTGGACAAAACACATGAAGGCCTGGCAAGGAGCATATGTCTGGAGAGGATTTTGACTAGGATCATGATAAGTAAGCTTCTTTTTATTGTTGGTAAGATTGATGAAATTTGCAAACTACTCTAGTAAAAATTATGAGACTTGTAGTAAGTAGTCTTTTTATTGTTGTTTTATGTTATTTATTTATCTCATTTACTATGATACTCTATCCAATCTATGTGTACTGTTAGTAAAAATTTGTGTGTTGTACACTAAAATTTATTTAATTTGTCTCCTTTTTGTCGATGACAAAGGGGGAGAAAAAGTATGTGTACTAACATATTTGACGTAGAAAAACGATATCATACATTCAGGGGGAGAAAATTTTCTCTTTAAAATATATACAGGTTGCCATCAATCAAAAAGGGGGAGAATGTTGAATCACTAGTTTTGATTCATGACAAGATGATTCAGAAGCTAAAGAAAAATATGCACTCATACATGACAAAAAGAAGACATCAGAGGATCAAGACTACAACTCTATGCCTAAGTAATTATTATATGTGACTGAGTCTTAGAATTATGTTAAAATCAATCCTCAAGTTTTCTAGCTTTCCATTTTTTCTTTAAAACAGAGTTCACCGTGCAACATATACATAGCCAGTCGACTGGCTATGCATGCCCAGTCGACTGACTGTGCATATGCACAATAGTATACTCTTTTTCATAAAACGGTCAAACTTTTTAAAATTTTCAAATTCAGTCGACTGATTAAAATCGACCAATCGACTGATCCGGCTTCAACTGCCAAAATTATAAATGGACATCTTCTTCCATGAAGAGATGCACTTCATGAATAGATGTCTCTCTTGGTCGAAACTCTTCACTAAGAGTTGCATCTCTCTAAAAAAATATAGAAGTTATCACACACTTCATAATCACTAATTTCTGATTCTAATTCTCTCTTGTGTTTATTCTAGTGCATTCATACTCTTCATTGCTTTGAATCTTTGAATTATATTACATATATTTTGATTCTTAGCAATATTCTTCCTTTCAAATCTTCACATACTCTTTATATTCTTGAGGAATTTGTTATAGGAAGTTTGTAATCTTAAAAGGCAAATCAATGTTATCAAGAACACATTGAATCAACTACTTTTATATTTTGTTGAAGACCTGTTCTGCTGCTCAGGCAAGGGAAAGTCCTCTTCGACTGCTGAGACAAAAATCCTGTTTTGTTGCTCAGGTGTCTATTCTGCTGCTCAGACCTATTCCTCCGGGTTAAGTGAGGGTATTGTTAGTTAAAGCCAGAAGTTAGTCTGGGACTGGACGTAGAACGAGAGTTTGAACCAGTATAAAAATTCCCGGTGTGCTTACTCTTATTTACTTTACTGCTTTTAACTGCTTCCGAACTTAGTTTAATATATATTCCATATCTATCAATCCAAATAAACTTTCAAAAACATGCTGACCTGAGTGACCCGAAGCAACCATTCAAATGACTAGAAGCAAGCTGCTTGAAAACCCAAAATAGACCCACAAACAACTCAAAGCAAACTCCAACCATCTCGAATCGATTTTCGTCGAAACTCATATTTCAAGTATCCCGCGCCTTTTTTCTATCGACTATGCCAAATCCCGGCTTCGTAGTCATGTGTATCATCCATGATTGATCGTCTATCCATCATCTGAACCAATATCTTTGATGTGCACGTAAATGTGCATATTTTTACCACCATATTTATTCTATTTAAATCAAATAAATGATCATATTGGGTATTTTAACTTGTTTTAACCAAAATCCATACATATTCATCTTCATCCAAGAGCAAAATACTCATTTTTGTGCATAAATTAACTTGAGAAAATTTAATTAGAAATTTCTATACTGTTTTGTAGGAATTTGATTTCAATTACAAGATGTTTCATGAAGAAGATATGCATGCACAAAAAGAATACAGAGGATAAAGATGGAAATAATTCCAAGTGAAGATCATGGAGGATCCCACCTACCCACCACCTTAATGTACAAATTAGAGGCTAGTGCATATGCTTATGGAATTAATGGCTTCATGTGTACTTAAAAGATGATTAGTAGAAGCTAATGATTACTTGGCCTCCATACTTTCTCAAGGCTATTTTGGGCATTCCTAAAAAATATGAATTAGGGTTTAACACATGTATATATACCCCTTATATTTCATCTAACCCTTCTCTTCCTCTTCATTAGTTTAGGCTCTCTCCCTTAGTCTCTCTTTAGTTTAGTTTAGGCTCAAAATAAAAGACATGTTCTCTTTCTCTTTTCCATGGCTACTTAGCTATTTTTATTTTCATGTAACTTTCATTTTTTCTATACAACGTTAATTAGTGCTCTCTTTCTTTTACATGTTTATTTACTTTCATGTTAGTAGTGTAGATTTATTTTTCATGCAAGCAGAATAGTTTTATTTCTTTACTTTGCTTTCTTTTTCCTTTTCTTTTTCTTTCATGTTGCAAGCTATATTTGTTGTTTTGATAATAAATATGAGAGGTAATCCCTTCAATTTAGGGGTAATGAAGCCTCTAATCATATAACTTCAACATTTTGATAATTATAGCTCTCTTTTTATGCTTAATGACAATGCTTGATGTGGTTTAATTTGTTGTTTTTGTTTTGAATTTGATAGCCTATATTGTTGACACCAAATAGGCTATGCTTAAACAATCACTAACACAAATGCCTCTTCATCAAAATATGATTATGGCACAAGAAAGTGATTTGAAATTCAAATTTGATGGTTTATATTTCTAATTAATAGTTAATAGGCCATACTTAAAATAGATTTCATTTTCAACTTTGTTGTCATTTTCATTAGAGTTAGTAAGTGGTTTAAATGTTTTGTTATAGTTTGATGGCTTATGTTGAGCTAATTAATAGCACAAATGAGCCATATTTATGATAAACACATCATTTAAATTCACTTATGACCAAAAAAAGAGAGATCATAATTTCATAATTTGTTGAACTATACGTTCTAGAGAGCGGAATTATCTCCAAATTGTCATTTAACTCTCATATTTATACCACTTTCTTTTTTGAAATTTTTCTCATTTTCTAGCTAATCACACTCTTCAACTTTAGTTTAATTTGATTGAATAGAATTTTAAAATCATCAATTCCCTGCGGATCGACCCATATTCGTTACGTGCTGCATTCGTACACCGTGCGTTTGGGGTTAAATTTATTTCAATTTTTTTTGACTATTTCTAAATCGATAGAAAATTAGTCGATTAACAAGTTTTCGACTATTGTTGGTGAAAGGATGATATTTAGTGTAGCAGTATATGACAACTATAAAGGCAATGGTAGTTGTTCAGTGTTTCAAGAAGAAGTTTGCACAACCATTAAACTCCAACAACTTTCTGATGATGGAATCAAACTTCGATTAATCCCATTCGCACTTACGGATTACCCTGAAAAATGGTTGTATAGCTTACCATCAAACTCGATTAAAACTTGGGAAGAATTCGTAAAAGCTTTCTGTAAAAAGTTCTACCCCTTGGAAAAAACGAGTAGAATTCGAAATGAAATTGTAAATTTTCATCAATTTAAGTGGGAACATTAGGAAAATATTTTAAAAGATTCAAAGAGCTTTTGATAAAATGTCCACACCATAACTTTGAAAAATGGAAGATTTGCCAAATCTTATACGATGGACTCGAAAACAGCTCACGAACTATGCTCGAATCAATGTGCCAAGGCAACTTTCTTGCCCAGCATCATGATGATGCTTGGAAATTTCTTGAAAACCTCGTTGAAAAGTCGTCCCAATGGGAACATTTGAACGAAAAATCAATTTACTTACGATCGAGTGCAAACTCGATAGGATCTTCATTTGCTTTGGAAGCTAAGATCGACGCAATGATTAAAAATTTTGATAACGTTTTCTCATCGAATCAAATGAACCAAGCTTCCCAACCGATGTGTTATAAATGCAACGATCCTAATCATAGAGCCGATCAGTGTCCCAACTCTGTCGAACAAATCAATGCTTTCAATAAAGCAAAAAACGATCCGTTTTCTCCAATGTACAACCCTGGTTGGAGCAATTATCCGAATTTTGCGTGGAATCAAAACAATCCCAACATGAATACGATTCATCCCAACTATTAAGTATTTCCGAATAATGCTTTGAATCCTCCCTTTCAGCCCAATAATTTTCAACCAAACTTTGCAGGTCCGTCTCATAATCAACCACAACAATCAAATTTTCAACAAAATTCTGCTCATCCTCCCCAAGACGAAAAACATTTAACTTCGCTTGAGAAAACTCTTGAAACGTTGGCTAAAGCAACTACTCAAAGCCTTCAATCAAACAACAAATTGCAAAATTTATTAACTTCATATATGCAAAACACGAACCAGTCAATTGCAAAACTCGAAATGCAAATGAGTCAATTAGCCACGTCTGTAAGTGAATGCGGACGAGGAACATTCCCAAGCCAGCCACTTCCAAATCCCAGAAATCAAACTGCAAATTCAAATCAAGCCCACGTTGTTCAAGACAATAATGTCACCTAATTGAATGCTATCACCACTTTACGTTTCGGTAAAAAATCGATAATCAAATCTTAACCCAAACAAATTACCAGAAACCTCTTTGGATGCTTCTAAAACAAGGAACGAATCTGAATAGAACGTGGAGCCAAATTGAATCAAATGCCAATCAGAATTCTTCTTTTACTCGAGTAAACCCACCTACCAAGTATCGTGTTCCATTTCCACATCGTCTTCGACCAAAGAAACATTTGGACCAAATGGAAAAGATGTTGGAAATTTTTAAACAAGTCAAAGTTAACATTCCGCTTCTTGACATCGTTCAACAAGTCCCTACTTACGCGAAATTTCCTAAAGACTTGTGCACCCAAAAGAGACACACTCAAGTGCCCAAAAAGGTCTTCTTAGCCACCAGTTTGAGTGAAGTCTTGTCCCAATCCATGCCCGTTAAATATAAAGATCATGGCTGCCCTACGATTTCATGTACAATTGGAGATAAGACGATTAACAAATGTTTGATTGACTTAGGCGTGAGTGTCAACTTGATTCCATATTACGTGTACGAACAATTAGACTTAGGTATGCTCAAAACCATGAAAGTTACGCTTCAATTTGCCGATCACTCGATTAAGAAGCCCATGGGAGAAATTGAGGATGTGCTCATTCGAGTAGGGCAATTCATTTTCCCCGTTGACTTTATCGTTCTCGAAACACAACCCGTGACGAATCCCTCGAGTCAAATTCCATTGATTTTAGGCCGACCATTCTTAGCCACCTCAAATGCCTTAATCAATTATCGTAACAGGCTGATGAAAATCTCTTTTGAAAACATGATTTTGGATCTTAACATGTTCAATCTTGAAAGCCAATCGAATGAACCTCGTGATGAAACATTGGAAGGTAGTGCCATTCACGAAAATTTCAAAAACAAGACACTTGTCCTTAACGATGAACACAAAGCCGAGTACGAAAAGTTATTTCCCGAAATTCCTAACGAGATTAAATACACTCTTACCTTTGAATCACTTCAAGTTGAGTCCGAATCTCAACCCAACTCTTTGATCGAAAAACTCCCGAAGTTGGACCTCAAACCACTTCCCAATCACCTTAAGTGCGCATACTTAGGTGAAGATGAAACGTTACCTCGTTACTCTCTATTCTTTCGAAAAACAGAGAAGCAATTGGATGGTCGATTTCTGATATAAAGGGAATTAGTCCTGCTCTTGTTCAACATCGCATCCATTTAATCGACGATGCCAAGCCTACTCGTGACGCGCATCGAAGGCTTAATCCAAAAATGAAAGATGCGGTGCATGATGAAATTCTTAAACTTCTCGATAACGGATTCATTTACCCAATCTCCGATAGTTCATGGCTTAGCCCAATTCACATTGTACCGAAAAAGTGTGGGCTACCCGTTGTCAAGAACGATTCAAATGTGCTTATTCCAACTCGTACTCAAACGGGTTGGCGTGTTTGCATTGACTATCGAAAACTAAATGCCGCAACACATAAGGATCACTTCCCACTCCCTTTCATCGATCAAATGCTCGAACGTTTAGTCGGTCATGAATTCTACTGCTTCCTTGATGGATATTCTGGCTATAACTAAATTTCAATCGCTCCCAAAGATCAAGAGAAAATGACTTTCACGTGCCCATTCGGCACCTTTGCTTATCGACGTATGCCATTCGGACTTTGTAATGCTCCTGCGACTTTCCAACGATGCATGGTTGGAATCTTTTCCCACATGGTAGAATGCTTCCTAGAAGTTTTTATGGACGATTTCTCCATCTTTGGCGATTCTTTTTCCCAATATCTACATCATATCGAGTTGGTTCTAAATCTATGTAAAGAAAAACATTTGACTTTGAATTGCGAAAAATGCCACTTCATGGTTAAACAAGGCATAGTCCTCGGACATATAATCTCAAATAAAGACATTGAGGTAGATAAAGCGAAAATAGACATAATTGCTAATCTATCCATTTCCAAATCTGTTAAGGAAATTCGATCATTTTTAGGACACGCTGCCTTTTACCGACGCTTTGTGAAAGACTTTGGTAAAATCGCTCGTCCTTTAACGACTCTTCTCGAAAAAGACGTTTCGTTCGATTTCAATTCTGATTGTATCTCTTCTTTTTAACGTCTTAAGAACGAACTCATTTCTGCTCCAATCATTTGCGCACCCAACTGGGATCTTCCTTTCGAAATAATGTGCAACGCTTCGAACTTTGCCATTGGTGCTGTCTTAGGACAACGCATCAACAAGATCCTTCACATCATTTACTACGCGAGTATGACTTTGAACAATGCTCAACTCAACTACACAACAACTGAAAAGAGCTTTTAGCTGTCGTTTTTGCTCTCGAAAAGTTTCGACCTTACTTGATAGGTTCACACATTACGATCTACACTGACCATTCTGCACTTCGATGTCTCTTTGCTAAAAAGGATGCTAAATCCCATCTGATTCGTTGGATCCTTTTACTTTAAGAATTTGACCTTATAATTAAAGACAAAAAAGGATCCGATAACGTTATAGCCGATCACTTGTCTCGTCTTTTGAACGCAACATCTTCTTTGCCAATCAATGAAAACTTCCTCGATGAACAACTTTTAATTTCTATCGACCCATGGTACGCTGATATAGTGAATTACTTAGTCACTAAAGAAACTCCCTCATCGTGGTCCAAATAGGACAAATACAAATTCATGTCCCAAGTGAAATATTTCTATTGGGATGATCCATACTTTTTCAAATATTGTCCCGTCCAAATCATCCGACGTTGCATTTCGGATAATGAGAAAGGAGCGTTCTTTCGTTTTGCCATGATCAAGCGTGCGGTGAACATTTTGGTCCTCGAAAAACTACGGAAAAGGTGCTTCAGTGTGGTTTCTATTGGCTTTCTCTCTTCAAAAACTCATTTGAATTTTGTAAAACTTGCGATCAATGTCAAATGCTTGGACGAATTTCTCGACGAGATATGGTGCCTCTAAACCCCATTCTTACCTTCGAAATCTTTGATGTTTGGGGAATCGACTTTATGGGACTTTTTTCCAATTCTTTTGGAAACTTGTATATCCTTCTCGCTGTTGATTACGTCTCAAAATGTGTCGAAGTCGTTCCGTGCAAGACCAATGACCATAGAATTGTTGTGAAATTTCTCAACGAAAACATCTTTTCGAGGTTCGACACACCTCTCATAATAATCTATGATAACGGAACCCATTTTTGTAACCGTTCTTTTGAAACTTTAATGAAAAATACTCGATAACCCACAAGTTATCTACTCCGTATCATCTTCAGACTTGCGGGCAAGTAGAAGTTTCGAATCGTCAAATAAAACAAATCTTGGAGAAAACTGTCAACAAAAATCGAAAAGATTGGTCTCAGAAATTGACTGACGTGCTTTGGGCTTACCATATTGCTTTTAAAACTAACCTTGGGATGTCCCCATTTCGTTTAGTTTACGATTAAGCTTGCCATTTACACGTTGAAATCGAACACAAAGCATTATGGGCAATAAAAAAACTTAAACTTTGACCTTGAGAAAGCTGGCGAAAACCGAAAATTGCAACTCAATGAACTAGAAGAGCTTAGGAATAATTCGTATGAAAACGAGAAAATTTACAAAGAAAGAACAAAAGTTTTTCATGACAAATCAATCCTAAGAAAAACGTTCTCTCCTAACCAAAAAGTTCTTTTATATGACTCGAGACTTTATTTATTTCCGAGGAAACTTAAATCAAGATGGACCGGACCATTTGTGGTACGAAATGTTTGTCCACATAGTGCCGTAGAAATAGAAAACCCCAGGGATGGATCAATTTTCAAAGCTAACGGTCATCATTTGAAACCTTTCTTGGAATTTCCAAATAACCAAGAGGAGGAGCTCATGAGCCAAGTTACGTCTAGTAAGAATGTTAACCCTCTTTTGTAAATATGTACATATTTTTCCCCATTACACTCATTATATCGTGCATCGACTGCGGGGACACAGTCAAAATTAAGTGTGGGGGGAGTCTCGTTTTCATTTTTTTTTGTTTTTCATGGAATTTTTGAATTTTCATTTTCTTCAAAAAAAATCTCAAAACTCCTAAATCTTAAAAAACATTTTCTTTTTACCATTTTGATTTATTTTTGAAGAAACGCTATGGGATAAGTAAAGGTTTTGGTTAATAAATTGAATTTTTTGAAAATTTATTTGTCTTAAAAAAATAAAAATGAAGTTTGATTACAAATAACAATGGTTTAACTAGTATATAGGAAGGTTCGTCTATGTTAATTATGAAGTATGTTCTAATTGAAAATCTTTGTTTAAAAAGTGGTAAATTTAAAGTAAAGGATACAACATTTTTGTCTTCTAAGTTAAATGGTGCAAAGATGATTTTGCAAAACTCTCTCTCTCTTCAAAAAATAAAATAATAATAATAATAATAACATCCAAAGTATTAACTCTCATTTAAAAGTCCTTACGGTTATGCATTGGTGAATTACTTGGAATTCATACTCATTTAAAAGTCGTCACGGTTATGTATGTATGAAACACATGTAAAAAAAACAGACTTAATAAAAACCACCTACAGTCAATAGGTGTAAGCACGAAAGTGTGTGCACTCGCCATGCTCTGTACTCCCCTCACATAAGCCGGAAAGGCAGTGCATGGGTGGTATATCTGGCCTCAGTTTACCTGAGCTAGGTGTGTAATTTTTCTTACAAATAATGAGAGAGCAAGCAATTGAAACCCTAACACTATTTTAACTTGTTTGATTTAACTTGTTATTGAAAAGAAATGAAAATACCACTTTAATAAACTTTGATAATCAACCAAGGATCCATTTCATAACTACATTGTGTTATCAACCAAAACAACTAGCCAAACTATGGTCTATCTGTTATGACAACTTGATTTTTATTGGAAATTTTGATGAGTAAATGACTTAAATTTTCAAGACAATGACCAAAACTTGTATTTAACTTATTCGTGTCAATTTAAAAAAAAAATCCTTCATTTATAAATATTTCCAAAAACTCGCATTCATCTCTTTGTAAATAAATCTTGCATTTTGTAAATATTTTCAATTTGCATTGGATTTTGTGGGTAGTATCCATTGAAAACCCTCACGAGACAACATATGTCCTATTAGGGACACGCAGAGGTTTAACGGCTTGTTGCATACGCTCAATGCAATCATGCTTCCTACGAAAATGGATTTATCTTAGTTTTCTTTATTCGAGGACGAATAAAAAGATAAGTGTGGGGATATCTAGTGTGCAGTAAATATACATATATTTACATCCATATTTTATCGCTTTTTATTTAAATAAAAATCATATTTGACTTTTTAACGTGTTTAAAAGCTAAATTCAATTATTTTCAAACCATCATATTTTCATCTTCATTCATGGGCAAAATGGTCATTTTTGTGCATGTGTCAATTTAAAAAATTTTACTTGGACATTTTTTTGATAATTTTTATAGGGATTTGGATGCATATGCAAGAGGCTTATATGAAGATACATGCATGCACAAATGAAATACAAGGGAATGAAGAGGAAATAATTCAAGTTCAAGATCATGGAGGACCCCACCCACTTACCTAAATATACAATTATGAGCTAATGGACAACTAGGTGGAGGTTAAAGCTTTATGCACAACAAATGATGGATTAATTAGTGGCTAATGGTTACTTGGTGGCCACACTTCTTAAAGGACATTTTAGGAAGCCCCTAAAAATAGAATTGGGGTTTTATGCATGTACATACAGCCCTTTTATGTATATGAAACCATCTTCTGCTCTTTCATTTTACTTAGGAAATTAAGAAATCAAAGTGTAAGCTCAATGTTCTGTGAAATAATAATGGCTTTCAAGCCTCTTTCTTCTCTTCTTTCTACAAGGTTTTCTTTGTTTTATTGTTAATGTTTATTTCTGTGCTCTCTTTCTCCTTATGTCCATAGCTTAGGTTTACATTTATGCATGTAGTTAGTAGCTAATCTCTTTTCTTTTTGCTTATTTTCTATTTTCTTTTCTTTTTAATATTGAAACTTACTTATGTTGCTTCAATGCCAAGAGTAGCTAAGCACCTTTAATTTAGGGGTGATGAAGCTCTCCAACTTTATGTAATTTCAACATTTTATGATTTATGGTCTCATTTGGTTTATGCTTCATGAAGTGGATTTTGATGCAAGCTTATACAAGTGGGTTTGATAGCTTATATTGCTTATGCAAATGAGCTATTTATATTCAATATAAACACAAGTTGCATCATCATTTGCTAATCCATTTTGATTGTGAAAGTATAGTAAAAATGAAATTTGATGATCTATATTACTAGTTACAATAGAAAATAGATCATACTTAAAATAGCTTCTGCTTTAGCTTCATTTTCATGAGAATTATAAGTGGGTTATTTGTTGTATTGTAGTTTGATGGTTTGACTTATGTTAATTAATAACATAAACAAACCACACTTATGATAAATACAACAATATTTCACTTAAATCAAAGTCAGAGATCATAAATTATTTGTTTGTTGATTTACAAAAATATAAGAGTGGATTTGCCTCTAAATTGTTCTCTAGTTCATTAGTTTCTAATCACATTTTAATTTAATTTTAGCTTGATTTTAGTTCTAGTCAACAATTTCTCCTCCATTTGGTCTAATTTGATTGAACAGATTTTTAAAACTCTAACAACTCCCTGTGGATCGACCCGTATCCGCCACGTACTTCAATAGTATGTCGTACGCTTGCGGTTATTTAACTTTGAAATTTATCGGTAGTTTTCTAATTTGATAGAAAATTTACTTTTAAACAATCATCATATTCCATCCTCGATAACTAAGCAATCGATTTAGCTAAATCCACCTTTCGACGGCCTTGCGAAAAGGAGGGTTAACATTTTCCAGTCAAAACATGCCTTGCTATGGGAAGGAGTGTTTAGAATAGCTTTAAATCCAATATCCGGATCTTTGACTCTTTTGATTCATTATCTAATTCCCAAACCATTCCAAATCCATTAAACGAATCCACGATCTCTCCGGATTATTTTATCCAAATGTGGGACCTTTCTGGGTCCTGCAATCCAAATTCGAGACCTCGTCGAGTATATATCCAAATTCGGGACCACTACGAGTCCTTAACAAAATCGTAGCTGTTCGAAGCTACTATCCAAATCCATCTCACACCTTGGAAGTCAGTAATCCAATCCTACGATCTCTTTGGATCGTTGATGGCCTCTCTGGACTCTTGCTAAGCTCAATCCAAATTTAACAATTGAATAGGCAAATCCCGTCGCGCTCCGACGAAGTAACCTATCCCTTGCACTCCGGTTCAGTGTCCCTGAACATTAAGCGATACCTTGGTCCTCCTAGAACGATCTCAGCTTCTCCAGGCTCTTACTGGATCCCATCCTGTCACTCTCCGGTGAAGGGAAAACAACATTGAGCAAGCCGATCCTATGGCTCTCCGTGAAGCGGCGTCACTCCCTGCACTCCGTTTCAGTATCCCTGAACATTAAGTGATGCCATGGACTAAGTCCTAGATCGATTATAGCCTCTTCGGGCTGTTGCTGGATCCCATCCCATCACTCTACTGTGAAGGGGAAACAATGACGAGTGAGCTGATCCTATCGCTTTCCGACGAAGCGGCGTCGCTCCCTGCACTCCAGTTCAGTGTCCCTGAACATAAAGCGATAAATTTCCAACTGACTTCCAATATCTATCTTGTAACTCTTTGGTTAGGTATTTGTTTCATAAAATCCAATTTCATTCATTAAATTAAAGTCCCGAATGTCCGATAAGAAAAACAGAAAAAACTAAGTACTGCCTCTCCGGGCAGAGCTGCCTACTACCATCTCAGAGCATGCCTAGGGATCACTCTGGTCCCCTTACATATGTAGGTGGCATAGCTGCTTCATTTTAAAAAAAAATATTTGATGGCCGGAGTCCAAATCCTGAACTCGACCCTAGCCATCACGATCAGAAGATGATGAATCGTGACCCCAATCCAGGGTCATTCCTGTCTGATCCAGGTAGTAGTTGCTCATGTTCTACCGCTCTCGTCCGGTCCCTCGCTTACTATGGAAACCTTCCACTTCTAACATGTTCCTCTACCACATCCTTTATGTGGTGGCATTCATCCATGGCATGCCCTTCTAGCTCATGGAATGGGAAAGACTTCCCGCTCCTACGCTCCCGTTCTGTGGGATCCCTCCTAGGTGGTTTTCGATAGGGGAGATGCCCCCGTGTTTCCAAGTAAATCTGTTCCAGATTATCTATCACGTCCGCATACATTACGAATTTGGGTTCCTAACTTCTCCTTCGTTTGTCAGACCACCATATTCATCGTTCTGCTTGTGCTTTCTTTTATCCGTCCCATGTCCCTCTCCATATGTTCCCTCGCCTTGCATGGCGTTTATCTCTTGCCTTTCGGTGCGTGAATCCTCTAACCGAATGAATCTTTCCGCCTCATGATAGAACTCTTCAAGATCCTATGGTGGATCCCGTGACAATGAATCCTTGAACTCAATGGCTTCAGCAATCCCTGTCACCATCACCATCAAGATCAATGGTGGATCCAGGAGATCTACTAAGCTAAGGCTGCATTAAACCGCATTATAAAACCCCTCAAGGACTCTCTAGTCCTCTGCTTCATTGATGCCATTGCCATTGCATTCTTGGGTTGCATCATGTGGACCTTGAACTGTCTCATGAAGTGTTCCACTAGCTCACCCCATGTCTTGATCGATCCATTCTCTAGCTGCCTAAACTAGAGGCAGCCAAATCCGTGAAGTATAAAGGGAAACATCTTTCCATCACCTCCTCAGATGCCCCTAGCAATTCCATATGTCTGATGTATATGGTCACATGCATGGTCGGGTCCGACTTCCCATCATAGGCCTCCAGTGATGGAAATTTTAATTTTGGAGGGTTCATTACGTTTCTGATATTTAGAGTGAACGGACTCCGACTGACTTACTCGAAGCCTCTACTCAATAGCCCTCCTCTCATAATCCTATTTATCAATCCGGCCATTCATTCGTCTCCACCTAAGGGTAGTCCTCTGTTTCCATCTCCACCATGCCCCCTATGTCCCCGAGGGTACTTTGGATAGTACTCTTTATGTTGCTCATTCACATTCACGTTGGTCCTAGCTCGCTGAGCTTCATTCACAGTCCTTCCAGTATCCAAACTTGAGGGTCTGTCCCCAGGCCTTTGTTGATTTCCTTCAATCTCTCCATTCTGGTTTTGAATCTAACCTCTAGAGATTTCTTCAGCTCCGACTCCTTGCTTTGCATTGCCAGCGGCTACGGTTGGCCCATTCCCTTGAATTTGCACTCCAACTTGTCCAACCTGTCGAAGTAGGTTCTGCATCATGTCCCCCTACCTCTTCAGCATCATTTCCATCTCGTCTCTAGTAATATAGATTGAGGCCTGATTAGCTACAGAGGAAGCCTCCTGACTTCCTTCCTACCGACTCCTTTGCATCCTTTATCTCCTTGTCGATTTCTTTGCCATAGTTTCCAAAATCCGGGTACCTAAGCCTTCAAATCCAAAATCTAAGCTTCAAAATTCCTGAGTACTTTCTTTCTCAATGAAAGAACAAAAATGTTTGCGTCAAAATTGGTCAGTAACTCCCAACCGTCGATGAAAGCACCAACTAGCAATCACAGATGATAAATATAATGTATGTAGAGTGTATAAATATAAAGAGCAGTAAAAAAAGCAGTAATAATACATGATTTATAGTGGTTTGGCTGACTTAAGCCTACGTCCACTCCAAAATATCTTTTTATTGATTAGCGAATCAATTAAAGTTACAATCCAGAGTTTTCAAAACAATAATGGCAGTGTAGCCTTATTGAACAAGATGAAGGGAAATAGAATGAGAATCCTTTTTCTCAAGCCCTGCCTACTGTATTTATAGGAAAAATCCAGGTTATAGAGCTTCCTAATTGATACAGGCCCACCACAAACATAGCCGGCCCCATATACTTTGTCGATGCCGACCCCTAGTCGATAACATGCCGACCCGGAACTTCTTCGCAGATGACCCGAAGTAGATCCTCAAATGACTCGAAGTAGGTTGCAGTGTGACTCGGAGTAAAAACATGCCAACCCCCATATCCCATTACCAACCCAAACTAAATGCCAACCCGATGCATAGCTATTACTGACCCGAAGTAGGAATAGATGCCGACCCGAGTCTCCTTCTTATGCCGATCCTATAACTTGTCGAACTGTAAATGGAATGACGACCCCTTAACTCGAAGATACAAGTGTGCCGAATTGAAGCTGGTATGAATGTCGATCCCATGAAGTGTTAGAACTTGCCGATCCCATCCCATATGCCGACCCAAGTTTGTGGAAGTTCTGACCCGAAGTTAGTCGCCAAACATGCCAATCCCATCCATTTCCTTGATGTCGACCACTCCATTCATGCTGACCCGAAGTTTTGTACATGCCGACCCAAAGCCTGGAGGATGCCGACCCGAGCTTGTGGAAGAGCCGACCTAGAGTTAATCTCCAAACATGTCGATTCCATCCATTTCCTTGATGCCAACCCCTCCATTCATGCCAACCCGAAGTTTTGTACATGCCGATCTGAATCCTGGAGGATGCCGACTTGAAGTTGGTTGTAGAACCCATGAAAATATGCCCACTTGAATGACCTGAAGAAATCATTCAATTGACTCTTAGCAAGCTGCTTGGAAACCCAAAATAGACCCACACATAACTCAAAGCAAACTCCAGCCATCTTGAATCGACTCGACATTCGTCGAAACTCATATTTCAAGTATCCCAGGCCTTTTGTCCATCGATTATGCCGAATCCCAGATTCGTAGTCATGTTTATCATTTGTGATTGATCTTCTATCCATCATATGAACCAATATCATCATATTCTAGCCACAACAACCGAGCAATCGATTTAGTTAAATCCGCTTATCTACGGCTTTGCCAAAAGGCGGGTTAACAAGGTTGATGTTCGAATAGGGATAGAGCAATAGAGCTCTAACCTACCGGCTTCCCTCTTGACTGAGGAATAGTAAGTTAGAAAATGCTGGAAATATGTTAATCCTGTTGATTTCTTACTTGTTTATGAAAATCATTAATACTATATTTAACAATAGAAGCCGGCAAATTAGACTTATATATTTGTGAGAATCAAGAATTAAGTGTTTAGACAAGCTTTGATGCAACCAGTGCCATAATTTACCCGGCTTCTTTCTTGAACAAGGAATAGTTAAGTTGGAATATCGAAACGAGTTAAGTAAATGAATATTGATTTGTATAAGTAATTATTTTTGGCTAGGTAGTCAATTAATCGACTGTCGAACTTGACCTAATATTAACTTAGGAAGTATGGAAAGGCTTCACGATTTCATACCAATGAGAACACCCAAGGAGCAACATTTGTGCTAAACGTCTCTACCTTTTGCTTAATTCTAAGAGAAGCAGAATTGAGTTAAATGAAAATTCATCGATTGGTTTTGGAGCATCCGGTAAGCGGGAAAAGTGTAATTATATGAGATGACTCGAACTCGTAACTACTTCAAAACCATACACGCAATCC
Organism: Allium cepa; assembly: GCA_030765085.1. Lineage (NCBI taxonomy): Eukaryota > Viridiplantae > Streptophyta > Magnoliopsida > Asparagales > Amaryllidaceae > Allium > Allium cepa. The sequence continues at coordinate 542,716,204 of CM060940.1, read as the reverse complement.
ATGTTCTGGAAGTGGTTATGAAGTGAAATGTTACAAAGTTGAACTGTCTATCCTAAGGTTAAGTCCAGAGGAAAGGTCAGCATTAACTTTTCAGATGATGCTATCGTGTAGGACTGTCTATCTTGTGGAGCATACTAAGAGAGAGGATAGCGTTATAATTCATTGGAAGACTTATGCGAGAATCCATATGTAGATTCGAGATATGTTCAAGATGCTTGAATACATGTAGCTATTCGTGATTTGCTCGAGATGATGGAATACATTTAGGGATTCGTGTTCTATTCGAGTGATGAATACTCATGTAAGAGATTCCGAATATGAACTCAATATTGGGAATGGCTAAACACATATTAGGATGCATAATCTCGAGTTTAGCTAACCTTTGAGGGTATGTCAATCCCATTATCTAGAGATGCTTGTAGATGATGCTGGCTAGAGTAGTTGGTACTTGGTTCCATGCTCATATTATGTTCTACAATGGGAAAGTTATGTTCACCTTATGGTATAATTTATCTAGAGATATATGGCACTCGGAACGTAGTTTTTTGTCCATATCGTGGTGATCTGCTTCAGTTTCTGGAAGCATCTCTACGGAAAAATCGATTATGCGAATCTACCGCAGCAGTATTGATTGTATACCAATTATTGTTGTGTTGTATGCATAATAGCTATTTTATGATATATATTCTACACCCTAGATATTATCTATTATACCGGTATATTACTTGTTACATATTTCTTGAGTTTCCTATGCTGGTTTACTAGACTGATCTGGGTGTTGTTTTCTTATAATGCTCGGGTCAGCCCATATATATTTCCAAATTTAGCTTTGGACGCTTTAAAGCTTATGGAGAGAAGCTGGATGATTACCTACTATTGTATTCTTTTTTTTGTTGCATTACTGTACTGTATGCATCAGCATTATGAGAACGGGTAGATATAACTGTCCAGACTGATGATAGTACTTAAGTTTTGGTGATTTCAAAATTTTTGTACTCGGAGTAACCCTTTGTACTGTTCCTTTGATATTATATATTGTTATTCTGTTGTGAGATTCTGATGTTGCATTCTCCCTTTCTTGTTCCCTTCTTTTTCATTTAAATTCACCCTAACTTTTTTTCAGCACTCAGGTGTTCGGTACAGGAATACCGTAGATGTATTTTGTGTCAACATTCGAGGATCGAGAAGTTGGGTCGTTACATGTAATAAACACAAGTACATCAAATGCGATCAATACGAACTCATAGCGGAATAGAAAAATATAATAGAATATGAATACCAATTGAGGTTACTACCTTTGAATCATAGTATTTTTTGGATATATAATTTCCTTATCAGTGTCGAGCATGAAAAATAAGACTTCATCATCTACCGTTCTCGTTTGGCACTAGTGGTATGTCCCTTTAAATCTATCATGTAGTAGGGGTCAGAACAATGTTTTGGTGTTTGGAAAATCACATACTTTACCTATAACACTTATTCATGTCAATTGATTCCTGTTTAAGTGTTATCATTATTATTTACAGCCAATCCATTCACTCCTATGTGCATGTATGTGTTTGCAACCAAATTCATCACAAACACCAAGGAATAGATTTATGTAGAGAAGCAAGTGAAAAAATAAAATTAAACCGAGGAAATGATTAAGCTAATAATAAATAAAATAGTAATCAGAAACGCAAAGATTTATAGTGGTTCGGCTTGTATACCTTTGTCCACTTTGAAGATTCTTTTTATTGATCACTTATAAATCTGATTACAACAGTAGGAAATAGAGAAAACTTGATTATAGTAAAGTCTAGAGTAACAAGCAGCATAAAGATCCTCAGAATGATCCATTAGGCCAGTATTTCTAGATGAAGACAATCACCAATCTCTCTGAAACTTCGGTCGATGGACTTTCTAATCCACATGGGCCCACCAAAGGGGTCATTGGGTCCAATTCCCAATGTGGAGGCATCGGTACCGATCCCTTTATTGGTCAATTTTTTGGAAGTGATCCCTACAGTGGCTTCTTCATGCTAAAATATGTATGTCGATCCCTCAAAGTTTTTCCTTATGATGTGTGATCCCTAGGAAAGGTTCCCTAGGGTCCATATACCTTGCCTTCTAAATTTCGTAGGCTTTGGAGTTGTGAATCCCAAGATATAAAGTGGTGTATGCAAGAATGCACTTGGTACTTATTTGATGTCGATTCCTCTTTAATGTAGCTTTCCAGTCCCTCTCCATCAGTCATGTCGATCACTTCCAACTTGCCAAGTTATGTCGAACCCTCTTCCATTTGTTGAGCCATATTCCATGCTTTGAGCGTCCTACATTGTATATCCATCAAATCTATTTAATTTTGACTTCATATAATCATCTGTACTCGACCTTTGGGCCCCGCAATCATCATTCTAGAATCATCAACCTTGATGGCCATCAGATTTAACTTGTGCAGTCAGTTCAGTATAGCCGAGCTAGAATGCTAAGTAACACTTACCCTCCGATGTATGTCTTGTGATTAACATAATGTTCTTTGAATCGTTGAGAATGAGATCCATCTAACTTTATGAATAATTGCTATTCTCTTATCGAATCGTTTTTCCAAGACATCGAATCCCTTACTGATTGTTTTGACGCTTGGTCAATTTCCAACAATATAAATCCAATGCCATATCCCGTCAACTGATATATATAAATCCGTTTCTGCGAGACTAGCAAGCTTTTGTTATCTATTCCAGCCTTGAACTTGAAGGCTTTATGTTTGAATTTAATCTCCGTAAATTTCAAAAATTGAACTTCTAAGTCATATACGAGCGTGCTCATATACACGTTTTCGTTGTTAGCTCCTAGACTTGTTCGAACACTTGTAGGTCATTGTCAATTTTCATTGTATTTTGTATGTTCATGCTTATATCCAAACCCTTATAACCATTTTTCCCCCATTTTCTTCTTTCTTTTTATTCTTTTTTTATAGGGACCGGCACATGCTCGGCCAACCCCTTTCATTCTTTTCTTCTTCTTTTTTTTTTATATAGTTTAGGGGTTGACACACATTTAGCCGATCCCTTTCTCTCCTACTTTCGCTTTTTTTTAATTACCAAGGCTTTTGTAAGGGTCGGCATATATATTTCGATCCCTTTTTTGAGTCCATGCTACCAGGGATCGACGAGCATTTATGTTGATCCCTCTCCACAATATGTGCTCTGTGTTTTGGGCCGAACCCTCAGCCATACACACACACACACACCCACCAATCTTCCATACCTTCTGTTCTCATTTCTTTTATTTTCTTTTCTTTGCATCGAACCTTTTTTTAAGTCCCGAAACCAAACTTTCCAACCTTTGACCTTAAATCCACCTACGATGCAATATATTCTACAAACTTATTTCTTCTTTCCTTCTGACTCATACATCCCTATTTACTTCCCTTCATCTTAACTTGGATATTCACATAGGTGAGATTTTAAACAATAACTTTTAATTATATGATGAGGTTCTGGATGCATTTGAGGCTGTGATGACATTGCGATTGAAGCAGCCCAAAGAAATTGAATTATTAGTGGATTGGCTTTGGTAGAATATGAAGGGGAATGAAATGAAAGGAAAAACAACATGAGGAAGATGGAATGAAAGAGGGATCAGTGTTGGATATTTGATTCTATGTTGATCCCTCGTTACAGAATTTAGATAAGTTAAGGATGAAGTAGAATAGGGATTGGTATGCTTAGGTTGAAGATAGGGCTTGGTTGTGAAGCTGTGGGAAATGGATTGGCTTATCCATAGAGTTTGGTTGGACTTAGGGATCGGTAGGCCTTGGTTGAAGAGAGGGATCGGTAGAGAAGCTCTGGGATAGGGGTCGGTATGTGGGGTCTGGTCTATAGGGATTGCCATAAGGACTTGTAGGGGGTTCTTTGAACTTATGCACTAGCATAGCCTTACTTGTTTGATACTAATCCATCCAACAAACTCGAACATATGGTGACAATGAACATTAATACATGCATATTTACTACTGAACTTGAGATTTAACAATCAAACCTATGAAACATTCTGCATATACTAAAAACTTATAAATGGACTTGAATGACAAACTTCACACTTCGATATACCAAAAATCGATCCCAAAGCTTTAACAACGGATCAATCTCTCCGCTAGTTGTGACGGTCAGCGGTGACGGTCACTTTAGTCGAAATCCAGAATCTTGTCATCGAACATTGTTTTTTTATTTTAAACTATTTGTATTTGCCATACATTTCACTGAACTACGCTAGTTTACACATAACATGGATGGAGCATGTAAACTTTTCTAACCTCAATTATCTACCGAGTATAGCTAATATGGACTCCAGAAACTCAAAGCACTTAGCTGGTAAGTCTTCCAATTTGGCAATGCAATGCATCGATTCTGAAGCGAAATCAAGTTCTGCAACAATATCCAACAGGCTTTCTCGTAGCCATCATGCAGAATAAACATAAATTTCCAGCCCACCGGTATACCTTTTCTCAAATGTTCGGGTCCTCCCTTTAGAGGATATAAGTCCTGCCCCCGACGCAATAGAGGGTGCCATTCTTCTTAATAACCTAGTAGATTCTGAAGCCTTCCGATTTGGGGAGGCTGCCCATCGTCGGTTGTGTTCTATACATGGAATTCCATTTATATATGTCTTGGTCACTTCAACAAACTATAGGCCTCACTTACCCCTGGAGGGGTACATGACATGTAACAAATTTATGAGCTGGGCCCAATGCGTACTGCCCTTTAATTTATTTGTTCGAGAGATGCTGGTATATCTTGGAATGAATCCCACTCGACTCCATCCAAATAGTTACGCCTTTACACATAGAACCTTCCTGCTATTCATTAGCATTCTATTTTTCCCGCCAACTCCTGAAGACATAAGATTAATTTACAACTTCAAATGGTGGTGGAGAATTCCTTCCTATGTTATCCTTGAGCCTTCATCGAACTGCCATGTCTTGACATGCGCTTGGAATAAACTCTCTCTGTTTAAGCAAGAGTGGTTTTATGTTTGATGTCCAACTGGCTTCGCGAGGCGATGGTTTGAAGGACGTAAGTATTACCTTCATTTCATTCTTAAGTCCATTAATCCAAGTCATATTTTTGAATCTAATAACATTCGAAATTCCTATAAGTGACCTTCCACGTCCTAAAGGCGTTAGTTTTTCAAAAGCAGTCGTCGTTATTCGTGCAACATTATCGAAGATAGGGATTTTAAACTTCTTGTAACTAATGAGTTACTATCTTTATCCAACCTGCCAGAAGAAGGTCGTAGCATTAGGCTCTCTGGAAGCGCAACATTGCCAAGAAACATTATAGAGCTAAAAAGAGATGCCATTAATCATGTCTGCCCCATGCCGGAGGGACTAAGGATGACATTGAAGAACGTGAGATTAAGGATTCCCCGACCAACAAACTCGATGACGCTAATGCGAGCCCAAGCTAGGGGCCTGTGGTTGAACCTCGTAAGGCATGCAATCCCAAACACCTGCCAAGAGAAAGAAGAGACTAGCATACATAATTTGTAAAAGAAAAAGTGCCGCAGATCCAGGATTCGTCATTACTGCTATTGTAGAAGAATTATCTTTCGAACATTTGGAAAGTTCACCGAAGGGATTTCCAAATCTCTAAATTCCAAATGATATTCAACCTATGACTTTCCAAATGTCAACATCGAAGGGCTCAATTCTCCTACTAGGAGTGGAGAAGGCATTCATCCTACTTATAAAGTAGAGAGAGAATACCCATGAGCAAGGCTATAGCCACCGGTCTATCAGAGTGGAACACTAGGATACTCACGACCATGTGCACTTCACTACATTCTCTTCATTAATCTTTCATACAGTAATCATTCACATGTTCTCATTTGGTCCTTACAGGTGCAATGACTCAGTTTCGGGCCTTCGATCGCTTAAGAGGTTCTTCAACATATCATCGATCTAGCCGCAACTCGAAGTCTGGCCGGTGTAGGGAGAAAGACGATAGATGTGATAAAAGTAATCATTTAAGGGAATCCTCTTCTTTTAAACGCAAGTCCCGGTCCCAGGCATTTTTCCAGGGAGATCAGCCTAATTTTCCTGCTTACAGTGAAGACCATCCTCCTTACTGTGGCCCTCATATCGCCACATCATATGAGCAACATTATGGTTCTTCGAGCTCTAAGTATTCTCACGACTGTGGATCAAGTAAAAATCTAATTACCACTTCTGATTCGTTCTTGCTGGCCGTTGTTCGTGACATTTCCACAGTAGAGAAATTAGCCGAGCTTAAGGCCACTTTCTCGAAAATCTGCTTTGATGAGCTTAAATTCCTTCCTATAATATATACGATTCTGGGGCATGCCAAAGCGAGTTATCTTGCATGTGTCAATGATGTGTTCATGCAGAAGGAGTCATTTCAACATGAAGCGGAGAAAAATGCTAAGGAAATAATAGAGGCGGTGAGCCGTTTAGAAGCTTCTCATAAAAAACAACTTGATGCTGCCACAATCACAGTGGGACACTTGATCTGGAGAAAGATTCCTTGCAAAAGGAAAAAGATGTCTTGGCCAACCGCGTCGAGGAACTTGAGGAGCTTCTCAAAAAAAAGGTAAGAGAAAATTGTGGCTCGGGAAGAATCAAAAAAGTTTTGCAAAGAGGCTGTTGAAGCTAGGAGCTTGAATCTTAAACTTGATGAGTAGTTCACTAAAATATAAGCACATTGGTGATGGTTATGATGATGGGAGACCTTGGGGATGGTTGTACTAATTATCATATATTGGAGAGCGTCTTTACGGTGATGCAAGACCTTAGTGGTGGTCTAATTCGCCTTAGTGATGGAAATGAGTGCTTGATATGGGACCTTGGTGATGCGTTATTCGTCTTAATATAGAGAAATGTTACTTTAGGCTTTGGTGAGGTTGTAGTGTTAAGTAGTTACCAACCTTAGTGATGATTTACATGGGTTATTGTGTATCCAATTGTGTTAGTATGAGACCTCAGTAATGGTTTATATTTCCCAACTGTATGGGTGATCAGTGTAGGAGTAAGAACATGTTTTTTACATGTTAATGTTGGTGTGGTGATATTACCATATTGTTTTGACTCTGAATATGTGTTCTTTATTTTGGTGACCTATACTGATTGTTGATTCATATATCCATCTATGCATGCATGTTGTGACTTGTGTACAGAATTGATCTATTGTTGGGCTTGTTTCACCCTTTATTGATGGAGTGTTATTTTTACATACAATTGTTTGGATGAGTGATTAAGGAATCTTATGTGTTAATAGAGTATGTGTGTTGAATTCATTATGGTAAATGAATTATTGTGTGTCAAGATTGAATGTGCTGTCCGAATGTGGTGTACTACAACTAAAGATGATTGCTTATGATTAATATACTTTCCTCTTTTTTTTTTAAATACCCATGATAAGATTTCATTAATTTGGTCGATGGTTGTATTTAGAAAATCATGAGGGAGCAATTCTTTTAAGGGGAAAGAATGTAAACGACCGGTAGATTTGACGCTGCAAATATTTAATCAGTTGAAAATGAATTTTTAATAAAAGAGCGAACCGAGTATCATGTTTATAACCGTTGAGAAGGTCTTTTCAAGACAATCAGTTTGGTATGTAGTTTTGAAGCATTCGGAGCTACGGTTTGGAAACAATAGATGTTATAGCTTTAAATAGCATATGTAACTGTTTCGAACCAAACTGGATAACCAACACATAACCCAGGCTAACGACTATTTAAATATGGCTATGGAAACCTAGCTGTCACCCTATCTTCGTTTTTTTAATACCTAAATTTGCTTAATTATGTGTTAACGATAATAAACAAATTAATTTAAAGTGCTTACAAAATACAATTTTCCTGAACTCTATCAAATTATATACGGATTCGAAGCTCTCGACCAGGCGAAGATGAGTCTGAAATTCATTTTCCCATCCGATTCTCTGGCTGATTAGAAACCAATGAAATAGTCTCATCTGTCCAAAGGCCATGTTTTGATTCAACGATGAAATAGCGACCAATCAACGGTTAGGAAGTACCGTTGCGTATTGGACGATAAACGAGATGCATCTACGGTAGCTGATCATCTCAGTTCGACGTAGATTGGCCGAAAAAATTCAAAGTAGTGGAAGAAGAGGGCGGCGAAGGCGGCTATCCAACGGTGGCTGGAATTCTCAAGTGAGGTCCTAATCTAAGGCGATGGAGAGCAGAGTCCAATGCTGGTCTCTGATCGTTAGTCGGAATCGGAGGTGACGGAATAAGGTGGTCAAAGGTGTTGTCAATGGGGTTCCTATGGGTTTGGGGTAGGCAGTTGGGTGTGTGGGGACATGATGGTTGAAGTGCCTGCATCTTTGTTTGGATCAAATTAATAGTAAATATGAACAAATTAATATTTTAACAACACTTCTTATAACTTGAATATCTTTCACATATCAATTTCGATTTACACGTAGCCTTTTCCGTTGGACTCAGAGTGAAATTCCGAATGAAATGACACCGAATTTGCTAAGTTTGGAGAACGTGAAAAAAAAACATTGGTATGATTTATTTGTTTACTTAATCGAATTTAAAATACTAAATACATATCCATCGATGAAAATTTATAATTATTGATACATGTTGTGATATATACATAATTATTTGGGTATTGTGAATATTTGGATATGTTTCGTCTTGTTGATAGTTTATCGTTTGTTGATAGTTTATTGTTGATTGTCATATTATTGAATGTTTATTTATAGTCAATTGGGGATATGAAATCTAGTGAAACCGATTGAGATAAAATATGTGAAATTGATTTATAATGTGAATATTGGATAAGTGAATGATGAATAAGGTTATTTACAGTTTTGCATGATATTTATAAATATCATTCGTTTAATGAATTAAATGAAAAGAATTCTAATAAGGTTGTTATTTATAAAATTCAAAAGAAATACACAAATAAAAAAAATTAAACTAAGATTGGAAGTTTATTATTATTATTTGAAGAAAATTAGATTATATAAATAATAAATTTTTTTTGAAAATTAAACTATTTTTATAAATAGTAATGAAATGATTTTGGAGAACATCGATAAAATCTAATATTTATATTATTATTTTGACATAGAATAATAATATTATTGCTGTGAAAAATAGTTTGATGTAAACTAACATTGTTGGTGTAAAATATGATGTTTAGTTTAGAGATTAATTTCAAGTATGAGATTGCAATAAAATATTTTAAAGTGTATCATCATTTTGCAAGAATTACTATTATTTTAAAATTATAATAAATAAAAGGTGCTTTTATGTCAAGCACCATTGTGCCAGTGGTTAGGTGATTCGACTTTAGTGCGAGAGATTACAAGCTCGAAACTTGCGTAGCGTGATTCGAACGTTTATTTACACGTGATATGTTTTCCTAGTGACATGTTGTATATAAAGTACCATTTCAAAAAAAAAGGTGCTTTTATAATAAACAATAATAAAATGATTTTATATTCAAGAGAAAATGATGGGCGTAAATATGATGTTCTAAATGAATGCAATATGTGATTGATGGTTGATTTTATTTATCAAACATGTTGTTTTACGACGATGAAATTTCATTTGGACGTATACGATATTTTGTCATTATTACTACGTGTGTGTAGTTAGCTATGGTTTTTATTATTAGTGTTTGTATTACTAATATAGTGGTTTAGCACATATCTAATTGAATTATACTTATATTGATGGAGTATTACTAATGGTTGATAATTAGTATATAGGAGATAGAGAGTGTGTGTGTGTGTGTGTGTGTGTGTGTGTGTGTCTGTGTGTTGTTTGGGGTTGACATTGCATGTTGTCAAATGATTGTAATGTTTATTAGTTAAGTGTGCTATTATTGTTGTTACTTCGTATTTATGATTGATTAAAGTAGTTTAGTAGGAGTAGTGTTTCCTGCTTGCATTGATTGGGTTGGTTGCAGTAGCTGCGTTGGTTGCATTGGACGTGACGGTTGCATGGATGTTATTCTTGTTATGTGCAAATGAATATTTAAATGCAGAAGAAGAGCAGGAAATAGAACTATGTGGACTTGGTCCCAAAAGGAGTATGTAAGTATCATTTCCTATGTAATAATTATCGAGCCTATGATCGTAGTGTATAAAGTTAGGCGCAGTCCAAACATAATTGAAACATTTTCTTTTTTGCTTATATATATATCTGTGTGTGTGTGTGTGTGTGTGTGTACATATACATACATTGCGAAGTTGTAGGTAGGAACAAAAGATGAAATGAGAAGGTGGATGTATGTTACGTCGTGGATTACTGATTTTGTATATCCTTAATATCACGGGTTTTTAATACAGGAAATTTTCCTCAAGGACAATTTTTAAGGCTTTTTTGAATGTAAGACAATTCATTAATAATTTTTTCATAAGGACACACGCACGTATTTTCCTTCCAGCCCACTTTCGCGCGCTTCTTCTTCTTCCTTTCGATCAAATTTTTCTACCGCGATTTAGTATCTCTTTCGCAATCAAAATATCGATCAACCTTGTTCGACCATTTCAATTTCGGTCTACTGAAAATTGTAGTTCATCTATCATATTTTTCTCATGCGCGTTTGTCGATCTCGTTCTTTTCATATTTCTACTGTGATCTCGTTTTTCTTCAAAGTTTTGATATAAAGTTGTTTGGCTTGTATATAAAGTTGTGATAGAGTGGAAAAGTATCATATTTAGGTTCAGTTTCTGGGTATCATTTTTATGTTTTCTTAGTATCATTTTTTTGTTTAGTAGTAACTAGATATCAGTTTTGTATACGGTAGGTATCGGTTTTGTGAAATGGAAAAATTAATGTTCTAAACTGAACATATTTTTACTATGTTTATTTTTGATTTTTTGGTGATAACAGTCTTCTTTGTCTGTTTGTGTTAAATAATAACGGTTTTAGCACTCGATTTTCTATTGATTGCTCTTTATATGATTTGAAGAATGAGATATGTCGATGCTGGTCTCAATTAACTCCTTCTTCTATTCAGATTTCTTATGTACTTAAGGACAAATTTATTATGGTTCACACAGATTCTAATATCCAGAGTATAATTTGTTTTCAGTTATACAAGAACTGTTCTTTTTTTGGTTTTACTGTTAAGGTTAAAGGTTCTGAATTGGAATATGTTGATGGTGCTTCTATTTCCATTTATCTAACGTTCGTGCTTCTTCATCTTCTGCTGGATTTGTCTGTTCAAATGTCGTTGTCAATGGTAAAAGTTATTTAAAAGAAATGTTGAGGAGATGATCATCATCCTATTATTTCAAAATAAAGACAATAAGTTATTTGTGAAACAAATTATGTTGAAACATAATAATAGGTTGGGTATTAGCTGCAGTGAAATATCTTCAGTCAAATATGTAACGATTTTAAGTTTGCAGTAAATAGGTATCAGTTTGCAGTAACTAGGTGTCAGTTTGTACTAAGTAGTTATCAGCTTTCTATAAGTAGGTATCATTTTATTTTCACGTAGGCATCAGTTTTTTGTAAGTAGATATAAGTTTTTCGTAACTAGGTATCAGTTTTTTAAAAGTATCAGATTTCAACTAAATGATACTGGCTATTATTTTACCAAACAATTTACACTAAATGATACTGACTATTATTTGTTGTAAGTGGGTATCAGTTTGTTGTAATTATCAGTTTTTTCTTTTACCAAATGATTTATAGGTATAATTTTTGTAATATCTATTATGTTATAAAGTTATAATGTTTCTAATTTTACCGAATTGAGTTGTTCTTCTTCTGATTCTTCATCTGCAACTTGTTTCCCTACTTTCTGAGATTTTTCTTGTTTAACTATTTTGATAATATTAGAATACAATTAACAGTATGAAATTGTTAGTATTAGTTTATAATTTTGCAATTTCAGTTATCTCAGTTTCTGTTTGTATTTTCTTTTGAATCAAATTTTCATTTCTTCTTTTTGTTCTTTGTTCTCTTTTTTGCATATTTTCTTCAACTGTTTTCTCTGCAGCTATTTGTTGCTGCATGTTCTTTTCTTTGTTCTATGCAAAAATATTCAACGTTACTATAATAAAACTATACTAACTTTGTTATACTTGATTTTATAGTATCAGTTACCTTTTCTGATATAATTTCTCTTATTTCTGATCTGCTTTCAATTGCTGTATTTTTTTCATGTATTCTTTTTGTTCTTTTTTCTCTATTTTGCTTTTCATCTTCTGCTGATGTAGGTTTTCTAAGTTTTAACTTGTTGTTTTTTGCTTTTATTGTCTTTGCTATCATTTGCAGTAGAGGTAGGTTTTCCTCTTATATTATTGCTTTTTCTTTTTGAATATCTACTGTTGGAAGTGATTTAACATTTCAATTTTCACTTTGTTGCTTCACTTCCGATGTAACTAGGGTTTCTCTGACTTTCGATTGTTGTGCTTGTTGTTTGTCGACTGTCGATTGTTGTGGTTATATTGGAGACGTATATTTGCTTCTAGTGTGGTGCCCTTTTTTTTGTCGAGCAAAATTTCGTCAGATTCTGAGTGAAAGCAAGGAGGAGGAAGACGAACGGAATTCTTTATTTTGTTTTAAATTTTATTTAGGCTTTGGGTTTTGTCCTTACGGTAAAAACTTTGTGTGTGTATTCTTGTGTTTAATTATTTACTTTAATTTGTCCTTTAAAAAATTTCCCCCTTTTAATATATGAACTAATAATTAATGTATTTGATATTGGGAATTGCTGTTATAAATGTTGTAAAATTAATTGTATTATTGGATTAATATTCATTTGTTATGATGATTCATTCTGCTGTGAGGTTTTCATTTATTTTTGTTGTTTTAACATTTAAATTATAAAACAAATGATTCACTGCTTTTAATATGAGAAATTTGTTGCAATCGTACTTTTTGGCATTTGTAATTGATATCAGGTGTTGAAATAATGGGGCTTGCACATAGAAATGATGTCATCAAACAAAAGAAGAAGGAAGGTGTCAGTAAATCTTGGCGTAGTATTGGTGTCGGTAAGCACACAAAGGTGTGCATTGCTGATGTGGCGATGGAACATCTTTTGCTAAACCAAAAGAATAAGGGTCCGTTTGGTTTTATTTTGTATTTTGAGTTTTGCGTTTTCAACTTGCACTAAAAAATACCAAGAAATAAAAGATATAATTCTTAGCCATTGCGACGATCAACAGACAGTGAAAAAATTAGATTGTTCTCCGTGCTTTTGTTATCTCTCGAAACATGAAAAACAAAAAAAAACTAGTTTTCTATTTTACATGTTAATTTCAGTTTTAAAAATTGTTTGTTTTTCAACAATACATATGACGGGCGTGCTTTTGTATAAACGAAAATACAAAACTAAAAATGATAAACCAAAGGGGATGGAGCATGGTACATCGATTGGTTCAAGGTAAAGTAAGATTGTTGTAAAGCAAGAAGAAGATGAAAGGTGCAAACGGATCTTGAATTAAATTTTCAAAGCTAACAAAATACGAAGTTCTAGGATGATGCTCTGCCCCTTGGATGACGTGATATATCTGATCAAGTCTATCTTCATCCATATAAGCATTGCGTCGCATCTGGGTTGCCTTCACCAGACAATCAACTTTAGCGGAAAAGTTCTTACCTAGATCCAGTAACATACTCACTTCATGTGGGGAAAGCAACACCGTTGGATTTGCTTTTTCTAGCGCGGCGCATAAATTTCTGAAAGATGCCCAATTTGAAAATTGGAGTTAAGATAAAAAATAAAATAATATTTTTATTTTTTATTTTTTATTTTTTATTTTTGATTTTTTTGGGTAAATAACAAAACACGGAATCATGTATATGCCTTACGGTTGCTCATGTATATGCGTCAAAGCCATAGTGTGTCTGAGGATCTTGTATTTCAATTTCCTAATGTAAACGATGAATTAGCGTCATAACTAAAAATCAACCATAAAGAAAATAAAATGTGATAACTATATTTGTACGTCTAGTTTGAGAGTATTTCTCGTTTTAGTCATTGTTTAGTAACAGTTTGTGTCATATTCAAGATTTTAAACTGCTTCTTTTTATATAAAGCAGTATATTATTGTAACAAGAAGCAATGAATATTTTTATTTAATTTTCTCTCTTATGCGATGAAACAGAAAATCACAATAGGATAACAGACTTGAAAGGAACAAGAAACGCTCCGGCCGAATGGATTTTGTGCATCCGAATTCATAAATCTTGTACACAATACATCCATCATACGCTGGTACCATTCATTTATTGTGTGTGAAGCCAGCTTTTGCCAAGTAGGTATGAAAACCACATCTTCCCATAATGTGGATGTATGGCAAATAAAATATGCGCATGCTACACATGTACTAATAATGTATTCAATGTGAATGAACCATTAGTCATTAGTCAGAAAATGAAATTTTACCGCGTTGTACTCATTAATAGTGATTTTTGTGGACGGAATCTTTTGACCCGGCCTTCTATTATCATCAAATTTCTTCAACATAACATCCGACTGCTCCATTCAAATCAGAGTAGTATGAAAGGTGTGCTATAATAGTATAATTTACCCCCATTAATGGAAAATGATATTTTTTTCCTGCCTCAAAACGTATACGTTTTCTTCTATGACTCTATTTCCTATACTATTAATCTCAGCCTAAATTTGGAGTTATGGTTGGTCAAAAAGAAATTAACATGTTTGGTTTGTTGAATTGACATTTCTGTGAGATTGTTGTATATTCATTCAAAATAGGTAATAAATAAAGATATAGGGTTGAAGCAGCAAACTTTTTGCCACTATTAATAATGCTAATAAGTCAGTTCAACATTTGAATGTACACAAAAACTAATTTGTTTATTTCTGAAAAAACTCTGAATGTGTGGTTGAAACATTCAGTTACTGCATTAGGAGATATAGAGTTGGTACCAGCATCTACGATCTATCAACTTTTATATATCGTAATATAACATTGTACCCGAGAATAAATTACTGTTCACACTTAGCTTCTTGTTAGAGTCTTTGGATTCGATTCCTGAGCATGATTCATATTCAAAATATTTACACTTTAAGAAATATGATTATCTGAATTAATATTTGTGCAATGAAATAAATACCATTAACACTCTTCATTAGATAAACATTGAGATTTGAGTACATACTACTTAAAGCGCTCATCGTGAAGGGTGTTGATTATTAAAAATAATATAATTGTGCAACCGGGGTACTTTGTCTTTAAAAAGTGTGTGCATATCAGTTAGCCATAACTTTAACAAATCCTCATATCCTTTAAATTAATCAGCCTCCTCTTTCAGTAAGTTCTACAGTAAGATTTGTTCATAATTGTTTACCCAAGCATGGTTGGCACAAATTTATATCATATTCACGGGTCAGCGTTAGTTACTCTGAAAAGGGCCCCTCGGTAACGTGTACATTAAATATGTACTAGTCAATTCCAGACTGTAAGTCTACATCGTCGTATATATAAGCCCCCCTCCCTAACCATTATTATGAAACAGATAACACAAGTTGACATTACTCCTCAAACTAAGATCCATATCCAATTTCACAACGATATCATGGATATCTTGTTCGAATTCTTAGAATCACGCCATGAAACAAGCGAGCAAGATCAAGATTACGAATGGAGAAGCGAGAGCGAAGAAGAAGAAATCGACATGACAGAAGCTCTATCCTTTTGGAGAACAAAGCATCAAGAACTCCATGTACTGATTCAAATCACAGTCTCCTTAATTTCTTTTACTTGATCTATGATTTCGTGTAACTAAACGATACTGATATTTCTTATGAATCATATAGGATACTTTACTGCCGCGTACATCTACAGAAGTGAAGATTCAGAAAGACACAGAAGAAATCTTGAAAAAACTAAAATCTAAAGGCACTTCATACGCATACTTCAAAGAATATGTAGTTGAAGGCCTTCGAGAGCTGGGATACAACACTGCAATCTGCAAGTCGAAATGGAGAGAATCCGCAGAAATTCCAGCAGGAGAACATAGTTATATGGATGTTATAGTGGAATCGAAGAATTCTAAAAAAGGGCCATACAGAATCGTAATTGAGATCAATTTTAAAGCGGAGTTCGAAATGGTTAGAGGCTGCGAAGAGTATAATAAGCTGCTGGTAAAATTGCCAGAGATTTTTGTTGGGAAAACGGATAAACTGAAAAGCATAGTGAAGATAATGTGCAGTGCAGCAAAAAGATGCATGAAAGGCAATAAGATGCATATGGCACCATGGAGGAAGTACAAGTATATGCAGTCCAAATGGTTGGCAAATAGTGAAAGAGTCATGTCGAGTTTGCTTGAGGTTGATCGGAGGTATAAACCGAGATCGTCTATGTTGACTTTTGAGTTGCATCGCTCTGCTTTGGAGGTAGCTTGACTTTGTTATATATACGGTTCTATGTATGAATACTGTTTTTTTCCTGCAACTTTGATGTTGTAGTTTTACTTTCAGAAGTAAATACAAATGTTTGCATCAATAACCTGTTGATGTTTAGGATTGAACTTGTACCTATAAATTTGCTGTATAATGTATATATTTTGGATTGTATCGTATTGTGTACGTGTGCAATTAGATAAAATAGTGGCTGTACGACGTGTATTATACAACAGAGGAATTTCTTGTATGATGTATTCATAATGCTTTCCGGATCATGCTGAGAATCTTTTATTGTAGAAGAAAATATTCTCACATTATCTTTATATTGATTGAAAGATAATAAACTACTATTCAACTGTAGTCATCTTCTTTTGGTTGCTATATTTTAGTTAAGAGTATAATTAAGGTATAATTTAATGGACTAAAACAGGTCACTTGGTTATTAAGAGACGCTTCTCAGTATACCAAAACAATTGTTTGAATCAGTTAGGTGTATGTAGCATAATATGGTTAAACGAAAAAAAATGTGCAAGCATATCAAGCCAGATTTTCGAAAGGAATAATCGAACAAGATACCCGTGAGAAATTAGCCAACAATTCATCCAGAAGATGCTCAAAATATGAACAAGTAGATGGTGAAAATTAAGGTAAAGAACAATCAAACTTCTGTCTAAAAAGTAAACGAAAAACGCATGGAGTTAAATAGTGACGCACACAGGAAACTGGTTAGCGGTTAAGGACTTAGAGCATAAGATATTATATTATAATATTATTAGTTTATTACACATTTGGAGCATAATACATCTTACAATATTATTACGCGTAGTAAAATTATACTATTCTCGTATTTCACAAAGACAAATTAAAATAACACTACAAAATGTATTTTGTTTAAGAGCAATAATTTTCAGACTTTAAATATTAACTCTTTTTAGAACGCTTTTTCGCTTTGGATAATATCTATATATGTTTACTTTTACATTTACTATATAAGTCACCAAGATTTGGTCAAAAGTGCAAGTATAAAAGAGCCGAAATCAAACTAATTCGGATGGATGTCAATACATATTATTTTGACTTAAAAGAACAAAAAGACCTTAGAGGATTCTAAATCGACAGAACCAAGACCCTTCGATTTAAGTCGGGTTTGAATTTCACTTTTATTGATTTAGAAAGTAAATGTATTACGAACCATACACTTCTTCATTTGAACCATTTCATTCATTATAACTAGCTAACTATCTTATATTTTACACTTTAGAAAAATATATTGTCACAGCAAAATGAATAACCATAATGTAAAGATTAATGGATGTTACACAACTTAAAGAGACAATATTATTAGTTTCCGCCCAAAAATAACTTTTATTGCTCAGCTTAAAATCAATGTCATTGAAACAAGATTTATCCGCGATCACACAAAAAAGACTTTAACTTTTCATTGTTACTAGATTGAGCATTGACGACCGACCCACCAGGCCTAGCATAGGTCCGTTTTTGGAATTAATTTAGAATGCTTGAAATAAAAGCTAAAATTACGAAGAATAGCAAAATTGGAGCCTAGGTCGGCCACAATGGAATGTTTGAGCAGTGATATGGGTTTAAGACTAGGCCAAGTCAAGCTTAGTTTATGGACAGTCAAAATTGATGAACAAAAGTAGTCAAATTCAACCCATAAGACAAACTAGAATCGATCAAAAATATATTCTCACTTTGTTGCATATTCAACTTTTCAAAATCGACTTTAAAGAGATATTTTCGACTTCAACAAGTTAAAGAAAGCCTTATAAATACCACCTACATGCTTATAAATGAAAACTATAATAAAGAGCAAAAGTACATCAAAAATTTACCAAACTCTTGTCTTTCCCTATATCAACCTCTTGTAATTATTCAATATTCAATTCAAACTGTGATAGAGAGAAATTAGTAATTAGAATCAAAAGGTGGGCTATTGTAACCAATTTTGATCAACAAGAAACAAAAAGACAACATTTGTGAATTTATCAAAATAGAAAGCATAAATTCAAAGAAGCGACCGCTAATAAATCCCAAGGCAAAACTCAAAAGAACATCAGGGTTGGACAACTTTGTCAAGCAGAAAAAAAGACTTAAAATTGCGAATATGAACTGAAAACGGACGTAGAAAATAGTCCGAAAATTAGTTGAAACACATTCGAAAAGAGCATTCAAATTTGGACCAAAAATACGTTTCTATTTGCATGGGAAAAACCACGGAGCTTGATTTAAGGCAGTGCTTATTTGTCCGCTCTAATGTTGGAGCACTATAGTAATGCATTGGAGGGCTGGAACGCTCTCAAGAAATATTCAATTGCTTCACAATTGGAGTGCACAAGTGCTCTAGAGGAGGGCTAAAGTGCTCCATGGAAGTGCTCATACAAGCTCTCTATTGCACAAAGAGTGGGACAAACACTCAATCGATTAATAAATGAAATTTAAAAGATTTGAGGTAATAAAATGGAGAAGAACATGCAAAATTTATAATGGTTCGGCCCAAATCAATTGTAATATCCCGGAATTTTGGACAATATAAATTTAATAATCTGGGTTTAAATTTATATTGAATTGATAAATTTTGTTAATAAATTTGATTTGATTTCAATAATCTTCTTTATTTAAATATTTAATTTGTGAAATTATTTTTAATGAGTTAATAAATCTATTTCCTATTTATAAATGTATATGTATTTATGTATATATTTTAAATAGATAAGTTGTTTTAGTTAAATTAGTATAGTATAATTTTAATATGTTTTGAAAATAGAAATTGTGATTTATTTTGGATTTAAGCTTTTCAAATATATTTAATTAAATAACTATGTGTTTTTAAATATGAGATAAATGTTTTAATTAGTTTAAAATTCATTTTTAATTCAAGTTGTATATTAAAATTATGTTACAACCTCTTTTATAAATTTGTTTTAAAAGTTTCTTTTTCAAATGATTTAATTGTGTATTGTTTTTCTTTGTTCTTTAGAATTATTTAATACATAATTTTGCATAAGAATTCATTAACTAGGCTTAATGCTTATTTACTTTAATTAAACATATTTATTAATCTAAGAGACAAGTGTTTGTATATTAAAACCTTAAGCTAACAAGTGTTTATTTTAAAATGACAAGTGTCTATTTTATTTGCTTTTTCTTTTAATTAATTTAAATCTGAAAATATACATTCATATTAGCTTGTTTCTTCATTCATATGCATTTTTGGTCTCATTCCTTAATAAAAGAATATAACCAAAACTTCATTCTCACAACCCAAATTCAAATCTGCACATTTCAAACTTGCATACACTTTGCATTCAAAACTCCACTTTCTCAAAATTGCAAATCTGCATCAAACAATCAAAAATCTGAAACCAAATACATTCAAATCTACATGCATTTTCAAATTACAATCTGCATGTTCTTGCATCTGCAAATTCAATCAAAGACCTGCATGCAACAGTTTGACAACCTGCACAACCATTTGAAGCCCTGCCTTTCATTTGCAAGCATAAAGATCTGCATCCTTCAACATATACAAATCTACATGCATTCATGGATCTTCAAAATCTGGTAAATCAAGTTGAAGCTTTACACTTCTAAGCATCTGAAGAAAGGGTCTGCATTTTTAAAAGCATTCAAAGTGCCTGCATTTCATAATTTTCAATCTGGGCTCTGCAAGTTGAATTGTGCTCTGCAATTTTCAAATAACAGGTGAGTAACACTTAATCTAAAATAAATTAAGTAGGTTTGCATGCTTGTTTTTCTAATAAGTTAAATGTTTGTACATGTTTTCTTTTTTATTGCCTGTGCATATATGAATGCAATGCATGTTTGATTCCATGGTTCTGATGGCTATAGTTTAAGTTCTAGTTAATAGAAAATCCTATTTCTTTTGATTTGTTTGCTGTTAAGTCTCAATCTTGATTGAAACTTGCTTATTTCAAAATAAAGTAAGCATAAAAAAAATTATTATATAAGTTGTTTAGTTTTCTGTGTTGTCTGAAATATAAAACACAATTAAATTCTGTAACTTGAAAAAAAATATAGGTATCAGGAATTAAGGTTTCAAGTTTGTAAATAGAATCATAAATGAATTCAAGAATTTTAAAAACAAAAATTCCAAATTATTTGTGTGGTAAATATAGTGCAGTCTTCAAAGGCACAGTATTTTACATTTTTGATCATGTTCAGTTGATCTTTGCATGTGAGCTAGTTAATTTGTTTTCTGAAGATAGTGTGTCTATTAAGGATTGTGGGAAATTATTAAATTGACTTGAAGTTGGGTTTGGTGTTGAAATTTGGAAGGTTTCTGTTATGAACCCTGTTCCACTGAGTTGCTGTAATTGCTCGAGTATGAACTCAAGAGTTGATCGAGTTCAAAGATCTTTGGGGTGTGTATTGATGATGTGTTGAAGGAGTCATCGCCGAAGTATGGTGTGTGATGATGGTGGCTGGAGGTGGAAGTGTTTAGTGATGTCAGGTTGGCACTGCAGAAGTTAATGTTTCAGGTTTTGGGTTTAAAAACTTGAATTTAAATTCAAGTAGAATTCTGGATTCTTGAGTGTTGGAGTGTTTTGTTGGGGATTGTGTCGTAGGGGTATGGCCAGAGAAGATGATCAGAGATGGCCTGAGATGGGTAGGTGGTGCACAGTGATGGTGTTGACAGGTTTGTGATGGTGGTGGGTTGGTCTGTTGTGCAGGTTTTGATGTTGTGGGTTTGCAGGGTTTTGCCTCGGGTTTGTCTCGAGGAAAGTGGGAGATAACTCGAAGGAGAAGGGTAACTGACTCGAAGTAGAATTTTGCTTGCTCGAGTTACATTGTTCCAGGTTGTAACAAACAGAACTGTTCTGTTTTAAGTAAATTTGAAAGTTAAGTTTAAATTTAAATCTGGAGTTTAGTTTAGGATTTAAATTTGAACCTAAGGATGAATTCAAACTTGTTTGAATTATTTTTCTGTAATAATTTAAATGCAGAATTTTAATTTGGTTTTAAAGAAAGAAAAAGAAAAAAAAAACAGAAACTATTTCCAGTTTATAAAGTTAGAATTAAAGTGTAAACTAAGTTGTGACTTAGAATTTTGAAAACTGAATTTTAGTTGAATTCAAATAGGTTTGAATTATGTTTTTGAAAATAGTTTAAATTCTGGGAAAAATACAAAGTTTGATCTTTCTTGATAAAACAGAAAACTGTTTCTGTTTTAAATAAAAAAGGTAGGCTTAAATTTTTAAGTGGAGATTTAAACTGAGTGTAAGTTTGGAATTTGAATATGAATTCAAATTTAATTTATCAGAGATTTGAAACCATATTGTGTTTTTAAATTTAAATTTGATTTTAAACTCTCAAGTATAAAATGCATTGTTGTTTTGTATTTGAATTAAAAGGTTAAGTATTTAAATTTAGGAATTTAAAATGAATTCAAATTTTAGTTTTTAAATCTGGATTTAAAATTTAGATTTCAGTTTTTAAATTAAAGATTTAAATTTAAATTGTTTTCAAATGATTTGCATTTGAATTAAAGGTATAAATTATAGAAAGAGTTTAAAGAGTTAAAGCTAAAATAAGTTTGAAAGTTGAATTTCAAATGTTAAAGTAATTTTTAAATTTGTTTGGATTTGATTTGAATTGAAATTTAAATTTCTTTTCAACTTATTAGCAAAGTATATGTTTCTTGTAAACATATAAGATTAAGTTGTATTGTTTAAAATCTTATTTTAAATAAGTTTGAGTCTTTAAGTTTAAAAGAAATGTTAAATTGAATTTAATGTAAATTTAAAAACATTTTGTTTTTAAAATGCATAATTTAAATAAGGAATATTTATCTAAAGATAAATAAAAGATTAATGATTGGATTCATTAATTATTACGGTAATTAAGATGAATATTAATTATTTAATTAATTAATAATGGGGATGTTTAATTAAATAGTTAATGATTTTTAATTTTATTTGAGATTGATTAATTAAGTTTAATTAATCTATAATTAAGGATGGTTAACTAAATTTTAATTTATGATTAAGATTTATTTAATCAAGTGATTAATGATAATTAAGTTTTTAATTAGCACTTAGTTAATTAATAATTAGAGATAAATTAAATAGTAATTAAATATTAATTACTTAATAACTAATGGTGATTAATTTAAGTTAACTCTTAATTAAGTAATTAAGAAATGTTAATGAAGTCATTAACAATTAATTAATGTGATTAATTTTTGATAATTAATTAGATTAATTAATTAATAATCAATTGTTTAAGTTTTAATTACTTAATAAAAGTAATTAGTGAATTAATTACTTAATGTAATTAATTAAGGTTAATGTGATTTGTTTAGATTAATTAATTAAGTTTAATTGATTAAAACATTTATGGATGGTTTGATAATTACTTTATGTAATTTATAAATTTGTAATTACTTAAGGAAGTAATTAATTAATAATTACAGGATGTAATTAAAGATATTTGATATAGAAGTAATTTGGATTTAAATTACTTTGAAATTAATCAAGGGGATTAATTTAGATAATTAATTAAAAATAATTAATTATTGGGTTGAGTAATTAATGTAGTTAATTACTGAAGGGTTATTAATCAAGGGTGATTAATATATATGTAGGGTTTAATATGATTAACTTGTGTGATTAATATTAAATGCTAATTACTTACTGTAATTAGAGATGGTTAATCAGTAATGATTAACTGAAAAAGAATAATGAGATGATTATTTGTAAATTGATTTGAAATCAATTGATGGTTAAGTTAAGCAGGATTTTATTGATAAAGTAATTAATTTAATTCATTTTAAATTAATTAGAGATTGAGTAATTAATTTAATTCATTTTAAATTAATTATAGAAGTGTGATCATTTGATCATTTGCTTATGTTTGATGATTGGTATTGGTTGACTGGTTTGGTTTGTAATCTCAATTATGAGATGAGTAGTGGATGTGATATGGATGCATTGGTTGCTTCTGGATGATAATATAGATTATCTGATTATGATATGATTATCTGTTGATAATGATAAGATTGATTATCTGTGGTGTTGTGAATTATCTATCTGTGTATATTTAGATAATGAATTGAATTGTTTTAAAATTAAAACAACTTGGCCTTAATAAGACACGCTTTGGTTTTCGATGAGACCGGGATCGGGTTTCCATATTTGGACATCCGAAAACCACATCGATTCCAATTAACGTTAGGTCGTGAATCTTAGTGGAGCAAGTGAAGACTCGAGGTGTAAGAGCTATACGTCAGTATAACTCTGTGGGTGATTCCGTAACGAGTTTGACGGAATAGGTCTTATAGATTCGAGATGGTGAATCAGAGTGCAAGGGTTATTGTCGTTAACTCTGAGGTTGATTCCAAAATGAGTGTAACGAGATAATGCCTTCGGTTTCGTTCGAACCCGGAACGAACTTGTATGGATTGAATGCTTTCAGAACATCGTCAGGTGGACGATGAGCATTCTAAGTGATGTGTCCTATAAAGGTAATCGTAACCTTAAGCCTCATCAACCGGGAATGGCTAAAACAGGGGAGGTGCAGCAAAGCTTCGTGGGTAGCCCCCACTTGAGAGTAAGATTTACCCCTGTCTAGAGGTCCCTTTATATTTCGGCTGTGTGGGACGGTTGATCATGACA
Source organism: Allium cepa (assembly GCA_030765085.1). NCBI lineage: Eukaryota > Viridiplantae > Streptophyta > Magnoliopsida > Asparagales > Amaryllidaceae > Allium > Allium cepa. The sequence goes on along the minus strand of CM060940.1, from coordinate 542,692,165 downwards.
ATCGTCGGGGTTGTCTTATTTGGAACTGTTCAGTAAGGAACGGGTCCGGCTTTGTGTTGCAGGGGAGTTAGGGTGGCTCCTCGGTACGGTGATCTAGGCCACGTACTGTGACGGGCGGTACCCCAGTAGCCCTGCCATTGTATGGAATCCAAAATCCAATAAGTGCCAACGGTTTTGATTGTATTACCCACTTTTGTGGCTAGTAGCTGGAATTTAATGAATGTAACAATTTCGGCTATTTCATATTTATTTGGAAACCCTAGACACTATTATAATATCATCAGATTTCCTATCAAATATTTTGGTTAGCGTAAGGTAAAAACTTTTCCATGTTTATGTGTGGGAAGTCTTACGTGATACCTTTTCTTTCAAAGGTTTTTCAAAGTTAAACAACTTTAACCTGTTACTCACACCAGACCCATGTCTGACCCGGAGTTATTTTCTGTTTTTCTTTAACTCTTGGGTACTCAAATTTTTATGAGTAGTCAAGGGAATTCAGGTTAGGATTCAGGATTGCTTTGACGATTCGTGGAGGAGCATATGGAGCAGGAGGCTTCTGCGTATAGTTATTTTGTTCCGCTGTGTTTGGTATCTCTGAGTCTTGTGTTTGTATTGAGTTGTAATAACTAGACAGGTATTTATAACTGTCTAGTATGTGTTGTATATGTCTGTGTACTCTGATATTTGATGTATACTATGTAATACTTTGTTATTAATATAATTTATTCGTTTCCGCTGTTGAGATTCTTGTGTTGTTTCTTCTTCTCTTCTTTCTTTTCTCTTTTCTATCCCTTTCTTTCTTCAAGATGTCGCGATTTTCCGGGAGTGGAAAGTCGGGTCGTTACAGTTGGTATCAGAGCGTTAGGTTGAGTGAATACTTAGGCTCTGAATAGAGAGCATTAGGTTGAGTGAATACCTAGGCTCTGTAGTGGTGTCTATCTTGAGAGAACGTATTTGTAATTTTTAATATATATATATATATATTTCTACCTATTTGTTGGATTACCTGTTCAAGTTTTCCAATATAAGTCATAAAGGTAGATGAGGTAGAAGTGTGTGTAACACGACTACCACTGGTTGGAGTTTGAATGTTTGAGGTTGGAGGTGTATTTGTCGAGACCGTAGACCTAATATCGTCTCGAGTGAGTTCTGTAGTGATGAAAGACTTCATCGATCTCTGAAGGTAACCTGTTAAGGTTCGGAGTTCATCTTTGAAGTGTTGAATTGAGTTTTGATCTGTCGGTTGAGCAGAAGCAAGCAAGTGATGGTATCTTGATATCTCAGGAGATAGTAGCTGTGTGATGAGATGCAGTGATTATGGATATTTCCGAAGATGTTTCTTTGGAGCAAGAACAAGAGTAAGAAGTGAGTCAGCTCGGTGGTGTGGCTGAGTTTGGCTGAGTATTCTGAGTTGGTAGGGAGTCTTCTGGCTGGGTGGTTTTTCTGAAGTGGAGTTCAGAAGCAGCAGAGTGGATCTTTTCTCTGGTAAGTTGGCTAAGTCAGCATAAGCTGTTCTATTTGGTTAAGAGAGAGAGCAGTTTTCTTTGGATTTAGGCTGAGTTGATCGCAAAAGTGACTTGCGATAGTATGTTCTCTTGTGTTTGTTGGAGATTGTCTGGATGTCTTCTGGAAGTCAGAGTTTGTCTGCATCTGGAGATCGAGTTTTCTTTCCAGGATTGGATCTGGTGGTTCAGTTAGTAGATGGATGGTTCCTTGAGGTAAAAGTTGGTGAAGCAACTCAGGTTTGGGAGGAACATCTGAGTTTTCTTATGGATATATGGAACCTTATTTTTGTGCTGGGTTGTCTAGTCTGTGCTTATGTTTTCCGTCGGCATTTTCTTCTGTTTCGGATCAGAGTTGCGCAACGGAAGCAGTTTGGGAATGTTTCTGTTTTCTTTTCCGGATAAGGAGAAGTTGGTTCTGTCTTCTGTTGTTGAGAAGCAGAGTGTTTGTTCTTAGTTTGGTGTGATCTTGAGGAGATCATTGGATTGTTTTGCTTCAGTCTGTTTCTTTCGGAATCAGCAAGAGTTGAGCTGATTAGGTTGGATGTTGGTAAGCCCAGGATCGTCCGAAATTTTTTTATGGATAAGAGACAGAGAAATTTGGATTCTGGAATCGGAGATTTGATTTTGGTTAAGTTTTCTCTGATCCAAGGAGCTATAAGTTTGGGATGCTAGCTCCGTAGTGTTTTGGTTTCTTCTGTGATTGGTAAGATCAGTGTTTGATTTTCCTAGAACTGGATTGTCAGTTTGGATAACTGGGATTCAGGGTGTTTCGCGTATCTCTAAGGGAGTATGTGTTTGATATTTCTGGTTGTAGAACTAGCAGTTTAGGATGGTTTGTTTATTGTGTCAGACTCGTTTGTAGTCTGATATTATGTATAGAATGGTTGTTAGGAGCTCTATAGCTTAGTAGTATTGACTGATTGTATTATATAGAGCGAGTATCCCGATATATATATACCAGGGAAACTCGTGAAGTTTTATCCAAAATTCTTTTGGATAATTAGATTTGTTTTGATTGTGTGAATTGATTGCTTTGGTTGTTGGCATATGTTTAACATATGCTGTGTTTTAAAATAAAATCTGTAAATAGATTATTAAATTGCCTTTGTTTTAAATTTCGGGGACGAAATTCTTTTAAGGGGGAAGGATTGTAATATCCCGGAATTTTGGACAATATAAATTTAATAATCTGGGTTTAAATTTATATTGAATTGATAAATTTTGTTAATAAATTTGATTTGATTTCAATAATCTTCTTTATTTAAATATTTAATTTGTGAAATTATTTTTAATGAGTTAATAAATCTATTTCCTATTTATAAATGTATATGTATTTATGTATATATTTTAAATAGATAAGTTGTTTTAGTTAAATTAGTATAGTATAATTTTAATATGTTTTGAAAATAGAAATTGTGATTTATTTTGGATTTAAGCTTTTCAAATATATTTAATTAAATAACTATGTGTTTTTAAATATGAGATAAATGTTTTAATTAGTTTAAAATTCATTTTTAATTCAAGTTGTATATTAAAATTATGTTACAACCTCTTTTATAAATTTGTTTTAAAAGTTTCTTTTTCAAATGATTTAATTGTGTATTGTTTTTCTTTGTTCTTTAGAATTATTTAATACATAATTTTGCATAAGAATTCATTAACTAGGCTTAATGCTTATTTACTTTAATTAAACATATTTATTAATCTAAGAGACAAGTGTTTGTATATTAAAACCTTAAGCTAACAAGTGTTTATTTTAAAATGACAAGTGTCTATTTTATTTGCTTTTTCTTTTAATTAATTTAAATCTGAAAATATACATTCATATTAGCTTGTTTCTTCATTCATATGCATTTTTGGTCTCATTCCTTAATAAAAGAATATAACCAAAACTTCATTCTCACAACCCAAATTCAAATCTGCACATTTCAAACTTGCATACACTTTGCATTCAAAACTCCACTTTCTCAAAATTGCAAATCTGCATCAAACAATCAAAAATCTGAAACCAAATACATTCAAATCTACATGCATTTTCAAATTACAATCTGCATGTTCTTGCATCTGCAAATTCAATCAAAGACCTGCATGCAACAGTTTGACAACCTGCACAACCATTTGAAGCCCTGCCTTTCATTTGCAAGCATAAAGATCTGCATCCTTCAACATATACAAATCTACATGCATTCATGGATCTTCAAAATCTGGTAAATCAAGTTGAAGCTTTACACTTCTAAGCATCTGAAGAAAGGGTCTGCATTTTTAAAAGCATTCAAAGTGCCTGCATTTCATAATTTTCAATCTGGGCTCTGCAAGTTGAATTGTGCTCTGCAATTTTCAAATAACAGGTGAGTAACACTTAATCTAAAATAAATTAAGTAGGTTTGCATGCTTGTTTTTCTAATAAGTTAAATGTTTGTACATGTTTTCTTTTTTATTGCCTGTGCATATATGAATGCAATGCATGTTTGATTCCATGGTTCTGATGGCTATAGTTTAAGTTCTAGTTAATAGAAAATCCTATTTCTTTTGATTTGTTTGCTGTTAAGTCTCAATCTTGATTGAAACTTGCTTATTTCAAAATAAAGTAAGCATAAAAAAAATTATTATATAAGTTGTTTAGTTTTCTGTGTTGTCTGAAATATAAAACACAATTAAATTCTGTAACTTGAAAAAAAATATAGGTATCAGGAATTAAGGTTTCAAGTTTGTAAATAGAATCATAAATGAATTCAAGAATTTTAAAAACAAAAATTCCAAATTATTTGTGTGGTAAATATAGTGTAGTCTTCAAAGGCACAGTATTTTACATTTTTGATCATGTTCAGTAGATCTTTGCATGTGAGCTAGTTAATTTGTTTTCTGAAGATAGTGTGTCTATTAAGGATTGTGGGAAATTATTAAATTGACTTGAAGTTGGGTTTGGTGTTGAAATTTGGAAGGTTTCTGTTATGAACCCTGTTCCACTGAGTTGCTGTAATTGCTCGAGTATGAACTCAAGAGTTGATCGAGTTCAAAGATCTTTGGGGTGTGTATTGATGATGTGTTGAAGGAGTCATCGCCGAAGTATGGTGTGTGATGATGGTGGCTGGAGGTGGAAGTGTTTAGTGATGTCAGGTTGGCACTGCAGAAGTTAATGTTTCAGGTTTTGGGTTTAAAAACTTGAATTTAAATTCAAGTAGAATTCTGGATTCTTGAGTGTTGGAGTGTTTTGTTGGGGATTGTGTCGTAGGGGTATGGCCAGAGAAGATGATCAGAGATGGCCTGAGATGGGTAGGTGGTGCACAGTGATGGTGTTGACAGGTTTGTGATGGTGGTGGGTTGGTCTGTTGTGCAGGTTTTGATGTTGTGGGTTTGCAGGGTTTTGCCTCGGGTTTGTCTCGAGGAAAGTGGGAGATAACTCGAAGGAGAAGGGTAACTGACTCGAAGTAGAATTTTGCTTGCTCGAGTTACATTGTTCCAGGTTGTAACAAACAGAACTGTTCTGTTTTAAGTAAATTTGAAAGTTAAGTTTAAATTTAAATCTGGAGTTTAGTTTAGGATTTAAATTTGAACCTAAGGATGAATTCAAACTTGTTTGAATTATTTTTCTGTAATAATTTAAATGCAGAATTTTAATTTGGTTTTAAAGAAAGAAAAAGAAAAAAAAAAAAAGAAAACAGAAACTATTTCCAGTTTATAAAGTTAGAATTAAAGTGTAAACTAAGTTGTGACTTAGAATTTTGAAAACTGAATTTTAGTTGAATTCAAATAGGTTTGAATTATGTTTTTGAAAATAGTTTAAATTCTGGGAAAAATACAAAGTTTGATCTTTCTTGATAAAACAGAAAACTGTTTCTGTTTTAAATAAAAAAGGTAGGCTTAAATTTTTAAGTGGAGATTTAAACTGAGTGTAAGTTTGGAATTTGAATATGAATTCAAATTTAATTTATCAGAGATTTGAAACCATATTGTGTTTTTAAATTTAAATTTGATTTTAAACTCTCAAGTATAAAATGCATTGTTGTTTTGTATTTGAATTAAAAGGTTAAGTATTTAAATTTAGGAATTTAAAATGAATTCAAATTTTAGTTTTTAAATCTGGATTTAAAATTTAGATTTCAGTTTTTAAATTAAAGATTTAAATTTAAATTGTTTTCAAATGATTTGCATTTGAATTAAAGGTATAAATTATAGAAAGAGTTTAAAGAGTTAAAGCTAAAATAAGTTTGAAAGTTGAATTTCAAATGTTAAAGTAATTTTTAAATTTGTTTGGATTTGATTTGAATTGAAATTTAAATTTCTTTTCAACTTATTAGCAAAGTATATGTTTCTTGTAAACATATAAGATTAAGTTGTATTGTTTAAAATCTTATTTTAAATAAGTTTGAGTCTTTAAGTTTAAAAGAAATGTTAAATTGAATTTAATGTAAATTTAAAAACATTTTGTTTTTAAAATGCATAATTTAAATAAGGAATATTTATCTAAAGATAAATAAAAGATTAATGATTGGATTCATTAATTATTACGGTAATTAAGATGAATATTAATTATTTAATTAATTAATAATGGGGATGTTTAATTAAATAGTTAATGATTTTTAATTTGATTTGAGATTGATTAATTAAGTTTAATTAATCTATAATTAAGGATGGTTAACTAAATTTTAATTTATGATTAAGATTTATTTAATCAAGTGATTAATGATAATTAAGTTTTTAATTAGCACTTAGTTAATTAATAATTAGAGATAAATTAAATAGTAATTAAATATTAATTACTTAATAACTAATGGTGATTAATTTAAGTTAACTCTTAATTAAGTAATTAAGAAATGTTAATGAAGTCATTAACAATTAATTAATGTGATTAATTTTTGATAATTAATTAGATTAATTAATTAATAATCAATTGTTTAAGTTTTAATTACTTAATAAAAGTAATTAGTGAATTAATTACTTAATGTAATTAATTAAGGTTAATGTGATTTGTTTAGATTAATTAATTAAGTTTAATTGATTAAAACATTTATGGATGGTTTGATAATTACTTTATGTAATTTATAAATTTGTAATTACTTAAGGAAGTAATTAATTAATAATTACAGGATGTAATTAAAGATATTTGATATAGAAGTAATTTGGATTTAAATTACTTTGAAATTAATCAAGGGGATTAATTTAGATAATTAATTAAAAATAATTAATTATTGGGTTGAGTAATTAATGTAGTTAATTACTGAAGGGTTATTAATCAAGGGTGATTAATATATATGTAGGGTTTAATATGATTAACTTGTGTGATTAATATTAAATGCTAATTACTTACTGTAATTAGAGATGGTTAATCAGTAATGATTAACTGAAAAAGAATAATGAGATGATTATTTATAAATTGATTTGAAATCAATTGATGGTTAAGTTAAGCAGGATTTTATTGATAAAGTAATTAATTTAATTCATTTTAAATTAATTAGAGGTTGAGTAATTAATTTAATTCATTTTAAATTAATTATAGAAGTGTGATCATTTGATCATTTGCTTATGTTTGATGATTGGTATTGGTTGACTGGTTTGGTTTGTAATCTCAATTATGAGATGAGTAGTGGATGTGATATGGATGCATTGGTTGCTTCTGGATGATAATATAGATTATCTGATTATGATATGATTATCTGTTGATAATGATAAGATTGATTATCTGTGGTGTTGTGAATTATCTATCTGTGTATATTTAGATAATGAATTGAATTGTTTTAAAATTAAAACAACTTGGCCTTAATAAGACACGCTTTGGTTTTCGATGAGACCGGGATCGGGTTTCCATATTTGGACATCCGAAAACCACATCGATTCCAATTAACGTTAGGTCGTGAATCTTAGTGGAGCAAGTGAAGACTCGAGGTGTAAGAGCTATACGTCAGTATAACTCTATGGGTGATTCCGTAACGAGTTTGACGGAATAGGTCTTATAGATTCGAGATGGTGAATCAGAGTGCAAGGGTTATTGTCGTTAACTCTGAGGTTGATTCCAAAATGAGTGTAACGAGATAATGCCTTCGGTTTCGTTCGAACCCGGAACGAACTTGTATGGATTGAATGCTTTCAGAACATCGTTAGGTGGACGATGAGCATTCTAAGTGATGTGTCCTATAAAGGTAATCGTAACCTTAAGCCTCATCAACCGGGAATGGCTAAAACAGGGGAGGTGCAGCAAAGCTTCGTGGGTAGCCCCCACTTGAGAGTAAGATTTACCCCTGTCTAGAGGTCCCTTTATATTTCGGCTGTGTGGGACGGTTGATCATGACAATCGTCGGGGTTGTCTTATTTGGAACTGTTCAGTAAGGAACGGGTCCGGCTTTGTGTTGCAGGGGAGTTAGGGTGGCTCCTCGGTACGGTGATCTAGGCCACGTACTGTGACGGGCGGTACCCCAGTAGCCCTGCCATTGTATGGAATCCAAAATCCAATAAGTGCCAACGGTTTTGATTGTATTACCCACTTTTGTGGCTAGTAGCTGGAATTTAATGAATGTAACAATTTCGGCTATTTCATATTTATTTGGAAACCCTAGACACTATTATAATATCATCAGATTTCCTATCAAATGTTTTGGTTAGCGTAAGGTAAAAACTTTTCCATGTTTATGTGTGGGAAGTCTTACGTGATACCTTTTCTTTCAAAGGTTTTTCAAAGTTAAACAACTTTAACCTGTTACTCACACCAGACCCATGTCTGACCCGGAGTTATTTTCTGTTTTTCTTTAACTCTTGGGTACTCAAATTTTTATGAGTAGTCAAGGGAATTCAGGTTAGGATTCAGGATTGCTTTGACGATTTGTGGAGGAGCATATGGAGCAGGAGGCTTCTGCGTATAGTTATTTTGTTCCGCTGTGTTTGGTATCTCTGAGTCTTGTGTTTGTATTGAGTTGTAATAACTAGACAGGTATTTATAACTGTCTAGTATGTGTTGTATATGTCTGTGTACTCTGATATTTGATGTATACTATGTAATACTTTGTTATTAATATAATTTATTCGTTTCCGCTGTTGAGATTCTTGTGTTGTTTCTTCTTCTCTTCTTTCTTTTCTCTTTTCTATCCCTTTCTTTCTTCAAGATGTCGTGATTTTCCGGGAGTGGAAAGTCGGGTCGTCTCATCAATAGCCTATGTCAACTGTCAACTTTATTACTGATTGTTTCTTTCTTTTATAGGTATGATCACTACGCCATAGATGGCCTTTCTGCAACATTTTTGCAAGGTGTTGCCAGGTAAAATGTTGCGAAAGTATACAATTTTGGTCCTACTGCAACGTTGAATTTTTGGTGTTGCCTTAGCCACAAAAATGTGTTGCTTTAGCTAAACAAGTGTAATTGATGCAATATTTTTTTATAGTGTTGCTATAGCAGACCTTTGCATATCTTTTGCACCGATCCGCGCCAATCTACCAAGGCAAATCCTACGTTGGAGAACGTGACACCTCATCAATCCAAACACCACTCCTTGATCTTTTTAAATTGGTGTTTTGTAAATTATTATTGGCTCCAAATGAAATTTTTTGTAAGATTACGTTGCAACTTCTGTAAATTTGTCTTTTGGCATCAAATCAAAAAGTTTGGCTCAAACTCTAAATTTTTGGCTCCAAATGAATTTTTTTGCTTCTGCCTCAATTTTCAACTATTAAATCATTGAACGGAATTCTCTCTTACAATCCTCTCTTAATTCCAACTCCAAGCCAAATCTATGCAACCTCTTTCAACAGCAAACGTTGTCGCCTATCTCAAGGCCACATAATAATCTAGATCCACGTGAACCGCCGCGTCATCACCTAAGGTGGAGATGGTAAGATTAGGCGCAACAGGTTTAAGGTCTGCATTGAGAAGCTTCTTCTTCTTTGATTCCATCAATATTCAGAAATCCCAAACTTAAATTTTCGAAAATCGAGATCGTGGGTTTTCAGATTGGGATATTTTTAGCCTTTTTCCTTTTCCGTTGATTCTCTTGTATTTTTGTTGAATGTTGCTTGGACTGATATGATTTTGGATGTTATGTTAGTTGGATGTATCATGTGTATTAGATTTTGGATCATCTGATGCTGGCTAACTAGCGCTTTAAAATGTTGTCAGTTCAGCTGCCTAGTTATGACAACCCCTGAACAACCACAACAACTGCCAAGCAACGCTGTTGTCAGTTCAGCTATTAAATCCCAAAGATCAAGCAAAGACCTGGGTACTCAATCGAATTTCCCATCAAGTTATTAATTCTGTCGTGCTCGCCAAGTGCTTGTTGAAAAGCCTAGTTGAACCGAGAATGATAAGCTAGACTGCTTTTATACTTTAAATAACTTCTTACTATTGGTGAAACCGAGGGAAGATGATGAATACATGGGTGGCACTCAAGGATAGGGCTAACATGGGTGATAAAAACACGAATGGGTATGCATTTAGCTATTTGGCTTGGAAAATTTTATTTGTTTACTACATATATTTTCAGTTAGATTTTGCTATGAATAGCATTTACTGGTCATAGTTTGTCCATTAAAGTATGGGTTTTGCTGGTTAAGTTGTGCCTATTAAAAAAAGCACTTAACTTTCGCTTGGTTAACAGGAACTGAAACAGGGTCATGAACAACAATCTGGAAACTTGCATGTGTGCACGTAGCAAGAGGTAAATAAATGCAAAGAGTGCTTGTGCGAGATAAAAGGTGGATGATCATGTGGTTGCTGCTGCCTATTTGCACGAGGCAAATACTTGTTGGATCACGCAAGAAAACAATGTTGAGATGTGGCGGTTGTTGTGCATTTGCATAGGAGATGGTTTCATGAAAGGGCTGCTGCCAATTTGCAACAGATAATACTTGTTGCATGGAATTGTGTTGTGCATTAGGCATGGAGCTTCACTATGTGAGACACGCGATAACATGACACAACAGTTGAAGATGCAACTGGGTACAGTCATGGAAGGCTGTTGTCTTCAATGTTAGCAAGTGAGAAAACTACACAAATGTATTTAATCGCCAATAGAGTATCCAGTGAGACTGATAATCTGACTGGAGGCACCAGCTCTTAAGTCTCATTTATGAATTGTTATGTATACCGGATATTTTGGGGTAGCTTTGTAGTATTTTGGGGTAACTGGATATTTTGGGGCAACTGACATGAATTGTGATGTGTACTGCTGTATGAATTGTTATTTGTACTGTGTATTAAGCTGTGTATTATGCAAGTGTTTTATGTGATATTATATTGTGTATTATGCAAGTGTTCTATGTGATATTGTACTGTTTTATGTGCTCTTAGTGTCTCTTCAGTATAGTGTTGCAGTAGCTTCAGTATAGTGCCGCAGTAGCTTCAGAATAGTGTTGTAGTAGCTTCAGAATAGTGTTGCAGCAGCTTCATAATATCTATAGCGACATTTTTGGAATGTTGCTACAGATACCTATGGGTGTTGCCATAGACCCAAATAGGGTTCTATTGCAACAATATTACTTATGTTGCCTTAGATAGTAAAAATGCTGCCTTTGAGGTCTAAGGCAACGGGAAAAATTGCATCACCCTAAAAGTGTTGCCATAGACCTATGGCAACATTTTTCGAGCCTGAGCCAACATTTTTTTTGTGTTGCAGAAGGCCATTTATGGCGTAGTGGATCTTACAACTCAGTTGTTTACAACTCGAATAAGGATCCAATAGTGTTTCAGTTTAGAATTGGATAACTAAGAGAGTAAGAAAAAAAGATCCTTTTTCCTTTGTGCATCTCCTTCTATTTATATACAAAGACTACCAAAATAATTTCGGAGTTATGCATCCTACATTCTCCGCTTCCAGTATGATGCTCTAGGTGAGAGGTCGTGACCAAATCTGCAAACATTGATAACTCGGCACCGAGTTGTACTTATAACTCGGTACCGAGTTATGAAAGCTTTTGTCTTCTTACGCTTTGGTTTGTCTTTGATCTACTGAACACAAGTTTTCTTGACTCGTCGTTAGGCTACAAGACTCGGTACCAAGTTAGGGGCCTCAATCTGACGTTGACTTGTGAATTTGAGTTGTATTTTCCCCTTTGCTTCTTGTCATTTGATTTGTATAGAGAATGAATAAGTATTTTCCTGTGGCAAGCAAGGATCAGCACTGATTTCTAGGATTCCATCTAAATTCTGGCACTAGACTAGCATTCTGGATTTTTGGTTTACTTCACGACCATTTAATGTTTCCGACTCATCGATATAATGTTTGGTTCAAAAGCAGGATAACATCCACCTATCCAAAAAAGTATAAATTGTGTTAACAAGGCATGCTTTGAATCAAGACGGGCTATCAATTTCCAACTCTGATCTTAAAAGATGTCTTCACACTCTAAACGATCTTCATAAATTAATGCATCCTTTCAGTGTGTTTCTTTAAACTATTGTACTTTCATATCTTCTGGATGATATAAAAGTTGAAGTATCGCACTTAAATTCGTTGCTTGGTTTTGAAATTTTAGTTATCTTTCCTTTTATATGACCAGGTAGGATTTCATCTTCCCTCTTCTTTTAATTCTTGTTTTCATTCTTAATTCAAACCTTTGCTTTTCCTTTCATTTTCTTTTCTGTCTTTCTTCTCCTTTTTTATATCGGTATCGAGTTGAGAGTTATAACTTGGTATGGCACTTTTCGCAAGGTGTTACACCCATACTTTCCTAACTATTTCTAAGATAAAATGATGCAATCATCATGCAAAAAGAAATACCCTAAGAAAGAAGCCGAACCATGAAAAGAAAGTAAGAATAAAATCCAAGTAGGACCATGCCAAAGCCTTAAGACAGTAACAAAACATGAAAACCATGCCATTCGCTCAAGTATAGTATTGATGCTACAGTACTGCATTAATGACCTAAGACAATCACAAAAGTGCAAGGACTGATCTGTAAGCCTAACACTCAAGAGGAGAGACTGCGGCACAACCTTTAAATTACATAGCTTTTAAATACAAAATGAAAAGGTTGGATGTTGGTTCCAAAAGTAAGCCTTTATGGGTCAAAGCTGCTGCATAATCTTAAAATAATAGCAAAGCAAAAAGATTGTACCGCAGCTCTAGAAAAAGCAACCTTGATGACATAGAACTAAAGCACCTCCTTATACATGTAGAGATGTGCCACAGTCTTAACTAACATTTAATATGGCAAAGCTATACCAGAATCTTATATTGATGTCAAAGTAATAGGGATGCACCGCCATCCCGATGTGACAGAATAGCTCCACAATCCTAAAAGCACCGCCCACAAACATAAGGACTCAAGGGATGATGCGATAGAGTAAGACTGCTTTAAGACCATAGGTCGAGCCTTATTCCTCAAAGGCAAACCAAAGGATCCCAACTTCATTTCTAAGATCATTAAACTTAGCTCAAAGACAAGGGAGATGGCGCAATCTTCTATTGGTGAGAATGGCTCGGAATAGGTTTATTCAAGGCGATCACTGTTCCAAATAGCAGTGTGGTCTCTTCTACTAAGCCATACAACCCAACTCCAACTATCTCCAACACTATGCTCTACAAGTTGCTCAGATTGGACAGTTTCGTACAGTTTCAGAAGTGTTTGGTTTAAATACTATGTGGTACCACTACCTTGGACATAATGGAGGCACCATTCCCAATAAACTAATAGCGAATTTCTGAAGTACCGATAAAGTTGTGGTTCTTCCAGAAATGGAGGGCAATTTCTCACTGCGGCTTCATCTACACATGCGTGCAGTCCACTAGCCTATTTCTTTACAGAATTTTAAAGTTATGATCTATTCAAAATTGGATTTTCCCACTTCAATTTCGAACTTTCTACCAAAGTTCAAAATTTACCAACTCAAATCATAGTTTCCTACCGAAGACCGCGTTGATATTCCGTGAATAGTAAATCAACACGATGGATGACCAATACATGGTAAGATATAAAGGTGGAATCAAAAGTGCCGAAGGTCACTTCTTTAATTCATGCACAGTGAATAAGCAAGATGGATGATTGAACATGTGGCATGATCTAAGGGTCAGAATCAGGAACATATGTGAATGGTGAAAGCAATTCTAGTAATTCTCTGTATTATAAAAATTGAAGGTACCGTAGTAGAGAGAGGAAGGATTTTTTAGACTTTTCTCTTTATAACACCATTGAAATGAAAAAATTATACTCTCTGCCCTTGCTTGTTTGTGCTAACAACAAAAGGAGGAAGAAAACGACATTTTTCTATAGGTGTAGGATTCATTAACATCCAAACCACGTAAATTCTCTGTGTCACTTTTAATACTTTAAGTACTTGATTTTACATTTTTCTGTTTTGATACTATCTTGCTTAACGAATTGGACAATGACTTGTCATTAGACTTTCCTCATAATTGTGTCAGCACTATCATGCATAATTACTTCCTCTAAAGGCAGTTTTAACATTACTTAATTTTTCTAATTCCCGATCGCATATGCGTCCAACAACGTGATTACTTCAAAAATACTTGTTGTTCTTGACACCAATGTTTTTGGCACTAGAAGGAGGGTGAGTTCCCTCTCCAACAAAGTTTGCTTACATTCCCTTTAGATTTTACTATACCATCATGAACCCCATCGATTCCAACACTCCTCCTCACCAAGAACAACTTTCCCTTTCCTCAAAAATACCAAAAAAGGAACTCCTTACCTCCATAACCAAATCTAAAGCAGGCGTCTCTATAGAGCCTACCAAAGTATCATCCTATCAGTCCTTTAAACCTTCAAAAACTAGTTGAACCAATGCATCGGTGGAATAGAGAGATCCCTGAACCAATATCCTCCCCCTAAGACAATCTCCTCTTAACCTTCCACAGTTCACCGCCTTCATTTATTGACTGCACAGACTATGCTGCATGTGACTAATAACGGCAATCTCAGAAGTGAGAATAGTGATGCTGGTTGAAAAATAGATACCAAGCTCAAAGGTAAAATTCAAATCAATCCTAGATCAAATCAGAGCCCACAAATACTAAACCGTTACTACTAAAGAAGCAAATGCGAACTGTGCTTGATGACAATGACGTTACTTCACTCTATAGAGACAGAACAACCCATATAGATGCCAAAAAGGATGAGATCTGCAATTAAAGGCTCACATATAGGAATTAGCAAAACTTTGAAATAGAATAACATGGATGAAGTAAGGGAAGAAGGTTCTTTCGTATTTAGTTAAAGCATTATAGAAGTAGACTTTCTCGATGATTTTAAATCCCCATCGACTGATAAATTCGATAGGATCATAAACCCAGATGATCATATTTGTACTTTCAAGTATTACATGGATATCCTAAAGGTGGGAAGGATGGCCAAACGCAAGCTCTTATCAGTATTTGGCTGGAGTAGCTTCTAGATGGTTTAGGAGGTAAGGACTAGGAGAGTTTCATTCTTGGCCATAGTAAACTACGGATTTCTAAAGACAATTCAATTATAGAAGAGAAGCTTCCCAGGATGTGAATACCATCTCCTACATGAAGCCGGGTGAGAATGAGAGCTTATGTAACTTTATAAAATGCTTCAAGTCTATAGAAGTTCGGATTGGGGTAACTTATAAGTAAGCACTGCTGATGGCAGCGCACATTGGGATCAGAAGGAACACAACCATGTAGGATAAAAACAACATGAAGTTGTGTCACAACATGAAGGATTTCTATGAAAGAGCTAGCAACTATGTCGAAATAGAGGAAGCCGAAGCTGTAGAATCGCATTCATTTCAAGAACTTCTACTCCCTGCAATGAAAACAAGAGGAGGGAAGAAAGGTACCATCCACCTTCAAAGTAGCAGAGAGAATTCAACTTCATAGCAAAGACTCCCCTCACCTACACACTGGGTCATATTTATGAGATGACCAGAATTAAGCTATCATACGACGTCCCGAACAATGGTAAGAAACCATAGCAAAATAAGGGAGGAGCCTACTATTACTTCCATAGGGCCAATGGCCACCACCTAGATATTTGCTGATACTTGAGAAATGAGATTGAGAGATTGATTTCGAAATGAAATTTAGGCAGCTATCAGAAAGAAAATAATAGGGAAAGGACTGGAAACCTCACTTCAAGCCCAAATGAAAACCAAGCTATAAACCTATCTAATCTCATAGCCTCAATCTGTAGAGGGCTACACCACGTAGGGAAAATTAAAAAAGCACGTAGGCGATATGTGCAGAGGATAAAGTAGAGAAAAATACTATATTCCATATAAAGCAAAATCCTGCACATGACATAGTCTTCACCACGGTTGGCGTGGTTGGAGTTTTCTATCCATATTAGGATACGCTCGTTATTATAGTGCAAACTCAAACTGCACCATGAAGAAAATCTTCATTGACTCCGGGAACTTTGTTAACGTCATCTTCAAATCTGCATGTGACTAGATGAAACTTCCAGTAGATATATTAAAGCCTAGCCCCAAGCCAATATATGGCTTCAATAATAGCGCAACCACTCTTATTGGAGCAGCATGCCTACTAGTTACCTTTGGAACTACATCCCTTCACAAATCATTCTATGCGAGCTTCCTGATCACCGATCAAGCATAACAATACATAACATTCCTGGAAAGGCCCGTACTAATTAACTGTGAGAAATGCGGAATACGGATCTTAAGGGTTGGATTAACACTAGAGGGGGCTAAATAGTGTTTAAAGGAATTACTAAATCTTTTTGTGTTTATATTAATTTGAACACAAATGTATGCAATATTCAGACAAAGATATGATCATAGAAACAAACACAGATGCAGAAATAAAGTAAAAGCAATAAAGGAAAGAACACACCGGATTTTATACTGGTTTGGAGTTACCCTACATCTAGTCCCGCACACAAGTACAGATTTTCTTTCAAAATAATTGTACAATTACACCCTCGATTTTAAGGCCACAAGGTACACCACTCCAGTTTCATAATCCTCTGGGTAGAGATACTTGATTTTATGGGCAACAAGTTCACCCAATTGATTTCCAAGGCTACAATCACACCTTTTCTCGCTTGATTGATTTCACAGGCTACAATCACACCTTTTCTCGCTTAGTTTATTACAAAGAAGCCTATAACTCTGAATAGCATTGAGATTTTGTTGAGATAGTGATAGAGAATCAAACCAAAGATGATCTAATTAGATTTAATGTTGATTTCGGCAGAGTAATGGTAAAAATGTGTATAAAGAAATGTGGAAGAAAAAGAGGAGTGAAATCAGAGAAAATATGAATACAGATTCGTTCAAAACTACCCCTATTTATAGTAGAACAACAGCCATGTCCATTCGTGAAAGGATATGACGAATAGACACTTCCTTTGAAATTCAAAATTTTGAAATAAACTGCTACCATGTTGATGTGGGGTACTTCAGGTTGTCGACATGCCTAAGGTATTTTTGGTAATTTGCTTTTCTTTGAAAATAACTTCTATCTTGTATTAAAACTATTTTAAAATTTATAAATATACTTAACTATAGTTAAAATACATAAGTAAATATAGAGAATAATATTTTGGTGTGTATATATATATATATAAAATTTTACTATAATTTTATATTTAAATCTAAATTAAAAGTTAAATATATTATTATTAAAAGATAGTTTAAAACCAAGGATAATTTGATTTTGAAAATAAAGATTATTTTGAGGCTAAAAGTATTAAAAGTAGGATAGATGTTTTTGATTCTTTTAAAAGGAAGGTTTTGAAATCATTTTGAAAACAAGATATAATTTTGTAAATTTTTTTTGAATAAAAGGTTAGCGGATACAAAACAATGTTCAACTAGATTTTTCGTAGGTTCCATCCTACTTAGGGTTCCATCCCTTTAACAGGCTCGAAGTGGATTCCATTCCACGAATAAATTGGATTTTAAGATGCCAGTGCTTTTCTAGGAGTTTTAACAAAATTCCTATCTAAATTATAATCTTGAAATCTTGAACTCTTAATAATCTTGATACTCATGAGTCTTCAATCTCGATATCTTGAAACTCTATACTGTACAGTCTTCATTCTTGGCACCTGCATGGTTAAATCCTGCATATACATATATATCTAAACTATAATGTTAGTATTTATATTTTATAATCTTATTCTAAGGTTGTTGTCATCAAAACCATCATCTCAAGGACTAGCAATCTCCCCCTTTTTGACGATGATAACCTTTGTTTATAAAATATTACTTCTATCCTAATAACTCCCCCTAAAACTAATAACTCCCCCTTTATCTATGCCTAATTATCCTATTTTATACTTCTCTCCCTTTGTCATCAACAAAAACTAACTCCAAACTATATAACTCCCCTTTATTCTTGTACTAAAGTACCTGCATTAATATAATATTCAACGGAGTATATAATAGATAGATTAAGAGATAATTATACCGATAGACATGTTAACTAATCAAAGATAATATACATATCAATGTGTTTTTATACATGTTTTGCACACCAAATATCAATCTACACCAAAACAAATCAAATCAAATCAATCCAAGCAATCAATTAAAATCAAACAAAGTAATCAAATAAAATTAAACATTACGAGGAACTTTCACCTATCCTTCTTCTCCAGTTATAGGGTCTGTTTTAATGTCATCCCAATTTTCATTATCATTGGTGAGAGAGACAGGAGGATGTGCTTCATTATTATCTTTGTGCCGGGAGGAAATCATCCATCGTATCGCATCGAAATGTTTTTCTTGCTCTTTGATCATCTGCATTTGACTTAACTCTAAGTGTCGCTGATTACGAAGAATGAAAGAGAGAATATTCTTGAACGAATTAAGGGTTTCTTCAAGATTCTCGGTTAAACTATGGATTGGATTGGCCATTTTTGAGTTTGTGAGAAGAAATGTAGATAAAGTAGATAAGAAATGATTTTGAGTGATGAATTCTGGAAGAAATAGGTATTTATAGATGTTGAAATTTGTTTGAAATAAATAGATATAAGGTAGTTATTCAAATTTCAATTTTAAAATGAAAAGTCATTTTTGACCAGTACATGTTGACATGGTCAAGGAGGGGTTGTCGACATGGGTTAGTCAATTTTGATGACTTATATTGATTTTGTGAATAATTGTGTATATATATAATATACTAACATTTATTCAGAAGATAAGATAAGCTAGATAACGGAAAAGAAGTTCAAGTTCATTTCATAATAGAATGATATAATGATTAAACATTAAGAACTACACGAACGTTCAAATCAAAATAAATTAAAACAAATACAAAAAGATATGAAAAGGAAGAACTAGTTAGAGGATGACGAAGATGAAGATAATCCAAGCTTCTTGCTGAATTTGGAGAAAAACTTGTTCATCTTGGATGACATTTTATCCAATTTCTTACTAAAGGACCGTTTAAGAATCCGTTGATACTCGACAATGGTCTTTTGATTTTTGAGTAAGGTTTTGTTGGTTGGATTAGGAGGATAGTCAATGCTTTCCAAAGATGTTTCACCTTCTTCTTCTTCCTTTTCCTCCTCTTCCATCTCCTCATGAGCCAAACGCTCTTCCTTTTCGGAAAGAGTCTCATAAGATTGAAAAACAAATGGAATTTTCATAAGAGAAATGTTTGAGTGATTAAAAACCTTTCTTGAAACAAATTCTTCTTCTTCCAAAATAGTTAAAAATCCAAGTGAGATAGATTCCCTGATACAAAGTGTTTTCACCCATTTCAAGATTTTTGGGACCAAATTCATCCAAAATATCTTACGCCCAATTAATATCATAATTTTCAAAAATAGCAAAAAGTGCTTTGCAAACTTTTGAAGTTGGATTGTTAAAATTTCCCAATCTTGGAGTCAAAGTATGTTGTAAAAAAATATTAACAATTCAAGCTTTTGGTCGAAAGTTTCGATTTTTGAATTCAAAATTATCATTTCCTTCGAAAATGTGATGAAATGTCTCATGATCATTTTCATCGATATTAAAACTAGAAAGATCCATTCCCATGCTTTTGCAATTGAGAATGGTACCCAAAAGATCACAATATAAAATGATTCTAGTGCCTTTGACACTACTCCAAATTTCATCATCATTTTCATTATAAAACCCACAGTTAAGTTTTGCATAGAAAATTTTAACAAGACTTGGATAACAAACAAAATCATTTTGAGAAGCATCAACAGGACTATGAACATGGTTACTTGAAAAAAGAGAATCGATTTCATAAGTAGAGAAATCTTGAAACAAAGCAAACTTCCCGGGATGGACTTTTCCCTAGTTAGCATAGTTAATATATGCTTTTATAGCCTCCGGATTATTGTAGAGTTGCTCTTTTATCTTTCTGGAAATTCTCATTGTGGAAGGGTTGATTGAAGAAGCCATTAGAGTAGAGAGCTTGAATTTTTTTGATAAGAGTTTGAATTTGAAAATGAGAGTGAAAAGTTGTGATAAAAGATAATGAATAAATAGATTCTCAAAGGACATATTCTCTGGTCAAAAGGTGGCTTTTCAGAGAATTGAATGAAGTGAAAAGATGGAGGGAAATTCAATATTTGAATTCAAAATTTTGAATTTCAAATTTTTGTACCTATGTCGACATCATGGTGGGGACCATTTCGACATGTGTCTTTGAATTTCCATGATTGTTTTTCTTAAGTATTCTAATATATATATATATATATATATTATTTTTAATGTCTATATATATATATATCTGGAATATTACTAGATTATAGTATATTCCATAAAATATTATGATACTATTAATAATAATAATAATAATAATAATAAAATAATAATAAAAATTTAAAAAATTTAAAATTCAAACAACACACCAATTCAAAATCAATCAAACAAACATCCAATTCTAAGCATGCAATTTCAACCAATTGTATTGTAAATGTGTCTTTTTCCGAGTCTGTTTCTCTGAATTCGTCGGAGTCGTGAACTACCGTGAAACACATATTTGAATTATCTGTCTTTTGATCATCATCGCTTGAGGACGAGTCTAAGTCATCTAGAGTAGCAGTAAATGCACATTTTCGTTTCTTAACGGAATCATTGTTTATAGGAAGATTTTGCCTATCTGGAAATGGACAGTCTCTTTTGATATGGTCTGGTTCATTAGAGTTGAAACATTTGATATTGTTTTGCACTACATTCTGATTTCCAAAGTTCTTATAGTTTTTTCTCTTGAGATTGTTTATCTTTCTGTATTTCAGGAATTTTTGAAAACTCTTGGTCATAAGGGCTATCTCTTCATCATTATTGCTGTTTGAGTCTAATCCATTGATCAATGCATTGAATGCCATTGATTTGTTTTTAGATGCTTTGCTTTCTCTTCTCTCAATCATTTGAACTTCAAACGACATTAGATTTCCAATTAATTCTTCTATCTTTAAGGTACTGATGTCATTTGCCTCTTCGATCGCAAGTGTCTTTTGATCCCATTCTGAAGTAAGAGAATTTAAGATTTTTCTGACTTGCTCTTCTTTCGAAAATTCCTTTCCCAAGGATATTAGAGAATGCACAATGTTCTGAAATCTACTATACATATCTAAAATAGACTCATTACAATTCATTTTAAATAATTGGATCTAGTTTGTGAGCATGCAAATTTGGGTCTGTTTAACTTTGCTTGTTCCTTTGTGAGTAACTCGTAAAGTTTTCCAGATTTCATATGCAGACTTACAAACTAATACTCTATTAAATTCATTTCTATCAAGTGAACAAAAAAGAATATTCATAGCTTTAGAGTTATTTTGTGCAACAGTCTTTTGCTCAACAGTCCACTGTGCAAAATCAGTTGTGGGTTTAGAATATCCAGTCTGTGTGACATTCCAAGTGTCTAGTCCTATAAATTGTAAATATATTTTCATCCTACATGCCTAATATGCATAGTTACTGCCATTAAAAATTGGTGGTCTGATAGTAGACTGACCTTCTACAAATGAACTAGTGACAGGGATAATAGAACCAGTGTTGGTAGTGTTAACAGTACCAGTGTTGGTAGCCATTTTGAAAAAATTTCAAAATTCAGATTATGAAAACTTTGAAAACCTTGCTCTTATACCAAATGTGAGAAATGCGAAATACGGATCTTAAGGCTAGGATTAACATTAGAGAGGGGGTGAATAGTGTTTAAAGGAATTACTAAATCTTTTTGAGTTTATATTAATTTGAATACAAATGTATGCAATATTCAGACACAGATATGATCACAGAAACAAACAAGATGCAGAAATAAATAAAAGCAATAAAGGAAAGGATACATCGGATTTTATACTGGTTCGGAGTTGCCCTACATCCAATCCTGCACACAAGTACGGATTTCCTTTCAAAAGCAATTGTACAATTACACCCTCGATTTCAAGGACACGAGGTACACCACTCCAGATTCACAATTCTCTGGGTAGAGATACTTGATTTTACAGGCAACAAGTTCACACAATTGATTTCCAAGGCTACAATCACACCTTTTCTCGCTTGATTGATTTCACAAGCTACAATCACACCTTTTCTCGCTTGATTGATTTCACAGGCTACAATCACACCTTTTCTCACTAAGTTAATTACAAAGAAGCCTATAACTCTGAATAGCACTGAGATCTTGTTGAGATAGTGAAAGAGAATCAAACCAGAGATGATCTAGTTAGATTCAATGTTGATTTCGACAGAGTAATGGTAAAAATGTGTATAAAGAAATGTGGAAGAAAAAGAGAAGTGAAATCAAAGAAAATATGAATACAAATTTGTTCAAAACTACCCCTATTTATAGTAGAACAACAGCCATGTCCATTCGTGAAAGGATATGACGAATAGACACTTCCTTTGAAATCCAAAATTTTGAAATAAACTTCTACCATGTCGACATGGGGTACTTGAGGTTGTCGACATGCCTTCAGTATTTTGGTAATTTGCTTTTCTTTGAAAATAACTTCTATCTGGTATTAAAACTATTTCAAACTTTATAAATATACTTAACTATAGTTAAAATACATAAGTAAATATAGAGAATAATATTTTGGTATATATATATATATAATTTTACTATAATTTTATATTTAAATCTAAATTAAAAGTTAAATCTATTATTATTAAAAGATAGTTTAAAACCAAGGATAATTTGATTTTGAAAATAAAGATTATTCTGAGGCTAAAAGTATTAAAACTAGGATAGATATTTTTTATTCTTTTAAAAGAAAGGTTTTGAAATCATTTTGAAAACAAGATATAATTTTGTAAAAACATTTTGAATAAAAGGTTATGGGATACAAAACAATGTTCCACTAAATTTTTCGTAGGTTCCATCCTACTTAGGGTTCCATTCCTTTAACAGGCTTGAAGTGGATTCCATTCCACGAATAAATTGGATTTTAAGATGCTAGTGCTTTTCTAGGAGTTTTAACAAAATTCCTATCTAAATTACAATCTTGAAATCATGAACTCTTGATAATCTTGATACTCATGAGTCTTCAATCTTGATATCTTGAATCTCTATACTATACAGTCTTCATTCTTGGTACCTGCATGGTTAAATCTTGCATATACATGTATATCTAAACTATAATATTAGTATTTATATTTTATAATCTTATTCTAAGGTTGTTGTCATCAAAACCATCATCTTAAGGACTAACATCAACATGTGGGCAGTTGTTTCCTAAAAGGATTTGCTCATGAAGCTCCACATCCTCGTTGGAATAGGGTCGATTAGAGGAGAACAATTGTTAGCTAAGGAATTATACAATGTAAACCTTAATTCTAGCAATAAAATTATTTAAAACTTCTCTGATGTCTCCTCTAATGGCTGTGATAATAATAATGAAAAGGAAATCAGGCCAGTTCCAAGAACTACTGTGGACACCCCACTCTACACCTATACTATTCAAGAGTATTAACGTATAATACCGTCGAATAATATAGAGAATAAGGCTTTTTTGGGTATACACATGAATATTCCCTAGGGTTTACACTGCTACATATTTAAATCATCAAATAACTAACTCATCTATATATATACAGTATCGACACACAGAAATAAAACATGTGCCTCCAGGATAGAATAACACAAAATATACAGAAATATCAAAGCAGCACAGAGTTAGAATCGCAGAGATAGCATATAATATATAGTAAAAATAATATTAAGGGTACAACTCATCCCAAATGCTAACTTTCTCAAAATAATGTGATGAACAATCAGTATACCGCTTAGTGTTAAACATATAGTGAATCAATGTCATTCAAGTATCATATATCAATCTTAACGTAAGACTCCTCTAAGCCTAATAAAATACATACTAGTCATGTCATCCCTGTACCTGAAATGTCTCGAACCGATCCAATTATTACGTAAATAACACATGGGTCAAACTATATCTAATTACGAATTCATTATATAGGTAACACAATATAAACAAGGAATAATAATAAAATAACTCTACTGGTAATACACAATCCACTAGACGACATATCAGTATATATGAAACTATGGAAATAGGTACATGTAATACATTTAAAGTCTCATAAATAACCATCAAAGCATCACATCACATGAATAACTCAACATGTGCACAAAATAATCAACACTAATACCAAAAGATGCCATCACCCATATAGAAACAAATGCCAATCGAGAATCACAAATCAACATAAATGGGTGAGTTCTTATATCTAGAAATCATCATCTAAATCCAAAAATATCAATAAGTGAGATATCACCAAGTATAATCAGGCTAGCACAAAGCATTACATAGATATATCTCTCAATTTCGATCAAACATCATCATCAACACATATATTTAATATAAGATAGTATAGAGTGCCTACCAATATAAAAATGGAATCTACTATACTCTGACTATGTGTCATAAGTATAATCTCATCCCCTCAATTAATATCTATTTGATAATATCGTGATGGGAAATGGCTGTAAGACAGAAACAATGTCTCAAGTCGAGCATACTATATAACACTATGTGGGTCATCAAACCTATACTATACTCTAGTGAGATGTATCAATCGTATATGCCAATCTACTATTCCATTAGTAAAGTAGCAAGACTGGTAGAACTAAGCAAGCTCCAGAGACACTATGTCTCTACAGTCTTTAGTTACCTCACAGTCATCATGACACATATCCACCGATGTGCTCATTAACGTGATGACTCTTAAATCATGAGACTACAGTTGCTCCTATATGTAACAAACTGCTGGTCTAGGTGATATAAGGGCGAGCGCACAATGCGGGGCATGAGGCTAAAAGCATGAACCTATAAAGATAAGGTGTCATAGATCTAGGAAGTGATCTCATGATTAGGTCGTTTAGGTGGATTCTAGCTGTTTGGTCCTTTCCAGTAAACATAATAGGAGTATACCGTAATAGCGGCATATAAAACAAATACATTGTTTTGTGAGTTTTTGACCCAATGAAATTCAAAGGAGGTTAGAACATCTACATCAAGTCAGAACAACTCAAGAATCAACCAAAAAACTAGAAGAAGTAACTAAGAAAAACTAAAGGAAAATAAACCAAAAATTGACTAAGATGATGGATCGCTAGCGATTCATTACCTATGGATCGCTAGCAATCCATAAGGGTCGCTCGTGGATCCTCCTATCCTCTTGCATCATGATCCATAAGTTTTCTAGGGATGTTTTCTAAGTTTGATGATATTCCATGCTAGCTAGATCGAGAAGTGAGCATTCGTCTGATTCCAGCAATAGTTCCATGCAACAAGAACATGAATCATCATCAAAACAAAGCATCTAGTCATGAAATTACATGGAGAGCATCTACACAAGGCAGAAAAAACGATCCAATTGAAACGAGCCAAAACTACTCTAACTCTATGGATCACTAGCGATCCATCATATTGAATCAGTTCGTTCTGAAATTTCTTGAGCATCTTTGTACCTTCAAATGTATGTCTCTTACAAAGTAGCTTTGACCCAAGTGCTCTCCAGCCCTTGTAAATACAATCTGACCTTCAACATAAAGAGGGTCTTCAGGACTGGCCATTCAAAGTCTGCAGAAACTATTCTTCCTCTTCTCCTCCCATACAACAGTCATCTAAAGGGTTCACTGTGATTCTCTAGTAAGCTCTAACACTGGTGACTTAATCTAACTCATAAGATCCAATTAAATTGTAATCGAATTCAACTTGTAATTGCAGTCAGTCAATAACAAAAGTTATAAAACGGACGTTGGCTTCGTTAACAGTCGAACCACTATATGAATCCATTGTCCTTTTACTTTATCTGCAAGTTATTACACCTTGTTTCTATTTTATTTGCCTTCATAAACAGGGCTTGTGCTTTCACACTCAATCCAAGGTGTTGATCCATTTTTTGGGTTAACATGCATATAGACACAAAAGTCCTATTCATCTTTTGGTATGGAGCCATACTCACTAAATATAGGCACGTAGCCATATATCAATACGTATATCACCTCACATTATCTACTCTATTCCTTTCATATGAGTCTCATCTACTTATAATGAATAACTAAATAAATATCATGATAACGTCCCATACCACTACATGATACTCAAACGTTTATTAATTACTCATAAATTACACATAATGTAACATCCCTTATTTTGAGACCTGAAGCTAACCACTACAGATGTTTTAATCATTTATAATATTAACTTCCGGTGATAAAATACGGTAATTTTAATGGTATCCATAATACCAAAAGCACAAGAACATGAAATAAAATCAACATAGATTTCAAAATAACTTTTCTGATTACATTTCAATTCAATATTTTATATTCAATTACATAATCCAAAAGGATTCCCAGGTTTTGATCAAATATAATTATTACAAATTACACCAAAAGCGACATATGAAGATGCCCCTTTGGATGATCAAAGCTATCAGATTGTTAATTTATATTTGGAAAAACTTAGCATAAACAGTAAATAAATAAATCGCAGACACAGAGTAATATAACAATAAGCAGCGGAAACTAAAGAATAGTAGTTCATGAAGCTATTATATATGTATATACAGAGTTTAAACAAGATATAATAGAAGTCTCGAATACGTAGAAGTGTCAATTCAATAGTCAAATACAAGATCTGAATACATAACTGGAATCAACTGAATATCTGAAAGCTGAATCGATAGTTGGATCTCCAAGCGAAGCTCCAAACTCCAAAGGTGAGTCTCGAATGCTGTGACACTCAAACTGACCCGAGCGTAAAGCAAAACACAAAACACTCGAGTCAGGATTAACATTCTTATATCAATGAATCCAACTCAAATGAAATATCAACTGAAATACAAGTAATTTAAAGGATGTTTGGGATAGCCATCCTCTAAGGATCCGTTAAACTATCTACAATGTAGTAACATACGCTATTATAAACTATAGTAAAGTAAACTATTAAAATAGCGTTAAGGCGTTACCCGTATCCCCCTTAACACATTTTATAGTGCCAATATTCTATGCAGTACCGTAATACCTCCTAATCGGGAGGCTATTAAAGGAAACTCCATAGGTACGACACAAAATAAACTCGTAGTGGTCTCGATAGGGTAGGTGACATGGCACAACTAGGCAATGCCAAGGTAGATATACCAATTACACTTCCGGGCTGGTGGTAACGCATAGCCGCAGCTACCGCCCACCTTGAGCCACACTCCCAAAAGAAAGGTGCGCACCAAATCAATCACAAAGTAGACAAATGGCATACGAAGAAGAGTGTCCGATCGGAGGAGCAACCTCACTTGGCCCGTCGATTGCTCCTGTTTTGGCCACCTTATGCCAACTTATGGACGCCAGGTCCACGTATATACCTCATTTAGGATCGTCGCCACCATCCTACTACATTCTGGAATCTCCACCGAGCACACGATTGTTAAAGTGGTTTTCGGTATTGGCAGAGAGTATGACAATATCTGATCCTGGTCTCTTTAACAACCAAACGTTATTATAACGTTGCGGTCATTTCAAAATATTTTATTCTTCAAAACCAAAATGTCATTTCCATTTAAAAACCATATCAGTACGATATCATTTCACTTCAAATATATCCATTTCAAAAATCATAGCACTTTCAAATTTATAACACTTTCAAAACCAAAACACTTGAAATTATAACACTTTCAAAACCATATACTTGAAATCATAACACTTGATAACATAATACTTTGAAATTTATGACTTTGAAAACATAACTTCCACCACTTAAACAGTTTAGATATTAATAATAGTATATAGAATAAAATTGTTTATAAAATAAAATTGTTTATATAAAAATAGTCATAAAGTAAAATAGTTTATATTAAAATGATTAGTATATTAAAATAGTTTATATTAAAATGATTAGTATATTAAAATAGTTTATATTAAAAATGATTTATAAAGAAAAATATAAAATAGTTTTAAATATAGTTTAAAAATACTTTATATAATAAAATAGTTTCCTCAAATTTCGCAAATCGATTCAAATCAACTCGGATTCCAAATTTTCAATTTAATTAAACCTCAATTCATCAATTTCAATTCAATTTAGTTTCTAAATAAACCAGTTCAATTTCAATATATTTCAATGCTTTAAATATTCTACATTTCAAAATAAATTTGACAATTTCATATATATATATATATATATATATATCAAATTCTCTTTATTATTATTTATTTTTAAATATTTACTTAATTATTCAAATAACATTTAAATAAAAATTCAAATTTCAAACTTAAATAAAACTAAATATACCATTTTAATTTATGTAAATTTGAAATATTCATTTAAATCACTTTTAATCAAAATCAAGTTATAAAATCATATCTTCAAAATCCTAAATTTAATAAATTTCAAATCAAACTTATTTGAGTATAATTCTTAAATAAATTCAATTTCAAACCAATTTCTATTTCTCTTTCCAACCTGAATTTTATTAAAATCATTATAATCTCTATATTTGAAAATATAAATTTTAAATAAATACTTAAACATATTATATATTAATTAAATCAACTTTAATAAATCAAATCTTATTATTAAACTTATTATATATACGAGTATGGTGGCACGTCTATTGGACGTGTGCAAAGAAGGAAGTGAGCGTATTTTGTCTTTGTTACAATTACGATATTGTGAGAGATTACAGTATAACAAATTTACCGTTGTTTAGGGTTAAACCAATGCAGCGGTGAGCAGTATTTAACCATATAAATTGATTAAGCTTATTCTTTTTGTTTGATTTTATTTGGCTGTGAAATTACATTGGTTTATAATCAGGCTGTCAGATAAAATAATTAGACTGTCAAATATTATAATATTTTATTTCTACTATTTAACTTTCAATAATATTTTCCTTTTATCTCCAGATTATAGCCACACATAGTTTATGGAAACACGTATAGAAAGTAGTGTAACATAGGAATAAAGATGTACAAAAGATACATACAAAAATTTAAGGCAAAATATAAAAGATGACCGAGGCTTGTATAAGAAAAATATTCACATGGTGTCAAAATTGTGTAGATGTAGATACATTTGTGTGAAAATATTGCAGCTGTTTGAATGAATTAAGAACAAAAGACAACAATAAAAAGTTTGAATTTGTATAATAAAGGAACATGGCAACAACAAAGGTAAGTGGGGTACATTTTGTGTAACAATTGACCTTATAATCCAATTTTAGCAACAGTGGAAACATAGAAACAATAGTTAAAATGAATAATATTGTTTCTTTATTTAATAAACTAACCTAAACCTATCATGGTGATCAGCAGCTGTAAATCTCAAGTCGCATATGTACTTAAAAAGTTAAGCATTGCCCAAGGATCCTGTGCTTCCTGCCAGCAGTTTGTGGTGGAGACTGTAGACCTCGTAATAATTTTCACCAACACCAAAAATACAATAACAGTTCAATATCTTGTATTGTATCATAATGATCTTTTTTTAAAAAATTGAATCCAATACCTACTTCAAAATTTGTAATAATATTTCATACAATTCTAAGCATTTCTTACATAAAAATGTAAAGATTGTCATTGGTTGCACCAGTGTACACGTAAGTGGAAGCAACATACAATATACAATATAAAATAGATTAAAACATAAGTGGAAGCAATTGACGTCTTCTTCTGTTTCTACCTTTGTAACATATGGCAATTGCAGAAAACAGATGAATATCATTAATAATGCAATAGATACCTCAAAGATATACTTATCTGTTCCATTGCTATCGCTTTTCTATGACAGTTCTAAAACAAAAATGGTGAACTACCCAAATGCTAATTTCCAATTTCTATGGCAACAAACATGTCGAAGGACCCACATACGAATTACCTAACCATGCCCTGATTTCCTCAAAAAATTGTACTGCTACACATTATTTACCTGAATCTCCATTTGGGTATGTAGCATTGTCCTTTCCAAAATCTGCAGTAGCACTCCACTTGTCCATTGTATTTTTTCAGTAATTACAATATATAGTCTAATTACTGTGGTCATGATAATCCAAACATGTTATTAGATTAGAGTTCATAACAAATGCATGATGATGGGTCAATTGTTGCTTAACATGTATAATGGGTTTGTACGTTACTTAAATTTCAATTATTGCAAAATTTTAAGTCTTGAATATGCATGTGGTAACATATAAATTAATCAGTGACTATATATTAACAGTAAGTTATCAATCAATATATTCTCAAGTTGGGGGAAATAATGTACATTTTTGGTAGGACCTAAAAAAATTGTAAAATAAAGACTGCCAGTGTTAAAAGTCATATTAGACCAAAATAGCTCCAAGCAAGCTTTGTTATAAAGTACATGAAGATTCTCTCTCCCCAAAACTCTCTCGCTCATAATTTTTGGACCATGCATAAAAATAATAAGGGTACAAATTTAATGGGCAACCAAATAATTTGTTAAGCTTATATCAACTAATCACACAAAAAAATTTGCAAACACTAAGTTTGTAGTTGGTCAAGGAAGCAAATAATTTTAGCAGTTGGGTCGTACGTTTTAAGATGATCATTCAATTAAAATTATTACACACTATTGAACATAGATTCAAAATTTAGTGTCTTATTCAATATAACTGTTAAAAATCCATAATATTTAGTTTTTAGTTGGTTAAGGATGAAGCTAATAATTTTAGTAGTTGGTTTGTAGGTTTGAAGATGATCATTCAATTCAAATTATTATATATTATTGAACAAAGATTCAGATTTTAGTGTCTTGTTCAGAAAATTCAAGAAAATCCATAATCTTAACCATGGTCATCATAAGATCAAGAAGGAAAAAAAATGGAAAATCGAACAAAATATTTATGATTATTTGTATTCTTATTTAACTGAGTATAAATGTTTGGCAATTTTTCTAGTAAAAGAAAAACTTAGACCAAAACACGCACTCAAATCTAACCAATCACTACATAACCTTGCAAAAATAAACGAATGACTATATCTGGCTGTGCTTTCATCAATGGAAATTCAATTTTAAATTCTAGGACTATTAAATTGAACTTAGTTTCTCATCACCGACGTTGACCAAAAAGTAATAGGAAAATGAACTTAGTGGTACTGAAAAATAAAAGTTACCCTATTTATTAGATGTACGCATTGTATATTACGAAAGGCATTTTGGGCACTTAGGGCATTTAAAAGAATTCATTTTGACTGAATTAACAAAGGTTTTGCTTCATAGGAATACACACACATTTATACATATATACATGAACATATCATTTATCCCATACCAACATTAAATGTTCAAGAAAATGGTAAGAATGTTTGTAAGCTATGTAGACATATATATACACAAATACATACATATATACATACACATACGCATAGAAGAAAAGATATATGTTTATCTCGCTAGTTGTACAAAGCACCATGAGGAGTATAAAGTTGTCATTTAGCAACAAAAATATGAATTATGTCTTTCTTAGTCTCAAACTCTATATTAACATATAATGAGGTAAATGGTTATGGTTACATTATGTTTAATTTTTTGATCTAATTTTATTGGCTGATAACGTTTTTCTTTATGAAGTTTATTTTATTTTAACTTATTATTGTTAGTGAAGGAAGTTATATGATACATAGTGTCTATACTTGAAGTATCAGTTATAATAGAACACTAGTAAAACCAATCGCATTCATAAGTGATTTTGTAAAGCAATTCAGTACCGAGTACCTTGGAAAGAATCTAATGGTAAAGATTCATCCATAAATAAGGTGTGATTTGAACAGCCTTTTTCTTCTCTTCCACATTAATTCCATCTAAATCAAAAAAATGAAACAAACACATTAAATTAGTTACAATATTTTAAAATTCAATTTTTAGCAACAGAAAGAGAATAAAAAAATTTCAGTATCTATTATTGGGTTTGAGGGGATGGATGAACCTTTCGTTATGCCTCCCAAATATGAATTTGACCAAGCTTCATGCCTAATTGATATGGTATGCTAACACAGGTCTGGAAAAAAATCAAACCTTTTGTTAATATCCAATAAAATAAAGTCGTGAAAAGTAAAAATTACAACAAAACACCTTATAGTGAAGAGCCGGTGGCAGCTGCCATCTTCCTGCCGTCCTTTAAGATAAAGCGTTCCCAATCATGCCATAAGAGAGTAGAATACGCACATTAAACATGAATACCTTAATATATGTTTGCAGCAGTTAGATAAACACTAAAGAATACCTTATTATATGTTAGAAGATATTTTCAGTTATATAACTCCTAATGCTGTCCTTACTCTGAGGTTGCACTAATTCAAATGATCAAACTGTGGTGAGCTATTTTCTATAAAAAGTTCATAGTTGTTTCTAGAGAGCAACAATAAACTTCAGCTTGGTTATAATAATAAGGAATGCTCAAACCAAGCTAAACACGAGTAAGAAAATGCCTTTGAACTTAACAATAAGAACCAAAACAACCATATTCTACGATATAAATTGATACTCTAAAGTATGGAAACAACTCTCTACTCAATTTTATGAACTAATATTATCATAAATAAATAATAGATTCAGCAAAAACAGTCGTCCAATTCTACTCAAAACAATATTTGTACCACCTTTAGGGAGATTCACTGTCTTGCCAAGACCATTAGATTTCCAGATTTGAGCTATCATAGTGCCCAGAAGATGAAATTACTTGAGTTGCCGTAGAAGCCTAGAACGAGGTTTCAGCAGGAGAGGGTTTCAAAATCATGGCAAAAGACATAAAAATATCAGTGCAAGTAGAATCGGTTTAAGCGTTGAAGTCTAAAACTCGATTTAGCAAATCTAGAAAAGTTAGTGATTGTAAAACTAAAAATACCTCTCATAAGCAAAAGACATAATCCTAACGTTATACTCAACAACCTACAAAACGTAGGCATGACTGAAGCAAATTGTAGTTGCAGTGGATTACTCCACCCTCCATTACCCGGCAGTTTCGTGAAATAAGGTAGACCATAATTGGTCACTGTCATGGACGCCAAGCGGTTTTACCATGCTGTAATCTCGTATTGACATTTTATCTCAAAATTAATATCCCGAAGATGTAGTAGAAATCGATTCGTTGAATATGATGAGAAAGGGTAGAGAAGTGGAAGGCAGCATACGTGTTGAAGAAGATGGGTTCAGGAAGAACGTATTTTGAGATGGGTTGGGAACGTGGGATGAAAACAGACACAAATTGCAGTGATGTACAAAAGTCAGATTTATCCCCACAACTGTATTTCTTTCACAGGTGAAAAGAACGAAAGAAGGGTAGTTTTGTGAGTTAAAAAAAGGCTTCACTTTGACCGCTTTGACCAGGGTTTTGCTTTATAGTATAGATATTTTTAAATTAGTAAAATTGTAAGTAAAATCTTAAAATTTATAATTCCAAAACTAACTTATTACTTTAAAATTTTCAAAACATATAATTTTTAAAAATCAAAATTTAAAACCTTTATAAAAATAACATATATATATATATATATATATCTTAAAATCAAATATTTATTAGAACCAAAATATCCATTTCAAAACCTTGAAATCATTTATATATATATATATATATTGATCAACTATGTCTGTATATAATTTTCTATCCTGTGGTCAAGTGATATGTGTATATATCATTTCAACTCGCAATCCCAAATTCAATTCAATGAAAATCGCTTGGGTTTATACTTTCAACCCATAATGATTTTCTCCTATTCTATAGATCGTTCGGGTATGTATCATTTGAATCCACATGGAATTCTATACTAACAGGGAACTTTTAGAGTGAGAACATATATGATAATAATATAACATGCATATATCATCAATATACATAACAGATAATGGTGTCAGATGTCATGGGTGAACAAATACAGATAATAGCATATGTATAGCAATGTAAATAACTAAAAGCAGCATATTTCAATTGTCGTTTCAATTGAAATCAAATTTAATAAACATAAAAACGTTAATCATGAGTGATTTCTCACCTTTTGAGACTAGAGAAGAACGAGAATGAGCTGAGTTACGAATCCAAGCATGAATTTCAAAACAAAGCTAAATTGGCATGAATTCGACGATCAAAGTTGATAAATGGGAAATCAACGAGAACTAATCAAAATCAGTTGTGATATTAACTGAAAATAGATACGTTATTATTATATATTCAGTATTTTAATTTAAGACAAAGATTAAAATATTATAAAAACTTCTAAATCATTATTCTTAAACTCAAGCATTAAAATCAAATATTTTTATTATACTTAAAACCATTACCCAAAACAAATTCTTAAACACATCTGCATAAACTGTTTTGAAATCGAATAATATATATTTGTATACCATGTGATTTAAGATAAAATAGTATATGTGACTGTATATAACTATATATAAACTCATATTCTAAATTCAAACAATATTAAATTAAATATATGTGTATTCAAAATCAAATATTTACATAAAAATACTTTTACAGAACTTTTATATAAGATTAGTAAGTCATATCTCTACTGTCATATCATATAATTTTGTAAAATCTACTATATATACTGTACAAAGATAGAATACAGTAGGCTTTTATAAACTTATATATATACTGTACGTATAAACCGATATATAACATATCTCTAACTTGCAAAGCTTACATAACTAATATATATGTATATAACAACAAACTTATATAACTCATATATTAATATATAACTTTATAACTACCAATCATATATATATATATATAACTATAAACACTAACATATTTTTACCTACATACAAAATGTTACAATAGTATATATAATATATATACCTCGGATCACAAAATATATTCAATATACATATAGAAAACATGAGCATATATTCAATATACATATAGAAAACATGAGTATATATTTAATATACATATAGAAAACAAACTGTTTATATAATATATCACATATATAACTAATATATATAAGAGTTTTTATATAATATACTACTATAATAATATATAATATAATATAGAAAACAAACTGCATATATAACTAATATAGAAACACATATAGCAACAAACTGCATATATATATATATATATATATATATATATATATTAAAGTATTTTATATATAGCAACAACCTGTTTATAGAATATATAATATATATAGAAGCACAAACTGTTTATACAATATAGAAAGCAACTGCATATATAACTAATATATATACACACCTACGACAATGCAACAGAGGAAACTTGCGGCCATGGCAGGAGAGAGGTGGCTAGAGGGGAGAACCGTGGCAATTGCTGGGGTGCACACGACATGGGGTCAGTGTGATGTTGTGGCCGAAGTTGATGGGAGAGGGGAGATGGTTCTCGACAGAGGCTGGGTGGGGTGGTGGATCTCGGCTACTGGCCATGTTAGCACCGTAGTAGGGCGTTGCGTGCTGCAGTGGAGATAGGGAAGAGAGAAAAGGAGTGGAAGCCGAGCAGTTTACGGTGCTATAAGGTGGCGAGCAAGCTAAATTATGGAAGGGCGGAAGTGTGGGGCGGAGGGAACATGGTCTGGGGTTTTGATGAGGTTGCGAGAGTCAGAGTTTCATATGGGAAGAGGAAACGAATGCTTTGATATATAACTTATATATTAAATTTATAGTTTATTTATGTATATCTATCAGAACGAAAAAAAACAAGGAGACGCACCGATAAATTGAAGGAACAAGAAGAAAATGAAACCATAGGAATGGTAAAGTCATAAATTAAATTTCTGAGAATTTAAAACAAATGGTCATTCATTTTCAGCAGTTTGTGAAATGAATGGACACAGAAATTCCAGATACTCAAAACGGATGCCCATACGGTTACCATTTACATGGTTTCCGTTTCGTACCGAACTTCAAAATACAGAAATGAATATACCGTAGAGAACAACACGACGTGACGATCAAAAACGTTACACGGATATCGATGGTACGATCATCCGATCAAAAGTCAATAATCCGTACCTAAAATGCTACCAATTTGTTGAAAATAAAATAGCCAAATTTGATGAAACGGAAGATGACGTCTCACTCAGAAGATGATTTATAAATTTTTTATATAAAAATATTCAGGTTTGAGAAATATTTCATTATCATCAATTTTTAACCGATTTGAATTTAAATAAAATTACACAATAAAATATACTTCCATATTATCAAATGAAAATGTACCGGTTGTTATGTTTAAATAGACGTATTACAAATATTAAATATATATTTCCAAATTCAAATATTTAAAATTTCACAAAATTCCAGTTAAATACATTACTAAAGCTATTAAAATTTATGGGTCGTTACACTCTCCCTCACTCTAAACTCTTCATCCCCGAAAAGGATGGAGGTGGGAGAACAGAAACAACCAGAAAGAAAAATGGATTTGAAATTCAAAATAAATAATTAATTTAAAACCATATAAATTTCAATTTAATTAATTTATATTCAACAACCGATTTTAAATTCAAGGTATTTCATTAAGTTGACTTAATTTCAATTTATTAATTCCTTCAAACAAAATTTATTTTATTTATCCTATTTATTCATTATCTGATTGTTGAATTTTATCTTAATTAACATTTCTATGAAGTTAAGTGTAAAACATTTATTATAACCACTCAAATTTATTTATAATTTCTCTTAACGTCATTTTACATTGTAAATTATTCAATTACATATTCAACTTCTAGATGATTAAGGTAAGTTATATTGGAATGCAATTGAGTATTATGCAAGTAAAATTTTCCAATTCAATTATTTCAAGTTTAAATATTTATTCAAAAAATTTGGATTTATTTATAATCAAAATCATCCTTTAACATAAATTTAAGAATTAAATTTCTGATTCACTTCAAACCATTTAGAGATAAATATATATAATATAGATATATCAAAACGAATCTATAATCATATACTTATATATTATAAATCAAGTCATACTTTAGAAATATAAATCAATTTAATTTCCAAAACAAAAGTGTAGCAAAGCTACGAATTGGTCTCTCCACTCTGAAACTCGAAAATGAATGTCGATGATGTGGCCCCCATCACCGAAATTATTTTCCAGCGACAAAAGAGAAGAGCACTGATTTTAAATAGTTAAAAATTCTTCGAAAACCATTTCTATTCGACAATACTTTAAAATAATATACATTTTTAAAATCTTAAAACCAAAGTTTGAGATCACTGGAAATTAAATTATCAAATTCTTAATTTAAATTCAATTAAATTTCCAAAACAGTTTCAAGAACATGTTTTTATAATTCCATTTATTTATATCATGTGACAATCGTCAATGATTTACAAAGCAATAAATGAAAATCAAATATTATAATTTCAAACAACCAATTCATTAACTTTTTAATTTCAGAAAACTTACACACACACACACACACACATATATATATAATATAACCATACAAAATTTATTTACCAAATTTAAAAATAATATTGTGTCAGTTTGCCTTATCAAGTGTTTTGGAATTCCTGCCGATAGTGTTGATCAGACGAATCGATCGAAAACCCAAATCAACATTAACAACTCAAACAACACAATATATAAAACATTTTATAAAAATTACAAATACACTCCCTTACACGATTATACAAGAATGGATTCCAAATCAAGGATAGAAATTCAAGTTGGAGGGACACTAACCAAAAGAATTCAAACTAGATGATAGGATCGATAGGGAGATAAATAGATTTCAAAGAGAGAAAAGAATGGATAAACTTACATAAATCGCGGGTAACCTTAACCGGGTCAACCGTGATTTCAAGAATAAGATCGATGCAGAATTTCGAGGTAAATCGACATTTGATCACCAAAGATAGAATTCGGGCATAGCAAGTATTTGCAGCATCTAAACCGAGGATACAAAAATCTCTGGTGAATCAATACTTATCGTAAAGGAGTTTAACCCCTTTATAGATCATATAGTGGAGCTATGGGATACTCCTGAATTGAGAAGAACACGAATAGGAAAGACAAGGATGGGTTTTAGAATGAATGGGGAAGTTCCAAAATTCAAAGAAAACCGAGTCAAAGAGGAAAAGATTCAAGCTCGAACGAAAGTGGTTCTGTAATTAAATTTACTCTATATGTTGAGTTTACCCCAAAACCAGAGCTCTGATACCAACTATAACAGCCTAATATTTTCAACCATTCGCATCCACACATGTCGGATTTGAATTGCTCAAAGTATGAGATTGTTAATTTATATTTGGTAAAACTCAGCATATACAGTAAATAAATAAATCACCGAATCACAGACACAGAGTAATATAACAATAAGCAGCGGAAACAAAAGAATAGTAGTTCATGAAGCTACTATATATATAACAGATTTTAAACAAGATACAACAAAAGTCTCGAATACACAAAAGTGTCAATACAATAGTCAAACACAAGATCTGAATACATCATTGGAATCAAATGAATATCTGAAAGCTAAATCGATAGTTGGATCTCCAAGTAAATCTCCAAACTCCAAAGGTGAGTCTCGAATGTTGTGAACACTCAGACTGACCCGAGCGTAAAGCAAAACACAAAACACTCAAGTTAGGATTAACGTTCTTATATCAATAAATGCAACTCAAGTGAAATATCAACTGAAATACAAGTAACTTAAAAGATGTTTAGGAGAGCCATCCTCTAAGGATCCGTTAAACTATCTACAATGTAGTAATATACGCTATTATAATGATGTCTATAGTAAAGTAAACTATTAAAATAGTGTTAAGGCGTTACCCATATCCCCCTTAACACATTTCATAGTGCCACTAGTCTATATAGTACTGTAATACCTCCTGATCGGGAGGCTACCATAGGATATTCCATAGGTACGACACAAAACAAACTCGTAGTGGTCTCGATAGGGTAGGTGATACGGCACAACTAGGCAATGTCAGGTTAGATATTCCAATTACACTTCCGAGCTGGTGGTAACGCATAGCCGCAGCTATCACCCACCTCGAGCCACACTCCCAAAACAAAGGTGCACACCAAATCAATCACAAAGTAATAGAATGGCATACGAAGAAGTGTGTCCGTTCGGAGGAGCTACCTCACTTGGCTCGTCGATTGCTCCTGTTTTTTTCCACCTTATGCCAACTCACGGGAGTCGGGTCCACGTATATACCTCATATAGGATCGTCGCCACCATCCTACTTCATTCTAGAATCTCCACCACGTATACGATTGTTAAAGTGGTTTTCGGTATTGGCAGAAAGTATGACAATATCCGATCTCGGTCTCTTTAACAACCAAATGTTGTTATAACACTGTGGTCATTTCAAAATAGTTTATACTTCAAAACCAAAATATCATTTCCATTTCAAAACCATATCAATACGATATCATTTCACTTCAAATATATCCATTTCAAAAATCATAGCACTTTTAAACTTATAAAACTTTCGAAACCAAAACACTTGA
Organism: Allium cepa; assembly: GCA_030765085.1. Taxonomy (NCBI): domain Eukaryota; kingdom Viridiplantae; phylum Streptophyta; class Magnoliopsida; order Asparagales; family Amaryllidaceae; genus Allium; species Allium cepa. The sequence continues at coordinate 542,652,850 of CM060940.1, read as the reverse complement.
AATTATTACACTTTCAAAACCATACACTTGAAATCATAACACTTGATAACATAATACTTTGAAATTCATAACTTTGAAAACATAACTTCCACCACTTAAACAGTATAGATATTAATAATAGTATATATAATAAAATAGTTTACAAAATAAAATTGTTTATATAATAATAATTATAAAGTAAAATAGTTTATATTAAAAAGATCAGTATATTAAAATTGTTTATATTATAATGATTAGTATATTAAAATTGTTTATATTAAAAATGAATTATAAAGAAAAATATAAAATAGTTTAAATATAATTTAAAAATACTTTATAGTATAAAATAGTTTCTTTAAATTTCACAAATCGATTCAAATCAACTCGGATTCCAAATTTTTAATTTAATTAAACCTTGGTTCATCAATTTCAATTCAACTCAGTTTCTAAATGAACCATTTCAAATTATATCAATTTCCAATACAGATTTGAACCACAAAATAAACCATTTCAATTTCATTATATTTCAAAACTTTAAATATTCAACATTTCAAAATAAATTTGACAATTTCATATATATATATAATTCGCTTTACTTTATTTATTTTAAAATATTTACTTAATCATTCAAATAACATTTAAGTAAAACTTCAAATTTAAAATTTAAATAAAACTAAATATACCATTTCAACAAATGTTAATTTTAAATATTCATTCAAATCACTTTTAATCAAAATCAAGTTTTAAAATCATGTCTTTAAAATTCCCAATTTAATAAATTTCAAATCAAACTTATTTGAGTATAATTCTTAAATAAATTCAATTTCAAACCAATTTCTCTTTCCAACCTGTATTTTATTAAAATCATTATAAAATCTATATTTGAAAAAATAAATTTTAAATAAATACTTAAACATAGTATATATTAATTAAATCAACTTTATTAAATCAACTTTAATAAATCAAATTTTATTATTAAATTTATTATATATATATATATATTTTAAATTAGTAAAATTGTAAGTAAAATCTTAAAATTTATAATTCCAAAACTAACTTATAACCTTTAAATTTTCAAAACATATAATTTTTAAAAATAAAAATTTAAAACCTTTGTAGAAATAACATTTATATATATCTTGAAATCAATATTTATTAAAACAAAAATATCTATTTCAAAACCTTGGAAATCATTTTAAAATATATATATTGACCAACGGTGTCTGTATATTTTTCTATCCTATGGTAAAGTGATGTGGATATTTATCATTTCAATCTGTAATCTAAATATATACGGGTATATATCATTTCTACCCGCAGTCCCAAATTCAATTCAATGAAAATCGCTTGGGTTTATCATTTCAACCCATAATGATTTTCTCCTATTCTACAGATCGTTTGGGTATGTATCATTTCAACCCATAGGGAATTCTATACTAACAGGGAACTTGAAGAGTGGGAACATATATGATGATAATATAACATGCATATATGATCAATATAAATAACAGATAATAGTGTCAGATGTCACAAGTGAACAGATACAGATAATAGCATATATATAGCAATGCAAATAACTAAAAGCAGCATATTTCAATTGTCATTTCAATTGAACTGATTTGAATTTAAATAAAATTACACAAGAAAATATAATTCCATATTATCAAATGAAAATTTATCGGTTGTAATGTTTAAATAGACATATTTCAAATATTAAATTTATATTTCCAAATTCAAATATTTAAACTTCACAAAATTCTAGTTAAATATATTATTGAAACTATTAAAATTTTCGGGTCATTAAATTCCGTCATTTCTGGTTGATGAGGCTCGAGGCAACGATTACCTTTTCACATAACACATCTTATTTCACTTTGAATGCCACATTGTCATTCCACATTCACACGACTGATTTCTACAAATGTATAACTTCCTGAGCTCGTATGTCTCGAGAAAGGGTGTTAAGCCAAGGGAAGGTGTCTTCTCCACCACCGACTGATATACTTTTATAGAGATCTCTCATTGTGATTTGGAATGCAAGGTCGTACATTTATAAATATAAGTTCGTTCTGGAAATGAACGAAACTGAAGGTACTTTTCTTGGCCATTTCTAGGTGAGAAGTCCTTGTATTTCTAAGATTTTTCGTAACAAAGACACCACTACTACAATATAGTGCATCAAGAGTTTATCCCCAATTAATCAACAAGTAGTCCTTCGTTATTATTCGTCCCAATATCTTCGTCTTCAAACATCTTCATTCTTTGAACACGTGAACTGGTTCGAAGTGGTTTTCAGATAGGAATCACTCAAATCCGACCGCAATTCCTTCGAAATCCAAACATCGATAAAAATGATGTAATTAGGTAATCGCTTTTCGATTCATTCATTTTCCTTTACCAAAATATCTTTGAGAATATATATATTCAAAATATTCTTTTATGAATATGGAATCATTTAAACCTCTTTTTGAATATAAATCATTTTTTAAAAGTATCTTTTGAGAAAATAGGATTATAGAAATCATTCTACTTCTATCCAAAATCAACTTCCGTATTCAACGAGTGCTATGGGCGCAATAACGATGAGATCATCTTTTAAATTCCACGAATAGGAAAAGTTCCCTCTTCGGATTTTAATAATGAGCATAAGAAGATTATTTCTATAAAATCCACGTTGAGCATCGGGCATTCCTTTCGATATGTTCCACCCCTCGCCTAAAAGAGAAAATTGAAGCCAGGTATGTTCAGGGCACTGGTTGCTCCATCCCTAAGCTTAGTTACACACCTTGTTTTCACTTTTAGATCTCACAGGCGGGACAAATGTACTAGTCGTTTCCGCATACTCATCTTCGCTTTATAAATCACTTAACTATTTGTTTAACCATCTTTAAAATAATGTTAAATTGTTCATATTTCTTTTGAAATGCTTTATTATTTACTTAAAAACATTTATCAAGGATTTGGGAAAGAATTGTAAAGTTTCAACCTTTATTTCAAAAGTTATTGAAAAGCGTTGCAAATAGTGTTACAAAAAGTTCTTTAAAAGCTATATTCTTCAAAATAACTTTTATATCATTTAAAAAACTAACATTTCAACATAATCATTTTAAGACACTTAAAAGATTTCTAGAATTAATTTCATATTTTTAAAACACTAATTTCATCAATTTCCAAGTTTGGTCATTTAGTGCAAAAACTAGATTTTTCTTGAAAATTGATTTTGCCATATTTCAAAATATACAAGATGAAATCTTGAATTTCATTTTTTTATGAAAGATATGGATATAAGGATTCTAAAAATTCTTACTTCGAAGAATTCTGAACTATATTTCACTTCGTATGTTCATTTAAACTTTGACGCGTAAACACGAACTACCGTTACGCGACACGTCAAATTTTAGGCGTATTTTGAGATTCATAACCAAGTTTTGCCGAGACAAGTTTAAACACTTAGGAATCATTTCTAAAGCATATTCAAACGTTTTTTAAAGGTATAAATGATTCCATATTACATTTCGTTTCTTTTGGAAAGTGATTTCCTTGTGATTATACGTCTTGTAAATCCATGACTTGTTTCAATATATATATATATATATTCAATATACAACTAGTAAACAACCAAAACAATGTTTATAACTATTTTAACATATTCTAATATGTCATATGAACTTACATATCAATTCAACAACTTTTTATTTACAATGTCACATGATGGTCAATTATGTACATATTTTCTTACTAACTTTTGCAAATGACTTAAAGGTGGTTCCTTTCTTTTTCAAACACTTATCAAACATCATTATTAACATCCAAACAACATTTATAACTTGTAAAATATTATATAAATATTTTCTACTTAACAATTTAGAGTTCTCACCTTTTGTCGCTTTCAATCTAGTTTTAAACTTTTCTAACTTTGCTACGCTTTGTGTGACGCCCCACCTCTATACCCACGCTAGCCAAGAACACTACGGAGTAATGCTGTCGACTAGCACAGAGAATAAGGCTGTTGAGGAGTGACCATCTGTATAATTGCTTTGTGCGAGTACCGATATGCCAGATAAAAATATAACTGTTCATCTTAAGAGGAAATCCGACATACCGACACAAACTCAAAGCTACTACACAGTGGCTATAAAGGTCTTTAGAAACAAATATAGAAATAAACATAACACAAATCAGTCACAGATAATTCATATCACAAAGGCGGAAATAGATATGAATATAACACATGAAAGTGTATATCAGAGTAGTGGTCAAATAAGATCCACAATAATACAAAAGAATAGCAACACGTGCTATACAAAAGAATACAACTATGAGTCCATATCTCAAGTGTATACAACAAAATAAACTACTAATCTAAGTAGTTAGCCAAAAGTCAGAGTAATGATTCTGGATGAGAAGTCAAGCAGAAGCACCTGTAACATCTCGGTCTGACCCGAGTATTATTTAATAAGAAAATAATAAACGGATCAGTCTAACTATAAATATCAGATGAAACGATATAGAATAAGAGCTATGACTAAACACATAATAATCACAGTGCCAAGCCGTGATATATATAAGTAATTGAAAATCAACAAGAGATTAATCAATATCGCAAAGATCTTCTCAAAGATAAAATGGAATGTCATACTCCTAAGTTCGTTCACCAAACCATAAGTATTGACGATTATATCAATGTCAATCACAAAAGTCAATGACACACAAATTCACCAATACACAAATATTGATAAAGCTTATCAATGGAAATCCCGAAAATTGGTGAAACACAAATTCCAGAATTCATCAATTAGAAATCCAGAAATCACAATAAAAGGATGGCCAATCCCACAAACTGGACATCGATGCACCTAGAAAGACACGCCCCATGCACAGTCGAACATCAACGTACCTAGAAAGATACGCCCCATGCTCTAGCATTGGCGCACCTAGAAAGATACGCCCCATGCATAAATAAACGTCGATGCACCTAGAAAGATACACCCCATGTAATGTCTAACACCGATGCACCTAGAAAGATACACCCCATGCAAATTCGAACATCGACGCACCTAGAAAGATACGCCCCATGCATTGACGAACATCGACGCAACTAGAAAGATACGCCCCATGTCCCAACTTATTGAGCCAATTGATCCACGAAGTAAACAAACATCGATGCACCTAGAAAGATACACCCCATGCATAAATAAACATCGACGCACCTAAAAAGGTACGACCCATGTGTAAACAAACATCGATGCACCTAAATAGGTACGACCCATGTAAGAAATGAGACGAAGCTCAATAAAATGAGGAACGGTCCTCCACATAGACAAAGAGACATCGTACATTGCTAGTCTAAACCACATAGATGATCGTCATGATCAACGAGAAGTGTCAATTACACTAAGCTAGTAAATATATGAGTTTAGCTTCATGTCCCATAACCACTTGCTTAACTTAAATATTTACGAACAAACTGTAGATCTCCACTAGAAAATTGTCACAAGAGATTCAATCGAACAAGTCCAAGAATTAACCGACGAAGTAAATGCAAGCATTTCATACCACTTGTTTTACTAAGTCGTTTAATTAGATTTCTCATCCGAGTGAGGTAAAGGCTTGTATATACTAATAGATTGGAAATCGGTTTGAGAAAACGAGCTTTGTTATAAAATAGTGTTGAAATCATTTGAAGAAAGAGTTTTGATATTTACTACTAGTATAGAAAACCTTTATATTTTTAAAGTGACAAATCACAAAGAAGATTGTAGGAACAATCAATCACTAAAATTCACATACGAAGATGTAAATAAAATCCAAAGAAATCGATAAAGGATCCATCGAAATGGATATTCAAAAATCCCTAAAAAGGAGTCATCAAGGTCATAATAGATGATAACAACAAATAGGAAACAACACGAACCGATTAAAGTTGGAAATTCAAGCAACTAGGCAAAATAGGCATAGTTGGCAAATAGCAGCAGGTCGGTCGACCGGACTCCCTGAGTCGGTTGATCGAACCAGGGGTTGGAAGTGCTCGGGGCACCAGGTCGGTCGACCGGCCCAGGGGCTCGGTCGGCCGAAGCCTGTACCCAGCACTTCCAAACAGAGGCAGGAAGTGCCTGGGCTATAGGTCGGTCGACCGGCCCAGGGGCTCGGTCGGCCGAACCTGTTGCCAGCACTCCCCTGCCCTATTTTGGATGAGGTGCAAATCTCGATCAAATTGCATTCGCTCGAGCAACGGCGCTAAGGGTTTATGCCAATCGACTACCCGGCCCTATAAGCTCTTCGATGCATAATCAAAAACACATTCAAACATCAAAGCTATGATTTTTAAAGAATTGAACCCAAAACACTAAAAATTAGAATATTCACCAAATCAATCCAAACCAAAAGCAATTGTACACGAATAAGTGTTAGGAATTCATACCTAATAATCGAAGATAAATATAAGCATAGACGTGAGATAAAAATCTCACCTTTGAACCCAAAAACAATGAATGAGAAGCTTGAAGACAAGGGAAGATCAACCACACTTCAATCTCAACACTAGAAGCTTGAATCTAAGCTTAAAAGAAGAACATTCCCTAAGTTAGGTTTAGGAAATTTCTGAAATTGGAAGGAGAATGAGTTGGAGAAGAAGATGGAGATGCTTACCAATGGGTTCACTAGAGTTTGGAGCAAGAAAATGGATTTGCTAATGGAAACTAGGGCTTAGGATATCCTAATTCTTTTTCTCTTCCCCCATTTTTGATGAAGCTTGAATGTATTAGGAAATTATGAAGTAATGAAGAGGAGAGGGGGTTGGAACTGAGCTAGTAAGTGGGGTTATTGGGCTCAGCCCAAACCAAAGCCCTAAGTGAAAAGTGGCAAAATTCCACTAACTCCAAACATATTGAAGTTTATACTCAAAATGGTCGCAAACGTCATTTTGAACTCAATGGGGGTGGTCTCGAGTCCCAATTCGACTGTTTGCAAAAAGTAGCTTTTCGGACCAAAATCCGACGAGCGATAAAATATTTAAATAAAATATTTAAATATAAAATCGATAAATATGCGGGTTGTTACACTTTGCCTTAAGCTCCTAAAACTTGCTAAACTTTATCGAACTTGCCTTAGGAGGCCACGACAAAGCTAGAAGGGGAAGATATGATCGACCAAGTGGAGGAAGAGGGAGGCGTGAGTAATAGGGGAGGGAAGGAGGCATTTCGAAGTGGTGCGGACGGAGTTTTGTCGATATTTTCTTTGTTTTATTTCTGGGAATATTTTGGCATAACTTTGTTAAGGTTGGAAGCCATTAAAAAGAGTGAGAAAAAGCTTGAAATTTTGAGAAGAAGATACGTGGAAGGAAGTGAGAAAGTGGGTGTGCATTTATCGAAAATATTTGAGATTAAAATATAGATTTATGTTTTTACTTAAATAACCTTTCTTAAGAATTAAGTAAACTTATTTAATTCAAAAATTACTATCCACATCACATCACAATTTTAAAAATCAAACACCTAAGGGTTAAGTAAAGAATAAGAATGATTACTTTACTTTATGTCACATTTCTTTACATTATGTCACATTTGATGTGACATGTGTTTTGTCTTTTCTAGTTTAATTTTGCTAATTACTTTCTAGAATTTTCTAAGTGGGACTATTAAAAAAACCTTGTTTAGTTAATTATTAACTATTTTTATATGTTAACATATTTAGTAAATTGTGTACATAAAGGTGCAACGTTGATTTTTGACAAAATATTTTACGGTCATGTTTTGACGTTTTATTTAAACTATTTATCTATGTAAACCAAATTTGAAAATAAATTTGTATAATGTTATTTAAAAATATAAACACTCATAAATAAATTAAAATAATTTATTAAACCGTTTAAACTTACTGTTCCAAAATCAGAATTTTTTCACTTTTGTCGATACAAGCAAAGTTACTATTTTTATATTCATTTATATTTCCAAATCATTTCTAATATTATTTAAATAATAAAACTCTTTATATTTTATATTTAAAATAACTTTAGATATTATATTTTGAAGTGGTTAAATTTTGGGTCGTTACAATAATGGCAGGGCCAATAGGTTCATAGGTAGCTCATGAAAACTATGTATAAAGGAAGATGTTAGATAGACAGGTTCATAGTAAGCCCATGAAAACTGTCATTCGATACTGGCAGGGGCCAGTATGTTTGTAGTTAGCCCATGAAAACTATATTCAGATTAAGATATTGACGGATGTCAATAGGTTCCTAGTCGACCCATGAAAACTAAGATAAGAAGGGAAGATATTAGAGTAACCAACAGGTTCCTAGTCAACACATGAAATCTAGGGTAAGATTATAGATATTGGAGTTACCAATAGGTTCATATTGATCCTATGAAAACTATATAATTGGACAGGAAGTCCTTAATTGTTATACTGGTTATTAGTCAGCCTATGAAAACCAATAGGTAAATAGTAATCCTAGAAACAAAAATCAAGAAAGATAGTCAAAATGAATGGGATGGGTGATCCAAATTTGATTTATTTGTTTTCATAGAGCATAATATATTGTTTAATAAAGGTTTTAGGTTACTAATGAGGGGAAAACCCATTCTGCTAAGCGATGTGGTTTCACTAGATATCTAAATGATTTGAGATGGTAGATTATTATTCATACCAGGCTTTATGTCTGACTCGAAGTTTATGTTTTTACTCAATTTATTTTGAGTAGTTTGGGAGTTGAGGTTTACAAGTAACTTATTAGATGAATAAAGTTTCCGGAGACATACATGAGGCATGATAGCTATATAGATTTTTCTTTTACTCGATTCCGCTGTGTTGTTTGTAATGGAAAAGTTATTATATTCCATGTATATACTGTGATAATCCAAGGGGACATCTTCATATGTCGCTCTTGGCGTATGTTTAAATAAATATATTTTCTTTGAACGTGATTCGCGATTTTGGGATTATGCAATGAACTGGAAATATTTTGAAATTGAATTTGATTTTGTTTTAAGTCCAAATTTTTTCACGCATTCATGTGTTTCAGTGTATCAATGAATCTAATACCACCATATTTGGTCGCCGAGGATTAATAACTATTGACGACTGCAGTATTTGTAGCCGTTATAGGGGGATGTTACAAATAGCCTACTCATCCACGCCATATAATATTCTAAAGTTTAAAAAACACTTCGCATCATCATTCTTAAATCCAATGTTTTGACTTATATAAGTTTAACTTACTAAGGACTTTGGTTGAGTCGTTGTAACACCTTGTTTTCTACTACAATTAATTAAAAAGAAACTAATTAATAAATAGCAATGCCAAAAAATAGAATTTTATAAACGTTAGAATTTGGCCATGGAACTTACATCATTGGGTTGGTGGTGATTTTCAGATAATTTTCGTATATAAACTTTTTTGGTCGGAGTCCAAATGAAAAAGTTGTTAACATTTAATGTTTTGAATTAGAAATAATTATATATGTAATTAAGAAAATGAAAATAATTAGCTAATGTCAATTACCGTTAGTTAAAGTTAACAAATAGCTAATGTTACTTAAACGTTAAGAATAGTCAATGTGGAAACAAGTGACCAAGGATCAAAAGAAAACAAAAACAAATCGAACAATCAACAATGATAATTAATTACCTCCTAGAACAACCCATAGGTTGACTTGAGATCCCTACTGGTCGACCGGTAGTGATAGTGTGGTCGACCCGTGGTTTATAAATGAGATAGCTACAAGCGGCTATACGACCCATATTCAAAATACTTCAATCAAACGACCTGTATTGATTTGAATCCCTATAAATACAGACCTAAACTGTTACTTCTTCAATTATATATTAGGAGAGACATTGGAGCTCTTCCATTTTCTCTTCTCCACAAAATTCTAAATTCTTGTAAGTAGTTATAGTTTAGACTTATATATATTGGAGGAATTGTAGAAGATGAATAAGAAGAAGAATAGTATCAAATCAAATTACCAAAGCCAATGTAAATTGTGAATCTGGATCTAAATTCAATATCAAATCCAAATCTCATTTCTAATCTAGATCTTTGTTAAATCTGTATACATTTACGGTGTATATCTCCAAATAGTGAGAAAAGGAAGTAAAACTGGAATAACAGGGATTAGATCTAGAGATTTAGAAAAATAAAAAGGTAAGTGAGAAAGTAGATATTTTTATATACTATTAAATTTATATCATTATAAATCTATTCCTGTATGCCTGAAATATATAGTGGAGTTGTATGCTACATTTTTGTATGCAAAATAAAATTATAAACCTTGTCTACATATTATGTTAGTAATAACTGGAATTGTATACTGCATGTATGTAAAACTGGATAATATTAGGTATTAATAATCCTAGAATTTAGTTTTTGAAATTTATAAAATATGTGATGGTTTTAGATTTCCAAATTAAATATGATATGTGTAAATAAAAATGTTAATTGAGTTATCATAGTAAATTATACGGATTTAAGTAGTATTTTAACTATATGGCATGTTGCAATGTAAATTTCTATTGATTATTAAGTTTTCGATTTATAAAAAATGCATAGTGGTTGAAATAACAAGGAATACTCCAAAATATAAGTGATGTATAAAATAGGAATATTTACCATATTTCGTACAGTTTATTTCAATAACTATGAAAAGATAATTTCTTGTAATTTCAAACATATATAAATCTCCCTTTTAAGTAGGATATGGAAATTTATAGTGTTAACCATTCCATTTGGGAGAAATGTAATTACAGTGCATTCAAATATGGAAATCCCTATGGATAAATTAAAAGAATTATAAATGTGATAAAAACGGTTTACTAAAAGAATATGCGTAATATAAGTAAAATGAAAGTAAAATAAAAAAAGAAATGAAAATATGGACAAGTCATAATTTAAAATAAAAAGGGTTTAGATAGTGCCCTAAACAAAATAGGGAATTAAAGGTTAAAAAGGAGTAGCAATAAAAAGCAAAATAGGGAGAAAAAAATGGGGAAGTAAATGAGAAAAGGTGTTTAAATCTTTTGAAAAGAAAGTGGTAAATGACCTTAAATAGATAAGATGTAAACACATAAAGAAGTAGAGAAATATTGTTAACGATAAACAATAGAGGCACAATAATTACAAGGACGAATATATATATATATATATATATATGTATATATATGTATGTATGTATATATATATATATGTATATATATATATATATATAAACACGTATAAACACGTACACACACGTAGCCTCAAGTATGCATTTTGATGGCCATGAATTATTGAAATTTAGTAAATAAGAATGACACGGTCATTAGTAAAGTTTGGAGTACAGGGTTAGTAGTGTTATAGAATAGAAGTTTGCCCACCGCAAGGGGCCACCAGTAGTTGGTATACATTATACTAATGTGGGGCATTTCTAACTTTAGGACCCATGGAGTTATATACGCTTGCGTATACGTGAAGGAATACCTTTATTTGAGACTACTTCAAAAAATTAGAGAGGCATTGCCTTGATTACGTTAGGTAATCTAAATAGTACGATGAGTGGATTGACGCTATGTATGTATGTGTTGGTACCAAATTAGGAGTAGGGGTTGTATATAGGTTGAATGTATCATTGGTCCTGCACGATCAATGGGAAAGACAAGGTTACACCTAAGGGGCTACAACTCTTACTAGGGTAGACCGTGTTAGGTCTTGCACCACCATAGTTGTTTGCTATTTTTATTAAGGGAAAGGCTAGTTAACCCTAAAAGTGATCTTTCAAAAACATATGGGGTAGTACAAAGAGCTGAGTGCTCTATAGTCCATGGAGCTAGTCCACAATAGGAAGCAGATAAGTAGTAAATCCCCAAGGTGAGATAGAATACAGCTAAGCTATCATGATGCCATTTTTAGGCACGACGAGACGCGGCATAAACTACCATGAGAGGTGGACAAGGATAAAGATGATGAGACACATCGACGAGTTGACATTTGGATCCCCCTACCCAATTCGTAATTGGAGTATGTATAGTCATAAAATGAGATGCAGTTCCATACGGACGTGATACTATGTTGATGATGGATCCTAATGAAGTGTCGAGTTATGGGTACTAGTAGGGATAATATCATGGTTCAAAGGGTAATTGTGGTACTTATATATATGTATATGTATATGTATATGTATATGTATATGTATATGTATATGTATATGTATATGTATATCTATATCTATATGTATGTATATGTGTGTGCGTATATACGTATTTATTTATGGTCTACTCTGGGTAGATGGGGCATACCGTATGCGTACATGGAGATGAGATGACTAAGTAAAATAAAATGACATAACAAGTAATGGAAGACAACCAGTATGAACTAGGGTTTTATGTAAAATGTATAATTCACCAGTAACCAGGACATTGGTTTGACCCCCTCCTCATTACAACCTATAGGATATCTTTAGAGAGCTAAGTACTGGTGCAAGGCTGAAACAGTGAAAGGATAGGTTTCCTAATCCATACCCGGCATAAACAAGGATACTAGATATTGGAAGTGTCAATCATGGTCCGTAACTATATGTTTTATTATACTTTACTGTTCACTGGGAGTTATATTGACATTTCTATGATATGCAATTATTTATTTATTTGCAGGATACCAAATGAACGAATCGTACTTTGGTGGACTTAGGGTTTCATTTTAATGAAAATTCAAGCCCACTAGGGTGCAGGTTATCACATTTGGTATTAATGTTTAGGTTAGTCGATTTGATGTTAATTAAGAAACATTCAATGGACGTACTTGTATTTTTCCTATAAATAATATATTTAACGCCAAATCCTAAGAACTTCGACTATAGAGTAGTTGCAACCATACAAGATGGGTAAGTCAATTACGAGTTGGAAAAATGAATGAAGTTGAAGATGTACACCTACCGTGATTACCCTATGGGAAATAGGTTGCATGGGAAGGCACTGACTTAAGAAGAGCGTGAATGCAACATGCGGAAGGTCCTTGAATCTAGATATTACGTGGCTCCTTAGTTGGTCTCCCAATAGCCTAATGATTGTAAATCCTCGTATGATGGCCCGACTGATGATGTACAGAAGGTCTAGATGAGGAAAAGTAAGAGTCCATATGTTATAAATATCTAAAAGCAGTTGGGTTCCTCGAAGGAAGGTGTGAAGTTGTCACTTGTAGATAATAGCTGGATTTTTACGATTTGAAAGAAGTTAGGTTAGCATGTTGAAGAAGAAAAGCCCTAAAGAAGAGATAAATTGAAATCCGCTCTGAATCCGACCCAGCAAAAATAGTTTAAAAGTTGAGAAAAAATATATAAATAATATATTTAAAATGTTAATAATAAGTAATTTTTGGGTTTTGGAAAAATATTTATGCAAAAAAAGTTTTGTTGAAAAAAATTATTTAGTTAAGTTGAAAAGTTTCCATAAATGGGTTTACAAAAGCTTTTTATTTGAAAAAAATTTATAGTGTGCATATAGCTCGTTAGTTTCACAAGGAATAAAGAAAATTTTAGAAGTTGAAAAATAATTTTTAAGGCGGGCAATTGGAAGTGGTACTAGTTTTAAATGGCGTAAATAACAACTAAATAGGAATTTTAAAAAACAACGGTAGATAATAAGTACAAAGCGGTAAGTGGATGCATTGAGATAGGTAGACTGGAGTTCCTCAGAGTAACCATAGCAAAGGTGGAGAAGGTGGAGACAGAATGAAATAACAGTAGTTAATAGGTATTAAATATGGATTCGGTTTAGTTCAAAATGGGTCCAAGTTCAACCTGGCCCAAATAAACATCAAGCGGTCAAATTACGGTTCCTCACGATCGGCCGGTAGCAATCGACCATCGAACCCTAATGTTCGACTGTAGAAGTTCGTAGAACGAATATAATTCGTTCCTGGTCAAGTCGATTCATTCCACCCCAAGTTAAATTCCTTCCAAAGTGATTCCAAACCCTTTTCCCATCTTTAAGGCCGCCATCGACCGCCTCCCACCACCACCAACTACCAAACTACCGAAGTCGAACCCCTCCAGCAATTTCAAGATAGCACACAACCCCTCTATTCTTATAAAGTGACCAATTCCAAATGCCTAGTATCTACTCCAACCAAACTAGTCGTGACACCCTTACCGATCGACACCTAGGGTTGATGCCAAAAGACATAGCATGGTGCTAAAACCATGAGAATATTGTTAAGGGTTATAAGGAATCACCCATTTTCAAACTTCTTCAAGGACAACTAGTGGTTTTTGAGAATTTTGTATCTTATGGTTTAGAGGGCCTACTCAACACCAGTAGACTGTGGCATATTCTATACCCTGACATGTTTGAGCAAGTGTGCTACTAAAGATGCGTGTGTCTATTTAATGCTAAATTGGTATCCATAGTCGACGAGAATGGAGCTAGCATCACATTTGAAGTAAAAGGGACGAAGATGAGGATGATGGATGTACAATTTGGAGGGATCCTATACATCTCCGCACTAGGAGTGGATTTAGAGGATATTGAGATTACGGATTCCACCACAGTTGATTGGATTTTTCTACAAAAGAAGGGAATTAGGCATCTTAGTAATTAGTGAGCCTAAGTTCGTCTGGTTGTTTGCATCATCCAACATAAAATCATCCCTAAGATGACAAGTTACGATAAGATTTAACCCCTTGTCCAAAAGGCCACCTATGCCATTATAGATTGTATCATGGTAAACTGGGCCAGGGAAATTATGGCCACTTTGCGGGTTTAGTAGTAGGGACCTAGAGGAGTTCTCCACTACCATCATTGTAACAACCAGGTATTTTCAACCATTCGCATCCACACATGTCGGACTTGAATTGCTCAAAATACCGCGTTGTAAATAAAATTTGGCAAATCTCAGAATATACAGTAAAAAAAATGACATATCAGAGACACAGAGTAATAATAGTGCAGCGGAAGTAAAAGAAATAGCAGTTCATGAAGCTACTATATAATATATCAGAGTTACAGAAGATACAAAAGAAGAAATAAAGTACAAAAGAAGTTTCAAGATAATAACCAAGTACAAAATGAATACAACACTGGGATCTTACAGGATAACTGAAAGTGAAACAGAAAAAACTGGACAAGCAGATAATCGCCAGCGATTCCAATCTCCAGAAAGTGGAAATCCAAATCTGTGAATACTCAGGCTAACCCGAGCGTAAATAAAAATACAAACACTCGAGTCAGGACATACATATTATACAATGTAAACCAACTCAAGTGAACTGTAGTAAAAGTACAAGTAACTTAAAGGATGCTTGGGACCTCCCATCCTCTAAGGATCCATTAAACTATTTACTATATAGTATATTGCACTATTACAATAATGTCTAATAGTAAAATAAACATACTTTTAAATAGAGTTAAGGAGCGACCCAATATTCCCCTTAACACAAATAATGCCAGTAGTCTATACAGTACCTGCATATCTCCTGATCGGAAGATTATGAGAAGATACTGCATAGGTACGACACAAATAGAAACTCGTAGTAAAGGCTCGATATGGTAGGTGACACGGCACACAAGGAAATGTCAGGGTAGATATATCAATTACGCACACGGGCTGGTGGTAACGCAGCAGCCACATACGCCCACCTCGGAACACATTCCCAAAATCGGAGGGGCACCTAAACAATCACAAGTAATAGTATGGTATCGAAGAAATGCGTCCGACCAGAGGAGCTACCCCTTTTGGCCCGAGATCGCTCCTGTTTTAGCCACCTTGAGCCAACTCACGGGAGTTGGGTCCACGTAACATATCTCAAGAATGTCGCCACCATCCTACTTCATTCTTAGATCTCCACCGCGTACACGGTTAGTCAAAGTGGTTTTCGGTATCGACAGAGAGTATGCCCATATCCGATCCCGGTCTCTTTGCCAACCAATCGTTATTATAACCCGTGGTTATAACTTAAAAATAATATTTTATACTAAAAATATAGATATCATCTCAACCCAAATCTTTATCAGATAAAGATTAAATCATTTCCATAACCATTGCAATATATCAACATACCATATCTTTCAAATTCAAATACTTATCAAAATAAATATCAAGTCATTTCCAACCATTTCAATATATATTAAATTATTATATCTTTCAAAAACTATTTTCCAGATCATTTTAATATATTAAAATATCATAACTTTTCAAAGCTTCATTTCCAAAATATCATATCTTTCAGAACTTCTTTTCGAATCATTTTAATATCAAAACATCATATCTTTCAAAACCACATTTCAAATCATTTTAATATATCAAAATATCATATCTTTTCAAAACCACATTTCAAATCATTTTTATTATCAAACTATCATATCTTTCAAAACTTTATTTCAAAGTATTTAATATATATATCAAAATATCGTATCTTTCCAAAGCTTTATTTCAAAACATCATATAAGTTCAAATCCAAATATTCAACTTTAAATACCTTTTAAATTCAAAGATACCATTCATTTATTATCATTCCAAATCACCTTTTAAATAGCTTATATTTTAATCAAAATAATTCATTTAAACCATTTAAAATTTAAGTTTATATACTTTTAAATCAAGTATTCAATTTCCAAAGTTTTAAACCATTATGAGTTCATTACTAAGTTAAAACCATAACGTTTGAAAATTTCAACCTTTCACAGCATTCAAAAAAAGCTGCTGTAAGTTATACTTGAAAACATTTCAATTTAAAGCATTTAAACATTGTAAAAATCATATTTTTAACATTCAAAGATGTTCATTAAAATACTCTTTTAATTAATGATTTTTATAAAGCAAACCTTTACAGAAAAATCCAAATTTTTCAACAATTTCACTTAACAAATTCAATTGTACAATCTTCCCATATTTACATTTGACACCTTATTAACACTTACATTTCAAATTTCCATTTCACAAATTAAACTAAATTTCCAATTTATTTAATTAACTTAAACCTTTAAACAAAACCAAATCCCATATTTTCAAGTCAAGTTGTATTTAAAATTTCACATTTAAGCATTCATTTATTTAACCATTTCGAAAAAATCAATAATACTTTATTAAATCATTTAAATTCCAATTAAAATCAAATTATCATATTTACCATTTCCCAAACAAAATTAAATTTCCATTTTATATATATAACTTAAATATCACTTTTAAAACCAAAATTTTCCAAATTTCCAAACTTAAGTTATATTTCCAAATTCAATTTAACCATTTATTTATTACATTTTTAACTCATATAAAAATCATAATTTCTTTATTTTAAAACATTTCAAAATCTATTTAAATCAAAATTCATAAATTTACATTTTAAACCACTTAAAATTTTATTTATGTATCTTAAATGTCATTTTAAAAGCCAAAGTCCAAATTCCAGATTTAAGTTATATTTCAAAAGTGCAATTTAATCATTTAATTATTCAACATATTTAACTTATAGAAAAATCAAAATTTCTTTATTTAAACATTAAAAATCCAATTGAAATCAAATTTTCATAAATTTACACTTTTAAGATTATTCACTTTATAAAATAACCACGGGCCTATATATAGTTTTCTAACCTAGGTCAAGTGATAAGGATATATATCATTTCAATCCGCAGTTTACAAAAAAAATCCAGGTTCTATCATTTCAAACCCGCAGTCCCAAGTAAAAATAAATAAATAAAAACCATACAGGCCTATCATTTCAGCCATAACGATTTTTCTCTATTCTAAAGTCCATTCGGGTATGTATCATTTCAACCCATAGTGAACCTAATCTACAGGGAACTTGCAGTGTGATAAACCGATATAAATGAACAGTTATCAACATATAGCAGTAACATATGAGATGAGATGTAAATTAATAGGTTTAACATCATATGTAAATAATCGTAGGCAGTTATAACATCATATATAATTCTACACATTCAGTTGTTGTCGCTTCACAACTGCATACGTATAAAATGTCGTGTGAGATTTACTAACCTCTTTGTGCTGGAGATAGCAAATCAAATGACACAAACGGATTCCCAAAGGCACGATGACACAACAATAGATTAAAGTGGATGAGAACCTAGCTTATAATCTTGTCACAACCCATAAACAAAACCAAAATAAAGTTATAATTCAATACAACATTAAATTGAAATAACTTTGAAATGAAAAACAATTTAAATGCAACACTTTTTGCCTTGCCTTCTAGATTATTTTGCACGGCCTAGGGATGCATTAGGCTCAGGTTTGGACAAGGTTTGGCTTAGGTTTGAACATAGGAATGCATGGCTAACAAGGCACAGATGTAGAGGAGGTTACAACATAGGGATATGAAGGGACTAGGCAACATAGAGGAGTTTTGGGTCACTTTTGGCTCGGTCTATGTCCCATCTAGGTTCGGCCATTTCTGGTACAGGTCTGGATAGAGGTAGGAGGTGATGGTTAGGGGTGTGTTAAGGTGGTGGTAGAGCAATAGGAGGTGGCCAAGGTCATCTAAGGTGATGGTGATGAAGACTAGGTGGCTAGGCATGCTTTTTAAGGAGTTTTTGCATTGTTTTGTGGATTTTGCATCATGGGATGGTCATGGCACTTGCTGGTCAGAGGAGGAAGGATTTTGGCCATGTATGATGTGGGGAAGGAAGTGGTGGTGGTCGGTGGAGGAGATGGTGGAGGTGTTAGGCCAAGCAAAGCAAGAGAAGCAAGGAAAAAATCAAGCAAAACAATAGAAAAAAGGAAGAAGAAAAGAGGAAAAATGAAGGGAAGCCATTACCAAAAGCTCTAGCCGTGAATAATAAGATGGAGATGAATATTTTCACGTGAAATGTGAATAAGATACTCATGGCTATCATAGGATGTACGGCCAAACAAAGCAAGGCAATGAAAAGACTTAGGAAATTGAAGAGGTTTTGGCAAATGAAAGGTCTTAGGTTTAAAAGCTTAAGTCTCTTCAATTTCCATTTCTTTTGAATCAAACAAAACAAAATATAATTATGAAAATAATTTTAAAAAACAAAACAAAGTGAAACAAAATGAAAATAAATAATAAAATTTAAAGAAAGTATAAAAATAATAAAAGAAATTGTTTAAAAATTCAAAACAGGGTTCAAAAATTACAATTAAAACATCACTGGCTTTGGAAAAATATCTACTTCATTTTAAAAATATTCTAAAGAAATTTTTTGAAATAAAATACTTCATTTATAATTTATAAAATGAAATAAATAATTATATTTAGAGAAAATAGAAAATAATTAGAGAAATTGTTTAAAAATGGCAAACAGGACATGAAAATTACAAATAAAACATCACAAGCTTTAGAAAAATTTCTATTTCATTTAAAAATATTGTGTAACAAAATTTTGAAATAAAATACTTCATTTATAATTTCTAAAATGAAATAAATAATTTAAATTAGAGAAAATAGAAAAAGAACAAAAGAAATTGTTTTAAAATTGGAAACAGGACTTAAAATTTACAAATAAAATATCACTAGCCTTATAAAATTTCTATATCACTTTAAAACAAATAAGAAGTCATATAAATAAAATAAACAAGGAAAAAAATAAAGTGGAAATGAGAAGAAAGTAAGTTCTTAATAAAATATAAAATAAATAAAGAATTTCTTTAATAAATTGAAACTAGAAATTAAAAATTATAAACAGAATACAACTGACATTGGAAAATGTCAATTACACTTTTAAAAATGTTTGAAAACTAAAATATATACATAACATGTTATTTTACTCATATAAATATAAATTAGAACATTACATGACAAAATAAAATATTATTTATATAATTTAAAATAATTTTTTTTGTTAAATACAGCAAATTTCACACAATAGTTAAAAAGGCATAACTTTCATATTATAAATCAGATTTCAACGAAACGAAAAGCAGTATTCTTAAAATTTTATTTACTTTAATAATAAAAGATAAAAATTCAAACTTTCAAATTTTAAATTTAAAAGTCAAATTTGACTATATTGATAAAAATGCATTTTTTTGGAAAATATTCTTTTTAATCATGTTTGGAATTCTAATTCACATAGAAATCAAAGTTTATATTTGAAATAACCAAATTATCTAAATTAAACAAATAAAAATAAAGTTAAATCAAAAATTCAATTAAAATAATTAAAATATACAATTAAAAAAAATCATAAAATACAGAGTTGTTACACTCTCCCCTACTCATAACTTTTCGTCCCCGAAAAAGAATGAGGTACGGGAAAGCACAGAAAAAGATAAAGTGAAATAAGATTAGGACAAGATGACAAGGAGATTGAAATTATACATGATAACTATTGTTATAGGTAAGTTTAACAAGGTGGAGATTATCAAATATTATAGAAAGATTTCTAAACAGGAAAATTATAGAAAATGCCTACGCCAACCTGAAGCAAGATAAGGAAAATAAGGACAACCAAACGATAGTTTGAAAAAAAAGAAAGATAATAGGTTAGAAACCATGGAAATTTCTGCTTAAATAGATAATTAATTTTTTACTCAGGTTAAATATATCTTAACTATCTCAAATTTTATTATCTTATCTTCTAATCATCTTAAATTAACAATTTCTAAGATCATGGATTTGAAAAATAATCATTCATTATACTCATAATGTACTTAAATTTAATTCATCTTTATTCCTACTTAAAGTTAAATTTATTTCTCTCAATATATTTTATCATCAATGCCCATTATGCTTACTCTTATTATAACTGCTTTAATTTATTGTTAGTTCCATTAATCATCATTTTATATTGTAAATTATTCAATTAACCTTTTATTCTATTTACTCCTGTTAATCATTTTATTACTAAAATTTAAGTGTATAAAATTTATTTAACCATTCAAATTTTATTTATAAAATCTTTTTATATTGTATATTATCCATTTACATTGTTAACTTCTGTATAATTTGGGTAAGTTATATTTAAATGCAATTGAGCATTATACAAATAAAACTTTCTAATTTCCTCATCTCAAGTTTGAATCATTTATCTGAATTTTTTATTTTCTTTTTATAATTGAAATGATTCTTTAAAGTAAATTTTAAGAATTAAATTTCTGATTTCTTCAAACCATTTAAAGATAAATAAATGTATGTACATAATTTATCAAATCAAATTTAAAACGTACATCTATATATATTATAAATGAAGTCATATTTTAGAAATTCAAATCAATTTGATTTCCCAAAACAAAACTGTAGCAAGACTACAGAGCGGTCTCTTCACTTCGAAACTCGAAAATGAATGTCGATGATGCCGCGGTCATCACCGAAGTTATTTTCCAATGATAAATAGAAGAGAGCTTATTGTAAACTTTAAAATTCCTTGGAAACAAATTTCTATTAGAAAATACTTTAAACAATATACTTTAAAGCTTAAACACGAGGTTTGAAACCATCGGAAATTAAATTCTCAAATTTCTTGTTTTAAATTCATTTCAGTTCCCAAATGAATTTATAAACAGCTATTTATAAATTCATTTATAGAACAATAAATGATAAATCAAGTATTATCATTTCAAATGATTAATTTAAATCAATTTATTAAGTTCCATAAATTTACTTATATCAAAATTTTATTTCATTAACCAAAATTTTAAAATAATATTTTGTCAGTTTGTTTTGTCAAAGTGTTTTAGAAATCCTATCGATAGCATTGATCAAACGAATCGATCGGAAATCCAAATCAACATCAACAACTCAAACAACAAAATAAATAAAATAAAACATAGATTTACATGTACAATTCAAAATGTTTGGAAGAATAGATTGAAACAAAAGACAAGATGATTAAATAACAGAGTAGGGAGATGGGTAAGCTTAAGTAAATCGCGGGCAACCTTAACCGGGTCAACCGTGACTTAAAGAATAAGGTCCATATGGATTTGCTAGGGTAAATCTACATCCGATCTCAATAGGTAGAGTTTGGAATAACAAAAGATATTAGCACCTAAACCAAGGATAGGTATAAATCTCTGGTGAATCGATGCTAATTGTAAAGGAGTTTTCCCCCTTTTACAATTCAATTTGAAATTGGCGAGACCGCCGGCTCACTAAAAAGATCATTCGAAGCGGAGTTATGGGATACTCCAGAATCAAAGAGATGAATAGTGAGGGAATGAATGGATTTTAGAATCGCATGGAACGTTCCAAAATTCAAAGGAATCAAGTCAAAATGGAAGAGATTCAAACTCGAATGAAAGTGATTCTGTAAATACATTCACTCCATATGCTGAGTTTTGCCTAGAGCTACCAAAGCTCTGATACCAAATGTAACAACCAGGTATTTTCAACCATTCGCATCCACACATGTCGGACTTGAATTGCTCAAAATACCGCGCTGTAAATAAAATCTGACAAATCTCAGAATATACAGTAAAAAAAATCACATATCACAGACACAGAGTAATAATAGTGCAGCAGAAGTAAAAGAAATAGTAATTAATGAAGCTACTATGTAATATATCCGAGTTACATAAGATACAACAGAAGAAATAAAGTACAAAAGAAGTCTCAAGATAATAACCAAGTACAAAATGAATACAACACTGGGATCTTACAGGATAACTGGAAGTGAAACAGACAAAACTGGATAAGCAAATAATCTACAGCGATTCCAATCTCCAGAAAGTGGAAATCCAAATCTGTGAATACTCAGGCTGACCCGAGCGTAAATAAAAATACAAACACTCGAGTCAGGACATACATACTTATACAATGTAAGCCAACTCAAGTGAACTGTAGTAAAAGTACAACTAACTTAAAGGATGCTTGGGACCGCCCAACCTCTAAGGATCCGTTAAACTATTTACTATATAGTATATTGCGCTATTATAATAATGTCTAACAGTAAAATAAACGTACTTTTAAATAGCGTTAAGGAGTGACCCAATATTCCCCTTAACACAAATAATGCCAGTAGTCTATACAGTACCTGCATATCTCTAGATCGGGAGACTATGAGAAGATACTGCATAGGTACGACACAAATAGAAACTCGTAGTAAAGGCTCGATATGGTAGGTGACACGGCACACAAGGCAATGCCAGGGTAGATATACCAATTACGCACACGGGTTGGCGGTAACGCAGCAGCCACATACGCCCACCTCGGAACACATTCCCAAAATCGAAGGGGCACCCAAACAATCACAAGTAATAGTAAGGTATCGAAGAAATGCGTCCGACCGGAGGAGCTACCCCTTTTGGCCCGAGATCGCTCCTGTTTTAGCCACCTTAAGCCAACTCATGGGAGTTGGGTCCATGTAACATACCTCAAGAATGTCGCCACCATCCTACTTCATTCTGGGATCTCCACCGCGTACACGGTTAGTCAAAGTGGTTTTCGGTATCGACAGAGAGTATGCTCATATCCGATCCCGGTCTCTTTGCCAACCAATCGTTATTATAAACCGTGGTTATAACTTTAAAATAATATTTTATACTAAAAATATAGATATCATTTCAACCCAAATCTTTATCAAATAAAGATTAAATCATTTCCATAACCATTTCAATATATCAACATACTATATCTTTCAAATTCAAATATTTATCAAAATAAATATCAAGTCATTTCTAACCATTTCAATATATATTAAATTATTATATCTTTCAAAAACTTCTTTCCAAATCATTTTAATATATTAAAATATCATAACTTTTCAAAGCTTCATTTCCAAAATATCATATCTTTCAGGACTTCTTTTCAAATCATTTTAATATCAAAACATCATATCTTTCAAAACCACATTTCAAATCATTTTAATATATCAAAATATTATATCTTTTCAAAACCACATTTCAAATCATTTTAATATATCAAAATATCATATCTTTTCAAAACCACATTTCAAATCATTTTTATTATCAAACTATCATATCTTTCAAAAATTCATTTCAAAATATTTAATATGTATATCAAAATATCATATCTTTCCAAAGCTTTATTTCAAAACATCATATAAGTTCAAATCCAAATATTCAACTTTAAATACCTTTTAAATTCAAAGATATCATTCATTTATTATCATTCCAAATCACCTTTTAAATAGCTTATAATTTAATGAAAATAATTCATTTAAACCATTTAAAATTTATGTTTATATACTTTCAAATCAAGTATTCAATTTTCAAAGTTTTAAACCATTATGAGTTCATTTACTAAGTTAAAACAATAACATTTGAAAATTTCAACCTTTCACAGCATTTAGAAAAAGCTGCTGTAAGTTATACTTGAAAACATTTCAATTTAAAGCTTTTAAACATTATAAAAATCATATTTTTTACATTCAAAGATGTTCATTAAAATACTCTTTTAATTAATGATTTTTATAAAGCAAAGCTTTACAGAAAAATCCAAAATTTTCAATAATTTTACTTAACAAACTCAACTGTACAATCTTCCCATATTTACATTTGACACCTTATTAACACTTGCATTTCAAATTTCCATTTCACAAATTAAACTAAATTTCCAATTTTTTAATTAACTTAAACCTTTAAACAAAACCAAATTCCATATTTTCAAGTCAAGTTGTATTTAAAATTTCACATTTAAGCATTCATTTATTAAACCATTTCAAAAAAAATCAATAATACTTTATTAAATCATTTAAATTCCAATTTAAATCAAATTATCATATTTACCATTTCCCAAACAAAATTAAATTTCCATTTTATTTATATAACTTAAATATCATTTTTAAAACCAAAATTTTCCAAATTTCCAAACTTAAGTTATATTTCCAAATTCAATTTAACCATTTATTTATTACATTTTTAACTCATATAAAAATCATAATTTCTTTATTTTAAAACATTTCAAAATCTATTTAAATCAAAATTCATAAATTTACATTTTAAACCACTTAAAATTTTACTTATGTATCTTAAATGTCATTTTAAAAGCCAAAGTCCAAATTCCAGATTTAAGTTATATTTCAAAAATTCAATTTAATCATTTAATTATTCAACATATTTAACTTATAGAAAAATCAAAATTTCTTTATTTAAACATTAAAAATCCAATTTAAATCAAATTTTCATAAATTTACGCTTTTAAGAATATTCAAAATACTTTATAAAATAACCACGGGCCTGTATATAGTTTTCTAACCTAGGTCAAGTGGTACGGATATATATCATTTCAATCCGCAGTTTACAAAGAAAATCCGGGTTCTATCATTTCAAACCCACAGTCCCATGTAAAAATAAATAAATAAAATCCATTCAGGCTATCATTTCAGGCCATAACGATTTTTCTCTATTCTAAAGTCCGTTTGGGTATGTATCATTTCAACCCATAGTGAACCTAATCTACAGGGAACTTGCAGTGTGATAAACATATATAAATGAACAGTTAACAACATATAGCAGTAACAGATGAGATGACATGTAATTTAATAGGTTTAACATCATATGTAAATAATCACAGGCAGTTATAACATCATATATAATTCTACACATTCAGTTGTTGTCGCTTCATAATTGCATAAGTATAAAATGTCGTGCGAGATTTACTCACCTCTTTGTGCTGGAGATAGCAAATCAAATGACACAAACCGATTCTCAAAGGCACGATGACACAACAATAGATTCAAATGGATGAGAACCACGCTTATGATCTTGTCACAACCCACAAACAAAACCAAAATAAAGTTATAATTCAATACAACATTAAATTGAAATAACTTTGAAATGAAAAACAATTTAAATGCAACACTTTTTGCCTTGCCTTCTAGATTATTTTGCACGGCCTAGGGATGCATTAGGCTATGGTTTGGATAAGGTTTGGCTCAGGTTTGAACATAGGAATGCACGGTTAACAAGGCATAGATGTAGAGTAGGTTACAACATAGGGATATGAAGGGACTAAGCAACATAGAGGAGTTTTGGGTCACTTTTGGCTCAGTCTATGTCCCATCTAGGTTTGGCCATTTCAGGTATAGGTCTATGCAGAGGTAGGAGGTGATGGTTAGGGGTGCGTCAAGGTGGTGGTGGAGCAATAGGAGGTGGCCAAGATCACCTAAGGTGATGGTGATGAAGACTAGGTGGCTATGCATGCTTTTTAAGGAGTTTTTGCATTGTTTTGTGGATTTTGCATCATGGGATGGTCATGGCACTTGCTGGTCAGAGGAGGAAGGATTTTGGCCGTGTATGATGCGGGGAAGGAAGTGGTGGTGGTCAGTAGAGGAGATGGTGGAGGTGTTAGGCCAAGCAAAGCAAGAGAAGCAAGGCAAAAATCAAGCGAAACAATAGAAAAAAGGAAGAAGAAAAGAGGAAAAATGAAGGGAAGCCATTACCAAAAGCTCTAGCTGTGAATAATAATAAGGAGATGATTATTTTCACGTGAAATGTGACTAAGATACTCACGGCTATCATAGGATGTACGGCCAAACAAAGCAACGCAATGAAATGACTTAGGAAATTGAAGAGGTTTTGGCAAATGAAAGGTCTTAGGTTTAAAAGCTTAAGTCTCTTCAATTTCCATTCCTTTTAAATCAAACAAAACAAAATATAATTAGGAAAATAATATTAAAAACCAAAACAAAGTGAAAAAAAACGAAAATAAATAATAAAATTTAAAGAAAATAGAAAAATAATAAAAGAAATTGCTTAAAAATTCAAAACAGGGTTCCAAAATTACAATTAAAACATCACTGGCTTTGGAAAAATATCTACCTCATTTTAAAAATATTCTAAAGAAAATTTTGAAATAAAATAATTCATTTATCATTTATAAAATGAAATAAATAATTATATTTAGAGAAAATAGAAAATAATTAGAGAAATTGTTTAAAAATGGCAAACAGGACATGAAAGATACAAATAAAACATCACAAGCTTTAGAAAAATTTCTATTTCATTTAAAAATATTATGTAATAGAATTTTGAAATAAAATACTTCATTTATAATTTCTAAAATGAAATAAATAATTTAAATTAGAGAAAATAGAAAAAGAACTAAAGAAATTGTTTTAAAATTGGAAACAGGACTTAAAATTTACAAATAAAATATCACTAGCCTTATAAAATTTTTATATCACTTTAAAACAAATAAGAAGTCAAATAAATAAAATAAACAAGGAAAAAAATAAATTGGAAATGAGAAGAAAGTAAGTTCTTAAGAAAATATAAAATAAATAAAGAATTTCTTTAATAAATTGAAACTAGAAATTAAAAATTATAAACAGAATACAACTGACATTGGAAAATGTCAATTACACTTTTAAAAATGAAAACTAAAATATATACATAACATGTTATTTTACTCATATAAATATAAATTATAATATTACATGACAAAATAAAATATTATTTATATAATTTAAAATAATTTTTTTGTTAAATGCAGCAAATTTCACACAATAGTTAAAAAGACATAACTTTCACATTATAAATCAGATTTCAACGAAACGAAAAGCAGTGTTCTTAAAATTTTATTTACTTTCACAATAAAAGATAAAAATTCTAATTTTCAAACTTTCAAATTTTAAATTTAAAAGTCAAATTTGACTATATTGATAAAAATGCCTTTTTTTGGAAAATATTCTTTTTAATCATGTTTGGAATTCTAATTCACATAAAAATCAAAGTTTATATTTGAAATAACAAAATTATCTAAATTAAATAAATAAAAATAAAGTTAAATTAAAAATTCAATTAAAATAATTAAAATATACAATTAAAAAAATCATAAAATACAGGGTTGTTACAATCATCTTTTCACTCTCGCCTTTAGACAGTTTAAGGTGAACCTCCGAAGTGAGCCAATGCATAGTGATGTACCCCCGTCATTAGACAAAAGCTCTTTTGGGAGGCTGAAGATAGAGGAGCCACCCATATTTTTTGGAGCACAGCAAGAGGGGGTAAGGTAGGCACCTATAGAGTGAGACCCTTAGCTTGACAAGTAGACCATAGGGTATCAATAGTAGGCTCCAAACTATGGAGAGATCTAAAAATCTCAGCTCCGGCTTGAGGCCAAGATTTAGGCAATGCAGTAGCATTAGCAGTAGGAGCAGAGGGAGCGGAAGATGTAAGTGGACCAGCAATGCCAGGGACATGCGATATGGCGCAGAGCTGTCATGATCTGATCACTTGGATGCATCCATGGCTCTAGCTCTTGCTGAGGGCTATCTCATAGCCCGTAGATAGTGGTAGTGGTAGCTAATCGTAGAAGTTGTATTTTCTTCCAGCAATTATTTTTCCATTTGGTTTGGGTTGTAAGCATTCGTCACTTTTTTATGTAAAAATGCGTACAACGATAATGCAAATGTCCTTTTTATTTTTTTCTACATAGATTGTGATATTACTTGAAAAAACTAAGATAGAGAAATTTCAGGAAAGGCACTTAATTAATGCAAAAGAAAAGAAAATAGTAAAAGGCTGGAAGTGTAAAATAAATTAATAAAAGTAATTCAATTAGATACTAAAGTAAAAGAAATAATATTTAAGTCCCATAAGGTAGAAAAGTTTAGGGAAGCAAATTTTAGCAAGCAAAGGATATAGAAAAGTTTGTTGCAAAGCCACGGGTTAATGTCCCTGTACCTTAATAGCTGAAATTTACAAATTAACTTGTGTATTGTTTGCTATTATAAATAAAAGAAAATGTTTTGAAATTTAAAATTTACCGTGCAAATAGATGAAATCTATTATGAACGTTAGACTATTGACTATATCTGATTTCATGAGGTGTGGTATAATTTATTTTTGACATATATGTATACACACACATTTGTGGAAAATAAAAATACCTTGAGAAATGTTTTAGAAAATTTTATGGAGAAAGAAATTTTAAAATATAATTTTTTAACCAGTATTTTAAAAAAGTAACATCAAAATATTTTTAGGTAGAAAAAAGAAGGAATTTTCAAATCTTCAAAATGCCACATACTTAGCTAGGGAGAATAGTTGACGAGGTAGCTGGTATGGATTTTACTATGTAGTAGAAGTGGAAGTAAAATAAAATATGGCAAGAGACGAGGAAGCAGTTTTAGGCATGGAAACTTTTTCTATACACCTTGTCGATACGTAAAAGGTTGATTTTGAAATAATATGGATTTTATAACTTTAAAATAAAAATTAATAATGCGGACAATAGTTGGAAAATTTGGAAAGATATATCTAGGCAAAAGAGAGGATTCCAAAAGTACAGTAAGAAGTTGGGCACCCGAGAGGAAAACGAAGGAAATATGTAATTTTCCATCTAAACATTTTTCTTGGGATAAAGAAACTAGATTTAGAAAATTTGATTTTTCAAACTTAGATATTAGCAACAGTGTTTGAGGATTTTGGATTATAAGGATTGGATGAAAAATTGTTTGAATTATATTTTTATTCATGGAAGTGTAGGAAAATTTGGATGTAAAACCAAAGTTTTGGATTTTCAAAAATTGCATACATATAGAACTGCTTGTATATTTAGGTTGCTTGCACCATATTTTTGAAATTATTTCAAAAAGAATACATCCATATAGGAGACACTGATTAGAATCGTTCGGCATAAATGCCATATGTATTATGATACACCATACACTTGTACATGATTAATTGTAAATTATGGTTGCACATAATCGATTGGTTAACTTAGGATGTTTGTGCGTTATGTTACACTATTCGATCCTTCAGGAATTTCGGGGACGAAATTCTTTTAAGGAAGGAGAATGCGAAACCCATAATTTTATGATAATTAATTAAAAACAAACTAATTAAGAGATAGCAATTCTATCCATCCTATCGACAAGGTAGTATTTGAACAGACTTAAACAATTGAATCAGATGAGCGAACGATGGAAAAATAACACAAGGACTTTGGGAATATCATAAAAAGGCAAGAAAAGAGAAACATCAAAAACTGAGCAAAAAAATTTGAAAATTTGGAAGTTCAAGTTTTTGGAAGACTTGACTCAAAGCAAACCCATAAAATATTAAGGTCTGACCCGAAGGAGGGTAGCTATGGAAAAATTCCTAGCGTGACCTAGAGCAAACCATGCAAAAACCTCAAGGTAGGATTCGATACCTAGTCCACTCTAGGGATCGGTACCGACTCCTGAAAACGTGAGTCAGACACATAAAAAACTCGAGTCGGACAGAAAAAATCTCGAGTTTGACTCCAACCTGGCGAAGGAAAACTCAAAACAGGAAAATCTCAGAGAATTTTCAGGTCGAGCCCCAAGAAAACACTTAAATTTCTCTAGTCAGACTCCAAGCAAGTTTAACCAAAGCCAGAACAACCCAAGACGACACAATAGTGGGATGCCCTAAGTTTGGGATCGGTACCGACTCCTACTTAGGGGTCGGTATTGACTCCCAAATATAGCTTAGGTGGACCGTATCTTCTTCCTACATGGAAATCTTGATGCCAAGAGCCTATTTCCAAAGTTGATTTGTTGATTCAATGCAATTCTATATAGATCTACACGAACTCCATAATCAGCAACTCTGTTCTTGTACAACTCCATCAATATCTTTGAAAAACACCTAGGCTACTATACAAAAAAATTCTGGAATAACAAAGTAGACATCAAGGCAAGCCACCACGAAGAGTCGCAAGGCCCCACCCCTCTTATTTAAGGATAAGTACTGATCCCCCCATAGGGATCGGTACTAATCGCCAAACTTAGCAAGTAAGGGGTTGAGATCTTTTACAGGACTTCTTCTATGTGGCTAGGCTCTGCAGATGAGATTTGAGAAAGATATTTCATCGTTCACCCTATAAATACAACAACAATGTTCATTAGGGAGATCATATCTTTTTTTGACTAGCTACTCCCTATACAACCATTAAAATTCATTGTAATCAAGGATCCAAATAGATCCCGATCACTTGTAATCACAAATTAGTGGAAAACTAATAGAGATCCTTCAACTGGACGTTGGCCCAATATGAAAACCATTATAAAAATTCTATGTATGATCTTTACTTGCATTTCCATTCACTTGCTTGCATTTACTCCCTGCGTAAAATTTTCTTGCATTAACTTTCTGCAATGATTTCCTCTTGGGCGTTTGGGTCAAATTTTGCTCAAACATGCCAAGTTTTGCTCGAACAGTTTGGTGCTTTAACTGGGGAAGATACTCAGGGTAATTGATTCCACATCTACTATTGGATTCCCCAAGGTCTGATAAAGAGAACTAGTTTTCTACAACTCAAATTTGAATAAAGTTTATGGGAAACTATCTTAAATGGCCCATAGGAAATACAATGACGTCGTCTCCTCAAGAGTAGCTGAATGAAGCAGAGAATATTGATTTGAACATTCTAGATGAAGTCACACACTAAGGAGCCACAAATCTCTAAAATACTTTCGATGTTATCACTAGGGTAGATTTTTAATGCATGATGAAAGAAATGCAGGACAGCCATGCAGAGCTGATACAACAAATCCAAGAGAATATGAGCTAGATGAACCAGCTGAACACTGTACACGGAAGGATTGGTAGAGATCCAACTCCTCTATATTCTAAAAGCAAGAAGTTCCACATCATTTATCCATTTCTGAAGGAGCAAAGGCAACGGGATAATGCACATGAAGCTGGGACATCATGGTAGGGATGGAGAACCGAACCCAACCAGGGCATGGGGGTCGGTACTGATCGCACCTTAGGAGTCTCTACCGATCCCACTTGGGTGGGGGGGGGGTCGGTGTGGAACCAGTTAACCTGGGTCATGTCTTTGACTCGGTGACTGAAAGCAACATGTGCGCACTATGATAGACTGGGGAATTGAAAATCGAGATTATTGCCCGCAAGGAATGAACGGGGAGCTGCCGAGCATATGGTTCTCCAAGAGTTAGGAAAACTTAGGAGACGAGGCACGAACTGGAATCGTTTATCGAGCTAAGAACAAGGGATTGACTACGATTGATGCAACTTGGTAGTTTTTCAAGAGTCGAACTTGGCTTAGATGGTAAGGCAACTTGTGAGAGAAAGTCTAGGTCAAACTAACCATGACTAGGACACCTCCCTACTCAAAATCCCCTTACTAAAGCCATTCATCATAAAGAGTATCCATGGAGATTCAATATGGTACCATGGCGGCATATTTAAGAAAGACTGATCCTAAATGTTACTGCCAAAGATCACTGTCGATGCACAAATGATTATGAAGGTGAGCTTCATGAAGAATAATAGTGATTGTAAGATCTTTCGATATAGTCAAATGGATGCTTCTGCAAATATTAAACAAATTATGGGCTTTCGAAGGGGTCGAAAAGGGTCAAGACTATCCTTCCGCTTCAGTTGATCCCATTCGCAATAGTTGGTTCCACATGTATTAAAGAGTTTCACATTTGTTAAAAATGCCTTCCAAAGGTATTAAATAATAAGCCTCCGCAATAATCGAAGCCCGATACCTTCCACATGAAATAACTATTTTAGCAAAAGCTACCTTACACATGTATTGAAGGTGTACAATGCTTTCAGATGAGTCAACAAGAATGCCTTCCATAACCATCAGAATGAAAGAATTCGAAAGCATCATCACATTCACAGGTATTGGATATGTATCTTTAGCACACATAGGGACATCCTTTTATGCTTATCCAACACATCTACAACAACTTAAGAGTCGCTCCTATGCCTTTTGATGGAGTTGTAGGCATCCAAGTCTTGTTTTAAAGCAACATTAGAGAGGCGCTCTAGATTCAACAGTGGTGGAAGGTCATGAAGGCATCATTTTGACTAAGTCAAAAGGACTATTGTGAAGGAGGTCCAACCTGCGCCCATAAATAAGATCCTAGGGGTGCCATTTTGGGGGATCTGATTTCATTCCTTCTGCACTTGTACTTTTCTTGACTTTGTAAACCGTAATTTCTAAATCAAATTGGGATTTCACTTCATTGTAGTGCCTAAGCCCTTGTATTCATAAAAATTATTAATAAAGTAAATACATGGCATTCGCTGCTTATATGTCATTTCGTTTATGGAACATGCATATCTATACCTTTCGGGGGAATATGATCCTTCCAACTCATTTAATACCTTTTGTTACCACTAGGTAAGACCTTAGATTACTCCAACTAATTCAAAAAGGGTTTTGAAGGGGTCATCCACTCCTCTAACCTTGCATTGGGGTGTTGGCAAGATATCTCGTTAATATTTTTGACGCTAGAAGCAGAGCTCGAACCTCTGGCTTCGTTGAATTACCAACACCACCATTACCCACCTCAAGCTATTCTACACCTTCCCTTGGCTACTATGATGAACTGGAAATGGAAAAGATCGCAACAAGGGTCTTTAGAACCATAAGTAAGAAGATCAACTCATCAAATCAGTAATGACACTTGAAGTTATCAAGATAAAATGCTTAGGATGGAAGCACTAAGGATTGAAGATGAGAAAACGCAAGCAGATTTATACGATCCCGATAATTAGAGCATCAACCCATTTCATGTTGGACCTACACCCGTCTTTGCTTTAGGGGAAACAAGATCTAAGGGAGATAATTTTTTTTATTAAAATGAAGAAGGCCATTCAATTCTATGCAAAAGGAACTATATTCGAAAAGGGGATAATGATGGATTACTGCACATTTTCTCATAAATGGCATAAAGGAAAACGTGGACCATTACCTCTATACGAGCTTCGAAAGATTCTAAAAAGAAAATTGGTCATCGAAGGTGAAGCTCCTAAATCAAGAACAAAAGATCTCGAAATCAACCTCAAAAGACAGGTTCCAAGTCAAGACTCCCTAAAGAATGGAACTTGACTATATCAATTAAGAACATTTACTTACTACCATAAGAGGAACTCAATTACTAGCCATATAAAAAGAAAAAGCCCAAGTACAAAAGAAATCTGGGTGGACCTTACTATCATTATCACATGATGAATGTACATAAAACAAATCAATGCAGAGCTCCTGAAGGGATGATCGTCAACTTTTTCAAACAAGGAATTATCAGTAGATTTGTAAGCCAATCCTAGATAGATTCGGTAAAGACCCATTCAAATAAGAAAATCAACATGGTTGGGAGTAAGATTCTTCTTAAGATTGGATACTACCTTAAATGGTCATAAGCCTTTGTCCATGCCAAGATGGCCAAATCAAAGCGCCTCCTGGAGAGGGGTAAAAGTAATCCTTTATCTACACCACACTATGGAAAGGTTAAGGTATTTTCTAGCCCTTGATCATGCAACGCTATGGCCAGATCAAGGCGACCCCATGAGGAGGGATGGAGTAAGCCCATAAACGCGCCATACTATGGCCAGTTCAAGGCACTGACCAGTCTTCAGTCCCGCCTATAAGGCCTGGTTGGAACATCTCCTATAGGGAGAATGGATTAAGCCCATGACCTCGCCATGCCTTGGCCTTGTCAAGCAACTGGAAAAGCCTTCAGTCCCGCCTATAAGGCCTGGCTAGAGCACCTCCTGGGTGGAGATCGGGCAAGTCCTTGTAACCTGGTTGTGGACAAGCTAACCAAGAGTACTGGACAAAAATGGAATATGACGTCCAAGCCCAAGGAGTGGACATAAAGCATTAGTAATATATGAAGCCTAAAGGATGGCGCATGTCAAAAGAATATGGTACCTTGAACTAGATAGGTAAAAAAAAGCAAAAGATTCAAACAATCAAAATACCGAGAGTGGTGCAGAACAAAAAGATCAGACGAGAATTTCTAAACTTCTATTATTCGAATAATGATTTCTAAACTTTCCTTCTAATTACCAGGAACGAATTTCGAATCTTCTATTATTTCTGGACAATAATTCCTGGATTACATTCACTATTAGGTATAAATTTATGGCCTTTGGTTGATTTCCAAAAGATGACTTCTGAACTTCACTTATCAATACCTGAATCTGAGTTTTAGGTCTTTTATAATAAATTCATGCTTTTCCACTGTATCCAGAAGATGATTTCTGAATTTCACTTATCAATACCTGAATCTAGGATTCTTCTCTTCAACAATTGATTTTTGGACTTCACTCATTAATGCCAAATTTGGGTTTTGTGTATTCTGTTATCATGGATCCCTAGTCTTCTACTAACTTCCAAATGATAATTTCAAGGTCTCTCTTACCAATACTCGAATATGGGCCTTGGATCTTCTACTATTGACTTATGGACTACACTTATCAATACCTGAGTCTGGGTTTTAGATTTTCTATTATTTCCCAATAAAGATTTCTAGACTCTAATTACTCGACCCTAAACGAGGACTCCTGGCCTTCTATGACTTATTTCCAAATGATGATTTCTAGGCTTTAATTATTACCAAATGATTATTCTTGGTCTTCGATCAGTTATTTCCAAAAGAGGGTTTCTAAACTTCTATTATTAATGTCAGATCTAGATTTCTGTTCTTCTATTATATAACACCCCATATTATTGAAAACATATTTAGGATATTTGATTATTTAAATTAAATAAAATAATGTGTTGATTAGGGAATTAAGATTTGATTTTAATTAAGGGTAGACGTGCCAATTAAACAATGAGTTGAAAAAAGAGTTAAATTGAAATAGAGGAGTGGTAATATAGAAAAATGGGAATTGCATTCTTATACCCTAAACCCTTGGACGTGTATCCCCTACAGGTTTATTTCGTTTCATTTTATCAAATCCATTCACATCTCAATCTCTATAATCTCTAAAGCTAAAATGAATACTACTTACTTCTCATTTTTGTTTGGTTTTCGGTTTTAAGATGAATTCGAATACTTTTGCATTGATTTGCCATGTTTTTGAATGATGGAATGATTATATATACCTGTTGATGAATTATGCTTTTCATATTGAATTTATGATATGTTTTAAGGTGAAAACCCCATTAAATGACATCCAAATGCCTTGAAAATTTTTATGACAATGATAATACTATTTTGGAGATGGTTTTCAATTTTCAGAATTTTCTGAATTTTTGTGGAATTTATATAAATTTTCTAGTAAAGAAAATGTTAATTTAGGTTAATAGTTATTTATAGTTAAATAATAAAAGATTAGGATCGAAAAGTTTTATATGTTGGAAAACATATTCAAAGAGATTTTCTGTAATTTTTGTAGAATTTTCCTAAATGTTTTAATGGGTATATAAAATTATTTAAGGTATGAGACTTAAATGTTTTATATATTTATAAAAGGAGAAGGGGCTTTTTGCAAATAATTCAAAAAGATTAGTTCTAAAAATTGCAGTACTTTTTATTGGTAAAGAAAGAGGCAACTAATTAAAATTTGACAAGTAAAGCAGGTTAGGCGAAAAGAACTATTTGCTACATACTAATTACTATTTTGATGCTTACGGCACCAACTTCCGCATTAGTTTGCTTTCGACTAAGTCCCTCCGCCTTCGACATCCTCGACTCTAATGGACATGGTATTAATCTATTGGTATGTAGCGAATTAGATATAAGGCGAAAGGTATATAGTCAATACCAGGGGTTTTGAAGGGGTTGAGTATCACTTTATTTTCAAATTAAAAATGCACCTTGCTTGCTTTCAACTAAATGGCTTTCGACTAAGTAACTTTCGACTTAGTTAGCTTTTGACTAGGTCAAATGGATTTAAAGGAAATGGTTTCTATTTGGTTGCACCTTTGTTTTAAATTAACTGCTTTCGACTAAGTCGAAACCTTTTCTACCGCCTTTTTACCTTTCGACTCAGATGGTTTTGAAGTGGTACTTTGTTTTCTAAAATATGGTAACTTCTCCATTGCTTTCGAAGGGATGGTTTTAACACTATTACTTCTTTACTTAGGAAATGGTTTCAAAATAGATGCTTTTGACTTAAATGTTTTTAAGACTTTTTTCTATGATTAAAGTAAAACCCAAATTGGTTTCGAAAGAGATAGCTTAAAATGGTTTCAAAACAGTTGCTTTCTACTTTAATTGGTTTTTGATCCCTACTTGAAGGCATAACTAAATTGTTTCGACTGAGATGATTTTCGAAGGTTTAGAAGGAGTAAATTTTTGAATGGTTTCGAATGGTTTCCACATGTTTTAAGTTGAACCCAAAGTGCTTTCGAAAGGATTGTGTTTTGAATATTTCGAAAGGTTTTGATGAATGGTTTTGGAAGGGGCGGTTCCCTAGGGTTTTGAAAGGATTGAAAGGAAAGGTTTTCCTATGTTTTCGAAAGGCAATATTTTAAGGTTTTAAAGAGGGATGTCTAATGTTTTGAAGCTTTCAAAGGAAAGGCTTTTAATGATTTCGATAGGGTCACTTTCAATGGTTTTGAAGGGGTTACATTTAGGGGCTTCGAGTGGGTTGTTTAATGGTTATAAAAAAGGTTTCGAATGTATTAAATAGGCAATATAGCCTAAGTATTTTCAAGTTAAAATGGGTTTTAACTTGTTTTCAAAGGATAGTCAATCCTTATTAAAATCCATCAAAATTATTTTGAGTAAAGTATATATACCATGGAAAAATAGGTTAGAGTAACACTAAGAGTATACTTTCCTTGTATAAGTATGATTGAAAAGGTAAAATCATTTTGAAAAGGTTTTCAAGGAAAAAGATGGAGGCTAGTTAACCCTAAGAAAATGATTCAGATAGATAGTCCATTTTGATTCGGATATGTAGTCAAGTCTGCGGGAAGTCAGCCGAGATTTTGGACAGCTAGTCCATTTATTACTTGTGGATGGATAGTTCATTAGTAACATGATTAAAGCTTAATGGACTTAGCTATTATTATCATTATTATATCAGTTTTACTAAATAGTTTGGTTGCAGGCAAGGATTTGCAAAATTTATATTTTGAGAAGGACATTAGTAAGGGGAAACCCATTCCGCTAAGTGGCATGTTCTCGCTTAATATCAGTTAACCGAGATGTAGCAGTATTATTCACATTAGGCTTTATGTGTGACTCGAAGTTTTTTCCCTTAAACCCTCGGATGCTCAAAATTGATTTGAGTAGGCTAAGGGTTAAGGTTTTCAGGTTTAGAAATTTTAGTGAATAAAGCTTCCAGAGATAAGCAGGTGGCTGATGTATAGCTAATTAGGAGTTATTAATTGTTTTGTTTATTTTCGCTGTGTATTAAGTCAAATATAAATATATTGCTTTGATTAGCCAAAGGGGCATCGCCATATGTCGCTCTTGGCGTATTTTTGTAATGATTATAATTATTCTTTACCTAGGAAACGATATAGGATTATTTAACTTGGATATGAATTTTTTTTGAAGTGTAATCAGCAAAATGTTATTTTTTGGAATTCTTTGATTTTGTTCATATTCAAATGCTTCTGATATTATGGATACCATTATCATAACTGCATTTTGTCATCAGAAGTTAATACTATGGATGATTATGGAATCTGTAGCTCTTAGCTTTTGGCCTCCAGATGCGGGATGTTACATATTATTAATTTCTTAATTTGATTTCTAGTCTTCTGGTAATATAACCAAAGTCGAATTTCTAGTCTTCTCTCATCATTACCAAAGTTAGATCTCAGGACTTCTATTTATTATCAGATAAGAATTTAATTTTTTAAACCATTATCAACCGTGGATTTCTCATTACTTATTATCTCTAGATGAGGATCTATTAATTTTCATTATTCCCGTATTATATTTTTGGAATTCTATTATCAGGAATTTTAATACTAATAATATGGACAAAATACTAAACATATCTTACACAAATTTCAAAGATAAGAAACGTTGTCTACTTTGTACTTTGCATGAAAATAAGATTTATAAGGAAGACCAAATGATTCAACAAATACAAAAAACTTTAGCCAAAGTTATTAAGAAGCAGATTCAGAAACAATAGTACAAGTACGGATAAGGGCTACAAGCCAGGTGATATTTAAATAATCTACAAAATTATATACAAAGTATTTATACAATGCATTAAGATGTTGTACTAAAAGATCAAAAAATAAATGTGTGCCTCAAAGGTCTTATGCAATCTTATATAGACTTTTGAAGTTAAGAGATCAACAATGTGGAATATTGCTACACAAAGAGTTTCTTTTCTTTCTTCCTAATCTCGTCAGCATCATCAATAAACTCGATATTAGTCTTTGGAGCATGATTAAATGCGTTATTTGCACCTCTAAGGGTCTTGTTCTGTCATTCCAATTCAACAATATGCTTTTGCAGAAGATATCATTCATGTTCAAGTTTTCGAATTTTGGCCACGTACTCATTGATAAGTTGCGAGTACCTTTCTTTCTGTTGATTTTCAAAATATTTCATCATTTCAAATTTGACTTTTCTGCACCATTCATCCACCACTTTGTCATCTAAACCTGGAGGAGGGTTTGTTGTAGTAGGAAATTTTTGAATGGCCAAGGAATAAGACCTTGTTGATTTCCCAATAGTTGGGGTGATTGGAGAAATCAGTAAATTAATAATCAGAATATCACTATCCATGATAATTTCCAAAGAATTACAATATGCTCGACTGTCCTACAGTTTTATTTCCAAATCACTTACCTGTCGGTAAAGCTTGGACATCTCATGATCAAAGTCTATCGAAGGATTTGATTTAATTGATGTTTCAATTGAGAAATCATCTCAACTTTCTTTTTAATATCTGCTTTAAGACTAGAAATTTTATCATTAAGGCCTCTAGTGATTGCCTTTTGAAGCAAAAATTTCCTACGTCATTCCAGTGCTTGAGTATTGCCTTGGAGTTTGGTAAACAAAGGATCTTTAGATAAGATCCTCTTTTCAAGACCCATAATCAGTCTGCCCCTAAGACTAGTGAAACGAAATGAAGGATCTGACAAAAGTGACATAGTCACTAACTGTGTTTCCTATTCGAACAAACCAAAAAGAAATTAATACCCAAAGAACAAATTTCTTTTATTACATAAAATGGATTACAACTTAAGATGAAATAAGACAAAGGGTACAACATTATTGTTATAATCAAGTTCTCACTTTGCCCTATCACACTTAGAGTCTTGAGACATCATTTTTAACTTTGTCTCTAAAGAGTTAGCCGAAAGGGTAATTGTTGATTCAAAAGTGGCATTAAATCCTTTTGTGGTAGCAGCTGAAGGGCATTTGCTATAATCCCATTCTCTAAATGGGGGACTATCATGACAAAAAATTAATTTTGTATGATATGTCTGAATTCCCGTAAGAAGCTTTTCCTTTTCCTTACCTAAAAAATCAAAGTGATGCCAGGGATGTTGCATGTAAAACTTTTGTAGATCTCTAAGAAAGAAATATCTAGCCGATCTTGGGGATTTCAAGAACGCGGACTTTTCTAAGTGATCTCTTCTTAACTTTACAAATTTTCCTAAGTAATCCCTAGTAACAGGGCTGCATGAGAGATGTTTACTCTATAATAACATAATAAAATAAAGCTAAAGATAAAAAGACTAACATGGTGAGGTCCATAGATCAATACAATTACATGATTATAAATTTTCTTCAAATTCATACAAGATTGATCTTTTAAATATCTCATAAATAAACTTATCCTTATAATAGTTGACTTTTTCTGGAGGCAATTTGTGAGGAACTATGGAGACTCGTGGTAAGTTCCAACAAGCCCTAGGTTGGGGATCAGACCAGTGTTTGTCCAAGTATCTCTCTTGTAGATATCTAAGTAGGCCCCCACTGAAATCACCCAAGTATGAGTAATCCACAGTTGGATGTCTATAATAACTTTATACAAAAATTCTACCAAGATATATCTGTCGTCGATTAACAACAAAAAGAGTGTCATCAATTCTTTGATCTCCTCCAAAAGCTTGTCATAACGAAGACGTGGCCTTTTCAGTTGAGGGGCCGCTTCTTGATCTTTGAAAGGCGTTAATACTATAACACTTTTATTAAGCTTATAGTACTAATTAGATAGTGTGTTATGTTCTTTTAACTATTTATCAAACTCCATATATATGCCATTTATTTCCATCTGTTTCTTTTCAAGCTTTGTCTTATAAAGGTGTATGGTTTTCTTCCTTGTCTAAAATGGTAAAATATTATCTAAGGTTATCTTGAAAATGAGTGCCATTTTGATAAACAATTCCATAACTGAGAAGCCAAAATCGATTTTGAAAAGTTTGATTCTTCTCATTTTCTCCGACATAAAAATAAGCATCTTTTCTTTGGAGATCAAAGGAGTCGAGGAATTTAGTCTGATCCGCTTTGTGGATAGTAGGATCAGGGTTAACTTTTCTTGATCCGTTTTTATTATTTAGAGACTTAGAAGTGTCACCGCCATCCCTTCCAGGAGTATTATCATGATCACCCTCATTTTCGCAAGTACCCTGGCATTTGTCATCATCATTATGGTTATCATCGTCATTATCATCGTTGTTGTCATCTTCATCGACGGCTTCATCGCCCACTTTGTCTTCCTCCTCATTTGAGTCAGAGTCGTCTTCCGCAAGAGAAACCTCAAAAGATAGGAACTGGGTGGCATTAATTTCCTCTCTGTTTGGAAGCTCAATCCATTGCTCCATTTTCTTAATCTTAGCCACAAATCTTTTGATTAGCGCAAGATCAAGAAAAGGAAAACTTAAATCCAGGCACTTTTTATGTTATTAGAATAGGCTATCGTGAGTGCATCCAGATAAGAATTTACAATAATATCATTCAAAGAAGCGCTCAGAAACTGAGATACATTTTTCTTAGCTTCAGAAATAGTGTTGATAGCTTTGGATAAAGAACCATTTTTCTTCTCTAAACCTCTTTTTAAGAGAAGTACACTCCTTCTTAAGTGAAATATGTCTAGCATTAACCCTGGCTTTTTCATCCTTGGACTCTTTCAATGTCATTTTTAGAGCCAAAACTTCATCAACTAAAATCTATTTAGCCTTCCTCTCCTAAAAAATTATAGAATCGATCTGAGAAAGAGAAGCACTCGACTTTCTTGTTCCCTCACTATGTTATCTTTGGCAGTAGTCAGGGCAGTTATGTGATTGTTTAAAGTCGAGTCTTATTCCTTAAGCTTTGATGATTCAGTAGAGGACATAGAACATCGTCATGAAGACAGTACCATCTTTTGGTGATTTAAGAGGAAAATTAAGACATGATAATAAGAAAATCAAGCAGTATAGAATATACCAAAAGTTGTTATTAAATAAGAGATCGATAATAATTCGATGAATCCAGTTGAGAGGTAGGTGGCTTAATAGCAGAAAACGATGAAGAGTTCGTAGTCAACTACACAACATTCTCAAATTCTGTAGGAGGCACTAGTGAAGAGGGTCTGTTGGGATTGAAATCCTAGGAAGGAGTTGAAGTGCCTAGACCTTTGTACATTTGATCAATAACGCTGGAATAATCAAATAAACAATATGAGATATAAAGTCATTCTTCGAAGGAACTATTTTAGTTTGATCAGCAGTTACAAAAGGTAAGCCATCCATAGAAGAAGTGGGATCAAAGTTAGGACCCTCTAAAGCCTTGTCATCACCAATAAATTCACCCTTTTTGGGTAAGAGAAGACTAGATATCAATGGTCTTGGCTTTCTTGGGAGCAGAGCCTGCGGCAGTCACTCCACTTAATTTCCTTTTTACAATCATTATAGACCTAGTAATGGCTTGTGTTAGAGCCAAAGCATCAGATTTTTTAGACCGAGGGGGTGGATCATTTGTAATTAATTCAGCTGGAGGAGTGGCTGTTGAAACCAAAAGGCATAGATTAGCAAACAATATAAGGAATAACATGGCAGAAAGATACAAACAATACACTTAAATTTACCGGGTAGATTTGGATAAATTGGGGATAATGATGAAAAAAATATTTAAGTCACCCACAGCTAAGAAGCGTTTGCGTTTCAAAATGTGCTGGACAAAAGGAGGTTGTCCAAGAATTTTCTGGCCATTATGTATGAGGTAATGGTTTTGGAGATTGCTAGGAGTCAGCAATGTAACTCTATTCCCAATATGGTTTGAAGCAGTAGTCATCAACTTTACGATTCTCTTGCCTTTTTTGTCAAGATCGTTAGGAGCATGGCCTAATAAGAAACATTATTTAGAAAACGAAAACAATTTAATAGAACTCATGATAAAGATCTACTTACGAGGAGAAGAAAAGTTTCCATTAATGTTTGGAAATGTAGAAGAACTGTGCTTCTCAATCCTTTAATCTGTTTATTCCCTTTGAAACCAATTTTTTGGAGGGACTAATCTTGAAAATAAAGTTGATTAAATTACTGAGTTTAACAAGGCTTGCTAAATAGTTAAGAACTTCGGCACTTAGAGAAGGAATTCCCAACTCTAGAGCCATGAGCTCCAAAGAGACAAGGTATGTGCATACGTTAGGTGATAGATGGATAGGTGCGATGCCAAGATGACTTTAGAATCTCGACAAGAACTCTAGAATTGGGATGAAAACCTCATGCAAATATGAATGGCGTTGTAAGAAAAGTATCCATCAGGAGGATTTTGAATTGTGTTGTTATCGCCAAGAGGGATAGCTTCAACCCGTGTAATCCCAAAATCATTGAGAATCGCATCTACTTCCTCCTGATAAGTTATGAAAGAGTTCCTTGAAATTCCCTCAGCCTTATTTGGAGAATATTCTAATTTAGAACCAATATCCTTGGCAGATTTCTTAAAGGTTATTTTAATACCCATGATCCTACCAAGCGATATAATTTCATCAAAGTTATGATTTATTCAACTACTAATATCTTTCGAAGGTGTCGAAAACCTATTACAACGGCTTATGTACCTACCGTTGCACTTAGTTCCACGCCTTCAAAAGTGTCAAAGCAAACTAGAACTATGTGAATCATTGAGCTTTCGACAGTGTCAAAATCATAATCAACATCCCCCATTTTATGACATGGATTCACCAAGATTTACCTTTCGACAACGTCGATGCGCACAGATTTTATTCTTTTTTATAATAAGCATAGCTATACATATAGTATCTATTTAAAAATATACAATGTTGAAACTCCATATTCCAATTAAGTCAAAAGACTTGAAAAAAGTGGCATTGACACTAATGAAAGGACATAGAGATGTTTCAATGATGTTTATGTCAAAAAAGTGATAATAGCTACATTCCTATTGACTGTTATGGGTTTCAAATAAGTTAAAAAGGAATAACAGTGTTTCGAGAGTGAAAAAACTAAATTGAGATAATATAAACAACTGTGCTAATCTCAGTTTTGGGGTTTCGACTAAATCGAGAGGTTATTTAATGGTATCGATGATGACTAAAAGTATATTTTTCTTAACTTAATTTATAGTAAGGGTCATTAATTTTATACTCTTAGTATCCTTCAAAATAAATTAAAATTGGGCATAATGGGTTCAAGATTTAATCCGCAACCAACAGCGACAAATAACCCTAAATTAGGAAAATTAACTTTCAAACCCGAATTAATGCCATGGATTAATCAAATCAGCATGAAATTCTAGTCTGGGATCATCTTACTCGGTTGTTTAACTAGAATCATTTTCAAGATTAAAAACAATAACAAGGACTTAAACCCTAGATATTTGAATTTAAAATTGAATAAAAAAACTATTTCCTAATCTAA
This sequence comes from Allium cepa, assembly GCA_030765085.1. Classification (NCBI taxonomy): domain Eukaryota; kingdom Viridiplantae; phylum Streptophyta; class Magnoliopsida; order Asparagales; family Amaryllidaceae; genus Allium; species Allium cepa. The sequence goes on along the minus strand of CM060940.1, from coordinate 542,608,475 downwards.
AATCATAAATACTCACCTCAAATCCTTGGTTAGCCCTTTAAAATTTTGAGATTGATGGAAATTTGAAGATTATAATTATTGCCTTAGGAATTTTCAATCAGATTTGAAGAATATAATTCTTGCTTTAGCATTTATAAGCTAGATGAATGGGGTGATGACCATCCGTTCAGGTTCAAGTAAATAGTCAAGATCAGCTCAGGAATACCAATAGCTGGGAAAGTTCTGTACCGAAACAATAGGAGGTGCCAAGTAAAAATAATTGACTTGAAAAGTCAGTAGCATTCCTTCACCGGGGGAGGGGGAAAATGTTACCACCAAAAGTCACTTCAACCTTGTCAGAGCCTAAAAGATAACGAAGGAGAGCTTCATGAAGAATAATAGTGATGGTAAGGCCATTTGAAAGAGTCGAAGGGATGCTTTTGCAACTATAAAATAAATTATGGCTTCTGAAGGAATCGAAAAGTGTAAAAACTACCCTTCCACCTTAGTTGATCCCTTCGAAGATAGTTGGTTCCGCGCACATTAAAGTGTTTTCGCATGTGTTAAAAATGCCTTTCAAGGGTATCAAATGATAAGCTTCCATAGTAATCGAATCCTAATACCTCTCATAAGAAATAAATCCTTTAGAGAAAACTATCTTTCGCAAGTATTGACGGAGTCCAATGCTTCCAAAGAAGTCAACAAGAATGCTTTCCATCACCAACCAAGTATGCACTTCCAAAGCAGTTGACCCTTCTGCAGGAGTCATCACCCTTGCCATACCATCCTCAATGAATGCTTCCACAACCATCAGAATAAAAGCAATCAAAAGCATCATCTCCTTTCACAAGTATTGCATATGTACCTCCCGCACATGTTGGGACATGCTTTCATGCTTATCCAACACATCTACAATAGCATAAGAGTCTCTCATATACCTTCCAATGGAGTTGAAGGCATCTGAGTCTCATTTGATAATAACTTTGGAGCGGCGCTTTGGATTCAATAGCAATGGAAGGTCATGAAGGCATCCTTTCAATTGAGTCGAAAGGACTGATGTGAAGAGGGTCCAACCTGAGCCAATAAATAGGACCCTAGGAGTGCCATTTTAGGGGATTTGATTTTATTTCTTCTACACTTGTACTTTTCTTGAGTTTGTAAACCCTAATTTCTAAATCAAATTGGGGATTTCACTTCATTGTAATACCTAAGACCTTATATCCATAGAAGTTATCCATAAAGTAAATACCTGGCACTTTCGAATCCATGGAGTCTGATTCATTGCATATATGTGTTTACTTATGGAACGCATGCATCTATACCTTCCGAAGGGGTTACTTTCAAAGGAATAATAACCATTCGAGTTAGTTAATACCTTTTGTTCCCATTAGGTATGACCTTAGATTACTCCAACTAATTCAAAAGGGGTTTCGAAGAGGTCATTCACTCTTCTAACCTTGCTGTGGGTTGCCGACAAGATTTCTTGTTAACATTAGATAACATCTCATGAAGTACGAGTGTCATTGCGCTAGAGCATCAGATGCCATCATGTGTAAATTCTTTCCAATCTCCCTAGAAGGAGTGGTGGCCATGTGTAATCGACTACCACTTAGGCCCATCTCTTCTTTTGACAGTTGGCAAGGAAATTCATCGAGCAGTTCAGAACGCATGTGACTCCCTCTAAGGATGTTGTGCCATTGTCTAACTTATTCTAGGATCAGGGTAATCGTTCAAGGACTTTTACAAAGATTTAATACTGCTGTGATTGAGGTGATCAGCCCTCAATACAACATGATATCGATGGCATTGATGAGGAGGGTCCATCACGATAGAGACTTTGGTGAATGGTTATCAAGAAAACCTCCTACTACTCTGGATAAAGCGGACCAGTACTTGCATAAGTAGAGTCTCTATAGACTAGATAAGGAGATAGAATAGGCCATCCGACCAAAGGAATTCAAAAAACATCATCATGAAACGGTCCGAAGCAAGTCCCGTGAACATTGACATGAATGTATAGAACAAGAATGGGAATTAGACCAAAGGCTACAACAGACCTTATACTATAATTCAGATACTAGGAGACGACCGAGAGTCCTTAAATCCACTTAATTATCCACTTGCACCTTTGAGCAATAAAGGAAACTAGCCCAGAGAGAATCCACTGAAAGCCAGAGGAGGTCTGGAAGTTCTCTATACTTCAAAAAACCCATGGTCATGACACAAATGAATGTAGACACCTCCAAGATATGATTGAATAGATGATCCGAAATGAAAGGCTTTAACAATTTGTGAAATCCCCGCCGGATGGCGGGTAGGGGACATCCGACCCTCAACAAGGTCAAACCTCTCCTAGTGCCGATGGACCTAGGTAGCCTGAGGGAAGACTGGTTATAAACTAGACCATAGATGGTCATCATCCAGTTGAGAAGCGGTAGAGCGAAATGGAATGGCAAGCATGACGACGTTATTTCATCCTAGAATAAACTCTTTTTCTTATTTGCTTTGTATTATTTCATAAGACAAACTCTCTTATTTTCTATTTTAAGTGAATTTGCTTTTTAATCACGAACCTTGTCTTTGCATGCTATATGAGTCATGAAATGCGACCGACTCGAATGAAACTTCATATAAATAATGTAGGTGTTCAAGTACCTAGATTTAGGTGCCTAACAAATCTCCATGGCCTATGGCCAGATCTTTAGAGCTCTATCGAGATGAGCATGATTTGGCCACTCCTTAGCCAACTCTTGCCCCTGACTTAGGGGTAAGCCAATGATTCTAAGTGGATATGACTCGACCATCCACTCTCAAATTCACACCCAGAATTTATGCCAAAACACTTTATTCCTCGCTTGGGGCTCGGTAGGATTAAAATACAATATAACATGGACATGAAAAGACCATCCATGTTTTACTTCTTACACTCCATGCGATGGCCAAAGCATAACCCGAGATAGATGTACTGACCGTCCAACTACTAGCCCTTTACCTTGGCCCGACAGAGGGCATAATACTTAATCCAACATCGATGTGACTAACCCTCCATCTTCTAACCACTTCCCTTTACCTAACAGGGGGGAAAAACATAATCCGAGATGCATGTGATGGGCCTCCATCTCTTAGTTATTATACTTGATCCAATAGAGAGTATAACCAACAAATGAGCGGATGTGACTGACCATCCGTCTCCAAACTCTTTCCCTTGAACCGACAGGGAGAACGAAACCAAAATGGATGTGAATGACCATCCATAAACTTAACTTCTTCCCTTGACCTGGCAGGGAGGTACGAATTTAAAGATGGGCGTGACCCAACCGTCCATTGTCAATCTGGAGTGCACGTGACTCGACCGTCCATGCCCTAACTCCTACTCATGATCCGACAAGAGGTAGTTCAAATCCAAAACGGACATGACATGACCTTACAACTAGGATGAATGTGATCCATCCATGCATCCATGAACTCTATTTTTCATGGCTTCATTAAAATACAAACATTAAATGAATGTGACCTGAACATTCATCCACCTACTCTACCATTGATCGATCAAAGGGAGCACAAACTCAAGATGGCCATGACCTGACCGCCTATTCGCCAACTTGGACCCTAGACCTGATAGGGGAGAGAATCACCACATAAGGACAAGACTCGATAGTCTGTCCCATTGACCTCAGACTAGGAGGTGAGGAATATCATAACCTTATAACTAAGCACAACAACTCAATACTATGGCTCATGCCTAGTATTCGATACAACTTAAGGCTATGACCGAAAGGATTCTTCACAGTGGAATGATCAAAATCGTACAATCACTGACTTATGACTTGAATTTATGACGTCATAGGAAGCCACATCATCGACACTTACCATTTCATCTTCGTTAACATCATCTTGAGCCTCCTCAACCCAATACTACTGAAGTTTTGAATCCCTCAGATAAGGTAATATAGGTTGAGATGGATAGGATGATGAAGGACATGAATGATAAGTTGTGCGAAATTCAAGATAAGTTGAGGATGAAGATGAGGGAAAGTCTTAACTTGCTGAACTAGTTAGATTATAGTCTAAGAAGGAACATGAGAGATTTATCGCTTTCTAATTTAGAAGAGGATAGTTCTTTATAATCTGGTGAAAAACATTGGGAAGGGAAACAAAAAAATGAAGATAAATGAGATGGGGACTTCGGAAAGAAAATTGAACAACTATCGAAATCCAAAAGTGTGGATTAGTACTGATACATCCCCATGGATCGAGACCGAACCTGTAACACCCTTAATTTTTAATAACACTATTCGAAAGATTTAATTAGATAAATTAATTAGAATAATGTAGAGTGATAAGGAGATTGAGATTGGTGAATAAACTTAAAGGTCATGCTTAAGTAACTTGAATGGGCTTATAAATGGACAAATGATAATTAAATTAACATAAGGGCATTAGGGTAATTGTCGCACCCATAGTTCACTACCCTATACTTACATTACCTTATTATTCACGTTCATTTTTTAGAAAATTTAATTGTAAGATAGAAAAGGGGAGCCAGCCTCTAAGGAGTAAGAAGAGAAGAGGAAATTCAAGACTAAGATTAGGATTCAAGCTACAAGAATTAGTCTCAAACAATCTCCAATTTTCTTATCAAATCTAAGGTGAATAATAATTACTACATCTCTATATCAGTTTTTATATGATCATCGATTTTTATGTTTAAGGTAAAATTTATATGATAATTTTTGATGATATGCTTGGATTCATAATATGTTTGATTTAATCCAATGGTTTAAATATGAGTATATACAGTTTTAGGGCAAAACCGAGAGTAAATGGTTTTTAAATGCCATGGAAAAACTATATGTCATGAGAAACATGATTTTGGACTTGGGTTTTGATTTTTACAATATTCCAAGCCCTGTAGAAGTTGTTATGAATTTTCTAAGGAAAATATATATTATTGGGTTTAGAAATTATTCTTGGTTATTACATGATTAATTTGCATCAAAAATTTATATACATTATATAACATATTAAAAGTGATTTCTATGATTTTTGGGGATTTCTACTAAGAGGTTTTCTATGGAAATTAAATTATTTTAAAAGGAGGACTTATATTATTTAAATGTTGTTAAATGGAAGGGCTTATTTATGAAAAGTTAAACTTGTTTTAGATATGAGAAAATGCGGCAATTATCTATGAAATAATTTGAAAATTTTAAGGCAACCAATCAAGTGTTTACACATGGGCAAGTTAGTTATGCAGAAATTACTTTATTTAGTAAAAACAGCCTTTTACTCAGAAAAATGAGTCACGCCTCCTTTGAAAGTAGCTTTCTACACAGAGCTTCTGCCTTCGACCAGGTTGAAACCATATAATCCGAAACCAATACACATGATATAAATTAGTTGGTGCGTAGTAGATTAGAGAAAAAGGCGAAAGGTAGAGTGTCGAAACATGGCTTCCGATGGGGTCGGCACCATGGTGTTGTTTCTAAAGAAAAGCGGTTGCCAGCTTATTTATATGCTTTGGAAAGAGTCGATGCCGATGCTTTCGAAAGTGACTTTTAACTTGCTTTCAAAAGAGAGCCGCCGCCTTAGTTTCAAAGAAGTAGCTTCCGAAGGAGCTACTTAGTTTTCAAATTTTAAGTGTTCGGAAGGGGTAGTTTCGACTAAGTCGGAAACCTTCTGTCGCTTTTTGACTTTTGATGGTATTAAAGATATCAATGGTGTTGGAAGGAATCCTTTGTTTTATAAATGTAAGCCACTTCCCATAGCTTTCGAAGGGGTTATGGATTTCGAAGCCAACCTTCAAGTATTTTACCCAAATGACTTATGCTTCCGAAAGGATGGTGTAGACGCTATCAATTTTCCCCAATACTTTTAAAGGATAAATAATGGTTTCAAAAGAGATACTTTCAATTATATTCACTTGACCTAAATAATATTTTTAGTATAAACCAAATGTTTTCAAAAGGGGTACTTTGAATGGTTTTGAAAGGGGCACTTTCAATTGGTTTTGAAGCTATGCTTCTAAATGTAAATGCTAATACTTTAACACATTCGAATGGTTTCGAAAGAAAGTTATAAAATGTTCAAAAGGAAGGGGCCTAATGTTTTTAACATAGATTTTTATGCTTTTGAAGGAGGGTATTCAGTGAGGTCGAAAGCACGGTTTCGAAGTAGTCGAAAGGCTTTGATTTTCAAAAAGAATATCCCAAACTCAAGCTTTTAAATAAAAACCCATCTAAATTAAAGGAGTTTTTGTAATAGTTTTAATAAGAATCCTTCCTTGATAAATAATAGGTTAAAGGGACTAACCATGTTTTATATTAAACTCACATGAGTGGTATTATTATCTTATGTTATTTGCTTCTTCAAATATAAATATATTCACATTATAACGAACCCATAACTGCATTTTGGGATAAAGGGCTAGAAAACCAGCCAGCTTGACCTAATAGTGATTAAAATTGATTAAACTCCTGGATGAGTAGAATTGCATCTAAGAGGTCATGGAGACCGGAATATAGGATGCCTAAATATTGAAATTGTCAGAGAGACAGGTTCATTGTGCACCCATGAAATCTATGATTAGGAAATTATTGGAACTACCAATAGGTTCATGGTGATCCCATGAAAACTGTGTTATAAAGAGTAGTTGGCAGGGGCCAGTTGTTCATAGTGCATCCATGAAAACTATATCCGGATTAAGTTATTGACAATGGTAAATAGGTTCCTAGTCAACCCATGAAAACTAAGATAAGAAAGAAGTTATTAGGGCCACCAATAGGTTCAAGGGAACCCATGAATTAATTAAGTTAATTGGAAGGGTACAACCGGTTCATAATGCACGCATGAAAACTATAAAATAGGACAGGGAGTCCATACATTATATAAAGGTTACCCGTGAAAACTAATAGGTTAATAGTGACCCAAGAAACTATAAATATGACAAGAAGTCAACTAAACAAGGGATGGGAACTCCAAATATTTTTATCTTGTCCGCATATCATCATAATATTTTGAAATGACTATGTTTTTAACCATTGTGGATGCAGGAGCATAGTATATGGTTTTATAAAGGTTTTAAGATATTAGTGAGGGGGAAACCCGAATGGCTAAGCGACGTGGTCTCACTAGATATCTAAATGGTTTGAGATGTTAGATTATTATTCAAACCAAGCTTTATGCCTGACTCGAAGTTTACGTTTTCCCCTTAAACTCTCGGGTACTCAATTGATTTATTGTAGTTTGAGAGTTGATGTTTTCAGGAACCTCATTAGACGAATTAAGCTTCCGAAGACGTGCAGTAGGCATAATTGATATTTAGAGTTCTCTTTTATATGATTCCGCTGTGTTGTTTGTAATGGCAAAGTTCTTATATTGCCTATTTATACTCTGATAATCCAAGTGGACATCTTCATATGTCACTCGTGGCGTATGTTGTAATAAATATATTTCATTTGAATGTGGTTTACGATTATGGGATTATGTAATGAATTGGAAATGATTTGAAATGGAATGTGATCTTGTTTGAAGTTTTTAAATTTTTCCATATTCATGTGTTTTTGTGTATCAATGTATCTAACATCACCGTATTTGAGCGCCGAGGATTAATAACTATGGATAACTTCAGCATCCATAACCGCTAATTTTGGGCCTCCAAGTATGGGGATGCTACAAGTTGGTATCAGAGCATAGGTTTATGAAAACTTAAGCAATTTAAACCTAAAAGATTTTTCAAAAGATAATCCAATAAATCAGAAATATGATCGGTGTTAGAGTCAGCACTACGGTAACATACTTGAATTTGATATATAGATATATATAAGTTCATGTTCTCCTCTCTTTGAGACTGTTCTTCTATATCTTACTAAGGCTCGTATGCAGATTTATGAGAAAGAAGGCATGGAAGCAGGAAACGGAAGAGGGAATCCAGGTGAAGGAAGCACCACAACCAATGGAAATGCTCGACCTAATACTCGGAGGAACCAAGGTCGATTGGATAATGCTAACAAAATTTCTAAAGCCAATGTGGGTGCTGGTAATCCGCCAGTGGATGCGAGGATGATGTATTAGTTCTCGGTTAATCTTATCCAAGTAGGAGCTGCTGCTGGAGCTGCTGGGAATGTTGAAGGAGCTAATCCTGTGGCTCCAGCTGGAAATATGTAACACCCCATATTTTTATAACATTATTTTGGATATTTAATTAGTTAAATTAAATAAAATAATGTGAAGATTGATAGGTCGAGATGTGATTTACTAAGGGTAGTCGTGCCCTGTTAATGTGCAAACTAAAATTAAATAACCTAAGCTAACGTGTAAGGAGATGAGAAGGGAAATATGGGAAATAGGTGGAGCTTATACCCTAAACCCTTAGGAGATAGAAACTCACATTCATTTCATTTTACTCGAACCAAAAACACTAAGTCCGGCCACCATTTTCACTCTCAAGAAGAGGATTAAAGCCAGGATTCAAAAGAAGGGAAACAATCAACTAAATCCACATCAAATCTCACATCTATAATCTCATAGCTAAGGTGCATAATCACTACATCCCTTATTATATTGGTTTTTGGTTTTAAGACAGAGATCCGAAATGTTTTGCAAGTATATGCTATGTTTTGATTAAAGTTACCTATATTTATTTGTTAGTGAAATATGCATGTTCATACTTGTTTTATGATATATTTGATATGAAAACCCTATTAAATGACATCTAATTGCCTTGAAAATTTAAATATAGGTCTGAAATGATATTTCAAAGAAGGTTTCAATTTTCATAATTTTTCGAATTAAGGTGGATTTTATATTAATTTTGTAGTCAAGGAAATTGTTTATTGGGTTATAAATTATTTTTGGCTAAAATAATTATTATTTGGGTTGAAATTTTTATATGTTAGGCAACATATTAAAATAGATTTTTGGAAATTTTTCTAGATTTTTCCTATGTTTTTTATTAATATATAAAATTATTTAAGGTATGAGACTTAAATATTTTATATATTTAATTACGGAGAAGAGGCATTTTGTAAAATGAAATGATTGTTAATTTGGCAAATAGTGGAAGCACATTTCTGAAAAGAATTTGTTAACCAATGAGAATTTGACAAACAAACGTAGGTTAGTTGAAAAGTTATCCTTTTTAAGTTAAAAACAAAGAAATCATACTTTTAGCATGTTTCAGCATATTACAGCAGTAAACCTTCCAACCCAAACCTTCCGACAAGGCCAAAAGGTTCTAAGCTTTTGACAAGGTCAAACCAATGCATATTATATCAAGGTAATTGGTATGTAATGAATTGGACAAAGTCGAAGGGTTCTTAGTTGAAATGTTAATGTTTGTTTTATATACCAAAAGCTTTCAAAGGGGTATGTTTGTTTTATAAACCAAAAGCTTTCACCTGCTTTGCTCTCGAATTATAGCTTTCGACTTGTTTGCTTTCGACTAGGACAAAATGTTTAAAAGATAGGTTTTAAACTTTTCGAAACAATCGAAAGGTTACTACTGCTACTTTGTTTTGAAACCTTCCGTCATAGTCGAAAGGTTACTATCGCTTTATATAAATGTTTTGTTTTGAACCTTCCAACAAAGTCGAAGGGTTAGTTGGATTGATTTCGAAAGAGTACTTGTTTTAAAAACTAGCCGCTTTTCCATGCTTTTGAAAGGAAGCTTTCGATTTAGATGATTTACCTTTGTTTTATAAATTGAACTATAACCCAAAGCTTTCGAAAGAGTTGTATTAAATGATGCTTTAAAACTTTTGAAGTAGAGCTTTCGACGTAGCCGAAACGTTGCTTCCAATGGAGTCGAAAGGTTTAAAAAGAAGGTTTTCCATCTGTTTTATATTGAACCCAGAATTTTTTTCGAAAGGTTGCGTTAAAAAGAGTTAATGCTTTCGAAAGGATTTGTTTACCGAATGGTTTTCAAAGGGGTCGAAAGCAAAGCTTTCGAAGGGGTCGAAAGCCAAGCTTTCGATGGAGTCGAAAGGTAACCTTTCAAAGGGGTCAAAAGGTAGCTTTCGGCTAATTCGAAAGGTTTTTGTTTCTAAATGATTTTAGAAGGTTTGTAATGGAAGGGTTTCCAAAGGTTTTTAGGTTAATGTTTCAAGTGTTTATAAAATAGGATATCTAATGTTTTATTGCTTTCGAAGGAGATGATTTCGATGGTTTCTAAAGGTTTGAGTTTAAATGGTTTTGAAATTTTTGAAGTTTAATGGCTTTGAAAGGTTTGATTTTCAAGGGGTTTGAGCGTACCAATAAAAAATATAAATGAATATAACCTAAGTTAGGGACACTAATGGAAATAGGTTAATCATTTGGCTAACATGAGACAATTAAAATCATAGGGCTAACATGAGGCAATTAAAATCGTGGGTCTAAAATGAGATAATTAGATTCATGGGGCTAGCATGGATCAAGTGGCAAAATGATGGATTCATAATCATCCTAGGAAAACTTTAGGATGTTTGAAGGATAGTCAACATCATCTCAGGCATGGATAGTCTCCATATGATTGAAGGAGGGTTCATAGTCATCCTAGGAAAACTATGGGATGTGTGATGGATAATCAACATCGTGTCGGGGATGGATAGTCTCCATTGGGTTAAAGCAAGGTTCATAGTTATCCTAGGAAAACTATAGGATGTGAGATAGATACTCTGCATTAGTTTAAGTAAAATTAATGTGGGATGGATAGTCCCTCTTTGATGCAAATAAAGTCTAAAATGGGATGGGTTGTCCTTGAAAATATAAGACGGATAGTCAGTTGAAACTTAGATGGTTTGACTAACTACTGTGGGATGGGAAATCCTTATTGTTTTCAAGTATGCATGCCACCATAATGTTTTGTAAATATATGTTTTAACCATTGTGGATGCAAGAGCATAGCATATGGTTTTATGAAAGGTTTAGCAAAAGATAAGCTTTAAAAGGATGTTATTGAGGGAAAACCCATTCCACTAAGAGACGTGGTCTCACTTAACATAATTAACTGGTATGTATAGTATTATTTATACCAGGCTTTATGTCTGACTCGAAGTTTATGTTTTCCCTTCAAACTCTATGGTGCTCAAAATTGATTTGATTAGGCTTAGTGGTTAAGGCCTTTTTTCAGGTTTTAGAGTGTTGATGAATAGGCTACCGAAGGCATGCTGGAGGCAACAGATAGCTATTTAGGATTTGTAGTGCATGTTGTGTTTTGATGTATTTCCGCTGTGACTTTATTAGGTCTATTACAACCATATGACTCTGATTACCCAAAGGGGTATATTTATATACCGCTCTTAGCGTAATTTGTAATAATTATATTTATTTGTGCCGCGGTATAATTTGGAAATATGTACTGTGAGTACGAAACAATTGGTTTTGAAATGTAATGAAGTAAAAGTCATTTTAAAATTTGTGTTTTATTTCATATTCAACTGCTTCTGATATTATTGATATCATTAACATACCTGTATTTAGTCGTCGGAAGTTAATACTATAGATGACTGCACCATCTTTAGCGCTTAAATTTGTGCCTCTAGATAGGGGATGTTACAGCTTGGTATCAGAGCATGGTTTATGAAATTCCTTTAGCTAAAAATTGGTTTTTGAAGAAAAACATAATCCTTAGAAATTAGAGTTAAGATCGAGGTATGGGATAATGCTATAATAACGTACTTGTATTTGTAATATATATATATATATATATATATATATAAGTATACCTTATATCTCTAGACTCCTATCTTAGTTAGGCTATTCATCTTTATCTCACGAGGTATGAATACAGATATGGAAGGAAGAAGTGGTAGAGTAAATTTTAGAGCAAATAGCACCACCACTAATGGAAATGCCTTACCGTATACTAGAAGAGGTTTCGATCAGGCTCAAGCTGAAAATTTGGGTGTTGGGGTTCCTTAAATGGATATGGGAGCCATGTATTAGTTTTTCGTGAACATAATGGCAACTAGATTTGCAGTTGGAGTTGTTGAAGTGGATGCTACCGGGAATGTTGATGGATTAAATCCTGTAGTTCCAGCTGGATAAAACAATGCTAAGTTGAGTAGAGACTATATCAGTTTAGGAAGAAAACCGTTTGCTAGAACAGAAGATCCTATTAAAGTGGAGAATTGGTTGTTAAGTGCGAAAGGATTTTTATGGATCTAGGCTTGAATGATGGAAAGAAGAGAAGGCTAGTCTCGATACAGTTGCAAGGGTTAGCACTTCATTAGTGGAACAGTGTGACGGCCAGAGTGCTAGAGGAAGAGTTGACTTGGGCTGACTTTAGGAGGAGGTTTGAGCAGAGGTTCTTGTCTGAGGTGGCCAAGTCAGTGTTAATGAGGAAGTCTATGGATCTTGTCCAAGGACAGATGTCTGTGATCGAGTATGTTGCTAGGTTTGATGAGCTATCTTGATATGGTTATGCTTTGGTTGACACATATGTCAGAAGGAATGAGAGATTCATTAGAGGATTGAGGCCAGAGCTTAGCAGAATGACTATTGTGCATATCCAAGATCCTTCTAATATGGCAGTGGAAATGGCCATTCGCCATGAGGAAATGCTTGCTTTTTCGGCTAGGAAGAATCCCGTTGAATTCCACGTTCCTCAGGGGAAGTAGTGAAAGTTCTTCAAGAAGAAGGGCGCTTTGAGAGAAGGAGCCACCTGGAAAGGGAAAGTGGATATAGTTTGCTACAAGTGTGATAAGAAGGGTCGCTATGCTAATGAGTGCCGTTTGGGAGATGGAAAGTCGACTGTGGGGAAGCAGAATGTGAAATGCTATAATTGCAACCAGATGGGACATTACAAGAAACAAATGTCCTGAAGCCGCCATGGCAGGAAAAGGAAAAGTCTTTGTTTTGGAGCCATCATCCTCTAAATCAACTACTGTTAAGAAAGGAAAGTCTGTGACAGATGGTCAACTTTTGATCCATGGCATACCTGTTTGGGGATTTTCTGATACTGGAGCATCTCATTCTTTTATTTCTCGATGTTTGGTCGATAAGCTTAACCTAGAACCCTCATATCTAGTTACTCCCTTAAGGGTTGCAAACCCGATAGGAGGGTATGCAATGCTTGGGATGATGTGTGACCATTTAGAGTTTGATTTGCTAGGCCATATTTTTTAGTGTTGTTTGCATGTGTTTGACTTTGGGGGATTTAGGATTATCCTTGGGATGGATTGGTTAAGTAAATATGATGCTAGGATATTTGTCCATGAAAGGAACATATCACTTAGTCACCCGGATTGTAGTGATCGGATAGTTTATACCGTAGAGAATCCTAGTTGTGAAATGAATGCTTTATTAGGTATTATGGAGTTAGAGGATGAGTTGCATCGAGTCTTTGTAGTTAGATAATTCACAGAGATGTTTGTGTCGGTAACTGAGTTGCCACCGAAATGAGCCATTGAGTTTCAGATTGATTAGCACGTTGAACAGAACCGGTGAGTAGACCTCCAAGTAGAATGACTCCCACCAAGATGAAATAGTTGAAAGTACAGTTGGTGGATTTGGAAGGTAAGAGTTTTATTCGAGCAGGTAGTTCTCCAAGGGGAGCTGCTGCTGTATTTGTTAAGAACCAGGACATATCGTTGAGGCTATGTATTGATTATCGTAAGCTGAACGAGAAGACGATAAAGAATCGATATCCATTGCCGAGAATTGACGATTTAATCGATCAGTTAAGTGGAGCCAAGGTATTCTCTCAGCTGAATTTGGCGACGGGATTTCATCAGCTTAGTGTGGCATAAGATAACATTCCTTTGATGGCGTTTAGGAGAAGATATGTATCATACGAATGGTTAATTATGCCATTTGGACTAACTAAGGCGTCGGCATTCTTTGTGGATCTGATGAATAGGATTTTCTGAGAGAATTTGGATAGATTTGTGTTGGTCTTCATAGATGACATTTTGGTGTATTCTAAGGATGAGAAGGAGCATGAAGTTCATCTTTAAGTTGTGCTTGGAATGTTGAGGGAGCATCAGTTGAAGGCTAAGTTTTCAAAGTGTCATTTTTGGAAGAGGGTAGTGAAGTTCCTTGGTCATGTCGTCTCAGAGAAAGGGTTGTCTACAGATCCAAAAAAGATTGAGGCGGTGAATAATTGAAAGAGACCCGAGACGTGATAGAGATTAGGAGCTTGCTAGGATTGGCTGGATATTATCGAAGATTTATCAAGGATTTTTCACGGATAGCTGCACCGATGACCTTGCTTACGTGAAAAGGTGTGAAGTTCATATGGACTGATAAGTGTGAGGAAGCATTCTAGAGCTTGAAACACTTATTGACCGATGCGCTGGTGTTACTGGTTTCGGAGGGGAATCAAGATTTGGTTGTTTATACTGATGCATGTGGAACTGGATTGGGAGCTGTGTTGATGCAAAGAGGTAAAGTGAATGCTTATGCTTCTAGACGTCTCAAACCAAATGAAGTTAGGTATCCAACGCATGACTTGGAGTTAGCTGTCTTCATATTTTCTTTGAAGGTATGGAGGCATTATCTTTTAGGAGAGCAATTTGAGCTTTATAATTACCGTAAGTCGTTGAAGTACTTATTCTCTCAGAAGAAGCTGAACATGAGACGACAGAGATGGTTGGAGTTTATTGCTGCTTATGATTTTCGAACTAAGTACACATCCAGAAAAGGAAATAAGGTGGTGGACGCACTCAGCCAGAGACATCAGAATAAAGTATTGGCTTTGATAACTGAGTGGAAAGATTTGGAGGCATTATCAGCTTGTAGTGTGCAGTGTAGATCCGAGGAAGGTTCTAGTACCAAAAGTTCTGCATTGTCATATTTAGAAGTTAGACCAGCAATGATTATGAAGATAACTTCTAAGCATGAGAAGGATCCAATTTTGGCTAAACGGATCAAAAGGTTGAGGAAAGGAACGGAGAGCAATGGCCTAAATGATTTCAGTCTTGACCAAAATGGGTGGTTGAGGAAGAGAGGAAGGTTGTGTGTTCCAAATGTAGAAAACACGAGGAAGGAAGTTTTAGACGAGTGCCATTGTTCGAAGTTCACTATCTATCTAGGAGGAACAAGGATGTATTAGTATATGAAAAGAAGTTTCTTCTGGAAAGGTATGAAACAGGACATTGGTTTGTGTGTTAAGCAGCGCTTGAGTTGCCAATATACAAAGGCTAAACACCAGATGCCTAGTGGATTTCTTCAACCTTTAGAAGTTCCGTTATGGAAATGAATTCTATCTCTATGTATTTTATTGATTGGTTGCCAAGATCTAATAGATGGAATGAAAGTATAGGGGTTATAGTGGATAGATAGACCAAGAGTGCCCATTTCATTCCTATCGGGTCAAATAGGATGGCACCTAATCTGCCGAAGTTGTTTTTGAAGAATGTAGTTAGACTGCACGGGATTCTTAATAGAATTGTCAGTGATAGAGAATCTTTGTTTACTAGTGATTTCAGGAAAAGTCTACAGGAAGCTTTAGGAACTAAGCTCAACATGAGTACCGCTAACCATCCGCTGATTGATCGACAAACGGAAAGAGTTAACAAAATCTTGGAAGATTTGTTAAGAGCTTGTGTATTTGATTTCGGGGGATCATGGGAGGAGCATATTCATCTAGTCAAGTTCTCATATAACAATAGTTATAAGACTAGTATTGGGATGACAATGAGTGAAGCTTTGTATGGAAGACCATGTAAGTCTTCTGTATGTTGGTTGGAGACTAGGGATAGACTGGTTCTTGGTTCGGATTTGGTGAAGAAGCTACGGAGAAGATTGAGTTAGTCCGAGCTAGGATGAAGGAAGCTAAATCTAGGCAGAAAAGTTATGCCGATAGAAGAAGGAAATATTTGAAATTTTCTGTCGGGGACTATGTGTTTATTAAAGTTTCACCGATGAAGGGTGTGATTAGATTTGGGAAATCAGAAAAGTTAGCACCTAGATTCATTGGTCCTTTTTGTATTGTAGAGAGGATCGAGAAACTCGCTTATAGAGTACAGTTATCGAGTAGTTTGGCTGAAGTCCATGATGTTTTCCATGTTTCTTAACTTAGGAAATGTGTTAAAGACCCGTAGAATACTATAACACCGACAATTTAAGAAGATTTAGTAGTAGAACCAGATTTGACCATAGTTAGAAAGCCGAATTGATTGTGGCTAGACATGAGAAGAAGTTGAGGAACAAGATAGTCAAGTTAGTAAAGGTTCAGTGGAGTGATGATGTTAGAAACTTTACATGGGAAACGGAGAGCAGGATTAGAGATACTTATCCTGACTTTTTTGATTATATGTTTACCTTTGATTGTTTTGTAGTGTACCTTATCGTAATTTCGAGGAAGAAATTCTTTAAGGTGAGGAGTTTGTAACACTCTGTATTTTTATATTATATTTAATTAGTTAAATTAAATAAAATAATGTGAAGATTGATAAGTTGAGATTTGATTTAAGAAGGGTAGCCGTGCCATGTAAATGTGCAAACTAAAATGAAATAACTAAGCTAATGTGTTAGGAGATGAGAAGGGTAATATGGGAAATAGTTGGAGGTTATACCCTAAACCCTTAGGAGAAAGAAACTCACGTTCATTTTAGTTTACTTAATGTAAAATTAAAGTAAAAACACTAAGGCCAGCCACAAATTTCACTCTCAACAAAAAGATTAAGGCTAGGATTCAAGAGAAGGGAAATAATCAAATAAATCAACATCAAATCTCACATTTATAATCTCAAAGCTAAGGTGAATAATTACTACATCCCATATTATTTCGGTTTTTGGTTTTAAGACAAAGATCCGAATGTTTTTGCAAGTATATGTTATGTTTCGATGATTAAAGTTACATATATTTATTTGTTGGTGAAATATGCATGTTCATACTTGTTCTATGATATGTTTGATATGAAAACCCTATTAAATGACATCCAATTGCTTTGGAAATTTAAATATAGGTCAGAAATGATACTTCAGAGAAGGGTTTAAATTTTCATAATTTTTCGAATTAAAGTGGATTTTATATTAACTTTCTAGTAAAGGAAATTGTTTATTGGGTTATAAATTATTTTCGGCTAGAATTATAATTATTTGGGGTTGAAATTTTTATATGTTATGCAACATATTAAAATAGATTTTTTTGGTATTTTTTTAGATTTTTCCTAAATGTTTTGATGAATATATAAAATTATCTAAGGTATAGGACTTAAATGTTTCATATATTTAATTAAGTAGAAGGGGCATTTTGTAAAATAAAATGGTTATTAATTTTGAAAATAGTGGCAGCACATTTCTGAAAATTTTTATTAACCAGTGAGAATTTGACAAACAAAGGCAGATTAGTTGAAAAGTTATCCTTTTTAAGTTAAAAACAAAGAAATCATACTTTTAGCATGTTTTAGCCTATTGCAGCATTAATCCTTTCAACCCATACCTTCCAACAAGGTCGAAAGATTCTAAGCTTTCGAAAATTTGAAACCAATACATATGGTACGAAGCTACTTGCTATGTAATGAATTGGACAGAGTCGAAGGGTTCTTAGTCGAAAGATCGATGGCCAAAGAAGTTGGGGTATGTTTGTTTTATAAAATCGAAAGCTTTCACCTGCTTTGCTTTCGAATTAGAGCTTTTGACTTGGTTGCTTTCGACCTGGTCAAAATATTTAAACGAAAGGTTTTAAACCTTTCGACACAGTCAAAAGGTTATTGCTGTTACTTTATTTTGAAACCTACCGTCATAGTCGAAAGGTTACTGCCGCTTTATATAAATTTTATTTTGAACCTTTCGACAAAGTCGAAGGGTTTACTTTGGTTGATTTCGAAAGGGTTACTTATTTTAAAAACTAGTTACTTCTCCATAATTTCGAAAGGAAGCTTTTGACTTAGGAGATTTTCCCTTGTTTTATAAATTGAACTATAACCCAAAGCTTTCAAAAGAGTTTTTTTTAAAAGATGCTTTAAATCTTTCGAAGTAGAGCGATCGACTTAGCCGAAAGATTTCTTTCAATGGAGTCAAAAGTTTTTAAAAGAAGGTTTTCCACCTATTTTGAATTGAACCCAGAAAAGTTTTTGAATGGTTGTGTTTAAGTAGAGTTAATGCTTTTGAAAGGATTTGTTTAATAAATGGTTTTAAAAGGGTTCGAAAGCCAAGCTTTCAATGAATTCGAAAGGTAACCTTTCGAAGGGTTCGAAAGGTAGCTTCTGGCTAGGTTGAAAAGTTTTTGTTTTTGAATGACTTCGAAAGGTTCAAATTGAAGGGTTTCCAAAGGTTTTCCAAGGAAATGTTCAAGTGTTTTTAAAATATGATGTCTAAGGTTATAGTGCTCTCGAAAGAGATGATTTCGATTGTTTCGAAGGCTTGAGTTTCAATGACTTCGAAAGGTTTGAAATTCAATGGTTTGGAAAGTTTGATTTTCAAGGGGTTTGTGGGTACCAATGAAAACTATAATTGAATATAACCTAAGTTAGGGACACTAATGAAAATAGGTTAATCATGGGGCTAACATGAGACAATTAAAATCATGGGGCTAACATAAGACAAATAAAATCATGGGGCTAACATGAAATAATTTGATTCATGGGGCTAACATAAATCAAGTGGAAAAATGATAGGTTCATAGTCATTCTAGGAGGACTATGGTATGTTTAGTGGATAGTCAACATAATGTCAGGGATGGATAGTCTCCATATGATTGAAGGATTGTCCATAGTCATCCTAGAAAAACTATGGGATGTGTGATGGATAGTCAACATCATGTCGGGGATGATAGTCTCCATATGATTGAAGGATTGTCCATAGTCATCCTAGAAAAACAATGGGATGTGTGATGGATAGTCAACATCATGTCGGGGATGGATAGTCTCCATTGGGTTAAAGCAAGGTTCATAGTTATCCTAGGAAAACTATAGGATGTGAGATGGATAGTCTGCATCAGTTTAAGTAAAATGAACGTGGGATGGATAGTTCCTCTTTGATGTAAATAAAGTCTAAAATGGGATGGGTAGTCCTTGAAACTATAAGATGGATAATCAGTTGAAACTTAGATTGTTAGACTAAGTAATGTGGTGTAGGAAATGCAAGTTATTTTCAAGTATGCATATCACCATAATGTTTTATAAATATATGTCTTAACCATTGTGGATGCAGGAGCATTGCATATGGTTTTGTAACGACTCGGAATTGTAGGCAATATCAATTTAATAATCTGTCTTAATAATTAAATTGATTTGATAATTTTTCTTTATAATTTTAATTTAAATTGGTAAATTTTTTTTAAAAGGTTAATAAATTTTTAATTTGGCAATATGGATAAGATTTGTTTGTCAAAGCTAATGAAATTTTATTCTATTTATAATATATATATATATATATATTTGATATATATTGTGAATAGAAATACCTTTTGTTTTAAATTAAAAGATGAATTTTCAAATTGTAATATATATATGTAGGTATGTGTTATAATTTGATGTTGTTTTGAAATTTAATTTAATCAATTGATAATTTATATATGAATGAATGTTGCAATTCAAAACTTTGTTTTAAATTCAATTGTTTTTAAAATATAAGATGTTTATTTATTTTTAAGTATGATAGTTTAAATAAAGGTTTTATTTTTGTTTTCTTTAAAAGTGTTTGATTTAAAATAGTGATAAATGTATCTATAAATGTTTTAGTTTTTTTAATACATGTATAAGCAATTCATTTGTATTTTAACTAGTTTTATAATATTTTATTTTAAAACTAAATTTATATTCACATATATAAGAATTTATTTATAAAGTAACTTAAATAAGTAGGTTTATATTACATTTTAAATTAAACAAAAATTTATTAAAATACTTATGTACATATGTAACCATATTAGCATATTTTAAAAACACATGTAAGAAGATTAACTTGAGTGACAAATGTTTTCATTTAAAGTTTATTTTCTTTAAATTTTTTTATTAGCATAACATAATTCATTTAAACAATAAGAAATCTGTCTTTCCTCTTTTAATTTCCACTACCTTCTTCTTCTTCTCAAAATTCTTTTTCCTTTCTTCATTTTTCAAATCTGAATTTAATTTAAAACCTGTAACTTCAACTTCAATCTGCAAAGCAAAAATTTTCTAAACAGTTTCAACATTTTTAAAGTAAAATCTGCAAACATGTAATTCAATTCTGCTGCAACCTTCAATCTGTATTCAATTAAAAAGCATCAACCTGCAAATTCAAAGGGATCAAGTTCAACTGCAATTTCAACATTTTAAACAACAATTGAAGCATGCATGGATTCAGTTTCATCACCATATCAAAGCTTTTTCATATTAAAGCTGTTCAAGCCTGCAAGTTTAATTTTGCTCTGCATATTATTTATAAGGTGAGTAAACTTTTTTTAAAAACAGTTAGATCTGCTTTTAACTACCATGCATATGATAATTTGTAAATTTATCTTGGTAATTGCATGAATATCTTTTAGTGTTTAATTTGTTGAATTGATGGAAATGTATATATGTATGTGAAAATATGTCTGAGTATAGATGAATCTGTAAGTTCATCTCTATATATTACAGGGGTTATTCTTCTTTAAGGAAGATGCAAAATCTTTCAAATCTATACCCTATTTGAATTTGATATGTAAATGAAAAATGTGTGTTAATGCTTGGTAATGATTTCAAAAATAGTTTCATAATTTTAAAAACAATAAATAATTATAAGAAATTTACAGTAAAATTAGGATTTTTGAAAAAAATCAACCGCTTTAAATTCTGAATTGAATTACATGCATGTAATCGTGATGATAAATCATGAATTTTGATACGAAATTTGTAATTGTTAGTTTGGTAATTTACGCGAATTTGGGTTTGGTTTGAAATTGTGATTTTGGTGAATTACCGATTATTCATTCAATAATTAGGTTTGAAATTTTGATCGTAGCTTGTTTGTATGTTGTTGATTTTGGGAAAAATAAGATTGGAATTTTTAAATGGACGAATTGTTTGAAATTGATCAAACTAGGGTTTTAGTGGGTATGTGTTTCGGCATGGCTGTTGTGGCATTTGCGTCATGAGTTGGTGACCGAAGGCGTGCGCATTTAGGGAAGTTGTTGTTCTTGGGTGTGGCGACTCGGTGGTGGGGTTGGCGATGGTCAATGGCGTCGAGATGGTCGGCCGTGGGTGGTTATGGGGTCGTGACTGCTGCAGTTTTTGGTACGATTGGGTCGAATTTGATTCGAATGTTCGGCGTTGGATCTGGGTGCGTATTCGTGCTCACGTGTTGTCGTGTGACCGACGTCAATGGTCGCGACGACCTAACTTGGCCGGAGTTGATGGGACACGTGCACGAGAGTTCGTGTTTGTGTGCACTGGGTATTTGGTTTGGGAAGAAGGGTTATGACTCGAAGGAGCACTCGTGTTTCTCGCGTGTCGTCTTGAAGTTGAGGGGTAGCTGGGTTTACTCGGGAAAAGGCTCGTGATTTTGTAGCGTTTTACCCGAGTATATAGGTTGTTGAGTTTTGTTAGTACTGTGTAAATGAGGTTTGCAAATAAACTTGTTGATTTAAATAAATAAAAATCCAGTTTAAGTTATAAAGCAAGTTCATAAAGGAAACAAAATACAAAGTTAAAAACTTGTTGTTTTAAGATAGATATAAATCAACTTTAAAAAAAAGGGTAATTGAATTCAATTTATTTTCAAAATTTAAAATGTTTGAAGTGATTTCCTTTGAAAGTAATTGTCTTAATTTAATTTTAAATTCTAATTTTAAAAGAAGTGTTTTCATTTTTAAATATTAAATCAAAGTTTTTAAGTAAATTGTTAAGTAATGTTTTAAAAACTAAAGTTTTCAATTTATATTGAAAATAAATAGGTTTAAAATTAGATAATTTAAGTATTTTTAAATTTTAAATTTGATTTCTAAATGCTTTAATTTCATATAAAGTTTAAGTTATAATTTATAAACCAAATTGATAATTTGTTTTTGAGTTGTTAAAATTTGATCTATTTCAAATAACTTATTTATGAAGATAAATAATGTTAAATTATTTGATATGAATTTGAGAGTACTTAATAAATATGATTTGTTAATTAATATTAATGTTTTCTCAATTAATTAAGGATTTTTAAATATAAGATGTTAATTAAATAATTGTTTAATTAATTTTAAATAATTAGTTAATTGTTTATTTAATTTTGAATAGTCACTTAATTATGAATTAATTAAGTGTAATTACATAATAAAGTAATTAATGGTTAATTATTGAATGTAATTAAGAATGGTAATTACTTATGGAAGTAATCAATGGGAAATTACTCATGGGAGTAATTTAGTTGAGTGATTAATGAGTAATCACATGATGTTATTTATTAAAGATTGATTAATATATTTGATTTGAAGTTAATTAATTATGGAGTAATTAATTAATTAATTTAAAGATTTAAGATTTATTTAATGATGGAATTAATTACTTGTTAATTAATTAATTAAGGAAGTAATCAAGATTGATTAATAGAAGTAATTAGAGATAATTACTTATGTAGGTAATTAAGGGTTAATTACTTAATTAATTTAGTAAATTAATTAATGTGATTAATTAATTAATGAAGGAGATTAATTATTAAGTGTAATTAATTAAAATTGTAGTTGATTAATAAAGTAATTTATTAAGTTTATTTATTAATTTAATTGTTTAATAATTACTTAGTGAAGTAATTAAACATTAATTAATTAGATTAATTAATCAAAGGGTTAATGTAATTAATTAAGATGTTAATTGATTAAGATAAGTAATTACAAGTTGTTAATTACTGTTTATGATTAATGAGATGATTAATTACAAGTTAATTATTTAATTAATTAAAGGACTTATTAATTAATAAGGATCATTAATTAATTAATGTAATTAATGATATTAATCAAGGTCGATTAATAAAAGTAATTAATTAAAGTGTGATTAATTAATTGTAATTAATTATGGTTTAATGTAATTAATTATAATTGATTAATTAATGAAGTAAATGAAGGATCATTAATTATTGTAATTAATGATTGTAATTAAAGGTTAATTACTGAATATGGTTAAGGATAATTACTTGAATGTAATTAAAGATGATTAATCAAGGAATATTAATTTAAGAAGATCATTAAGAGATGATTAATTTATTTATTTGGAATAAATAAATAAAGAAAGATTTTGGTAATCCAATTGATTCAGAGTTAATCAATTCTGCTTTTGGATGTTGAACGATATTGGATGATTGATTGATATTGGATGATTGGTTGATATTAGGTGATTGGTTGATATTGGATGAATTGAATATCTCTGTCATGTGGTATGCTATTTGTGAGATGAATGTTGATATGAATTATCTATTGTGATAATGTGATTCATCTATCTGTTTATATCATCCTGAATATAAGTTTTACTATTTAAACCCTTAAACAACTTGGACATTAAAATGGCGTTTGGTTTCGGTGAGACCGGGATCGGGTTTCCATATTTGGATATCCGAAAACCACATCGATTCCAATTAAACATTAGGTCGTGAATCCAAGTGGAGCTTAGTGAAGACTCGAGGTGTAAGAACTATACGTCAGTATAACTCTGGGGGTGATTCCGTGATGAGTTTGACGGAATAGTACTTATAGATTCGAGATGGTGATTTAGAGTGCAAGGGGTATGGTCGTTGACTATGAGGGTGATTCCAAAATGAGTGCAACGAGATAGTGCCTTCGGTTTCGTTCGAATCCGGAATGGACTTGTATGGATTGAATGCTTTCAGAACATCCTCAGGTGGAAGATGAGCATTCAAAGATAGATGTGTTCTATAAAGGTAATCGCAGCCTCAAGCCTCATCAACCGGGAATGGCTAAAACAAGGGAGGTGCAGCAAGGTTAAGTGGGTCATGCCCAAGTAGGACGAGATTTATCCCTGTCTAGAGGTCCCTTTCTATTTTGGCTTAGTGTGTGGTTGGTCGCGCCAACTACGGGGTGGTCTTGTTCGGGACTGTCCAGTAAGGGATGGTTCTGGCCTTGTGTTGTAGGGGAACGGGCATGCTCCTCGGTACGTTGATCTAGGCCACGTACTGTGACGGGCGATACCCTAGTAGCCCTGCCATTGATGGAAACCCATTCTTCCTATGAGACCCTACGGTTTTGTTTGTATTACCCACTTTTGTGGCTAGTAGATGGAATTTAATGAATGTAACAATTTCGGCTATTTCTTATTGACTTGAAAACCCTAGACACTATTATAATATCACTGGATTTCCTATCAAAAGTTTTGGTTAGCGTAAGGTAAAAACTTTTTCATGTTTATGTGTTGGAAGTCTTACGTGATACCTTTTCTTTTCAAAGGTTTTCTAAAGTTAAGCAATTTTAACCCGTTTACTCACACCAGACCCCTGTCTGACCCGAGTGTTTATTTTCTGTTTTATTAAACTCTTGGGTACTCATATTATGTATGAGTAGTCAAGTGATTCAGGTTTGTTGACGAATTCTGGAGGAGATATGGAGCAGGAGGATTCCACGTGTAGATATATTATGGTTCCACTGTGTTTGTTTGGTATCTGTTTCTTGTGTATTATGAGTTGTATAGTTAGAAAGATCTTTATAACTGTCTAATATGTGATGTATAAGTTGTGTACTCTGATGTAATATGATACTATGTAATATTTTATGTGATATATTACATTTCATTTGTTCCGCTATGAGTTATCTGATGTTGTTGTGTTCTTCTTTCTCTTTCTTTTCTTCTTCTATCCCTTTCTTTCTTCATTAGAGATGCGTCTTCCTGGAGATAGGAAGTCGGGTCGCCTCATTTGGCATCAGAGCATTAGGTTGAGTGAATACCTAGGCTCTGAAGTGGTGTTTTTTTTGAGAGAACGTACTTGTGTGTGTGTGTGTGTGTGTATATATATATATATACACACACACACCCGATCTGTTGGGTTATCTGTTCGGATTTTCCAACATAAGTTTTAGAGGTAGATGGAGTAGTGGTATATGTGTGTAACACGACTACCACTGACGGAAGAGGTCCATTTGTTTGAGGTTGGAAGTGTATATTTGTCGAAATTGTAGACCAAATACCGTCTCGAGTGAGATTTGTAGTTTGGAGTAAGGATTTCTCTGAATTTCGAAGGAAGTATTTTTAAAGATTCGGAGTCTATCTTTGAAGTGTAAGTTTGGATCTTTCGAAAGTGCAGAAGTAAGTGATGGTATCTTGATAACTACGTGATGGGATGCAGTATCCATGGATATTTCCGAAGATGTTTTCTCTTTAAGCAGTTTTAGAAGTAGTTGAGGAGCAGTCATTACCTGCTGTAGGGAAGATTCGTCTGTGTATGAGTTGTCTGGATCTTTAGCAAGAAGGTTGTTTGTTTTGGAATATGAGACTAATGTCTATAAGTTGTTTCGCTTCAGCATGGTCTCATTTGTCATTCCTTAAGGAGAGCGCGATGTTGATGTTTGGTTTGGAGCCCGAATTTCTTGAGAGGATGTCTGCCATCTCGAAGGTCTGTTGTATGGTTTGTTGTTGGTTTTGGTTTTCGAGAAGCCTTTGGATTAGAAGTCTTTGGATAGCTGTGGTAGCAGTGCAACTCAAAGTGTTCGGTGTACTGTCGAGAAGGTCTTTTAGCTTTGCAGTATCATCGAGGTAGAGTTTGGAAGCAGTAGTGTTGCCATTCTCCGATGGTTCAGGAATCTGGGTGGTTCTTCTTCAGCAGTCCGGGCAGTTGATGGGTGTTTTATTGAAGAGTTAACCTTGTTTGGAGAAGATTAAAGCTGTTCTAATTGGTAAAGAGAGGATAGTTTCTTTGGAATCTGAATTAGGTTGGATAGCAAAAGTGACTTGCGATTAGTTTGGAAATTTTCTTAGGCAATCTTTTTGTTTGAGATTGAGAGCTTTCATGTGGAAGTAGGAGCTACTGATGTAATCAAAAGTTTGTCTGCATCTGGAATTAAGTTCCATATTGTTTTGGTTCCTGAAGTGATACTGGTGGTTAGCCTAGTAGAAGAGTGGATGTAGCAACTCAGGAATTTTTGGATTTGATTTGGGAAGATCTAGCTTTTGAGTTTGGATTTCTGCTATAAGGTTGTGTGACTAAGTCAGATGTGTCACTAAGATTTTATGGATTTGATGAACAAGTTTTCCGGATATATTGGATAAGTTTGTACTCGTGTTCATCAGAAGTATTCTCATCTATTCCAGAATCAGAGTTGTGCAGCGGAAGCGAGGTAGCAGCTGTGCAAGGAAGGAAGTAAGTTCAGTTTGCTATTGCTTAAGGAGTAGAGCTTGTGTTCTGGATTTCGACGGATTTTGAAAGACTTTTCTATTGAATAGGATCCAGAAACTGGTTTGCTTTGGTCTTGTTGTTCTGGAAGTATCGGCATGGATTGAGCTGATCAGGAAGAGATTGGCAGCCCAGGATTGTCTGTTGAGCTATGCAGATATGAGATAAGGAGTTTGGAATTTGACGTTGGAGACTTCATTGTTGTTAAGATTTCTCGGGTTAAGAGAATAGTATTTGGGTAAGTTTGGATGGCTAGTTCTGAGGCATTTGAGATTTCTTATCTGTGTTTTTGATAGGATAAGATTGAATTGCCAGTTTGAATAGCTGGAATTCATTGTATTTCACGTATCTCTGAGGGAGTACGTGTATGATTCATCATTGGTTGTTGAATCTATAGTTCAGTTGGATTGGGAAGTTGTGATGGACTTGAGTATAGTCTGATGTTCTGTTCAGATTGATGGATCTAGAGATGAGAGGAGCTCTGGATTTTTGGTGGTGTAGTTAGTTTAATTTCTGTAGAGCGAGTCTCCCGATGATTTATACTTGGGAAACTCTAGATAGTGTTAGTAAGATTTATTTTGATTTGTGTCAGGATAATTGGTTAGGTTTGTTTGTTTGATTGATTGCTACGGTTGTTAGTAACTGATTGATAGGTATGCTTTGCTGTTTGAAATTAAAATCTTTGCTGCGTTATTAAATTACCTTTGCTTTTAAATTTTGGGGACGAAATTCTTTTAAGGGGGAGGATTGTAACGACCCGGAATTTTAGGCAATATCAATTTAATAATCTGTCTTAATAATTAAATTGATTTGATAATTTTTATTTATAATTTTAATTTAAATTGGTAAATTTAATCTTTTTAAAAGGTTAATAATTTTTTAATCTAGCAATATGGATAAGATTTATTTGTCAAAGCTAATGAAATTTTATTCTATTTATAATATATATATATATATATATTTGATATATATTGTGAAAAGAAATACCTTTTGTTTTAAATTAAAAGATGAATTTTCAAATTGTAATATATATGTAGGTATATGTTATAATTTGATGTTGCTTTGAAATTTAATTTAATCAATTGATAATTTATATATGAATGAATGTTGCAATTTAAAACTTTGTTTTAAATTCAATTGTTTTTAAAATATAAGATATTTTTTTAAGTATGATAGTTTAAATCAAGGTTTTATTTTTGTTTTCTTTAAAAGTGTTTGATTTAAAATAGTTATAAATGTATCTATAAATGTTTTAGTTTTTTAATACATGTATAAGCAATTCATTTGTATTTTAACTAGTTTTATAATATTTTCTTTTAAAAGTAAATTTATATTCACATATATAAGAATTTATTTATAAAGGACTTAAATAAGTAGGTTTATATTACATTTTAAATTAAATAAAAATTTATTAAAATACTTATGTACATGTGTAACCATATTAGCATATTTTAAAAACACATGTAAGAAGATTAACCTAATTGAGTGACAAGTGTTTTCATTTAAAGTTTATTTTCTTTAAAAAAATTATTAGCATAACATAATTCATTTAAACAATAAGAAGTTTGTCTTTCCTCTTTTAATTTCCACTACCTTCTTCTTCTTCTCAAAATTCTTTTTCCTTTCTCATTTTTCAAATCTGAATTTAATTTAAAACCTGTAACTTCAACTTCAATCTGCAAAGCAAATATTTTGTAAACAGTTTACACATTTTTAAAGTAAAATCTGCAAACCTGTAATTCAAATCTGCTGCAACCTTCAATCTATATTCAATTAAAAAGCATCAACCTGGAAATTCAAAGGGATCAAGTTCAACTGCAATTTCAACATTTTAAATAACAATTGAAGCATGCATAGATTCAATTTCATCACCATATCAAAGCTTTTTCATATTAAAGTTGTTCAGGCCTGCAAGTTTAATTCTGCTCTGCATATTATTTATAAGGTGAGTAAACTTTTTTTTAAAAACAGTTAGATCTGCTTTTAACTACCATGCATATGATAATCTGTAAATTTATCTTGGTAATTGCATGAATATCTTTCAGTGTTTAATTTGTTGAATTTATGGAAATGTATATATGTATGTGAAAATATGTCTGAGTATAGATGAATCTGTAAGTTCATCTCTGTATATTACAAGGGTTATTCTTCTTTAAGGAAGATGCAAAATCTTTCAAATCTATACCCTATTTGAATTTGATATGTAAATGAAAAATGTGTGTTAATGCTTGGTAATGATTTCAAAAATAGTTTCATAATTTTAAAAACAACAAATAATAATAAATAAGGAATTTACAGTAAAATTTGGATTTTTGAAAAAAATCAACAACTTTAAATTCTGAATTGAATTACATCCATGTAATCGGGATGAAAAATCATGAATTTTGATATGAAATTTGTAATTTGTAATTTTTAGTTTGGTAATTTATGCGAATTTGGGTTTGGTTTGAAATTGTGATTTTGGTGAATTACATCCATGTAATCGGGATGAAAAATCATGAGTTGGTGACCGAAGGCGTGTGCATTTAGGGAAGTTGATGTACTTGGGTGTGGCGACTCAGTGGTGGGGTTGGCGATGGTCAATGGCCTCGAGATGGTAGGCCATGGGTGGTTATGGGGTCGTGACTGCTGCCGTTTTTGGTACGATTGGGTCGAATTTGATTCGAGTGTTCGGCGTTGGATCTGGGTGCGTATTCGTGCTCACGTGTTGTCGTGTGATCGACGTCGATGGTCGCGATGAACTAACTTGGCCGGAGTTGATGGGACACGTGCACGACAGTTCGTGTGTTTGTGCACTAAGTATTTGGTTTGGGAAGAAGGGTTTTGACCCGAAGGAGCACTCGTGTTTCTTGCGTGTCGTCTCGAAGTTGAGGGGTAGCTGGATTTACTTAGGAAAAGGCTCGTGATTTTGTAGTGTTTTACCCGAGTATATAGGTTGTTGAGTTTTGTTAATACTGTGTAAATGAGGTTTGCAAATAAACTTGTTGATTTAAATAAATAGAAAACCAGTTTAAGTTATAAAGCAAGTTCATAAAGGAAACAAAATACAAAGTTAAAAACTTGTTGTTTTAAGATAGATATAAATCAACTTTTAAAAAAAAGAGGTAATTGAATTCAATTTATTTTCAAAATTTAAAATTTTTGAGGTGATTTCCTTTGAAAGTAATTACCTTAATTTAATTTTGAATTCTAATTTTAAAAAGAAGTGTTTTCAATTTTAAATATTAAATCAAAGTTTTTAAGTAAATTGTTAAGTAATGTTTTAAAAACTGAAGTTTTCAAATTTATATTGAAAATAAATAGGTTGAAAATTAGATAATTTAAGTATTTTAAAATTTTAAAATTGATTTCTAAATGCTTTAATTTCAAATAAAGTTTAAGTTATAATTTATAAACCAAATTGTATAATTTGTTTTTGAGTTGTTAAAATTTGATCAATTTCAAATAACTTATTTATGAAGATAAATAATGTTAAATTATTTGATATGAATTTGAGAGTACTTAATAAATATGATTTGTTAATTAAGATTAATGTTTTCTTAATTAATTAAGGATTTTTAAATATAAGATGTCAATTAATTAATTTTTTAATTAATTTTAAATAATTAGTTAATTGTTTATTTAATTTTGAATGATCACTTAATCATGAATTAATTAAGTGTAATTACTTAATAAAGTAATTAATGGTTTATTATTGAATATAATTAAGAATGGTAATTACTTATGGAAGTAATTAATGGGAAATTACTCATGGGAGTAATTAAGTTGAGTGATTAATGGGTAATCACATGATGTTATTTGTTAAAGATTGATTAATATATTTGATTTGAAGTTAATTAATTATGGAGTAATTAATTAATTTAAAGATTTAAGATTTATTTAATGATGGAATTAGTTACTTGTTAAGTAATTAATTAAGGAAGTAATCAAGATTAATTAATAGAAGTAATTAGAGATAATTACTTATGTAGGTATTAAAGGTTAATTACTTAATTAATTTAGTAAATTAATGTGATTAATTAATGAAGGAGATTAATTTTAAGATTAATTATTAAGTGTAATTAATTAAAATTATAATTGATTAATAAAGTAATTTATTAAGGTTATTTATTAATTTAATTGTTTAATAATTACTTAATGAAGTAATTAAAGATTAATTAATTAGATTAATTAATCAAAGGGTTAATGTAATTAATTAAGATGTTAATTAATTAAGATAAGTAATTACAAGTTGTTAATTACTATTTATGACTAATGAGATGATTAATTACAAGTTAATTATTTAATTAATTAAAGGAATTATTAATTAATAAGGATCATTAATTAATTAATGTAATTAATGATATTAATCAAGGTTGATTAATAAAAGTAATTAATTAAAGTGTGATTAATTAATTGTAATTAATTAAGGTTTAATGTAATTAATTATAATTGATTAATTAATGAAGTAAATGAAGGATCATTAATTATTGTAATTAATGACAGTA
Source organism: Allium cepa (assembly GCA_030765085.1). NCBI lineage: Eukaryota > Viridiplantae > Streptophyta > Magnoliopsida > Asparagales > Amaryllidaceae > Allium > Allium cepa. Next base: position 542,577,798 of record CM060940.1, on the reverse strand, counting down.
ATTAAAGGTTAATTACTGAATATGGTTAAGGATAATTATTTGAATGTAACTAAAGATGATTAATCAAGGAATGTTAATTTAAGAAGATCGTTAAAAGATGATTAATTTATTTATTTGGAATAAATAAATAAAGAAGGATTTTGGTAATCCAATTGATTTAGAGTTAATCAATTTTGGTTTTGGATGTTGAATGATATTGGATGATTGATTGATATTGGACGATTGGTTGATATTGGATGAATTGAATATCTCTGTCATGTGCTATGCTGTTTGTGAGATGAATGTTGATATGAATTATCTATTATGATAATGTGATTCATCTATCTATTTATATCATCCTGAATATAAGTTTTACTGTTTAAACCCTTAAACAACTTGGACATTAAAATGGCGTTTGGTTTCGGTGAGACCGGGATCGGGTTTCCATATTTAGATATCCGAAAACCACATCGATTCTAATTAAACGTTAGGTCGTGAATCCAAGTGGAGCTTAGTGAAGACTCGAGGTGTAAGAACTATACGTCAGTATAACTCTGGGGGTGATTCCGTGATGAGTTTGATGGAATAGTACTTATAGATTCGAGATGGTGATTTAGAGTGCAAGGCCTATGGTCGTTGACTATGAGGGTGATTCCAAAATGAGTGCAACGAGATAGTGCTTTCGGTTTCGTTCGAACCCGGAACGAACTTGTATGGATTGAATGCTTTCAGAACATCATCAGGTGGACGATGAGCATTCTAAGATAGATGTGTCCTATAAAGGTAATCACAGCCTCAAGCCTCATCAACCAGGAATGGCTAAAACATGGGAGGTGCAGCAAGGTTAAGTGGGTCATGCCCAAGTAGGACGAGATTTACCCCTGTCTAGAGGTCCCTTTCTATTTCGGCTTAGTGTGTGGTTGGTCGTGCCAACTACGAGGTGGTCTTGTTCGGGACTGTCCAGTAAGGGATGGTTCTGGCCTTGTGTTGCAGGGGAGCGGGCGTACTCCTCGGTACGTTGATCTAGGCCACGTACTGTGACGGGCGGTACCCTTGTAGCCCTGCCATTGATGGAAATCCATTCTTCCTACGAGACCCTACGGTTCTGTTTGTATTACCCACTTTTATGGCTAGTAGCTGGAATTTAATGAATGTAACAATTTCGGCTATTTCTTATTTACTTGAAAACCCTAGACACTATTATAATATCACTGGATTTCCTATCAAATGTTTTGGTTAGCGTAAGGTAAAAACTTTTTCATGTTTATGTGTGGGAAGTCTTACGTGATACCTTTTCTTTTCAAAGGTTTTCTAAAGTTAAGCAATTTTAACCCGTTTACTCACACCAGACCCCTGTCTGACCCGAGTGTTTATTGTCTGTTTTATTAAACTCTTGGGTACTCATATTATGTATGAGTAGTCAAGTGATTCAGGTTTGGTTGACGAATTCTGGAGGAGATATGGAGCAGGAGGCTTCAACGTGTAGATATATTATGGTTCCGCTGTGTTTGTTTAGTATCTGTTTCTTGTGTATTATGAGTTGTATAGTTAGACAGATGTTTATAACTGTCTAATATGTGTTGTATAAGTTGTGTACTCTGATGTAATATGATACTATGTAATATTTTGTGTGATATATTATATTTCATTCGTTCCGCTGTGAGTTATCTGATGTTGTTGTGTTCTTCTTTCTCTTTCTTTTCTTCTTCTATCCCTTTCTTTCTTCATTAGTGATGCGTCTTCCTGGAGATAGGAATTCGGGTCATCACAGGTTTTATGAAAGGTTTAGCAAAAGAATGTTTTAAAAGGATGTTAGTGAGAGGAAACCCATTCCGCTAAGCGGCGTGGTCTCACTTAACTTAATGAACCTGGATGTGTAGTATGATTCATAGTTGATTTTATTTCTGACATGAACTTTATGTTTTCCCCTTAAACTCTCAGGTCTCAAAATTGATGTAAGTGGGCTTAGGGGTTAAGGTCTTTTTTTTAGGTTTTCGAATGTTGACGAATAAGCTACCGGAGGTATGCAGGAGGCAATGGATAGCTATCTAGGATTTACAGTGCTTGTTATGTTTTGATGTATTTCCACTGTGATTGTATTAGTTCTATTATGGCCATATGACTCTGATCATCCATGGGGGTATCTTCATATACCGCTCTTGGCGTAATTTGTGGTTATTATATTTTATCTATGCCTGAAAACAATGGGTTATGTGTTATGAATGTGAAACAATTGGTTTCGAAATGTAATTAAGTAAAAGTTGTTTTGAAATCTGTGTTTTGTTTCATATTCAAGTGCTTCTGATATTATTGATACCATTTATTTAGTCGTCGAAAGCTAATACTATAGATGACTATATCATCTATAGTAATTAATTTTGGGCCTCTAAATAAGGGATGTTACAGAATAACTACGCTAAGTTGAGCATAGACTACACCAATCTGGGTGGAAAGCCGCTTGTTTAAACGGTGGATGCTATTGAAGTTGAGAATTGGTTATTGCACTGGGAGAGAATATTTACTTACCTTGGTTTGGATGATGCGCAAAAGAGAAGGTTGGCCTCTAGGTAGTTGTAAAGGGTAGCACTTCACTGGTGGTATAGTATGACTGCCGGGATTTTGGAGGAAGAGCTGATGTGGGCTGATTTCAGAAGGAGATCTGAGCATAAGTTTAAGTATAAGGTTGCTAAGTTGGCCTTAATGAGGAAGTTCATGGATCTAGTTCTGGGAGATATGTCACTAATTGAGTACACTACTATGTTTGACGAGCTGTCTCGATATGGATATGCTACTATAGAGGCTGACATTAAAACGATTGAGTGGTTTATTCGGGATTAAGGCCTGAGCTTGCTAGAATGACCATGACTCGTATCCGTGATCCTTGTAATGTGGTGGTGGAGATGGCCATTCTCCATGAAGAGATGCTTGCAGGTTGTGCTAGAGAGAAGCCAGTTGAATCCTTGGGTCCTTAGGGAAAGAAGAGGAAAATCTTTAAGAGGAAGGGAGCACAAAAGGGGGATGCTGCCAAGAAGGTAAAAGCTGATTTTGTGTGTGCTTCAAGTGTGACAAAAAGGTCATTATGCTCACGAGTGCCGGACAGGTAAAAGGAAGAAGTAAGCAGAGAAGAAGACTGTGAAATGCTTCAACTATAACCAAGTTGGGCATTATAGGAACCAGTATCTAGAGCCAAGCAGAGCGGATAGAGGGAAGGCTTTATCTATTAGACCTTCTGGCCCTACCACCTCAGATAAGGGGAAAACTATAATGGAAGGTACATTTTTTTGTTCAAAGCATACTAGTTAGGATACTATTTGATACCGATGCATCACATTCATTTATATCTCAGTGTTTGGTTGATAGGCTATGGTTAGAACCCATATACCCTGTTACTTTCTTATGCGTTGTGAATCCAATAGGAGGGTATGCTACTCTAGGGATAAGATGTGACCAGTAGAACTTGATTTTTTAGGTCATATGTTTGCATGCAGCTTGTATGTTTTCAGTTTCGTAGATTCCAGATTCGTTTTGGATATGGATTGGTTGAGCAGGTATGAGGCCAAGATATTTGCCAAGATGTGGAGATATGCTTGAGACACCCAGATTGTCATAACCAAATTATTTTCTCAATGGAGAATTTTGACGGGAATAGTTGTGCTTTGTTAAGTGCAATGGAAGGGGGAGAAAATCTAAGTTAAGTTCGTGTGGCAAGAGAGTTTAAGATGTTTTTGAGCCAGTCACAGGACAACCACCGAAACGAGCTATTGACTTTCGGACAGATTTTTTGTCAAGAGCTGAACTGTAAGTAGACCACCTAGTAGGATGGCACCGATATAGATGAAGGAATTGAAGGTGCAACTAGTGGATCTAGAAGGAAGGAATTTTATTTGGCCAAGCAGTTCGCCTTGGGGAGTCGCCATGGTGTTCGTGAAGAAACTAGATGGGTCGTTAAGAATATGCATGACTATCGCAAGTTGAATGAGAGGATGATCAAGAATAAGTATCATTTGCTGAGAATAGATGCTCTGTTTGATCAGTTGAGTGGAGTCATAGTGTTTTCTCAATTGGACTTAGGGATGGAGTTCCATCAGTTAAGAGTGGAAGAGAACATTATTCCTTTGATAATATTTCGGATTAGGTATGGTTCGTACGAGTGGTTAGTAATGTAATTCGGGTTGACGAAAACAACAACTTTCTTTGTAGATTTGATGAATCGAGTATTCCAAAAGTATTTGGATAGATTCGTGTTGGTATTTATAGGTTACATTTTGGTATACTCTAAGGATGAAAGAGAGCATAAAGATCATCTTAGAGTTGTGCTTGAGATAGTGAGGCAGAATCAGCTAAAGGAGAAGTTTTTCAAGCATCATTTTTAGAAGAAAAAGGTTGTCAGTCGATCCAGATAAGATCTAAGCTGTTAACAACTGGAAGAGACCAGAGACGGCGACCAAGATTTGAAGTTTTCTTGGACTTACGGGCTACTACTAGAGATTCATCAAGTAATTCTTGCGGATAGCAGCACCTTTGACTAAGCTTACCAGGAAGGAGGTGTGGTTTGTTTAGTCCGAAAAATGTAAGGAAGCATTCCTTAAGTTAAAGCATTTATTGACCAATGTACAAATGTTAATATTTCCAGACGGAAACCAAGGGTTGGTGGTGTACACTGATGCATGTGGTACTGGATTGGGAGTTGAGTTGATGTAGAAGGGTAAAGTGATTGCATATGCTTCACGACAGCTAGACCGCATGAAGTAAGATATCCTACTCATGATTTAGAGTTGACCGCGGTGATCTTCGCATTGAAGATTTGGAGATATTATCTCTTAGGAGAAAGAATTGAGCTATACACAGACCATAAGTCTTTAAGTGCATATTCTCTCAGAAAGAGTTGAACATGAGACAACAGATATGGCTGGATTTTTTGGCTACTTATGATTTTTTTATAGTGTATACACATGGAAAGGTAATAAAGTAGCAGATGCTCTAAGCAGAAGACACCAGAATATGGAGTTGGCTATGTTGGCAGAATGGAAGGATCTAGAAGTTTTGGCCAGTTATGGAGTGCATTTAAGATCGTTTGCTAGTTCTGGTCAGAGTACTACCATGTTGTCCTATTTAGAAATTCAACCAGTATTGATTGAGAGAATTGCTTCTGAGCTGAAGGAGGATCTATTATTAGCCGAGAAAATCAGAAGGCTTAACGTTGGAACTGAATTCGATGATTTGAAAGATTTTTGTGTTGACCAGAAAGGACGGTCAAGAAAGAAAGGACGATTTTATGTTCAAAGATGTTGAAAACTTGAGGAAAGAAGTTCTGGGAGAATGTCATCGATCTAAGTTTATGATTCAACCTAGAGGGACCAAGATGTATCAAGATATGAATAGGAGCTTCTATTGGGAAGGTATTTTTAGTCCTTGAGATGATGGTTTTGATGACAACAACCTTAGGACTTGTTGTAAAATATAAATACTGACATTATAGTTTAGATATATATGTATATGCAGGATATAAACATGCAGGTACCAAGAATAAAGACTGTACAGTATAGACATTTAAGACTGAAGATATCAAGATTGAAGACTCACGAGTTTCAAGATATCTAGAGTTCAAGATTTCAATAGTACAAGATAAGTATTGAGTCTAGAATTATGTTAAAACTTCTTGAAAGCACTTACATCTTCATTCGAAATTTTTTCATGGAATGGAATCCACTTCGAGCCTGTTAAAGGGATGTAACCCTAGTGGGACGGAATCCATGACAATATCTAGTGGAACATATAGTGGTTCTATTTTGATATCCACTAATTTTATAAAAATGCTTTTCAAAAATATATCTCTTGTTTTTTAAAAAATGTTTTCAAAACATTCTTTTCAAAAAGACATCTCTCTTGGCTTTAAATATTTTAGCCTCAAACTATTTTTATCATTTTTGATATTTTGATTTCAAAATTGTCCTTGTTTTTAAACCATCTCTTGTTTTAAATATTTAGCTTTAAAATATTTATATACTCAGATTTTAAATCACTTTATAGATTAATATTATATATATTAAAAGTTACTTTGTAAACACTTTTATATGTTTGAACTATATTCAAATATATTTACAAAGTTAAGAAATTGTTTTGACCAATTATAGAAACCAATTTTAATAAGAAAATCAAAACATCTTTTCCTTGAGCATGTCGACATCCCTTAACCCCCATGTCAACATGGTATCCGTTATTTTCAAATTTCAATTTTCAAAAGAAGTGTCTATTCGTCGTATCATTTCACGAATAGATATGGCTGTTGCTCTACTATAAATACCCGTAAGTTACAAACAAACTTTTTACTAGATTTCATTTATTTTTTCTCCTCTTTAACTTCCACTAAAGAATCCTAAACTACTCTGCCGAAATACCAAGTGATTCAAACTTGATTATCTCTTATTTGATTCTCTGCCACTCTCTCCATAAGATCTCAGTGCTATTCAGAGTTATAGAATCTTTTGTAAATCAAACTGTTAAATAAAAGGTGCGGTTGAGCCTTGAAATTAATTGGGTGTAATTGTAGCCCCGGAAATCAATTAGGTGATCTTGTAGCTTGGTTAAATCAAGAGAGTTTGCCCTGGACTCGAATACAGGAGGGTGTACCTCGTAGCCGTGAAACCAAGGTTGTAATCTGAGAGATTATTTTGGTAAGAAATCCATACAATTGTACAGGAGTGGATGTAGGGTAACTCCGAACTAGTATAAAATCCTGGTATGTTCTTTCCTTTATTGCTTTTATTTAGTATTTGCATCTGTATCTTATTCTTTGATAATATCTGTGTCTGTAATTGCATTTGTTGGTAATTAAATTACATAAGTTTCAAAATATTTAGAAAATCGATAAAACACTATTCACCCCCCTGTAGTGTTATTCCAGCCTTAAGATCTGTAACCTGCATTTTTCACATTTGGTATCAGAGCCAGGTTTTCAAAGTTTTCACAATATGAGTTTTGAAAAGTTTTTCAAATGGCTATTTTTGGAGATTTTGTTAACACTAGTTTAAAACTATTCAAATCATCATTGTCTCATAAGTCTGCATATAGTTATTATAGAAAATCAAGATATCTACCGAGTTTGTATTCTGTGTAGAAAGAAAAATGTTATATGGCCTTTGAAGAATCAACACTCAATGGACAAATTATGCAAATAAAGAAGAATAAGTGGATACTTGATAGTGGATGTTCAAGACACATGACTGGTAATCCAGATATGCTAAATGATATTATCTATAAAGATGGGGGATTGGTTAATTTTGAAGACAACTCAAAAGGATATGTGATTGGCATCGACAACGTCGGTAACCCTAAAACTCCTACTATTTCTAATGTTTTATTAGTTAAGAATCTGAAACACGATCTGCTTAGCATTACTCAACTTTGCGATAAAGGATACAAAATTAAATTTAAAAAGATAAGTGTCACATCGAAGATAATTATTCAAATATTATATTTGAAGGAATTAGGAAGAAAAAATTATATTCTTAGTTTGAAAATCTCAAATGATAATCTATGTCTTTTGGCTAATACATGTGACCCTTGGATTTGGCAAAAAAGATTTGGGCAATTTAATTTTAAACTCATATCTAGACTTTCTAAATTTGATCTAGTAAGAGTCTCCCTGGAATGAATTTTAAAATAGGTAGTATACGTGATGCTTGTCAATTAGGAAAATGTAGGAAGAGTTCTTTCAAATTAAAAGATATGATTTCAACATCAAAACCTCTTGAGTTACTTCATTTAGATTTGTTCGGTCCATCTCAAATTCAATCAATAAATCACAATAAATATGTCTTTGTAATTGTAGATGATCATTCTAGGTTTACATGAACATTTTTTATGGAACATAAGAGTTATACTTTTGATTTGTTTAAAAGTTTACAAAAATACTTCAAAACCAACTTTCATTAAAAATTATAACTGTTCGTAGTGATCACGGAAAGGAATTTGAAAATGAAAATTTTAAGAGATTCTGCAATAAAAAGGGAATAACTCATAATTTCTCTTTTTCAAGAACTCCATAACAAAATGGAGAGGTGGAACATAGAAATAGGACGATTCAAGAGTGTGCTAGAACAATGCTTTCAGATAGTAATTTAACAAAATATTTTTGGGCTGAAGCAGTCGCTACTGCTTGCTACATTTAGAATAGAATATTAATTAAACTGTTAACTGATAAAATACCTTATGAACTTCTTTACAAGAAGAAACCAAGGGTATCTTATTTTAGAATCTTTGGAAGTAAATGTTAATTCTAAATACAAATGACAATATGGATACACTTGATCCTAAATCCGACAAGGAATCTTTATAAGATATTCTAATAGAAGTAAAGCATATAGAGTTTTTAATTTAAGAAGTAATACCATAGAAGAAACAATGCATGTTTCGTTTGATGAAAATTTCAAAGATGTTGAACAAATTGATGATGAAGAAGATTTTGCTACCCTAAATATTGAATCAATTGAAACAAATAACGAACTTATTCATCCAAATAAAAAGGTTAAGCTTTTAAAAGATCATCCTTTAAAAAATATACTAGGAGATATTGAATCTATTGTTAGAACTAGAAATCAACTAAATAACATGAGTAATGTAGCATTTATATCATTTATTGAACCTAAAAATCCAAAGAAAGCTTCATCTGATGATTCATGGATTCTGGCTATGCAAGAAGAAGTGAATCAATTCACCAGAAATTAAGTTTGGAAACTTGTTCCTAGACCCGAGGATAAAACTATAAAAGGAACAAAATGGGTTTATAAAAAAATTAATGAACTAGTGACGTCGTGAGAAATAAAGCTCGATTAATCGCACAAGTTATTGTCAAGATGAAGGAATAGATTTTGATGAAACCTTTGCACCCGTAGCAAGATTAGAAGCCATTATAATTCTACTTGCTTTCTCAAACTATAATAATTTCAAATTATTTCAAATGGATGTTAAAAGTGCTTTTCTAAATGAATTTGTTAAAGATGAAGTTTATGTTGAACAACCTCTACTCTTTGAAGATGAAAAATTTCCAAACTATGTTTTCAAATTTGAGAAAGCTCTACATGGTCTGAAACAAGCTCCTAGAGCATAGAGTGATAGACTAAGAACTTTTCTATTACAATCAAATTTTGAAATTGGTAAAGCAGATAATACTCTTTTCATTAAAAGAAATAAAAATGATATCCAACTAGTACAAGTTTATGTAGATGATATTATTTTTGGTTCAACTAATCATGAAATGAATAAAGAAATTTCTAAAATAATGACAAAAGAGTTTGAGATGAGTCATATGGGTGAACTTACTTTATTCTTAAGTTTACAAATAAAATAATTAGATAATGGTATTTTTACTAGTCAAGAAAAATATGCTAGAGATCTAGTTAGTAAATTTGGTATGACTACAGCGAGTGGAAAACCCACTCCCATGGCAACCATTGAAGCTTTAAATAAAAAAGATCTTTCAGGTGATGCAAATCAAAAACAATATAGGGGAATAATTGGATCACTACTCTATATCACTACGAGTAGACATGATACCATGCATAGTGTTTGTCTCTATGCAAGATACCAATCTCAACCCAAAGAGACTCACTTTAAACCTGTGAAACGTATCATAAGATATGTTAAACATACTTTTGACTCTGGTTTATTTTACCCTAAAAATAATTCATTTGAATTAATCTCTTATTGTGATGTTGACTATGCTAGTTGCAAATCTGACCGAAAAAGTACAAGTGGGCATTGTCACTTTTTAGGGCATTCTCTGGTTTCATGGTTTAGTAAAAAGCAAAACACGGTTTCTTTATCAACAACAGAAGCAGAATATATCTCTTCTGCTTTGGCTTGCTCTCAAGTCATTTATATGCAACAAACCCTAAAAGATTTTAGATTAACAATTTAAAAATCACCAATTTATTGTGTTAATACTAGTGCAATAAATTTATCTAAAAATCCTACTCATCATGCTAGGACTAAACATATTGAATCAGACATCATTTTCTCAGAGATAATATATGTAAGGAGATTATTTCTCTTGAATTTATCAACTCCGAGAATCGAATTGCTGATATTTTAACCAAACCATTAAATCAACCTATATTTAATAAATTAAGAAGAGAACTAGGCATTTGTTCAATAACAGTGATATAGAATATAGATATAGTAACATATATTTTTAATAAACAGAGATATACAAGAAAACCAAAATTTTTATAGGGATGTCGACATACCTCGGCCACCTATGTCGACATACAACGGTAAAATTTGAAATTTTGTTTTTCCCTCTAAAATCAGTTGGTAGTTATATAAACCTATGTATTTCGAATTTTTCTGTCTTCTCACTTCTCTTTCTCTGTACTAAACTTCTGAAAATTAAAATTAATGGCGTCCTCCACTAAAACAAACCAACATGACACCATTTCTTTCCCTTCTCCTCATTCTGGACCATTCCAACACACTATACTGGCACGTGTGATAAAGATTGAAGAATCTATGAAGGTTGCCATGCAAATGTTGACTCAACTTCAAGTTGTGCAAATAAGGATGGCAAAAGAACAAGAAAAGCAAGGCAAAATTCTTCAGAATTTGCAAAAATTCCTAATGGATAATCATGCAAATCTTATTGTGATTGAAGAAGATACCTCCAACATTTATGTGCATCACCCTTTAGAGCATAGCGGAGAGGAAGAAGAAGAAGAGGAAGAAGCACCTATGGAAGAAGACGACAGCATGGTCTGCATAGGCGAAGTCTGTTTTGACAAAGATGGGAATTTGGTCGAAGAACGTGGAAACTTTTGTTTTCATTATTCGAAATGTTCGATTCACAAATTTCCAATTGTCAAAACTCTCATTAGTGGTGTTATTCTATAATTTATGTACTTGAATATATTTGTGTGTTTATGTTCCATATATATATATAACATCGTATATAATAAAATTTTTGTTTGCTTATTATACTTCCTTATTAGTATTTAGTTTTGATAGTATTAGATTAAGGAGGAGTTATTTATAATTTTAGAATTAGTTTTTGTTGATGACAAAGAGGGAGAAGTATAAAATAGAGTAGTTAGGTTTAGATTAAGGGGGAGTTATAAATTTTAGAGGGATTTATAGTGAAGGTGAAGTATATTTCATAGGTTGTCATCATCAAAAAAGGGGAGATTGTTAGTCCTTGAGATGATGGTTTTGATGACAACAAACTTAGGACTTGTTACAAAATATAAATACTAACATTATAGTTTTTATATATATATATATATCTGTGTGTGTGTGTATGCAGGATATAAACATGCAGGTGCCAAGAATGAAGACTGTACAGTGTAAACATTCAAGGCTGAAAATATCAAGATTGAAGACTCATGAGTATCAAAATATCAGGAGTTCAAGATTTCAATATTAAAAGATAAGTATTGAGTCTAGAATTATGTTAAAACTTCTTGAAAGCACTTACGTCTTTATTTGAAATTTATTCATGGAATGGAATCCACTTCGAGCCTGTTAAAGGGATGGAACCCACGACAATATTTAGTGGAACATATAGTGGTCCTATTTTGATATCCACTAATTTTATAAAAATGCTTTTCAAAAATATATCTCTTCTTCTTTTAAAAATGTTTTCAAAACATTCTTTTCATAAAGACATCTCTCTTGGTTTTAAATATTTTAGCCTCAATATTATTTATATCATTTTTAATGTTTTGATTTCAAAATTGTCCTTATTTTTAAACCATCTCTTGTTTTAAATATTTAGCTTTAAAATATTTATATACTCAGATTTTAAATCACTTTATAGATTAAGATTATATATATTAAAACTTACTTTCTAAACTCTTTTATATGTTAAACTATATTCGAATATATTTACAAAGTTTAGAAATTGTTTTGACAAATTATAGAAACCAATTTTAATGAGAAAATCAAAACATAAATTCTGCCTTGAGCATGTCGACATCCCTCTGACATGGTATCCTTATTTTCAAATTTCAATTTTCAAAAGAAGTGTCTATACATCGTGTCCTTTCACGAACAGATATGGCTGTTGCTCTACTATAAATACCCGTAAGTTCTAAACTAATTTTTTTACCGAATTTCATTTATTTTCTCTCCTCTTCATCTTCCACATTTATTCTAATGAATTCTAAACCATACTCTACCGAAATATCAAGTGAATCAAACTTGATTATCTCTTATTTGATTCTCTACAACTCTTTCCATAAGATCTCAGTGCTATTCAGAGTTATAGAATCTTTTGTAAATCAAACTGTTAAGTAAAAGGTGTGGTTGAGCCTTGAAATCAATTGGGTGTTGTTGAGCCTTGATATCAATTGGGTGTGATTGTAGCCTGGTTAAATCAAGAGAGTTTGCTCTGGACTCGAATACTAGAGGGTGTACCTCGTAGCCTTGAAACCGAGGGTGTAATCTAGGAGATAATTTTGATAAGAAATCCATACGATTGTACCGGACTGGATGTAGGGTAACTCCGAACCAGTATAAAATCCTGGTGTGTTCTTTCCTTTACTTCTTTTATTTAGTATGCGCATCTGTTTTGATTCTGTGATTATATCTGTGTCTATGAATTTCATTTGTTGGTGATTAAATTAGATAAGTTTCAAAAAGATTTAGGAAATCCATAAAACGCTATTCACCCCGCTTCTAGTGTTATTCCAGCCTTAGGATCCGTAATCCGCATTTCACATAGGTATGAAGAGGGATGTTGGCTTGTGGGTTAGGCAGTGTGAAAACTGTCAACAAGTGAATGACGAACATCAGAAGCCGAGTGGGTTACTTCGGTCTCTAGAGAATCCAGTTTAGAAATGGGATTCGATATCCATGGATTTTATAGACGGGTTGCCAAGATCAAATAGAGGAAATGAAAGTATATGGATTATAGTGGACATGTTGACCAAGAGTGCCCATTTCATTCCAGTAAAGTCAAACAGGACAACACCTGCTTTGGCAAAGTTGTTCATGAAGAACATAATTAGACTATATGGAGTTCCTAGTAGTATAGTCAGTGATAGAGATGTTTTGTTCACCATCAAATTTTGGAAGAGTCTACAGGATGTGTTAGGCACTAAGCTCAAGATGAGTACCGCATATCACCCTCATACAGATGGACGGTAGAGAGAGTCATTAAGGTACTGGAGAATTTGTTAAGAGCTTATGTATTGGACCTTAGTGGATCTTGGGGAGATCATCTACATTTGGTTGAGTTTTCCTATAATAATAGTTACCAAACAAGCATAGGAATGACGCCTTTTGAAGCTTTGTATGGAAGGCCGTGCAAATCACTAGCATGTTGGTTGGAGACTGGAGATAGATTTGTCTTATGTCCAGATTTGGTTAGGGAGGCATCAGAGGAGATTGACTTAATCCGAGAATGGATACAGGAAGCTCAATATAGACAGAAGAGTTACGCAGATAAGAGGCGTAAAGTCCTAGAGTTCTCAGTAGGAGATAGAATTTTCATTAAGGTGTCACCGATGAAGGGTGTGATACGATTTGGAAAGTCAAGGAAGTTAGCCCCAAAATATGTTGGTCTGTTCCAGATTATAGAGAGGATTGTTAAGCTCGTGTATAGAGTAGAGTTGCAAAGCAGTGTGGCAGATGTCCATAATGTATTTCATATGCCTCATCTGCAAGTATGTGCATGATCCAGAGGCTACTATTCCTCCGACAGGGTTGGAAGATCGAGTAGTAGAGCCTAATTTGACAGTTGTTGAATGAGCAGTTCGTGTTGTAGTGAGGGATGAGAAAAGATTGACGAACAAGACAGTCAAGATTGTAAAAGTTCAGTGAAGCGACAATAAGAAGGATGTACTTAGGAGACAAAGGACATGATTAGAGATACTTATCCCAATCTTCTTTGAGGGTATATTTATATTTGATTTATATAGATATTAGCCATCTAGTTGACAAGTATGGTTATTAGGAATCGTTACATAAAATTGTTGTGTTTAGTATTTTGTCTTTAATGAATTTCGAGGATGAAATTCTTTAAGGAGGGGAGCTTGCAAAACCCCTAATTTTTAATAACATTTTTTAAGAGATTTAATTAGATAAATTAAATAGAATAATGTAGAGTAATAAGGTGATTGAGATTAGTGAATAAACTTAGAAGTCGTGCTTAAGTAACTTGAATGGGGTTATAAATGGCAAAATGATCATTAAATTAACATAAGGGCATTAAGCTAATCGCTGCACCCATAGTTTACTACCCTATACTTAAGTTACCATATCCTTCACGCTCATTTTTTCACAAAGGTTTAAGCATAATTAAGAAAAGGGAAGCCGACCATTAAGGAGTAAGAAGAGAAGAGGAAATTCATGATTAAGCTTAGAATTCAAGTTAGAAGAATCAATCTCAACCAATCTCCAATTTCTATATCTAATCTAAGATGAATAATAATCACTACATCTCTATTTTGGTTTTATATAATCATTGATTTTTGGATTTAAGATTAAGTTTAATATGATAATTTTTGATGATATGCTTGGATTCATAATATGTTGGATTTATTCCAATGGTTTAAATATGAGTATATACGGTTCTAGGGCAAAATCGAGAGTAAATTATGCAAAACATGATTTTGGAGTTGGATTTGAATTTTTATAATGTTCCAATCTGTGTAGAATTTGTCATGACTTTTCCAAGGAAAATATATATTATTGGGTTTAGAAATTTTCTCGGTTATTATATGATGAATTTGGGTCTAAAATTTATATATGTTAGATAATATAATAAAAGTGAATTTCTGTGATTTTTGGGAATTTTTACTAACAGGTTTATTATGGGAATTAAATTATTTTGTTAAATGGAAAGGATTATTTATTTAAAGTTAACCTTGTTTTAGATCTGAGAAAGTGTGGCAACTATCTGTGAAATAATTGAAAGGTATAAGGCAACCAATCAAGTGTTTATACATGGGCAAGTTAGTTACATATAAATTACTTTATTTAGTAAAAATAGCCTTTTACTCAAAAAAAATGTGTTCCGCCTCCTTTGGAAGTAGCTTTCGACACAGAGCTTGCACCTTCGACCAGGTCGAAACAATAGAAGCCGAAACCAATACACATGGTATCACTTAGTTGGTACATAGTTGATTGGAGAAAAGAAGGCGGAAGGTAGGGTGTCGAAACATGGCTTCCGATGGGGTTGGTACCATGGTTTTATTTTCTAAAGAAAAGCGCTTGTCTGCTTCTTTATATGCTTTCGAAAGAATCGAGACCAATGCTTTCGAATGTGACTTTATCTTGCTTTCGAAAGAGAGCTACCGCCTTAGTTTAAAAGAAGTATGATCCAAAGGGGCTACTTAGTTTTCAAATTTTTAGTGTTTGGAAGGGGCAGTTTCTACCAAGTCCGAACCCTTCTTCCGCTTTTATGCCTTTCGATGATATAGAAGATATGCTGTCGGAAGGAAGCCTTTGTATTATAATTGTAAGCCACTTCCCATAGCTTTCGCAGTGGTTAGGGATTTCGAAGGCAATTGTCTCGAAAGAGGTTTTGAAGCCAACCATCAAGTATTTTACCCAAATGACTTATGCTTCCGAAAGATTGGTACCGACGCCATCAAGTTTTCCCCAATACTTTTAAAGGATAAAGAATTGTTTCGAAAGAGATACTTTCATTAATATTCGCTTGACCCGAAAAATATTTTAAGTATAAACCCAATGTTTTCGAAAGGCGTACTTTCAATGGTTTCGAAAGGGTTACTTTCAATGGTTTCAAAAGGGGGACTCTTAATTGGTTTTGAAGCTATGCTTCTAAATGTAAATGCTAATACTATTATACATTCAAAAGGTTACGAAAGAAAGTTCTATAATGTTTGAAAGGTAGGGGCGTAATGTTTTGACAATATATATTTATCCTTTCGAAGGAGGGTATCCAGTGAGGTCGAAAGCAGAGTTTCGAAGTAGCCTAAATGCTTTTTTTCAAAACGAATAACCCAAACTCAAACTTTTAAAGGAAAAAACCCATGGATATATTAAAGGAGTTTTTGTAACGGTTTTAAGAAGAATCTTTCCTTGATAAATAATAGGTTAAAGCAACTTACCATGTTTTATATTAAACCCACAGGAGTGATATTGTTATGTTATGTTGTTTGCTTCTTTAAATATAAATATATTCACATTATAATAGACCCATAACTGCATTTTTGGATAAAGGGCAAGAAAACCAGCCAGGTTGACCCAGTAGTGAATATAAATTGATTAAACTCCTAGATGAGTAGAATTACATCCAAAAGGTTAGAGAGACCAGAATATATAATGCCTAAATGTAGAAGTTGTCAGGGAGATAGGTTTATAGTGCATCCATGAAAACTATGATTAAGAAGTTATTGGTATTACCAATAGGTTCATAGTGATCCCATGAAGCTATGTGACAAAGAGTGGTTGGCAGGGACCAATTTGTTTATAGTACATCCATGAAAACTATGTTCGAATTAAGTTATTGACAATAGTCAATAGGTTCCTAATCAACTTATGAAAACTAGGTTAAGAAAGAAGTTATTGGTGTCACCAATAGGTATGGAGGAACCCATGAATTAATTAAGTTAGTTTGTAGGGGACAATAGTGCACCCATGAAACCTATGCAATAAGACAGGAATCCATACATTAAATAAAGGTTATTAGTAAGCCCATGAAAACTAATAGGTTAATAGTGACCCTAGAAACTATAAATATGACAGGGAGTCGATTAAACAAGCGATGGGAACTCCATATGTTTTTAACTTGTTTGCGTATCATCATAATATTTTGAAATGACTATGTTTTTAAATATTGTGGATGCAGGAACACAGTATATCTTTTTATAAAGGTTTTAAGATACTAGTGAGGGGAAATCCCATTCCTTTAAGCGGCATAGTCTCATTAGATATCTAAATGGTTTGAGATGTTAGATTATTATTCATATTGTTCTTTATGTCCGACTCGAAGTTTATGTTTTTTCCTTAAACTCTTGGGTAATCAATTGATTTTGAGTAGTTTGAGGGTAGAGGTTTTCAGGTACCTCATCAGACGAATAAAGCTTTAGGAGACATGCAAGAGGCATAATAGATATTTAGAGTTCTCTTTTATTTGAGTCCGATGTATTGTTTGTAATGGCAAAGTTGTTATATTGCCTGTATATACTCTAATCATCCAAGTGGGCATCTTCATATGTCTCTCTTGGTGCATGTTGTGATAGATTTATTTCCTCTGAATGTGGTTAATGATTATGTGATTATGTAATGAATTGGAAATGGTTTGAAATAGAATGTGATATTTTTTGTAGTTTTAAATTTTTTTCCATATTCATATGTTTCTGCATATCAATAAATCCAACACCACTTTATTTGATCGACGAGGATCAATAACTATGGATAACTTCAACATCCGTAGTTGTTAGTTTTGGGCCTCTATGTAGGGGATGTTACATAACCCCATTAGCATGACGTTGATAGTCGTCTTAGTTTGAATGATAATGTCAATGGTAAAGATGGTCGTGTTGTTGATGGCCAAGATGCAGTAATTCATATGGTTATTGCTGACCTACCGTATGGAAATCATATAAGTAGATTAATTGGACGAACGGTTCTCCCAGAGACGAGGGAAACTAGGAACCATGGAACCAACCGAGATCGTTTACCAGGTTAAACATTTGAGGAAGACCATGATTATTGTCGTCCATTAGATCAGATAGAGCTAGAGTAGGTTACGAATATGGTGAAAAAATTGATGAGCGAAAGCCAGCATATAAGTAATGATGAGTAGGGTTCTTTCCCTAGAGGAAACCCATTCATCGATAAGTATTGTGTGGGGAGTATCCTCGAAGGTTCATAATGTCGACCATCCTATAACGAA
Organism: Allium cepa; assembly: GCA_030765085.1. Lineage (NCBI taxonomy): Eukaryota > Viridiplantae > Streptophyta > Magnoliopsida > Asparagales > Amaryllidaceae > Allium > Allium cepa. The sequence continues at coordinate 542,559,959 of CM060940.1, read as the reverse complement.
ATGATGAATTTATGGCAACACTTATTAAAATGAAAATTGCATATGGACACGGCAAGGTCAATAGACACTATTAGGTGCCAGTGTTTCGAGATCTTTCTTAAAGGTGCAGCTATGATGTGCTATACACATCTTTTGCCGATATCCATATCATTGTTCGATCAATTAGCAAGAAGGTTTGTCAAACAGTTTGCCTGCACCCTACCAATTCAAAGGATGTGATGTGATTATTGAATCTATTCCAAAGTGCAGAGTAATTATTGAAGAACTTTCTAAGCAGGTTTAACAGAGCAGCAATAGAATTGGGTAACGCTAAGGTAGTCATAGTGTTGATTGCTTTGATTAAGGGGATGCATTTAAATACTGATTTTGATAGATGGTTAAAAATGAAACCCTCACCGACTAAAGATGTATTTTTCAAAAAAAGAAAATTAGTTCTTGTGCATGGCATAGGAAAGTACCACCACCAGGAAAACCGATAGTGGACAATCAACTAAAATAACTTAAATTAATGTGGCTATTAAGCAGTGCGGCGAAATTTCAGGAGTGTAGATGTGAATGTTAGTAATAAAGGTGAAAACTGGAAAAGAAATAATCAGGGTGATGGATGTAAGAAACCTAATTTGATGAAATATTGAAAATGCAAAAATTATACATCAATGGACAATTCGGTTGAAAATATATACCTTACGACGTAGGGTACTGAGCAATACAAGAAGCCGGCTTTGAGGGAGTCGATTGAGAGAGAGAAAGCTTCTGGGAAGTTTTGTTACTTCCACGAGACCAATGGTCATAACATGAATGAATGCAGTTTCTTGCAAGATGTGATTGAGGATTTAATCTGATAGAAGAAGCTTTAATAGTATGTGAAAGTCCCATAGGATGGTGGGCAAGAGAATGCTCAACCCCAAGAGCTACTATTTTACTATGGCGAAGCTAGGATTAGTGGTGAAGAGCCTAGGTCGCTTGGACAAAAGGCATTACTTCAACTTATTTACACATATTTCAAGCAAAACTAAAGACAATAAAAACAAGGAGGATGCAACTAAATCATCTTACTCTTCTTTGTCTCTTTCTTCCCTTATCCAGAAGAAAGCACCCTAAGCTTGCTAGACTTCCTTCTTCTTTTCTCCTTGGTTTTACTACCCTTTCAAAGGTCCCTCCTCAAGGTCTCATAAAGCACATTTTGAGCACCTTTGGAAATCGGGATGGTGATGGGAGAAAAATAAACTGATTAGCCAATGAGATAGACAAAGAGGAAGGTATGTCAACATCTTTTTCCTTCTTGATTTCCTAAGACAGCAAGACATGTGATAGGAGCATTTCTTACATGGTAGGTGCCGAGGAAGGCTCAAATGCCCCGGTTATATTGATGTCCTCCTTCTTCTAAACCCCATTATAATCACTTCTAGCTTCCACATCTAAAGAATGGATCATTTCTTCATTTGAACCAAGAACAGCTCCATAAAAAGAGGCAAGGGCCAGTGTAATGGCAGACACAATGATTAGTTCAGTTATTGTAGCTTGTTTGCTTATTGGTAAACCTTCCCTTAGGTAGAGAAATGATGAGAGGTTGACCTAAAACTTAAGAAAAATAAAAGTAGAGATTAGTGAGGTAGACTAGTGTCATATGAGCCATCTCAAATACAGGCGAGGTTAACGATATAGATCCAAGAGAGGTGGACTCGGTATGGACTGGGATACTGCCTAAGCCTCCCTCCAAAATGGGAGACAAAATGGGTAGCTTTGGGAGTAAAGGCTTAACTGCATTATACTGAGCATCGGATAAAGGTGCTAAAGGAATAAAAATTCCAATGATTGCCCAAGCAGCCTGAATAATAGTGGAACCAGAGAAAGAGGTTTCGGATTCGAAAATTATCGGCTCTACGGTTAAAGGAGCAGTAACACCTATCGTTGAATCATAAAGAGCAGAACATGAATTGTTTGTGCCAAAATTGGTCATAAAAAACTAATATAGTTTGTGTAGAGAAATAAATAAAGAAATCTAAATGAAAATAGAGGAAACCAGCAATTGACTAGTATAAAATGCGCAAAAACACAATGATTTATAGTGGTTTGGCATTGGAAGCCTACATCGACATTAGAGGAATTGCCATAATAATCATTGAATTGCTGTGTATAATAGGGATTGGACCATAATCCATGAATATAATGGAGTACAAAGCAATTAACAATGTAAAATCCCCAGAACGAACATGTACCCTTTATTTATAGGCGTAGACAGTCAAATATCTTCCTGAAATTTCGGCTGTAGAATCTCGGCATATAGACAAAAGGACCCAAAAAATTCTAAGGCCCAATTCACAAAGAATAAGGGTTGGCCCTAACCCCTCTAGAGGCCACGTGACATGCTGTGATCCCTTTAGTGGGTCCCTTTCGAGGCTAGCTTCATGTTCCCAAAGTTGTTTGCATATTTGACTTTTGGATTTTGAGATATCATAATTCCCCATTGAGTTGAAATGCTAAGCTGATACGATCCGATCCTTTCTGTAGGAGGATGGGTCATACCTGATCCCTTGCCTAATGGAGGAGTTATTACATGCTTAGAATGTTCCGCAAAGTCCATCACTTGGTTTCAGTTTATCGCTACTTCATATTATCATCTGTGCTTGATCTCTAGACCCCACGATTATCTCTCTAGGCTACTAGCCTTGATGATAGTCGAGTCTAGCTTGTCCAATTAGTCTGAATATAGTCGGGCTAAAAGGTTGGGTAACATTTGCCCCTCAAAGTACATCTTGTTTTAAACATGACATGCGTTCAATCAAAGCAAGTTAGAGTCGTCAGGAAGAATTCCATTCAGTCCCCTAAATAGTCATTACCCTTCCATTGAATTGTCTTTTCAAAGAATTGTATCTTTCTTTTTATTATGGCACTCGGTCGGTATTTGTCTATATAGATTCGGAGCATAATCTTTCAGTTTTCATCCATGCTCGGTTCCATTGAGCTTTTCAACTGAATCGGTAGGTCTAGGTTATCTGAACCAATCTTTTCTCTAATAATTATAGGTGAGAAATTTATTTCTGTTTGTTTCTAGAAGTCGAATTTTTGGGAAGCATACGTGCACATTCATGTACACGTTCCTGTCATTTACTCCCAGATGTGCTCATATGCTCACAGGTCACTGCTAATTCCTTATAGTTTAATTGCAATTGGATTTCAGTTCCATGTTTATATTATTTTTCATAATGAAATAGGGGTCATAATAAATCACTCGATGAGAAAGGACTTCAAGTTCTACAGGGATAACGCCCTCGGAGCCACAAGCAAGGGTGTATGGAATATGGCCAGTCACGGACTTGTGGGTGATTCAGCATTCCCATAATGCTTATGGGAGTTCGTAGACCCACTTTCCTTTAGTCCTTTCCAAATGCTTCTTAAGAATGGACTCGATGATTTTATTAACAACTTCGACTTGTCCATTAGCTTGAGGGTAAACAACTACCACGAATCTTTTCTCAATATGATGTCGGTGGCCGAAGTCTTTGAATTTAGCACTTTTGAATTGGATCTTACTACCAGTTACGATTGTTCAGAAAAGATGACATTTCAAATAATGAAGCTGATTAATTTTTTATTTTGATCACGGTTAAAGGTTAAGGTTCAGCCCATTTATTGAAGTAATCAAATGCTACGATGGTGAATTCGCACCACCTTTAGAAATCTGCAAGGACCCATTGATGTTAATCACCCAAGTGGGAAATGGCCATGGACTAACTTGAGTAATATCCATCAGTAGAGCTCTCAGAATTTTTGCAAACATCTGGCATTTGGCGCATCATCTAGTGTAATCAGCTACATGTCGATTGATAGTTGGCCAGTAATACCTGTAGGGGAGTATTTTCTTTGCCAGGTTTAGCCCCTGGTGTGATTGTCACATTATCCTTCATGGATTTCTCTCAAGAGTCATTTGATTTCATCATGGGTGATATGCCGAAGCAGAGGAACTTTCTATACATGACTCCTTCCTAGACGATGCAGTGTGAAGCTTTATGGTAGATCTGTCATTTTTTATTCCTCCATCCAGAAAGGATCCCTCATTGCAAATAACCTTTGATAAGATACATCCACGCTTCCCTTCCGGCTTTGTCTCCAGAACTTAATCAATCTCCATCTGGTTGATGCTCGGATAATTTAGTACTTCAACCGGGACAAAGCCCATTTGCTGCACGTCCCCAGAACTGGCCAGTCTGGCCAGTGAGTTGGCTTTCTTATTTTATTCTCTAGGGATGTGTGCATTGGTTTAATACTCAAAGTCAATTAGTAACTCTTGGACCCGGCTAAGATAAGGAGCAATTCATTGCCCTCTAGCCTTATAATCTCTCCTAACATGGCATACTACTAATAGTGAGTCACAAAGGATTTGTAAAGTTTTCACTCCGAGTTCTCTGGCAACTTTGAGCTAGACGATGATCAAGCTTCATAATAAGCTTTTTTATTTGTTGTAGGGAAGTTTAGTTTCAAGGCATAGCAGATCGTTCGTTCTTTAGGAATCACTAACACGAATCTGATGCCATAACACCGATGTTGAATGCTCCATCCATGTGCATTTTCCATCGATTGGTCAGTTCTCCACTACTCTTCGGGGAGTCATCTGGTGTAGTGAATTCAGCGTTGAAGTCCATCTATCACGACCCGAAATCCAATGTTCGAAAATTGACACTAAATACCTCACTTGTACTCGACTGTTGAAAACCCAAACATCGAACTCCAGTCGGATGGAGCTTATAACAACATTAGATGAATATAAAACAGCGGAAACAAGATAAATATCATGCATTACATCACAGATACAACATCATCATAATATCCATTACTACATCAGGGTATCATAATACATATACCACAGCTCCAAATAGAACAAGTGATCATATGCCAAAAAGTCTTCAAAGGAATGAAGTGATAGCGAACTTCCAAAAACTAAGCACCTTGATATCCAAAGCTTCCAAAATATCTTCAAGGTAAAAGCCTCCAAAATACTGCTAACACAATAACACGGAAACCTGCTACCTGGCTGCCCGTGTGAAGATGATGGGCACCCAGAGTTTAGAAAAAAAACAATAAACTCCGGGTCATTCATGGGACTGGTATGAGTAAACAAAAATAGTTGCCTTTAAATAAAACAGATTTATACAAGAAAATCCGGTATGCTTTTAGAAAATGAAACTACCATAAGACCTTCCGCCACACACACAATGCAATCGTAGAATCGGAGGAGATTTCTTCTTTTGATAGTCAAATATGCTTGATACGAGAAAAAATTCTTTGATATTATTACTAGTGCATAGTGTAGAAAATCATTTCGAAAGTATAATATTAATCTTAGCCAGTATACAACCATTATTGTATGCCTACTATAACTACTATGTTTTGTGGCAGGTGACCGCCATGCTGCATGGCAGGTTATACAACTAAAACCGTACAAGGCTCGTATTGTTTCTTTGGATTTTCCAAAAAACGGTCTGGCTAAGGAACTTCCTACCGCCACATGGGTACGCCTCTGGAGGGACGTCCCGAGAACTTAGCCAGTTCTCTGCCAACACATGGCCTGGTTACCACTATAACTAGGTAATTACTACTCGAGTATGCCACCCCCGGTCGTTTACAACCTTTATCTGAGGGCCCTCTACCACAAAGCAACAACCACATAGTAAATGAGATTGCATCAATCACATAAGTAAAGTATCTGGGCTCCATACCATGATACCACCTTTTTCCAAAAGGAAATGGCATACCCTAAAGGTTGCGACCCTCATAACCTTGCCGCATCTTTCATGTTTCGACCATCTCCGGGGTGTGAGGTCCGATGAGGTCTCGTCCAAAAAGCTACGCTTTACACAAAATCCATGCTTTGATCACAAATGATCAATAAATGATCATCAACACATAGCAGCACTTAGCATGCCACACTACCAAATTGGGAGTATATCACTGATAACCTTCAACTACATAACCTCTGAGCTCGTATGTCTCAGAGAAGGGTGTTAAGCTAAGAGAATAAATTCTCCACCACCAACAGATATGTATTTGAAAGAAATCTTCTTTATATCTCAAAGTGTAGTGTCAGACATACCACCATACAAGTCTGTTCTGGGTTTGAGCAGAACCGAAGGCACTTCGTCCAATAAAGGAAGAAGCCCTTGCAAATCCGGGTATCCACAATCCCGATCGGACTCCCCATCACATGTGGAGATCTCTATACCGGGGCCACTAAGTGCAGAGACATTCAATAGGTTATCATATCGTTTTCGAAGACACCCGGTCTTCACCACCGTCTTCAAATGCTATTAATTTCGTCTTATCACTATTCAGAATGGGTTATATGACACAAAGGTCCTCTCCCGGCTAATCCGAATAGTGAGCATTCAATTTTAAAACACGTGGATATATCTGTTACAAAGATTCATATTCAGGGTTCGATTTGGGTTTCGGATAACTAACTGAAATCCGACTCCCTGTCGTATCGAAGTTTAAATGTCGTTTTACGGGCAAAGGGTTTTCACATACACACAGTAACAAATCACAAATCACAGTTCAGCACAAAGCAATTCACATCATGCTGTATTACAATCACAACAGAAATATCAATCCAGTACACAACATTTGATGATAGTCAATCATCTTTAATTAAGGTGAAGGTGATTTAAATGAATTAACCACATAATTATTTTTATTAATTATTTTTAAATCAATGATTAATTATTCTTAACTATGAATTAATTAAATCTTAATTAACTTTATTACTTAATAATTTTTTAATTAATTATCTTAATTAAATAAACTCTTAATTGTTAATTAATTAAATCTTAATTACTCTTATTAATTAGTCTTTAATTAATTAATTATCCATTACAAAGTAATACAAATCATTTATTTGTAAATCATTATTTAATTATTATAAATAAATTTGTTTTAAGTTAACACCTTAAATATTTGATTAACTTCTCAATTATTTTATTAAGTTAATTTTTTTAAAACAACCTTATTTAAAAATATACGTTTAAAACATCTTTGAACTTAATTAATTTCAAATAATTATTTCAATACCATTAACTTGACATTCCACTTAAAAAACAATCATCATTTTATAAAGAATGAATTTAGAAATCAATTAGACTTATATTTTTAAAATTTTAAAAAACTAGAAATGTTGTTTCAAACAACCAACCCGAGGCTATCTCGAGTCACACCCGAGCAAAAGTGCTCATTGCTTTGATTTTTCCCAAGATCGACCGGTGACAATATTTTTTTCTACTTAAATTTGTCTAAGTACATAACCTACCCGGCACACACAAAAGTTTCCTCGAGCAAGAACTCGAGCTAATACGCGAACTTCACGAATACTACTTCAAGTCGCAATGCTTCTTCCCCCATGCCATTTCCACTGACCCAAACTGGCGCCATGCACATGCACAGCACCTCGCCGACGCTCCAGCGAATGGCGCTTCCTCTGGCATGTCACAAATCAACACCACACTCGATAATAACGGTCGATTCGATGCTAAGTACCCCAAAACGAAATCGAGCATCCAGTTCGAAACTCGAACACTCAAGCTCGCCAAAACCTACTTTAACACGACCAACCCGGCTGCCAGAATCGCCGCGCTTTCGTCTACGCCTCTGTCTACGACTCAAAAACACCCCGTCCAAAATATGGCCACACTCGATGCATTGACGAGTGCGCACGAGACCAAAAACCTGAAGGCTCATTTCACTGAACTTAAACCCTAAAATTGCTTCGTCCCATCATCTCCTACAATAGGAAAATTATTGAACATTTTTCCTGACTTCACTATCATACACACAAGCTTCGATCAAAAACTACACATCCAGTATGCTTCCGATCGCTAGAAATTGATCGAAATTCCCATTTTGATCAACTTCAAACTACTCTTAACTTACACAACTAAAAATCACCATTCTTGTTCTAAAAATCCTATCTTACAGTGTGGATTCAAGTTATGAAATTGAATTAGCAATTCATGACACTCGAATTTATCATATATTTAAAATTTGCTCTGTAAAACTAAATTTACAAAGGCAAAACTCCACCATCATGCTTAAAATAGTTTTTTTAGACTATAAATTAAGTTTAAACAAACTTATTTTGTTTGAAACCTTAAGATTAATAATGTTTGGATGAAGAGATATTTAGTTTTTCCCTTGTTTATGTTTACTCTGAAATCAGAAATAAAGAAGAACATGCTATACAAAAATTCACAGTACAATCATATATATACAGAATTACTTACAAAAAAAATATACAGCAAAGCAAAAAGTTATTTATGAAACAGATACTTAGGTTTTAGTTTTAAATGGTATGTTTACTTACAATCAAAAACTTGAACAGAGAAAAACTTCTGTTTTTGGATAGCTGCTACTTGATTTCTTTTTAATTCTTCTTGCCTGATTGTTGTTTAAATCTTTAAAATGGAAGTGCTTACTATTTTTTCTCTGGTGTTCTAAGTTCATGAACAAAAGCAGAATAAGAAGATGTATATATATAGAAAGAGTTAGAAAAATAGGTGTTTGCTAAAACAAGCAAGTTCTGTTTTTAATCAGAGATTTTTTTCTTCTTTCTTTCTTTGGCCAGACAACAATTTCAGCTGAAATGATTTAGAGATATTTTTGAATGACCTTAATTTTGTGCTAGCATTAAATGTAAGTGTCCTTCATGTTTACATCCTTATTCCATTTTTGTATGTACATAGATACTTTATTTTTATTTTTATTTTCTTTTCTTGCCTTGCACATCTACTTCACAGGCAACATACACTGCCTCTTGCCTGGTTTTGTTTTACTTTATGCCTTATATAAAGTTGTTATAGTTATTATTATAAATTTTAATTTAGGTTGCATACACACAAACTCACTTATTTCTAGCATAAACCCTTGTTTTTATTTTTATTCTTAAGCTTAACTATCAAACCCTTTATATCATATTTACTTTATTACAAATACATTACCCATTAAAGATATTTGCTTTATATTAGTACATATTATTTAAACTACATAGATATATTTTAATAAATTCAAATTATTTTTAAAATGTTTATTATTTCCATCAAAAGAAATTGAAGTTATTCATATAAATTAACACATATTTTTTTCTTTTGAGCTTTTCAAATTAATTTCCAAAAGTTCAAATAAGTTACTAAATATAAATTAATAAATTTTGGGATGTTACAGATATTTCTCCCTTAAGAAAATTTCATCCTCGAAATTTGAAAGAGGAAGAAAAGCAAACAAAGAATATATGAATTCAGAAAAGGATAGAGAAATGGCTTACCAGTTTAAGCCGAGATGTCCACTCTGAAATTGGGATATGATTTCTACATATTATTTTTAGTTTCCCAAGTGTAGTCCTTTGGATCGTCGCTCTACTGTACTTTAACTTGTTTTACAATTTTGTTTCTCAATCGCTTTTCATCATGATCTACAATCTTTATTGATTCTCTTTTAACTGTTAAATTGGGAGTGATTTTGAGATCCTGTTGAGCGGCTTCTTCAATAATACTATCTGGATCATGCACATACTTTTGAAGATTAGAAATGTGGAACACATCATGCACGCCAGATATCCAGCTAGGTAGCTGCACTCGATAGGCTAAAGAACCGATCCTTTCCAGGATAGGAAAAGGACCAATATACCGTGGTGCCAGCTTACCGGTTTTCCCAAGCCTTAATACACCTCGCATTGGAGATACTTTGAGAAAGACAGAGTCTCCAATCTGGAATTCTAAATCCCTTCTTCTGTGATCATAATAACTCTTTTGACGCTTTGAGCCATTTTCAATTTTTTCCATATAGAATCAACTTTTTCTGTGGCTTCTTTAATCATATCCGGTCCAAGGACGAGTCTATCACCTGCCTCACTCTAGCATGCCGGTGATCGACACGGACGACCATATAAAGCCTCAAAAGGAGCCATCTCTATACTGGCTTGATAGCTATTGTTATAAGAGAATTCGACCAGATGCAAATGGTCCTCCCAAGAACCACCAAAATCAAGTATAAAAGCTCGCAATAGGTCTTCTAAGATTCGGCTAATCCTCTCAGTCTGCCCATCAGACTGTGGGTGATAAGCACTGCTGAAATTCAGTTTTGTTCCCAATGCATCTTGAAATGCCTCCCAAAATCTACTAGTGAAGATCGGGTCATGATCACTCACTATACTGTTAGGAATGCCATGGAGACGGACAATTTCTTTCACATACAACTCGGCTAAACTTGCAGCCGTGCGGGTAGATTTCACTGGCAGGAAATGGGCTGTCTTAGTCAAACGGTCCACAATGACCCAAATTGCTTCATTGCCTTTACGAGTACGAGGCAAATCGTCGATGAAATCCATTGATACTTGGTCCCATTTCCACTTGGGTACCTCTAAAGGCTGAAATAAACCTACCATTTTCTTTTGATCGCCTTTGATTTGTTGGCAAGTAGCACAGCGACTCACATATATAGATATGTCCCTTTTCATTATCTTCCACCAGAAAGTTCTTTTGATATCTCTATACATCTTGTTAACTCCTGGATGGATGCAAAGTTTAGATTTGTGACTTTCATCTAAAGCTTCACGTTTCAGATCAGGGATGTCTGAGACACAAATTCTGCCTTTCATCCTTATAACTCCATTATCACCAATTGCAAAACTAGAATCTTCACCTCGACATATTCTTCTACGAATTTCCCAAAGAAACTTGTCTTCAGTTTGCTTGCTGGCGATCTTTTCAAGGAGAGTAGGAGTGACAATAAGATATGCAAGAACAACATGTCTCCTGCTTAAAGCATCGGCACCTACATTGGCTTTTCCGAGCGTATATTGAATATCTAGGTCATAAAATGCCAGAAATTCCAACCAATGTTGTTGTCGCGGATTTAGATCTTTCTGGGTGAAGAGATATTTCAAAGATTTGTGGTCGGTGAATAGTTCGAATTTTTTCACCTAGAATAAGGAGAGTTCAATAAGTATATTGTTAAGTTAAGTTAAATTCGTAAATTGTTAGGAAAACTAAAAAGATTTTTTACCCAGAAGATAATGTCGCCATATTTTCAAAGCGAAGATAACAGCTAAGAGTTCCAAATCATGGGTTGGGTAGTTTCTTTCATGAGGATGTAATTTTCTACTCGCGTAGGCAATTACCTTCCCATTCTGCATTAATACCGCACCCAAACCATCATCGCAAGCGTCGGTATAAACAGATAAACCCTGATTCCCGTTGATAATAGCGAGAACAGGAGCGGTGGTTAATCTCTTCTTCAACTCCTGAAAAGTTTCGTCAAATTTCGGAGTCCAATTGAATTTTTCATTCTTCATTGTTAGCTTAGTCAATGGACTAGCTATCTTAGAAAAGTCCTGAACAAACTTCCGGCGATAACCTGCTAAACCCAAAAAGCTTCGAACTTCTTTTGGGGTAGTGGGTTTCCTTCAATCAAGAATAGCGAAAATTTTGCTAGGATCAACAGAAATCCCTTCCTCATTAAAAATATGGCCGAGAAATTTGACTTCTTTGACCCAGAAATGTCATTTGAAAATTTTTGCGAATAGAATATTTCTCCTTAATATCTCCAAAATGATTCTAAGATGGTCGGCATGTTCCTCTTCGATCTTAGAATAGACCAAAATATCATCAATAAACACAAGCACAAATTTATTCAATACTTTCCGGAACACACGAGTCATAAGATCTACGAAGTATGCTGGAGCATTGGTTAGCCCGAAAAGCATGACTAACCATTCGTAGAACATATTAGGACCCCTGAAAGTGGTCAAATGAACACAATCTTGGGTGATTCGTAGTTGATGGAACCCTTGGGCTAGATCCATCTTCGAAAAGAAATGAGCATCGTGCAATTGATCAAACAGATCATCAATTCTGGGTAGTGGAAATTTATTCTTGAGAGTCAGCTTATTGAGATCGCGGGTAATCTACACACAATCTCAAAAATCTGTCCGATTTAGCAACAAACATGACGGCTGAGCCCCATTCAGAAACATTGGGACGAATTAACCCTTTATTTAGCAAATCATCGGTTTGCTTGACTAATTCAACCCTTTCCCTGGGTGCCATCCTACGACTTGCACGAACGATAGGACGGGCATTAGGTACTAGGTCAATTCTGAATTCTATTTCTCGGTGTGGAGGTAAGGATCTCACTTCTTTAAACACGTCCGAAAAATCTCTAACAATCGATATGGACTCCAGACTGGGTTCGGGATAACCCAAGTTATACATCAACCCTTCTCTTTTAGGACTAGGGTCCTCACAAGAAATTCAATGGAATCTCCAAATTCGATTTTAATCAAAATCAATCGACTATTGCAATCCAATTTGGCTTCATATTTTGCTAACCAATCCATTCCGAGTAAGACTTCAAACTAGTTAAAATCAAGGACAAAGAGACCGATAGGGAATTGGTAGCGATGAGATAGGAACGTCTCTACATCAAAGACAAAGGTTCATGGGACCTCCAAGTGGATTCTTTACGCATATAGGCTCATCAACAAAATCGGGTTCAAGATTTAATTCATTTATGGCTTGGTGAGAGATAAAACTATGTGTAGCGCCCATGTCAAACAGAACTCTAACAATGCTATCATAAACAGTGAGATTACCTTCCAGAACTCCTTTCCCCTTTTCTGCTTTGGGAGATGCAGGTTTGTCTTTGACTATGTACACCTTCGCTGTCTGAGCTTGCTTCATGGTTGGGCAGTCTTTAACCTCGTATCCTATTATCTGACAATAATAACATTTTCTGGGTTTTGCTTGAACGGATTGATTGACTTGTCTCTTAGGCTTCGTACATTTGTTCGAATAATGGCCCTTTTCTAAGCAATTAAAGCAAGTAACATTCTCTGCCATGCTTCCCTGATTGCTCCTTTTTTCCTCCTTACCCTGCCATGGTTTCTTGCCTCCAATTTTCCTCTTCCAATTTTGATTGCTTGAATTTCCTTTCTCCACCGCGGCTTCTTGCATATCAAGTGTAGCATATCTGTACCCTATATCAACCAAATCTGAAAAGGATTCTTTGACATGGCCAGTCATCCTTTCGTGGAACTTCTTATTCATCCCACGAATGAACCTTTCATTCTTCTTTAAAGGTGTGTTCACCAATTTTGGACCGAAACGAGACAATTCATTGAATTTGTTTAGATACTCCTCGAATGACCAACTTCCCTGCTTTAAGTCCATGAATTCCTGGTACATTCGATAAATTCCAGCCGATGGCATATAGCGCTTCTCAAATACTTCTTTAAATCTCGACCAAGTAAACTCGACTTCTGGCTTATCTACAGTAAATGTCTCCCACCATGCTAAGGCTTCTTCTTGAAGTTGCCAAGAAGCTATGAGTCGCATCTGATCATCTTGCAGCTTTAGCGCTTTAAAGATTTTTTCACATGATATGATCCATGCTTGGGCCTCGACAATCGATTCCTTGCCGGTGAACGGCTTACCACCAAGCCTTGAGAAACTCTTATATAAATCAGCCAGATTTGGCTGATGCTGAATAGATAAAGCTGCTTCTGCTATTGGGGGAACTTGGCTAGGTGTTGTGGCATTTCCTCGCCCCTAGCTCTTCCTCTTCGTCCGCTCATTCTTACTATCTGTAATTAGTAAGAAAATTGGTTTAGATATTCGGACGAGATATCTTAAGGAATATCAGCAGTTAAAGGAAATAAACTAAGAAAGTTTAGAGTTTCGATCTCGGTTATACTCATCTAGGGTATACTTCACCCTATCTCTAATGAGCCATCTAATGTGTTATACTCCGTAGCTAAAGTTCTTACTCAACCTTCAACTCTGATACCATATGTCACGACCCGAAATCCAATGTTCGAAAATTTACACTAAATACCTCACTTGTATTCGACTGTCGAAAATTCAAACATCGAACTTTAGCCAGATGAAGCTTATAACAACACTAGATGAATATAAAACAGTGGAACAAAATAAATATCATGCATTACATCACAGATACAACATCATCATAATATCCATTACTACATTAGGGTATCATAATACATATACCACAACTCCAAATAGAACAACAAGTGATCATATGCCAAAAAGTTTTCAAAGGAATGAAGCGATAGCGAACTTCCAAAAACTAAGCACCTTGATATCCACAGCTTCCAAAATATCTCCAAGGTAAAAGCCTCCAAAATACTGCTAACACCAGAACACGGAAACCTGCTACTAGGCTGCCCGTGTGGAAATGATGGGCACCCAGAGTTTAGAAAAAAAAAACAATAAACTCCGAGTCAGTCATGGGACTGGTATGAGTAAACAAAAATAGTTGATTTTAAATAAAATAGATTCATACAAGAAAATCTGGTATGCTTTTGGAAAATGAAACTACCATAAGACCTCCCGCCACACACACAATGCAATCGTAGAATTGGAGGAGATTTCTTCTTATGATAGTCAAATATGCTTGATAAGAGAAAAAATTCTTTGATATTATTGCTAGTGCATAATGTAGAAAATCATTTCGAAAGTATAATATTAATCTTAGCTAGCATACAACCATTATTGTATGCCTACTATAGCTACCATGTTTTGTGGCAGGTTACCGCCACGCTGCATGGCAGGTTATACAACTAAAACCGTACAAGACTCGTATTGTTTCTTTGGATTTTCCCACAAATGGTCAGGCTAAGGAACTTCCTACTGCCACATGGGTACGCCTCTGGAGGGACGTCCCGAGAACTTAACCAGTTCTCTGCGAACACATGGCCGGGTTACCTCTGTAACTAGGTAACTACTACTCAAGTATGCCACCCCCTGGTCGTTTGCGACCTTTATCCAAGGTCCCTCTACCACAAAGCAAAAACCACACAGTAAATGAGATTGCAGCAACCACATAGGTAAAGTATCTGAGCTCCATACCATGATACCATCTTTTTCCAGAAGGAAATGACATACCCTAAAGGGTGCGACCCTCATAACCTTGCCGCATCTTTCTTGTTTCGAACATTTCCGGGGTGTGAGGTCCGATGAGGTCTCGTCCACAAAGCTATTCTTTACACGAAAGCCATGCTTTGATCACAAATGATCATAAACGCACAGGAGCACTTAGCATGCCACACTACCAAATTGGGAGTATATCGCTGATAATCTTCAACTACGTAACCTCTGAGCTCGTACGTCTCAGAGAAGGTGTTAAGCTAAGAGAATAAATTCTCCCCTACCAATAGATATGTATTTGAAAGAAATCTGCTTTATATCTCAAAGTGTAGTGTCAGACATACCACCATACAAGTCTGTTCCGGGTTCGAACAGAATCGAAGGCACTTCGTCCAATAAAGGAAGAAGCCCTTGCAAATCCGGGTATCCACAATCCCGATCGGACTCCCCATCACATGTAGAGATCTCTATACCGGGGCCTCTAAGTGCAGAGACATTCGATACGTTATCAGATCGTTTTCGAAGACACCCGGTCTTCACCACCGTCTTAAAATGTTATTCAATTCGTCTTATCACTATTCGGAATGGGTTATATGACACAAAGGTCCTCTCCCGGCTAATCCAAATCGTGAGCGTTCAATCTTAAAACACGTGGATATATATGTTACAAAGATTCATATTCAGGGTTCGATGTGCGTTTCAGATAACTAACTGAAATCCGACTCCCTGTCACATCGAAGTTTAAATGCCATTTTACGGGCAAAGGGTTTTCACATACACACAGAAACAAATCACAAATCACAGTTCAGCACAAAGAAATTCACATCATACAGTATTACAATCAAAACAGAAATATCAATCCAGTACACAACATTTGATGATAGCCAATCATCTTCGATTAAGGTGAAGGTGATTTAAATGAATTAACCACATAATTACTTTTATTAATTATTTTTAAATCAATGATTAATTATTCTTAACTATGAATTAATTAAAACTTAATTAAATTTATTAATTAATTATTTTTTAATTAATTATCTTAATTAAATAAACTCTTAATTGTTAATTAATTAAATCTTAATTACTCTTATTAATTAGTCTTTAATTAATTAACTATCCATTACAAATCATTTATTGTTAAATCATTATTTAATTATTATAAATAAATTTGTTTTAAGTTAACACCTTAAATATTTGATTAACTTCACAATTGTTTTATTAAGTTAATTTTTTTAAACAGCCTTATTTAAAAATATATGTTTAAAACATCTTTGAACTTAATTAATTTAAAATAATTATTTCAATACCATTAACTTCACATTCCACTTGACAAACAATCATCATTTTATAAAGAATGAATTTAGAAATCAATTAGACTTAAATTTTTAAAAAATTGGAAATGCTGTTTCAAACAACCAACCTGAGGCTATCTCGAGTCACACCCGAGCAAAAGTGCTCATTGCTTTGAGTTTTACCAAGATCGACCCATGACAATATTTTTTCCACTTAAATTTGTCTAAGTACTGAACCTACCCGGCACACACAAAAGTTTCCTCGAGCTAGAACTCGAGATAATACGCGAACTTCACGAATACTACTTCGAGTCGCAATGCTTCTTCCCCCATGCCATTTCCACTGACCCAGACTGGAGCCGTGAACATGCACAGCACCTCGCCGACGCTCCGGCGAACGGCTTCCTCCGGCATGTCACAAATCACCACCACACTCGATAATAATGGTCGATTCGACGCTAAGGACCCCAAAACGAAATCGAGCTTCCAGTTCGAAACTCGAACCCTCAAGCTCGCCAAAACCCACTTCAACACGACCAACCCGGCTACCGGAACCGCCGTGCTTCCGTCCATGCCTCCGTCTATGACTCAAGAACACCCCCTCCAAATCTGGCCACACTCGATGCATAGACGAGTTCGCGCGAGCCCAAAAACACGAACACTCATTTCACTGACCTTAAACCCTGAAATTTCTTCGTCCCATCATCTCCTACAATAGAAAAATTATTGAACATTTTTCCTGACTTCACTTTCATACACACAAGCTTCGATCAAAAACTCCACATCCAGCATGCTTCCGATCGCCAGAAATTGATCGAAACTCCCATTCTGATCAACTTCAAACTGCTCTTAACTTACACAACTAAAAATCACCATTCTTGTTCTAAAAATCCTATCTTATAGTGTGGATTCAAGTTATGAAATTGAGTCAGCAATTCATGACACTCGAGTTTATCATATATTTAAAATTTGCTCTGCAAAACTAAATTTACGGAGGCAAAACTCCACCATCATGCTTAAAACAGTTTTTTAGACCATAAATTAAGTTTAAACAAACTTATTTTGTTTGAAACTCAAAGCTTAATAATGTTTGGATGAAGAGGTATTTAATTTTTCCCTTGTTTATGTTTACTCTGAAATCAGAAATAAAGAAGAACATGTTATACAAAAATTCACAGTACATATATATACAGAATTACTTACAAAAAAAAATATACAGCAAAGCACAAAGTTACTTATGAAACAGATACACATGTTTTAGTTTTAAAATGGTATGTTTACTCACAGTCAAAAACTTGAACAGAGAACAACTTCTGTTTTTGTATAGCTGCTACTTGATTTCTTTTTAAATCTTCTTGCCTGATTGTTGTTTAAATCTATAAAATGGAAGTGCTTACTATTTTTTCTCTGGCGTGCTAAGTTTTTTTGATGAACAAAAATAGAATAAGAAGATGTATATATATAGAAAGAGTTACAGAAATAGGTGTTTGCTGAAACAAGCAAGTTCTGTTTTTAATCAGAGATTTTTTTCTTCTTTCTTTCTTTAGCCAGACAACAATTTCAGCTGAAATGATTTAGAGATATTTTCGAATGACCTTATTTTTGTACTAGCATTAAATGCAAGTGTCCTTCATGTTTACATCGTTATTCCATTTTTGTCAGTACATAGATACTTTATTTTTATATATTTTTTTCTTTTCTTGCCTTGCACATCTACTTCACAGGCAACATACACCCCCTCTTGCCTGGTTTTGTTTTACTTTATGCCTTATATAAAGTTGTTATGGTTATTGTTATAAATTTTAACTTAGGTTGCATACACACAAACTCACTTATTTCTAGCATAAACCCTTGTTTTTATTTTTATTCTTAAGCTTAACTATCAAACCTTTATGTCATATTTACTTTATTACAAATACATTGCCCATTAAAGATATTTGCTTTATATTAATACATATTATTTAAATTACATAGATATATTTTTATAAATTCAAATTATTTTTAAAACGTTTATTATTTCAATCAAAAGAAATTGAAGTTTTATTCATATAAATTAACACATATTTTATTTCTTTTGAACTTTTGAAATTAAATTCCAAAAGTTCAAATAAATTACCAAATCTAAATTAATAAATTTTCCGATGTTACACCACCAATGCTTGTCCTTGGATAGATCTCCGAGGGAGATAAGTTATATCAAATTGGCTTAGTTTGAAATTTTATTCGAGCAGCCTTCCAAACATCTTAGGTTGTTGTAGGACTTATTATAATGGTTGGTTGGTGTAGACATTGATGGGGTGAGCCTTGAAGTAAGGATGAAGCTTTTAAGATGCTATCAACAAGCAATACGTGAGCGTCTCCAGCTTTGGGTAGTTTCTCTCAACACATGTCAATCGCTTGCTAACATAATATACTGGCCTCTGGATTCTATTCTCTTTGTGTAACTATGCAGCGCTTATGGCGTGTACCGACACCGATAAATAGATTCATAAGTCTTTATGATCTAGTGGCTTTAACAGAATGAGAGGTCTCTCTAAGTGAACTACATGAGCTTGAAATGCGTCAACGTAGTCTTGCGTCCATTCAAAATATGTCTACCCGTGCCTAATCAAATCGAAGAAAGGAATACGCTTGTCGGTGGTCCTGGAGATGAATCTGCTTAAGCTGGTGACCTTGCCATTGAGTACCTATACATGCTTAATCATCTTTGGCACTTGGATGTTTCAGATTGCTTGAATCTTCTTAGGATTTGCCTTGATTCCATGAGAGTTAACGATGACACCAGAAATTTCACTAATGTAACACTGAATGAGCATTTCAAGGGATTGAGTTTCATTCTATATTTTTTAAGAACACTAAACATCTCTACCAAATCATTGATGTAGTTGTTTGATCATTGTGACTTCACGAGCATATCATCCATATATACTTCCATTGGTTGTCTGATCTGATCTTTAAACATCCAGTTGATCAATCTTTAGTAGGTAGCTCCAGCATAGCTCGAGCAGCACATAACATAGCAATATAGTCCCAGATCGATAATAAAACTGGTGTTCTCCTAGTCAGGGAAGTGCATTAGGATTTGGTTTTATCCGGAGTATGCATCCATAAATGAAAGTAGTTCATATCTGGTGGTTGAGTCTACTAGTTGGTTGATCCTTGAAAAATGAAAACTGGCTTTCAGGCACCTTTTTCAGGTCATAGTAGTCGATGCATGTCCACCACTTTACATTTTCTTTTCTCATAAGAACTGGATCGAATGCCCATTTTTGGTGGAGGACATCATGGATAAACCCATTGGTTTTGAGTTTATCCACCTCCTCTTTAGGTGCAGTAGGTCTCTCCGAATCCTACCTTGTCGCTTTTGTTTCACTGAGACATGCCTTGTGAAACGACCCTCAAATCCGTACCCCTAGAGTTGACACTATTTCCCTCAATCAACTAAAGATGTATGGAAATACGAACCATTTGGGATAAAGAAGAAGAAATAGAAGAAGAAAATAGAAAACAACATCAGAATCTAACCATCGCAGCAGAATAAAATATAGTAGATAATAAATGATCTTTATACTAGAACAGATACATTTGTTTATTCATTACATCATCATAGTATACATAACACACGACTGGACAGTAATCATAACCTGTCCTCACAATCTGAATACACAATGGAATATTTAACACAAATACGGAAGTACATATCACCATCCAGCTCGTCTCCTGAGCTCCACAGCATCCTTTCCTGTATCCTATAATACTCGGTCTGACCCGAGCATTATAGTGAAATAAAATCCGAGTCAGTCCGGAATACCAGCGTGAGAAAACCACAGTCAAATTAGAAATGATCAGCGCATTGGCCAATATTGATAGTCAGTTATTTAATTATCAATTAACATTCACATCAACCATCAAACATAAATAGCTTCTCCTAAATTATTTATTAACCCCAAAATATCTCCACAAGATATATTTCCATTTTCAACCCTTTTGAAAATAGTTTTCAGACCACACTTTTCTCATGGAATGAATTCCCAAATATTTATTCCCACTGAAAACACCAAGCACAAAAACTTTAGATTTTTAGAAGAATTTAAAACACTTTATTATAAAATACCCTTTAAAACATTTCAATTAAAAATTACTTTAACATTTATTCAAAATATATATACTTTAAGAATGTTTAAAATAAAACCACTTTGTACAATATAAAACTGAATTTCTAACTTCTAAAACATAACATCAAGCCACCTTTAAATAATTACTTCTACAATAGATTAAAAGAAAATACTTAGTTTAGAATTTAAACATTTAGAACAAATAAGTTTTCTAAACATACTTTTTAAACAACTTAAAACTTTTTGCTTGTACTTAAAATTTGTTTGAAACGTACTTGGCTATCCAGGGAAATACGCTTCTCTTTCTCATCTTTTAAAAAATAAACCACTATTTATTTTTAAACAAATTTACCCATTCCTTTAATAAATTCTCACCGTGAATTTATTCTTCCAAATATCCACTGATATATTGCTTCACTTTTATAAACCCAGTTTATAAATTTCAAGTCTCGCTTCTCTCTTAAAAATCCGGGTTTTACACACTTAAATCAATCCCCAAATTGATTTCCAGTCTACTTCACTTTAAATAAATATCCTTACTTACTCCATTCATTCCAAAATCCATTAACTTCAGATTTAATTTCTTCATTATGATTTAAATCTTTAACTGAAAATATCGATTTCCTATTTCCCAAATTTCTTCTTAATCCTTTCAAATAAATTCAAACCTCGAATTTCGAAATAAATTCTTTATTTCTTGAAATAATATCACTTAAGTTTAAAAATGAAATCACTTATTCCCATTTATTCAAATTTTCATGTCCCACACTTGGAATTTAATTTATCATAATTCACAAATCACTTTTTATTCCTTTCCAATTCATTTTTAATTTATTCCAATTTCTATGATTATTTTACTCAAAATTCACTCTTTTATTTTCTTTTCAGAAATCCCATTTCTATAGATCTTGAATAAACAACAGATGATTTCATTAATATTCGAACCAATCGAATAATTAAATTCCCTTTGATAAATTTAATTAACTAGTGATTTTATTTTAATAGTTATGATTTTAATAAATGATTTAATCTAAACAAATAATTAATTTTAAACCAATAACTTAAATTTTAAACAAGCAATTTAAAATTGTAAACTAATTTTCCCCTTTAAAGGTCGTTTGGTAATAAAGATAATTAATAAGTTAGTTAAACCATTTTATTTATTTTCAAATCAATTATTTAAAATAAACTAGCAAATTTGCTAAAATTTCATTTTCTTTTTCTTTCTTTTTTTCTTTTTCTGTTAAATCCTTACATATATTTCCCAATACAAAAACTAATAATAGTTTATACCTAGATTTCAAGTTACATCACTGTAGTAAATAACAAAATAAATTTCTTGTCTTTCTAGCACATATATATTATATAAACTTAGGGAAATTAAAATAAAACGAATATTGTTAGACCTCACCTCGACCACCACTTCCTCAGCTCGACGCACCGCCGTCATCGGCTCGGCCACCATCCAAGCCTCATGAACGACCCTACGCAATTGTTTCACCGCAAAGCCCTCTGCTTTGCTCGCGAGCGCCACTCGAGCTCGTGACCCTACTAACGCTGCTGCGCGAGAGCGTCCTTCCCCCTTATCGCCATACGCGCTTGAATCAAAGACATCTCGACTATCAGCGGCCACACGCTCGCGATATCCCTAAGCGGCTTCCACTTCACGCGAATCGAGCTTGCGATGCCAGGAATCGCCCCAATCGATTGGCTCGCCGCTGCTCAAAGCAGGTGCCATCGTACGAGGTTTCAATTTGAATTGAACAACCTCCATCCTATTTCCTTTGCTCGATTTCATAAATGGACAAAAGGGAAAGAGGAACGTGATTTTTGTTTGAGTTGAATACGACTGTTTTGGTTTCGTTTTGATTTGAGAGAGAAAGGGAATTAGAGGTAATTGTTTGACTTGAAGGATGGAGTATCTGAACTTTAATTCGGCCTTTATTTTAATTTAATTTTTCTTTTGTTGTCTTCTTGATTTAGAATTGGGAATGAAGGGGAGGAAGGAGGATACGTGACATAAAGTTGAGGGAGGCGTGTGGAAGAAGGTAAGCCCTGATTGTTGGCAGGTTAAGATATTTTTTTAATTATAAATATCTTATTTAATGCAACTTAAAATTCCGATGCCCTATCGAGGCATGCCGCCAGACATCTATAATGTTATACCCCTATTCCGAACGCAATGGAAAAGGTTGAGCCCTAATTCGATCGAATGGAGAAGATAGCTCTTTGGACTCAATCATTATATTAAATTTCGATTTAATTATCAGTGCGTTTACTTATCGTACGGCCAAACGGTTACTCCAAACACTGCGAAAATTGAAATCCGATAATAATACAATACCTACAGATCTGGTGGAACTAGTTTCGTCGAATTCCGAGACTGTGCCTCGGAAGGCTATTTTTAAATATCGATTTAAACGATAAAATTTCAAAACATAACAAAACACTTCCAAATTCAATTTTAACACTTTTAATAACTTCAGTACTTTCAATATAAATTTTTCAAGCCTTCAAATTATTTTTAACAGCTTTCTAGATTCAACATTTTACCCAATTTCCAGTAATTAAATCTAATGATTAAATTTCCAAATAATGATGATATTTGAAATTTTAAGTCACAAACTAATTTTTAAATATTAAAATCAATTAAATATCCCAATTTAAATTGTCCAAAATTCCGGGTCGTCGCGTTCCTCCCCCTCAAAAGAATTTCGTCCCCGAAATTTCTAGTTAAGAAGAATGATCCAATACCCATTACTATTTTCCAAAACCAAACAGTTTTATCAACTTGCCATAACATATCTTTTATTAAAGACCCACTATTACTTCAAACAACTTCCCAAAATATTCCATAGTTTCCAACAACATTATTTACTCCATCTATTCAAATTTAAATTTAATTCAAATTTAAATTATCGAAACTTTCTCAAAAAAATTCTAACTCTCTAAATTTTCGAAAAAATTCGCCAGCGTCTCCTTTGCGCGGCTAGCTCGGTACAACTACAAAATGCCTCTACTGCCCCGGATTTCAAAAAGAAAACAAAAAGCCAAGTGGCTAGACCAGAAATCATCAAATTTCATACAGAATTTAAATACATACCTTTGCCAAGCAAATTTCAATTTATCCTCTGAAATCAAAAATCCCAAATTCACTTTCCTAATCCTTTAGTTCCAACTAAACAATTAGTTTCAATTTCCATTTTCAAAAATCCTTATTTCAATTCCAATTTGAAATCATTTTGTCGCTAAGAAAAATTTTCCCCAAAATTTTCTAACTCCCAAAATTTTCCGAAAATTTTGGCAGGGTCTACTTTGTACGGAGGAACTTTTGCAATTTGACAAGAGATATAAATATATATACATCGACCCACACGGTTGAAAAAACAAAAACATTTCATATTTCCTATTTTTATTGCATAGGCATACCTTTATTTAGCATTTTTAAGCAAGCGGCTTATTAATTTAGCAATTAGCGCGTCCAAATCCAGCCAAACGGCTTCCCGGTACCTGTACTTACTCAATTTAAACATGTAAGTGCCAAAATCATGTAATTTAACAACATTTAACATATTTAACTAGCAAGCATACGAGTTTCTATAAGCAATGCAGATTAAACAATATTTATAAGCCACTTATGGGGTTTCGACATTAATTTTAATTGTTTACAACCAATTTATATACAACTTCATTCAATTTAAATGGTTTACAACTCAATTGATTACATTCATTTCATTTTTAAGCAAAACAAACTCATATTCACTTCAATTGATCTTAAAATCAATTTATTTAATCTCTATCAACTGATGGAATTTTAATTACCTTCGTTTATGTCAAACGACAATTCATTCTATGCAATATTATGATATCCATGTGAATAAATAATTACTTAAGTTTTATAACCAATTTAAATTGATTCCAACTCAATTTATATTCAATTCCTTCCATTTTAATTCATTCACAACCATTTTATTTTAATTCACCTTCTCAATTTATCAAAATAATATCCAAGCACATACTTAACTCATTTATACTTGAATTGGATTTTATTTGTAACTCAAATCATTTCTATTATAATCCAATTCCGTTTTATTTTTACAACATCTCCACTTATTTTAATTCATTATCAATCCAAGTCAAATTCTATTTGTAATTCGAATTTATTTCCAAACTTCATTAAAAACTTACAATCCATTTTATTTAACCGAGTTAAATTTTATTAATATACTCTATCAAATAATTTATTTAGCTAATTAGCTTACTTCCAACTTTTAAATCAATATTCGATTTTATTACAAAAATCACTTCACTAAATTTTTCTGAGTTCAATTTTTTATATTTATAATTCCAGTTTGGATTTTCTTTCATTTTCCAAAATTCCAACTTTTTTATTTCGGCTTATTTATTCCCTTTTTACATTTTTATAAGCTACTCACTTATTAATATTCATACTTCTCCATCCTTTACAGTCAGTCACATTTTCACTTTACTTTTAACTAGGGATTATATTTTATTTCAATGCTTTTCAAAGCTTCCGAAGCTTATTTATTCCAATTCAATACTTACTTAGTTTACGCTTATTTATTTAAATAAGAATTTTATTCCATTCTATATTATCTATCACTCAACCGAATTTCTTTCAATTCAATTTTATTTAAATTAACTTCAGTTAAATCTAGCATCATGCCATTCCCTTTAACCCACTCAATCCACTTGAATTTAAATTAAGTAAGAATTTTCTTTTACTTAATATCATCTACATCTTAATTTATTTTATTTCAATTTTAACTTAATCCTGGGTTTTATTTTCAGTTTAATTCAATTTATTTCAAATTTTGACTTACATCAAATTTTTAACTATAATTCATTTGTATAATTTAGGCTCATACAAATTCCCATTTGATCATACAAGTCATTCCAATCTTTATTCGTTTAAAATATTATCATCCAAACATCCAAGTTATATAACAATTTAAGAAAATATTTCTTTTATATTAAAATATATTCTGGGTAAAATTATTTCATTCACCCACCTTAAAAACAATACCGTGTCAATCTATCGTGTCAAGTGTTTATCAACTCTTCTCGAATAGCGACTTACTCTTTTATTTTAAAATTTTAGAAATACTTTTAAATTCACATAATACTATTAAAATAGCTTTTTATAAAAATACATCTTATAACTCGATGTCTCAACCAGTCCATCCTTGTTCTCACAGAAATTCGGTCATACGTTGATCAGGCATAGGACTGAAAATCTATAAGTACGTAGCAGTCCCGTTTTCAACATCCAGTGAAAATATTTGGAAAATAATTTTATTGAAAATATCAACGACAAAAAATTGAAAACAGAGGAAATATCTTTGGTGAGAATGCTCTGGAAATCATCACCCCGATCCATGGTCATAGTTACATCCTGGGTTACGTTGCCATCGCAGCAAAAGTCCATGTAACTGTAGGCACTCCGTGCCCCTCGATTACGCCTAGAACCCACAACAGATCGCAATTACACTCCAGGGTTACGTTGCCATCGCAGCAAAAGTCCATGTAACTGTAGGCATCAGCGCCCTCGATTTTTACGGTCAAAAATGAAACTTCTCCACTCCCACATAGGTCGCAGTCCACCGATGTAAAATCAAATCCGACTGTTGGCTCTCAGCAACACATACGACTTTCGCTATGTTACCATAGGTCGTAGTCTACGGATATGAAATCAAATGCAGACTGTTGGATCTCAATAGCACACACGACTTTCGCTATGTTACCATAGGTCGCAGTCTACCGATATAAAATCAAACGTAGACTGTTGGCTCTCAGCGGCACACATGACTTTCGTTATAGTCTATAGTAGATCGTAGTGACATCGAGTTACACTGTCGTCATAGCATAACCCAAATGCCTCTGTAGGCCTCAGCGCCCTCGACTTTCGCTACACACTACACATAATCCTCAGGAACTAGTTTTGTCTGGACTCCTCATAGGATCAACTTTAGAACCCTCCCTTAGGGTTCAAGGCAGTACCATCCTGTGGCACTCCTGAGAAGTTCATTTCAAGGGAGCGCCTTTTTCCCTAGATCCATTATCAAAATACTTTATACTATACACATATAGTATCTTCCAAATCATACACCTAGCATGAATCTCATATAAATCTCCTGTTCTCAAAATCGATTGTCCCAAAATCGATAATTCTCAAACTAGGCTTTCCAAATTCCAATATTGATTTTACCCAAAAATCAAAGGCCTTTCCAAATCCAAAGTTTCCCAAAACCTTTTTCCAAAATCCTTATAAGATCCTTTATATATATATATATATATATATATATATAAATTTTTTGAAAAACTTTGGATCATTTCAAACTTGTATAAAACTCCTTTTATACTTCAAACACTTTCAAAATCCTTTTCTTCCGGCAATAGATTAAATAAGGGTAGATTTATCTTATATAACAACGATATATAACTTGGTTTGTTCAAAATCAAATATTCAAATTTGATTACTCCATAAAGTCACTTACCATTTTACTTACTTCCATAAAAGTAATTTTTTACCACAGAAATATCCAATTTCCAATATCAATTTCATTCAATTCCGTACGATGTACACCTATCATCCGTACGCTATACCAATCTGATCGCTCACTCGATCACATAATTTCACTTTCGAACTAGTATCATCCCCCCAACTCCCTAGTGCGGACACAGATCTGGTTTCTGGATCAGAAACCGTCATTCTCCTTGCATAGCCTAGCTATGATAGAGAATATCCAGAATCAATCAACAATCCATATCCAGGTTCGCCGTCGAAAATCGAGTGAAAAATCCCAACTCGGACCGATAAACTATCTCGAAATTCTATGCTCGAATCCAGATCA
Source organism: Allium cepa (assembly GCA_030765085.1). NCBI lineage: Eukaryota > Viridiplantae > Streptophyta > Magnoliopsida > Asparagales > Amaryllidaceae > Allium > Allium cepa. The sequence continues at coordinate 542,532,750 of CM060940.1, read as the reverse complement.
AACCACTATGAAAATAGAATAATATACGTACATCCACATATCTATCCTCGTTGATTTATTAGCCAAAACAATTCTCTTTCTATTCACATTCACTTATTTGCGATTGCTTCAATCCCATTTGGATTATCACTTTAATCCTTATCTCAATTGATTAATTTAATCATAAAAAGTTTGCACTCTGACCGGCTTCAATTTATAAAATAGCTTGAAATTTTTTTAAAATAGATAAGTAGTTGAAAAATATTATTAGTTTGTAAAATAGCTGTAAAATAGTTAAATAACGATAAAATAGTTGGAAAATAGTTAAATAGTTATAAAATAGTTAGATAATTACAAAATAGTTTAAAATTGTAATCGGTTATAAAACAATTGAAAAACAGTAATTAGTTTATAAAACAGTTACAAAATAGTTAAATAATTCCAAAAGTAGTTATAAAATAAGCATAAGATAGTTTTGGGTTTAATAAGAAAGGTTGCATATATAATAAATAACTTGGAAAAATAGATTTGTACTAAAACAATTTATTTTAAAATTTGTCTAGAGTCAAACTGTTCAATTCCCAACCTCCATATCCCATCAACACAATTTAAATTTTCACTTCCATTTAAATTGACTCAATTCCTATTAATTCAAATCAAATCCAATTTGAACTAATTCAATTCAAATTTCAAATTTAAACCATCCCGAATTATATAAATTCGAGTTAAATTTTAAATGTTGATTTAATCCTCTAAATCAATTCAACTTATATCTTTAAACCATTTAATTTTGAATCCAAATTCCGTTTTTAACCTATTTCAAGGTTCAAATAATAATTTAAATCAACACAATATTAAAACAATTTATATTCACTAAAAAATACGCGCTCATATCTATTAATACGCTCAAACTCATTCTAGAGTACTACGGACTCTATTTAATGAGTAATCCCCACCAGAGCCAAGGTTCTCGCTTAACCTTTCAGCTCAGATACCAAGTGAAACGACCCGCAAATCCGTACCCCTAGAGTCGACACTATTCTCCCTCAATCAACTAAAGATGTACAGAAATATGAACCATTTAGGTTAAAGAAGAAGAGGTAGAAGAAGAAAATAGAAAACAACATCAGAATCTAACCATCACAGCTAAATAAAATATAATAGATAATAAATGATCGTCACACAAGAACAAATACATTTTTTTATTCATTACATCATCAGAGTATACATAACACACAACTGGACAGTAAAAATAACCTGTCCTCACAATCTGAATACACAATGGAATATTTAACACAAATACGAAAGTACGTATCGCCATCTAGCTTGTCCCCTGAGCTCCACAGCATCCTTTCCTATATCCTATAATACTCGATCTGACCGGAGCATTATAGTGAAATAGCACCCGTGCCAGTCTGGAATACCAGTGTGAGAAAACCACATCAAATTAGAAACGATTAGTGCATTGGCCAATATTGATAGTCTGTTATTTAACGATCAATTAACATTCACATCAACCATCAAACATAAATAATTTCTCCTAAATTATTTATTAACCCTAAAATATCTCCGCAAGATAATTTCCATTTTCAACCCTTTTGAAAATAGTTTTCAAACCACACTTTTCTCATGGAATGAATTCCCAAATATTTATTCCCACTGAAAACACCAAGCACAAAAACTTTAGATTTTTAGAAGAATTTAAAACACTTTATTATAAAATACCCTTTAAAACATTTAAATTAAAAATTACTTTAACACTTATTCAAAAAAAAATATACTTTAAGAATATTTAAAATAAAACTACTTTGTACAATATAAAACTGAATTTCTAACTTTTAAAACATAACACCAAGCCACCTTTAAATAATTACTACTACCATAGATTAAAAGAAAATACTTACATTAGAATTTAAACTTTTATAACTAATAAGTTTTCTAAACATACTTTTTAAACAATTTAAAACTTTTTGCTTATACTTAAAATTTGTTTGAAACGCACTTGGCTATCCAGGGAAATACGCTTCTCTTTCTCATCTTTTAAAAAAACAAACCACTATTTATTTTTAAACAAATTTACCCATTCCTTTAATAAATTCTCACCGTGAATTTATTTTTCCAAATATCCACTGATATATTGCTTCACTTTTATAAAACCAGTTTATAAATTTCAAGTCTCGCTTCTTTTTTAAAAATCCGGGTTTTACACACTTAAATCAATCCCCAAATTGATTTCCAATTTACTTCACTTTAAATAAATTTCCTTACTAACTCCATTCATTCCAAAATCCATTAACTTCAAATTTAATTTCTTCATTATGATTTAAATCTTTAACTGATATAATTTCATATTTCCTAAATTTCTTCTTAATCCTTTCAAATAAATTCAAACCTCGAATTTCGAAATAAATTCTTTATTTCTTGAAATAATATCACTTGAGTTTAAAAATAAAATCACTTATTCCCATTTATTCAAATTATCATGTCCCGCACTTGGTATTTAATTTATCAGAATACACAAATCACTTTTTATTCCTTTCTAATTCATTTTTAATTTATTCCAATTTCTATGATTATTTTACTCAAAATTCACTCTTTTATTTTCTTTTCAGAAATCCCATTTCTATAGATTTTGATAACTCGGTTCATCGAAATATTTTAAATCAACCATAGTACCCAACATTTCCAATTATCAATATAATTCATCAAAAGATAACAAATAATTATATCACAGAATATTTTATCAAATCTAAATATTTTAAGGAATCCAGTTGGATCGCTCCAACCTGTTTCCCTGCATCCACAGATGTTAGCACAATAAAATATCAATTCCACTTCAAGGTGGAATATCGCGGTATATGGGATTAATATAATATCATCCGCTATTATGCGGCGCATAGGGTCTCATCCGCTAAATAATGCGGGAAATCAATCACCCAACATATACTATATACTACTATGTATAATATAGCACATCAAATCAATTCAATAATCTAACCAATTATTTAAATTTAACCATTTAAATTTAAATTAAAACCCAGATGAGTGAGATTAACTCACCTTTGCTTTTTAATTTGCAATCCACTCCAGACCAGCTTATTTCTTTTCAGATTTTAAACCTTGAATAAACATTAGACGATTTCATTAATATTCGAACCAATCGAGTAATTAAATTCTCCTTTGATAAATGTAGTTAACTAGTGATTTTATTTTAATAGTTCTCATTTTAATAAATTATTTAATCTAAACAAATAATTAATTTTAAACCAATAACTTAAATTTTAAACAAGCAATTTAAGATGATTAATAAGTTAAAGGTCGTTTGGTAATTAAGATGATTAATAAGTTAGTTAAACCATTTTCTTTATTTTCAAATCCATTATTTAAAATAAACTAGCAAATTTTCTAAAATTTCATTTTCTTTTTCTTCTTTTTTTTCTTTTTCTGCTAAATCCTTACATATATTTCCCAATACAAAAACTAATAATAGTTCATTCCTAGATTTCAAATTACTTCACTGTAGTAAATAACAAAATAAATTTCTTGTCTTTGTAGCATATATATATTATATAAACTTAGGGAAATTAAAATAAAATGAATATTGTTAGACCTCACCTCGACCACCACTTCCTCAGCTCGACGCGCCGCCATCATCGGCTCGGCCACCATCCAAGCCTCGTGAACGACCCCACGCAGCTGCTTCACCACAAAGCCCTCTGCTTTGCTCGCGAGCGCTACTCAAGCTCGAGACCTTACTGACACCGCTGCGCGAGAGCGTCCTTGCCCCATATCTCCATACGCGCTTGAATCTAAGACATCTCAATTATCGGCCGCCACACGCTCGCGGTATCCCTAAGTGGCTTCCATTACACGCGAATCGAGCTTGCGACGCCACGAATCACCCCAATCGATTGGCTTGCCGCTGCTCAAAGCAGGTGCCATCGCACGAGGTTTCAATTTGAATTGAACAGCCTCCATCCTGTTTCCTCTGCTCGATTTCATGAATGGATAAAAGGGAAAGAGGAACGCGATTTTTGTTTGAGTTGAATACGACTGTTTTGGTTTCGTTTTGATTTGAGAGAGAAAGGGAATTAGAGGTAATTGTTTGAATTAAGGGATGGAGTATCTGAACTTTAATTCAGCCTTTATTTTAATTTAATTTTTCTTTTGTTGGCTTCTTGATTTAGAATTGGGAATGAATGGGAGGAAGGAGGATACGTGATATAAAGTTAAGGGAGGCGTGTTGGAGAAGGTAAGCCCTGATTGTTGACAGGTTAAAATATTTTTTTAATTATAAATATCTTATTTAATGCAACATGAAATTCTGATGCCCTATCGAGGCATGCCGCCAGGCGTCTATAATGTTATAACCCTATTCCAAATGCAATGGAAAAGGTTTCGAGCCCTAATTCGATCGTATGGAGAAGATGGCTTTTTGGACTCAATCATTATGTTAAATTTCGATTTAATTATCAGCGCGTTTACTTATCGTACGGCCAAACGGTCACTCCAAACACTACGAAAATTGAAATCCGATAATAATACAATACTATGGATCTGGTGGAACTAGTTTCGTCGAATTCCGAGATTCTTCCTCGGAAGGCTATTTTTGAATATCGATTTAAATGATGAAATTTCAAAACTTAACAAAACACTTCCAAATCAAATTTTAACACTTTTACTATCTTCAGTACTATCAATATAAATTTTGCAAGCCTTCATATTATTTTTAACAGGCTTAAAATTCTAGATTCAACATTTTACCCAATTTCCAGTAATTAAATCCAATAATTAAATTTCCAAATAATGATGATATTTGAAATTTTAAGTTACAAACTAACTTTTAATTATTAAAATCAATTTAATATCCCAACTTAAATTGTCCAAAATTTCGGGTCGTTACACCTAGGGTCAATATTCGATGCATGACTTGTGATAGTCGGGGAGATCCTGCACTTGTCAGAATGGGTCCAAGCGAACACATCAAGATCCATTCGAAGAAGGCCAACTAATTCCTTCGGTATCGTTGCAATGAACTATGATCCAATCTTCAGGACCCATGATGGGTCATTGTGGTTGGCCGTGATGTCGGTCGTTAGCTCAACGGGTGCAGCCGTGGATTCTTTGGGATCCTCTTCTTCATCTTTGAGGCATATATCTTTATAGAACCGATAGTGGTATTGTTAGTTGATATTGGAATTAATGTTGTGAACTGAAAAATGATTAAGTGGATTTTCCTAAGCAATGGAATTAGTTTTGATCACTTGTATCAGTGGATTTGCCCAAGCAATGGGATCAATTCTGATCCCTTATATCAGTGGCACTTAAGTAGTTTTTGGTTTTGACATGAACATATTAGACCATATGAACTCGAAATCGAACAATGGAACATGCCATATATGACTTGCATACTTGAACTAGCGTATAGCCTTGATTCAAATGTTTACCACTTCAAAATTGAATAGATCAACATATTTGTATTGTACGGATTGTAAAACTTGCCCAGGATGTACTTGAATATGAACATTAGATTCTTATACGTGAATAGTCTATCCCTGAATTCGAATGTAACTGTTTCGCGTAAACATCGACGTGAAATCTAGTTGGAACGGTCCGTGATGATGGTCACTCCAGTTGAACTACTGAGTTTTTCAAAAATTGCCACATAGTAATGAACTGTATTACACTGCACAATACCGCACTAATCTGCACTTAGCATGGGGGATGTCAGAATTAGGTTCGCAAAGTCGCCTAGGCAATGGGATCATTGGGCCCCTTGCTTAGGGAAGTCTTGTAACTTTAAAACTTTGGTGTTTATGTAGGCTTGGAGAACCATAGTTGAATTTGATGTCAATCATCATGTTCGACCATTTCTTAGTGCATAGTTAATGGCATGAAAGCTAGTCTGGATGGCATGTGATAACGGTCGCACCGGTAGAATTTCCAGATCTTGTCAAGAACTGACGAGTCCGATAGTGATGGGTTCTAGATGCTTTGAGTGATTATTTGCAATGGCTAAAGATCAATCTTTGAAGCATGTCAAATCAAATATCGAGTGGGTTTCAGTCTCGTGTTGCACGTAGCTACATAGTAGGCTCTTGCTTTGAGTTTGAATCTGCTTGTGTATTCGAGTAACGTGCTTTCCATTCAATGTACTCATGATCTATTGCTTTCCATTTAGGTTGGAATGATAGTTAGTAGCCCATGAGCATAGGCGTCGATTCGATGATTCGATCTCTAAATATCATTTAGTCGTAGCCTTAAGTCATCGTAAACACTAGATATGAGTCACAGTATTGAGCTGTCGCAGTCAGTTTTTGTATGATCACACTTCTAATCCCAGTCTTGGGTTGATAAATGTACTGCATGGATGGTCGAGTCTACCCATAATCATGTTTTACTCTCACCTAAGCTCCGAAGGCTTAGAGTTGATCGGTGAATGGTCGATTTACATTCATCTAGATTCTCGCCCATGTCCCCAAGTTAGGGGTAAATGTCAATAAGTGGATAGGCATGTCATATCTTTTTTTTACATGCTTTCCCATCGAATCATGGGATCGAGTTGGTTGATGGAAGGATGAGTCATACTTATTTTCGGTTATATTCTGGCTTTTCCTTCCTAGGGGAAGACTTAAATGCCCTGTCAGGTTTCGGGCATGAACTGAGTACTAAATAGTCAACCATGTCCACTTTTGATGTATATGTCACCATACTCTAGGCATGGACCAAGTCACATCTAGTCTATGACTAATGCTCTCCCTATCAAACCAAGGGAAGAATCGGAGCGCAGACGGTCAATTCACGTTCATTTCGAACTACTCTTCTAATCGAATCATGGTTAGAGCTAGCGAATAAACAGTTGTGTCGCATTCATTCAAAGATGGATGGTCATTCACGTCTATTTTGATTTATGTTCTCCTGTTGGACCAAGGGACAAAATTAGATTAAGAGCGGTTGAGTCATGCTCATCTAGTTTCATACTCCTCCGGACGGATCAAAGGAGGGTGATGGAGAATGAATGGTCAGGTCACACTCGTTCGTGGTTTATTCTCATATCCATGCTCTAGTGACTGAAGTTATTCGATTAACACTAGAGTCACATCCATTTGGTGTTGTTATGGATCGATATTGACCGTCGATTTAGTGGCACGACATAGAAAGTTTGGATCGGTGTTGCTTGTTGATTTGGTGGTATGATATAGTCAGTTACCCACAACTTTACACATCATTTCAATTTTTTTTGTATTAAGGCCTCCCTACAATCGTTTCCTTGAGTGGTAAAGAACAACAAGCCAAAGCTATAGTGAGTTGTCGCATTCAGCTTTCTGTAGTTTGTAATCCTGCCCCCAATCTTTGGTAGCGGAGTTAGTCCATTGATGGTCGAATTCCATCTTTGATGAATCTATACTTTTCCTATCATATTAAGGTCTAAGTTGGTGAATGAGTGGTCGAATCGCATTCACTCATTTGACTATATCATTATCCGCACTTTGGGGATCAGAGTTAGTCAATGAGTGATTAACCATATCCGTTTGATATTTATACTCTAGTCCACACTCTGGGAACAAGAGTTATTCTGAAAAATGGTCAAACGACATTTTCCTTATTCATTTCTTCTACCACCAAGTTAGAGGTGAAAGTCGAATATTGGTCGGTAATATCACATTTATTTTTACGGGGATTCTTCCCATTGAATCATGGAAAGGAGTTGATTAGCGGATAGTCAAGTCACAACCGTTCTATGTTTTATACTCAGCCTATCAGTTTATAAGGAGAGTTAATGGATGAATTGTTGAACCATGTCCATTTTCTATCTATACTATTATCTACGCTACGAGGATTAGAGTTTGTTGATGGGTGGTCAGTTGCACCCATTTGGCGTTTATACTCCAACTCACGCTCTGAGAGCAAGAGTTATCGATGGACGATCGAACCACATTCATTTTATGATGTAAGCCTCCACTATCGAGCCGAGAGCGAGAGTTAGTGAGTGGACGGTTGATCCATGTCCGCTTGGTGAATTTTAATTCTAATTGTCAAGGAAGAGATCGGAATCGACAAGTGAACTGTCAAGTCACGTTCATTTGCAGCTAGACGAGCAGTGACAACCATTCAGAATCGGATAGTCATTCACATCCATTTTGTATCGGATAGTCAGTTCACATTTAACTTTGTTTCCTACACTCTGGTCCATTCTTAAGGAATGAATTTTGTTGATAAGCAATCGAACTGCGCCTATTTAAAGTTTATACTTCAATCAACACTGGGGAACAAGAGTTAATTGATGGATGGCCGAATCGTGTCGATATTTTGGTATTTATACGCCGATCCCCACTGAGGGAGCAGAGTTGGTTGATGGAAGGCTGAACCACGTCCATCTTAGTATAAATACTCCAGTCCACACTGGAAGACCAGAGTTGATTGATGGATGGTTAGTCACACCCATTTTTTATTTATACTCCACCCGTCAGGTTAAGATAAGACTTGTCGAATGAACAGTCGAGTCATGTTTATTCATGGAAAGGAATTCTACCCCCAATGTCGAGGATAAAGGTTTGGTGAGTGGATGGTCGATTCGTGTCCACTTTGTAATTAAGTGATGGATGGTCGAATCACATCCATGCTTAGGTTGGACAGTCGGTTTTCATCCAATTTGCTTAATACTCTTCTCGGTAGGTCAAGTTAGGGAGTTGTTAGGTGAATGGGCATGTTGCATCCACCTCAAGCTACATTCATGTCCTTATGTAGAGGGCAGTAGTTGATGAGTAGACAGTCAGTTATGCCTACTTCAAGTTGAAACTCAGTTTCTTTGAGTTTGAGGAGAGGCATAAGTATTTCGGAAAATTTCAAGTAAGAGCTAGGGAGTGGATGGTTGGGTCACGTCCACTCCAAGCCTTTCTTTAGTCTCCAAGTCAAGTACGGAGGTTGATGAGTGGACGGTCAGTCCTGTCTGCTTTATATTGAAGTATGACCTTATCGGGCTCTGAACAAGGCATATATGTTCTATCATAATGGAAGCACAGAATAGGGAGTAGGTGGCTGATTCACACCCTTCAAGTTGGTCATGGTTCAAAACATAACTGAAATTGAAATAAATTTTATTGATAGGTAAAGCAGCATCATATGCTCACTACTCCACTTTGCCTCATCCCTTCTGAGTTGGAAGTCGACTGTTGGTAGTCTAGTTGATAACCAAAGGTCTTTATTGGTAAGGGTCGTACGTCTCCCACTCACCATTTTGCACGACTTGCACATATTGTTGAAGCTTTCCTTTTCGGATTAGACCTATGATCACATCTCAGATGTGTCTGCAGTCGTCAGTGATACAATCGTATGTATTGTGACATATATAATACTTCCCAAACTTCCTCTAGGTTTCGGTGGAATTTCATGGGCTGGTTTCTTATACTTCTCCAAGTGGTGAGTCGCTAAGTGGATGCTTTCAATTGAATCGTTCAAAAGAGTATATGGTTCAAATTTTACAATTCTGGGTCGTCTCCTAGAATCTGAGTCCTCAACTAGGGCTTCGTCATTGCTGCTCTTACTTTGAATCCCTTTGTCCAACGAGCCTGAATTGTTCTTTTCCCTCGTTCGCTTCACCTCCTCCTTGCATAGGTTTTTGTTTGCTTTGTAATAGAAACAATTTAAGGTTGTGGGAGGGTTCCGGATAACCAATCACCAACATGTGTCTCAAGGTTGATTCGCCTTATCAATATCATTAGTATGATATTCTCGCTGGGATAGCTCACTCCAGTGACAGCGGTGTTAAATCTCTACCAGGAGTCTTTGAGTGGATCACCTAGCACTTGGGATAAGTTGGATAACAACGCGTTCTTAGGGCGAGTCATATACATTCCGAATTGCTCGATGAACTTCTTAGACAGTTAATTAAACCCGGAGATGGACCTGGACAGTAATAACGTAAAATGTAAGATCGCTACTCCCTCGTAGAATATGGAAAAGCATGAGCATTTGATTCCTTCCATTGCTCTAGCGAAATCCATGTGCCCTCCATATTTAGTGAGATGCTCTTAAGGGTCTGTGTTTCTAGAATATGCCTGCAAGGTTCGCATATTGAATCTCCTTGGATATTCTCCATGCTGAACGGCTTCAGTGAATAGGGTTCGACTGGGGGAAATGCTCTAATCGAAGTTATTATGGTCCATTTTCAAGTTACGACCATTTTCAATGCTTATGAATGTTATACGCATGACTATCTAATGTTTGGATGGCTGAAAATACCGATCGAATGGTAAAACGGTTTGGATGGAGTCATGGATCGATGATGATCCCCGATTTTCCCAACCTAGGTGATCGATATAAGGTAACAAGGAAGGCCCCATAAGACTACATTTCAAATTTCAAGTCAATCAGAGTCCGTATGCTCAGGATATTAATGGATTAGTGATGATCATGGGAGTATGGTTCAGTGGCAATTTACTTACAATCCGACCCAATAAAATTTGCTATTGGCTTGGAGTCAACACATGGTTTGCTTGAAGACGCATAAATTTGAAGTGCTGGGTCGGTAATGGTGCTTAGAGTCACTTTGGGGATCGATTGGAAAAAAATATATTTATTTTACCTTAGTTTGACTTTGGGCCAGAATTTCCAGAGTTTGCTTCGAGATTGACTTCGGGTCACTTGGCCTAAAACACATGTCTGACTTGGGAAAGTTTTTGAAGTGGGTTTTTGGATGACTATTTCGATGGATTTTTGTCGATTTTCGACGAAGACCATTGGAAGTAAAGAGTTTGATGATGGATAGCTATACTTTGAGATGGCAGAATATACAGTCGTTACACAAGTCGGCGTACCATAGCTACTAAGTCAGGCCTTTAGAAGCTGGTCAGCTGAGAGCAGTCGCAATTTATCATAGGTTCTTAATCTGCCCAGTTCGTGTCATATCTTCTTGGTTCTCCACTAGTCTCCTCCTTCTCATTCTTTCACCGATCCCTTCTATATGCACTAGTTTATCACTGATCCCCTCTTGCTATCATTTTCCAATATAATTGAAGTTCAGTTCTATCACATAATCATTTAAAAACATGGCCAATTCAATTCTTCAAATATCCATACATCAATCACAGCCCCATTTTGATCGAATCCATGGTTAAGCTAATGGAGTGAATAGAAATAAAAAGTGACTGGTGAACAGGGTTCAGTTGTAGGGGATCGGTGGTGGCTTATCTCTTACATTGGTAGATGTGATCGATATGATCTATAGTAGAGATGAAGTGGAGTAGTGGACAGACAAATGGTGGTGTAGGCATGGAGGAATCGGCTATTATGTAGCTGTAGGGATCGGTTGCAAAGGAATGGAGCGATTTCCCGTTGAATGGGTGTAGGGATCAGTCATGTCGGCATGGAGTTGAATGATCGGTATACCACCGATTGGTTAGTATGGGCGATTGATTCTTGTAGGTGAGTGATCAGTCATGGATATTTTGGAATGTGAAAGTGATACAAGTCGAAGCTACCCAGGGGAGGGATCAGGTGCGATCCTTTCCCTTGAGGGGACTTGGCTGTTTTTTGGAATCATGAACTTATGTTTGAATTTCAACACTTAACCTCTTGGACTTGCTTCATGAACAATTTTGAACAAGGGCATTCATAAGTGGTCTCTAAGACCTAAACATAATCGCTAGGCTCAAACTCAAGAATTGATTGTACTTGACTTTGAACTTTGAACATCATGAGGAATTTTATGTTCTTAAGGTTGGAGTCGGGTTTCTCCCATGCTTCCTATAGTAGGCGTTGAATTAGGCAACGTCCTTGTATATCTTTTCTTCAAATCTAAGTTGAAACGGAAACTTGTAGTTGGAGAGCGAGATCAATCTCGTGAATATGGGAATACACAAGTAGATGATGAGGTTTATTCAAGCCGAGAATTCAATTTTTAGTGAAAGTATCAAAATGTTTGCACCAAAATTGGTTAGAAGTGCCCAGTAGAGTTTGTGTAGATAAATAAATGAAGAAATATGAATGAAAATAGAGGAAATAAGCAATTAACTAGTAGAAATTGGATAAAATTAAAAATACGATGATTTATAGTGGTTCGACGTTGAAAGCCTATTTCCACTTTTGAGAAATTGCTTTGTTAATCCCCTAAATTGCTGAGTATAATAGGAATCAGAATAGAATCCACGAATATAATGGAGTGTAAAGCAATTAACAATGTAAAAATCCCCAAAATGAACAATGAACCTTGTATTTGTAGGTATAAACGACCAAATATCTTCCTAAAATTTTGGAAATTGAATCTTAAGACGTAGATATGGTGACCCCAAAATTTCCAAGACCCAATTCCCAAGGAATAGGGATCGGTCGTGACCCAACTTGGAGGGCAGCTGACATGCCGCAAACCTTTTGGTACGTCCCCTTCAATGCAAACTTCATGTTCCCAAAGTTGTTTGCCTAGTTGAATTTTGGATTTTAAGATATTGATCGTTCTCTATTGAGTAGAACTACTAAGTTGATACGATCTGATCCGTTGTGTAGGGAGATGGGTCCTATCTGATCCCTTACCTAAGGTAGGTGTTATTCCATACTTAGAATGTTCTAGAGAGTCCATCTTTTAATTTCACTTTATTACTGTTTTATATTATCATCTGTGTTTGATCTCTGGCCTCTACGATCATCTCTCCGGGCTACTGGCCTTGATAATAGTTGAGTCTAATTTTTCTAATTAGTCTGAATATAGCCGAGCCAAAAGGCCGAGTAATAGGAACCTTCCCCGGTCCTACTGAACTTTAGCAAATAATTTGAGGTGTAGGAAGCGCTCACCGAGCTTGAGCGCTTCTAGATCTTCAACATCCAAAAAGTCAAGCTTTTGTTCCTCATTGTTGACCTCAACTTCTTTGGTGTGCTCTCTCTTGCCTAACGATTTCTACCAAGGCCATAGGTAAAGCTTGGGAATATCGTTCATCCAGCCACTTCAAGTTACCAAACATGACAACACTTGCATTGTTCCGCATAAGAATAGGCTCAAGTCAAGCTTTAACGCGATTCTCTACAGCTTTGACAAGCTCTTCAATATGCTTTGCTTGGGCTCTTGTGTCATCTTTCGCCTGACAAGCATCTAACAGCTCCTTATAATAGTCTTGTGCTTGGGTGAGGGAATTGTCATTTTCCTTCCTTTCATCCTCCAGCAAAAATTTTAACCAGTTGATTTTGGAATCTTCTTCGTGCGTAGCTTCCTTGAGCTACACGTTCTCCAATGATAGATTGTGGCCCTTATAGCTACCTCAAGTTAACTTTGCTTTTTTGGCGTTTCTCCTTGGTAGACTTAGTGAAATCCTTTACCTACTTCTTAGCATTAGCCAATGATACATTTAGCTTCTAAACCTCCTTTTTGAGAGAGGCGATGATACACTTGTCTTGCTCTTATTCTTGTTTCACTCCATCAAGCTCCACTTTTCTCTTATAAGCACCTTCAGAGATAGCTTCAGCTAATCATCTCCATTTGAGGCATTGATCGTACCTAACATTGACATAGGCCACAACATTGATCCTATACTTTAGAGGAATATCTTGTAATTAAGGCATAAAGATCACATCGTTGAAGAAGATATTTGGAAACATGTGCCTTATAGCATTCGCATGAGGGTTGGAAACGATTTTCGCTTCTATAATAATTACAGGGAATGGAATTGTCCTCTTGTCGACTCTCAAACAGGAAACTTCAGAAGTAACCATCAAGGATGATTGCTCGGAGCATCATGGCATATGAGAGGATATTGCTGGTAGTGTTGAAGGAGGAGCTAAAACAGGGGCTATCGGCATCTCCATAGACGAGAAATAATTGGGTCTCATCGAATATAAACCCATATTGTGCGGCAAGAGTGAGCAAGACCTACACCGTGGGAATAGCTCAAAAGGCATGTAGCCTCTATCTCGACTCTTGTAGTCTTAGCCTGATGCGGATTAGAATCATGAGATGAATCGTGAGAATGGTCGGTCGATCCAAGCGTTTTATACTTGTACCCTCGGCCTTAGATGGTCTTATACATATTCCTGCGCTCTATCAAATTTGTAAATGAAACATGGACGAGTTAACACTAACAAAGTGGAAACATAGTGCAAATAGAGTAAGGGTGTAGTGTCGTGTAAATGATAATGTATCATATTGTCCTTCCATAAATCGTGGACTTGAAGTTCGCTAACAGTGGTTATTTCCCTAGCATGAGCAGATGACACTTCATCGGGCAGATAAATAGGAGATCCAATATCCTTGATACTAATATTACCAAGGCTAAAGGAGTAGCGTTCGGAATACTTCCTAAGGATCCAGACATATCTCTAGAAGGTGGGATGGGTTCCCTTCTACAGGTAGCTGATTGAGGTCGTAGGGGTGTCCGAGATGAAATAATCTTTATTTTTGGTTGTAAAGTTATAAGAAATGCACTATCATCTCTACCTCCATCACCAGAAGACTCATGGTAATATCGACATCATTATTATTCTTACCATCACTTCCTCCTTCCTCATCATGTTCGCTCCTTGCCCATCTGCTAGCCCCTTTGACCTGCTTCGGGTTGAAAACAGGGCTCGAAACTGGAGGCACCTCATGACCTTCATCAACATCTTTAGTGGCATCATGCTCTTGTAAATAATCATCGCCATCATCATCTTCTTCTCCAACTTCCAGAACATGACCAACACTACTCACTTCTAGTAGATTATAAACATGCAGACTCTCATTTATGAGAAGCATTTTCAGCTCCTTATCCTCAAGCGGGGCTCGATGGAGGTCATAAAGGGTATTCACTTAGGCCATTCTACCAAGTTGAATTGACTTATTTACAATCACAAAGAACAACAGTGTGAATATTTAAAACCACAACATTCGTGTCAAAGAAAAAAGGGGAAAATAAGACTTATGTCCAGATGACCATCTCTATGCAAAGAAAGGCGAGCAAGTACGAAAAATAATTCATCCTTAAAGTACATCAACTTATTCCAAAGGCTCATCACTATCTAGCAGCCACTGGAGGGTTCTAAGTAGGTGAGCGAAGGAGATATGTTTCGGCGTTTGAAACTATATAGATAATGGATCTTTGGGGAACTAGGCTCAAGGTTCAGATGGAGGACAAAAATTATATACATACTATTTAATAAAGCATAACTATTTAAATGTAGTTGGGTCGGAGCTAGCTTCACATACTGCAGAATCGTGTGGATAAAGTGATTGAATGGTGGAATGCAGCCGACCATACTTATGTATGGATTGCAAGCTATATATCGCGCCAAAAGAAAATGTGTTCTTTGATAATGGGTTGGAAGCATTACATCTTCGAATGGATTACCTAACTTTAACATATCCTCCCGAGGGATTGCTCATCAACTTTCGAAGCTAGGAAATCTTAGGGATCATCTAAAATAATGGCGCCCATATCAATGTTAAGGGTAGCCCCAAATGCAGGCTTCTCAGCAGGCACAATGAGGATTATTTTTATAGGTTGTATTGCTTGGTGATCAGTTGACTGAGGAGTATGCCTCATTACAAGTAATACAGTAGAGATGGATTCCATGTTAGATTCAGCATATGCTGAGGT
Source organism: Allium cepa (assembly GCA_030765085.1). Lineage (NCBI taxonomy): Eukaryota > Viridiplantae > Streptophyta > Magnoliopsida > Asparagales > Amaryllidaceae > Allium > Allium cepa. Next base: position 542,517,214 of record CM060940.1, on the reverse strand, counting down.
CAAAGGACCTACGACTATAGCGGAGATATGCAAGGAGCATCTATGATCCATAACTACCAAAACTTCACACATGAGTGATGTCAAGTGTTTATACCAAAATTGGGCACAACATTCTACGGACGTATTTGAAAAGATTAGAATGAATAATTTAAATGTAAAAGAGGCCAATCTAACAAACACGCCAATTAAAGCAAGCAGAAATAGAAAAAGATAGAGATTTATAGTGGTTCGGCATTTTAGCCTACGTCCACTATGAATGCTTTGCTATTTATTACTAATTGACAACTGATTACAGCAGTGAAATACTCTAACACTCGAGTTACAATAGAGTTGTGACAAACAGCATAGCAGAATGAAAAGTCCATTTTCTATAAGGTATATGGTTGCTATTTATAGGTGCAGTCTGGAAATATCGGCCTTTGATCTCGAAATAACCCTTCTCACATATGGGTAGGCCCACCAAATCGATCATGTGTCATTTAGGATCGATTGGGACTGATCCCCATTCCATTTGTGTCGATCAAAATGGTGTCCATTTGGGTTGGGTTCGATCAGAGACATTCTTGAGGAGGTAGGTAAGCTCCTACGAAAAATTTGGTAGCAATTGGACTTGTACATTTTGAGTTATGATCAATCCAAGATTGATATTGTAGGTTGGTTGAGGCGTACGTATCGATACCTTTGTATCGATCGTTCTTCTTATTGATGTTATGAGCATCAATCAACATGGAGCGATAGTTCAGGAGAGATCCAAGTTTCATGCTAGAAGACCACTTCCATTGGTTTACCATGCTTTTTTGTATCAAACTAGTGCGACTTCTTTCATATCGATGCTTTGGATGCCGCTTCGTATCAATGTTTGCCGTTGGCTTCGTATTGATGGTTGTGGGCGCTTCGTATCAATGGAAAGTGTTGGTTTCATATCAATCTGTTGGTTGATCGATACAAAATGCATGAAGGCTGCAAATCAATTCGAAGTGAAAGGAAGCGGTTGATGGATACAAACCCGATGGATACAAAGTGAATTAATGGATGTGAACCTGATAGATACGAAACCGATGGACACAAAACGTTTTTTCCATGCAATTTAAACAATCCACAACTTGAGAATACGAACTTCGATTGACCTAAAATTTGAAATGTTGGCTTTCATAGCTTTGCTAGTCTTATCATGTTAATCATATCTCAATCCGAACTCGTACCAAATTTGCCTGTATCCATAGTGGACCTGTGTATAACAGATCTTCGGGACGGATTGTCCTTGGTGTCACAGCCTTGTCAAAAGGCGGGATAACATTTGCCCTCGAAAGTACGTCCTATGTGAACATGACATGCTTTGAAAAGCTGCATTCTTTATTCTGAACAAGTTTTATCTGATTCGTCGAATAGTTGTTGCCTTTTCATCAAAAGATGTAATCTTCGATCGATTCCTAGTAATATAAATGTTGAATTGCTAACAGCCAATGATCATGTCATGTTTTGTTGAAGCTGAAGGTCGAGTGCTAGCAATTTTTTGTTCATTGTTTTGATTGTCATTAGGCGAGTATTCAATTCCTGTCAATTTTGAAAATCGAATGTTAGTTCGTTACACATGCACGTATGTTAACCTGACTCCTATTCACATTTGCACGTGCATGGGTCATTGTCAAGTTCTTTAGTTTTTCTGATCAAATTTCATATCGATCCTCTCCTGCATCGATGTGAAATTTGAGTTGTAACAACCTTTGATAGCTATTTTAAGGCATCCCTTCATATCGATCCTCTCCTGGATCGATTTAAGAAGTTGGAATGCATGCTCCGTATCGATGGCTATCAATATGAAGTAGGTAGTTCTCGGAGGCGCTTCATAACGATGGGCATGAAGCTTAGGGTCTTCGATGAAAGAGGCTATGCGGTAGGATCGTGTAATATGGAATAATGAAATAGTCTAGGTAGATAAAGTAGATAAATGCAAGGAGACACCAGGATTTTATACTGGTTTGGACCTCTCGTCCTACGTCCAGTCCCTAAGCTTCACTTAGGAATTTCACTAACTAACACCCTCACTTCACCCGGAGGAATGGGTTTACAACTTACCCGAACAACCGAACAGGATTTCCTGCCTCAACTACCTAAGAGGACTTCAACTCAATTACTAAAATACAATATTCAACTTGTTGTGTTCTTGTCAACACTAATGAGTCTAATGTAGTACAATATTCCTATAATATTATCCTCGAGAGTATGCAATGTGTTTGTGAGGATTTAGGAAATGTGAATTTCTATGAATCAAAAGAATGTTATAAACAAAAATAGTGATTCAAGCAATAGATTGGTGATTGCTTTGAGAATATCTAGAGAATATGAACAAGAGAATAGTAAGATTAAAGCAAGAGAATTCAGTAAATTAAATGATGTTAGAATCATGTATATATACTTGTAGAAGAGGTGCATATGTTGTCAAAGGTTGCAAACAAAAGATGCTCCCATTTCCATTGATGAATGGTTGCAACTCTTGGGAGGAAGAAGGTGTCTTTTCAGAGAAAATTCACAGGTTCAAATTCAGTCGACTGAGCAGGAAATTCAGTCAACTGAAAATATGAAGTAAAATTTTCGGGAGCAAGTTCAGTCGACTGTGCAGGAAATTCAGTCGACTGAAACTGTGCATGTGTATAAATTTGTTCCAGTTTCAGTTAACTGGCTGTTCCTGTTCAGTCGATTGAACTTATAAAATATGCATAGTGAAGACTTAATTGAAAATGAAGTTTATAAAATGTTTTCTAGTGTTCGTGCAAGCTTTTTGAGGATAGATTTTAACAATAAATCTAGACTAAGACATATATAAAATCATACTTTAAGTTTGTTTGGTCTTCATTGATCTTCCTTTAGCATTTGCATATATTTCTTCCTTGTTTGTTAAAGCACATTGTCATTGATCAAAATCTTTGAGTATCAACATTCTCCCCCTTTTTGATTGATGACAATACTAATTTATATTTCTTCCCCTGAATGTATGCACTATCTTTCCTACAAAACAAAGTTAGTACCATAGATTTTCTCCCCCTTTGTCATCGACAAAAAGGAAGTACTAACAGTAGTAATAATTTATCAAAACGATCGCTGAAGCATATTTGCATAATCATGGCTTAAGAAAAGTAAAAAATGTTGTGACAAAAAAGCATAAAATGGCTATTTATATAAGCCACTAGAAAGTTAAAAATACACATCAAACCAAAAAATTACTCATCTCTATCCCAGTCATATGAACCTTCTCTTCCTGTTGGTTCACGTATGACGGGTCCTCCTGTTGGTGGTCTATGCGCTCTTCCTCCTTGGCCACAACTAGCTCCGCTAGCGCTGCTACTTGTATGCTCTTCGGATGTCGTCCATGTAAACGTAGGTGTCGGACATTTGCCGCGAGATGTTGAAGCGGTAGTGGTGCTTGAGCACGAGATTGCATCCCACAACTTGTTGAAGAATCCTTTGATTTTGTCAAGCTTATGATCTACCTTTTTAAGACGAGTGTCAAGAATTTGTTGATTTCTTGACAATATCCCCAAGGATTGGTTGGTAGTGAAGCTTGGGTCAACAAGACAAATTTCATCATCTTGCTCGAGATGTTCTTCGTGGTGAGGTTGAGGAGGTTGTTGTTGTTGTTGTTGTTCTTGATGCCTTGCTTCCCATTCGACGAGTTATATTATGCGAAGAGGTCGATATGGGAGTTGCATTAGGCTTATGGTCCGGTGGTTAATTTGATGGACCATTGTATTCTCCGACTCAGGTAATGGCGTATCGACGTTGAGGAGAAGTCGCATGATGTACTCTCCAAAGTAGATAGTGCGCATTTTGCCATTATTAAAAGCGAGAAACTCATTAAGAATAAGCTGTACCCAATTGACTTGTATATTGCCAAAAATAGCATAAAGAGCTCGATAGTTATTTGGGTAAACAATTTCGTACGAGCCCGTGCGAGGAGTAATTGTTCTCATTAGGGCTTTATGGAGGATTCTTGCCATAGGTCGAAGAGACGTGGACTTAAAATCTCTAAAGTTGACATTATATCCATAAATCGATGGTTTATGTTGTCGTGAATATGTGGATTGAATTCTATCTCTTCTAGCTTTCTCCCGACATTTGGTGATTCTAAAATGTGTGCTATTCTATCCAAGGAAAACCAAACTTTCTTTCCACATACCATACTCCAAACACTATTTTTTGGATTTCTTGGAGTTTGGTGTCCAAGATTATGATTAGCATAAAATAATTTGACCATTACATGATTTATGGCACGGTCATTTCTTTTCAAATCTAAAAGAGAAGTCAAACCTGCTGGATCTGTTAACGCTTGGATGTTGTAGGTTTGAAAGCTTTGGAAATCAACGAAAGAATGCTCGAAAATTCGGGAATTCTTCATCTTATTCCATCTAGTGACAGCGGTTCCATCGTAAAGCCATTGTGTTATTTGAGCATCAATTGGCCCGGAGGATGAAGATTATGAAGCTCTTGATCTTTTTGGTGCCATTTGGGTGAGATTTGAGTGGATTTTAAGGAATTGGGGGCTAGGGTTTCGAAGTTAATTTGGGGAAGAAAGTTTGTAGGAGGTAAAAAGTGAATTGGTAGGGTAAAAATTGGTGGTTAAAAGGGGAAATTTGCCTGGGAATTGGCGTTCAATCAACTGAATTCACTGTTCAGTCGACTGAATTGAAGGCCGAAAATTTTCTGGGCTAAATTCAGTCGGCTGAACAGGGGTTTTAGTCGACTGAATTTTTTCCTAAAAGTTTCTGTTAGTATTCCAGTCGACAGAGCAGAAGATTCAGTCGACTGAATTGTAAAAAAATTTGCGTTCTGTCTTAAGTTCAGTCGACTGAACAGGGGGTTTTAGTCGATTGACTTATGTATTTTGTTGTTCCATGTTAATTTTGAAGGCAAACTCTTTATTCAAGGAAATAATTACAATTATATAGATGTAATATCATGAATAGATTTCAATACAAACTATTTCTTAGGGTATGGACTTGGATCTTTTTCCCTTCATTTTTCATATAATTGATATCCCATGAATTTGGACTATATTGAGGAGTCTTAGGAGACATCCAAGGATTCACGGGATCGACTGATGTACGATAAGATGAAGACGGATCAAGCGAGCTAACGGGGCGAGGTAGGGGTTCAACCACTTCATTCTTTTTTGATCCACAAAATCGTAAACCGATTTGCTCAGGGAAGCTTAAACGTCTAGCCGTAACCTTTTGTTCGAAGTATAATTTTCGTTAAAGATCTATTTGTTGTTGATGAAAGTGATGAATTTCATCAATCTTTCTTTTTGTGTCTGGAGAAATAAAGAGTCCGCGTTTTGCTTTCTTGGATTCTGGTGTGTAGCCAGTACGATAATTGTTCCATTTGAAAACTGGCTCATGTGTCGGTGTTGGAGTGGGAAGTTTTGGAGATGTTGGAGTGTTTTCGACGGAAGAAGTGATGTTGATCGGGGAAAGAGAGTTGTTGGACGACATTTTTATAAAACTTTTATTTGTGAGAATGAGTTGTGAAAATAATATTTTTAAGATATATTTATAGTAGGAATTTTCTAAATATATAGTGGTTATAAATCCTTGAAGTTTTTCATCCACTTAATGATTTAATGGTTACCATAATTCTGTTAAAAATGTATGGTGAATATTATTTGAAAATATATTACGTAACATATTTGAAAAGTAAATTGAAAATCCCATATTTTCTTTATTCAGTCGACTGAACAGATAATGTTAGTCGACTGAATTGTATAGATTTTTCTCTATACGATATCTTTAAAAGACATTATTCCTAACTCTCGTCGTAATTTTATGAAGGAGTTTTCTAATAGAGGTTTAGTAAATATATCAGCAATTTGATTTTTAGTTGAAATATGTTCTAAATTAATTATTGCTTTTTCGATATTGTCACGTAGAAAATGTGACGAATATCTATATGTTTTGTACGAGAGTGATTAACCGGATTTTTAGATAAGTTTATTGTACTTGTATTATCACAATATATTGGAGAATTTGTTAAATCTATATTAAAATCTTTAAGTGTTTGTTGCATGTATATAACTTGAGTGCAAGCTAAAGCAGCTGATATATACTCTGCTTCGCATGTGGAAAGCGAGACACAATTTTGTTTCTTACTAAACCAAGATACAAGTGATTTTCCAATGAAATGGAAAGTACCACTTGTACTTTTTATATCTGTTCGAGATCCACCAAAATCAGCATCACTAAATGATACTAACTCAAATGAACACTCCTTTGGATAGAAAAGACCGAAATCTTTAGTTTTGTTAAGGTGTCGCGTTATTCATTTTACTGCTCTTAAGTGTGAATCTTTAGGATCGGATTGAAAACGTGCACATAAACAAACACTCATCATTATGTCAGGTCTACTAGCGGTTAAGTAAAGTAAGGAACCTATCATACTTCTAAACAATTTTTGATCTACACTTTTGCCATTTTCATCTTGATCGAGATGTGTAGTGGTACTCATAGGAGTAGGTTTAGCAGAAGTGTTTTCCATGCCGAATCGTTTAATTAAATTAGCATAATATTTTTCTTGGTTTATAAAAATTACATTTGTTAATTGTTTGATTTGAAGTTCGAGAAAATATGATAATTCTCCCATATGAGACATTTCGAACTCAATAGTCATTATATTTGAAAATTCTTTACATAAATTTTCATTTGTTGAACCAAAAATAATATCGTCTATGTATATTTGAATTATTAAAATATCTTTGGTAATATTTTTAATAAAAAGTGTTTGATCTACTTTTCCAATTTTAAACCCCGAGTTTAATAAATAACTTTTAAGTCTTTCATACCAAGCACGAGGTGCTTGTTTAAGACCATATAGTGCTTTCTTTAATTTAAATACATGATCCGGATATTTTTCATGTATAAATAAAGGAGGTTGTTCTACATATACATTTTCTTTAATAAAACAATTTAAAAATGCACTTTTAACATCCATTTGATAAAGTTTAAAATTGTGAAAACATGCAAAGGTTAATAGTATACGTATTGCTTCAAGTCTTGCAACGGGGGAAAAAGTTTCTTCAAAATCAATACCTTCTTCTTGATTATACCCTTGTGCTACTAATCTTGCTTTATTCCTTGTTATATTACCTTGTTCATCTACTTTGTCTTTGTAAATCCATTTTGTTCCAATTACTGATTGATTATTAGGACGGGGAACTAATTCCCAAACATCGTTACGTTCAAATTGATTTAATTCTTCTTGCATTGCGATAATCCAATAATCATATGTTGATGCTTCTTTTGGATTTTTAGGTTCTATTGATGAAATGAAAGCTACATGACCCATTTGATTTAGTTGATTTCTTGTTCTAACTTGAGAATTTATTTCTCCTATTATATTTTGAGTTGGATGATCTCGTAATATTCTAGGAGGAGATCTTAGTTCATTATTATTATTTTCAAGGTTTGTTTCTTCAATATTTATCAATTCTTCATCATCTTTTATATTTAAATTTTTATTAAAATTTTCATCAAAATATATATGCAAAGTTTCTTCAATTAAGTTTGTTCGTTTATTAAATACTCGATATGCTTTACTTCGTTCTGAGTATCCTACGAAAATTGCTTCATCGGCTTTTGAATCGAATTTTCCTAGTTGATCTTTTGTATTTAAAATGAAACATTTTGATCCAAATATTTTAAAATAAGATATATTTGTCTTTTAATTATTAAATAGTTCATAAGAAGTATTTTTAGTTAATGGTCTAATTGATATTCTATTTAATACATAACATGCAGTAGCAACGGCTTCTGCCCAAAAATGTTTTGGTAGAGAACATCCATTTAATAATGTTCTTGCGCATTCTTGTAATGTTCTATTCTTTCTTTCTACAACTCCATTTTGTTGAGGAGTTCTAGGAAAAGAAAAGTTATGATTTATTCATTTCTTTTTACAAAAAGTTTCAAAAACTTCATTTTCGAATTCGCCTCCATGATCGCTTTGAATATTTTTAATTTTCAAATCTTTAGTGTTTTGAATTCTGTTTACAAATGTTTTAAAATGCTTAAAAGTGTCACTTTTATTTTTCATAAAAATAGTCCATGTATATCTTGAAAAATCATCAACTTTACAAATACGTGTCGATTATGATTAATGGATTGAACTTGTGTTGGTCCAAATAAATCCATATGTAGTAATTCTAATGGTTGTAAAGTCGAAATATTTTTCTTAGATTTGAAAGATGATTTCGTTAATTTTCCTTTTTTACAATCATCAGAAAGATTATTTATTTTAAAGTTTATTTTAGGTAAACCTCTTACTAATTCATTTTTAGAAAATTTTCTAATAGTTTTCAAATTTATATGATAAAATCTTTTGTCCCATAACCAAGGATCATTATCTTTGGCAAGTAAACACATACTTGAATTATGATTAATATTCATATTTAAAACATAAATATTTCTATCTCTATTTTCTTCAAAAACAAGATTTTGGTTTTGATCAAAAATACTACATTTATTATTCGAGAAAGTTATTTTAAAACATTTGTCACACAGTTGACTTATGCTAAGTAGATTATGTTTTAAATTTTCAACTAATGAAACATTTGTTATAAAAGGTAAATTAGATGTACCGTAATTTTTCACATCTCCTTTGCCAATGATATAGCCTTTTGAATTGTCTCCGAAGGTAACCGAGCCACCATCAAAGTATGTGATGTTTGTAAGCATATCTTTGTCTCCGGTCATGTGTTTTGAACAACCGCTGTCTAATATCCATTTCTTCTTTTTGAGTGGGACCTGAAAATAAATATGAAATTATTGGTACCCACCTTTTAATAGGGTCCTAACAAGTTAGGTTTTAGGAAACCAAACCCAATTTGGTTTAGTATCTTTTTTATAAATATAGTTTTCATTATGATGAACATTATCCATAAATGTTTTAATATATTTATTTCTTATTAATACATTGTTAGTCTTTGGTACCCAAATTTTAACTACCTTATTTTCTACTTTTGTTTTAATAGGTTTCTTTAGCAATATTTGTTGTTTTGAATCCATATTCCTCTTAAAATTTGTATTTTTCTTTTAAGGAATTTTGACTCCTTTTTATATCCTAATCCATGTTTACTTGAAGAGGATTGAGAATTTTCTAAAATCATAGATAAATTTTCTCTTCCTTTGTTAAAGTTAGAAACATTTTTAGTAATGTTATCTAATCTAGCTTGAAGACTATTATTTTCTAACTCAACTTGTCTAATCTTAGTTTTTAACTCATGATTTTCAGAAATAATTATATCATTCTTTGTTTTTTGAGTTTCAATTTCTTGACTTAAAAGTAATAATTGAGTTTCCGAATTTGAATGAGATTCTTGTACCTTTTCAAGTTCTTCTTCTAAGATTTTCTTTTCATCTTTTAACATATCCCTTTCAAATTCCGCTTTGTTTTGATTTTCACGAGTTTCTTTGAGTTTCTTTTTTAGAGTTTTTATTGTGCTTAAAAGTTCAGTGTTTACTTCAATTAAATCGTCGAAAGTTAAATTATTTACCTCGGATTCTTGAGCCATGAAGCATACATTTGCCTGTTCATTGTCTCTATCACTATCATTTTCGGATGAAAATGAATCTGAATCGTCCCATGTTACAGAAAATGCCTTCTTTTTGAATTTTTCCTTCTTCTTTTTGTTGTTGAAGTTTTTCTGATTTTCCTTCATTTGTTCTTGACAATCTTTTTGCATGTGTCCTTTCTTGTGACAATTGAAGCATTCTATATTTAAGGATGAAGGTTTGTTCACGAAATTCTTTTTGAATCCATTTTTGTTTCTTTTTCTATACTTTAAGAATTTCTTGAAATTTTTGGCTATAAATGCTAGATCCTCATCTTCAGACTCTGATTCTTCCTTTTCTGCATGAAAAGCAACATTCTTTCTTTCTTGAGCTTGATCCTTTTTAGCTTGCATATTTACTTCATACGACATAAGATTTCCAATTAATTCTTCTGGTTTCATTGTAGATAGATCATTTGCTTCCTCGATTGCTAGTACTTTTCTCTCCCATTCATCAGTGAGTGAATTTAGAACTGTAGACACAATGTTAAAGTCCGTGTATCTTTCTCCTAGTCCGATTAGAGCATGATGAATGTCTTGAAATCTTGAGTACATGTCATTGATGGATTCATTTTGTCGCATTCTAAAGTTTTGGAATTGATTCTTCAGCATGGATATCTTTGTTTGTTTAACCTTGTTTGTGCCTTCATGTATGACTTTAAGTGTTTCCCATATCTGATATGCAGTAGTATATATGCCAACACGGTTGAATTCATTTCTATCCAGGGCGCAAAATAGCATATTCATAGCTTTGGCATTTGCACTAGCTTCATTCTTTTGAATTTGTATCCATGTAGGATAATCGGTTGTGGGTACAATGAACTCTGCTTGAGTATCATTCCAGGCTTCGAAACTTGTTGCTTGCATATAAATCCTCATCCTTGTAGCCCAATAGTTATAGTTTAGTCCATTGAATAGAGGAGGTCTTTGGGTAGATTGTCTTTCCGCAAATGTAGAACTATAGGCAGATGTTGTGCTTGTACTTGCGTTATTTTCCATATTATCAATATGTCTAATAACGGTGTTATGGTTATAGGACGGCCTTGCTCTGATACCAATTGAAAGAGGCTATGCGGTAGGATCGTGTAATATGGAATAATGAAATAGTCTAGGTAGATAAAGTAGGTAAATGCAAGGAGACACCAGGATTTTATACTGGTTCGGACCTCACGTCCTACGTCCAGTCCTTAAGCTTCACTTAGGAATTTCACTAACTAACACCCTCACTTCACCCGGACGAATAGGTTTACAACTTACCCGAACAACCGAACGGGATTTCTTGCCTCAACTACCTAAGAGGACTTCAACTCAATTACTAAAATACAATATTCGACTTGTTGTGTTCTTGTCAACACTAATGAGTCTAATGTAGTACAGTATTCCTATCATCGTATCCTTGAGAGTATGCAATGTGTTTGTGAAGATTTAGGAAATGTGAATTGCTATGAATCAAAAGAATGTTATAAACAAAAATAGTGATTCAAGCAATAGATTGGTGATTGCTTTGAGAATATCTAGAGAATATGAACAAGAGAATAGTAAGATTAAAGCAAGAGAATTCGGTAAATTAAATAATGTTAGAATCATGTATATATACTTGTAGAAGAGGTGCATATGTTGTCAAAGGTTGCAAACAAGAGATGCTTCCATTTCCATTGATGAATGGTTGCAACTCTTGGGAGGAAGAAGGTGTCTTTTCAAAGAAAATTTGCAGGTTCAAATTCAGTCGACTGAGCAGGAAATTCAGTCAACTGAAAATATGAAGTAAAATTTTCGGGAGCAAATTCAGTCGACTGTGCAGGAAATTCAGTCGACTGAAACTGTGCATGTGTATAAATTTGTTCCAGTTTCAGTCGACTGGCTGTTCCTGTTCAGTCGACTGAACTTATAAAATATGCATAGTGAAGACTTAATTGAAAATGATGTTTATAAAATGTTTTCTAGTGTTCGTGCAAGCTTCTTGAGGATAGATTTTAACAATAAATCTAGACTAAGACATATATAAAATCATACTTTAAGTTTGTTTGGTCTTCATCGATCTTCCTTTAGCATTTGCATATATTTCTTCCTTGTTTGTTAAAGCACATTGTCATTGATCAAAATCTTCGAGTATCAACATTCGATTTGGTGGATACGAAATTGAAACTTCATACCGAAGGAGTTGAGTAGTTCACATGAGACATTGTTGCATTTTTCATTGATGAGATTCGAATTGATGGATACGAGGCAGATGGTAGCTTGCTAATGGATATGAAACATTAATCCTTCCCTTGGTTGATGGATACAAAGTTGCATCTTCGTATCGATAGGGGTGACTATCCCAGGCTGGTTTACACAGCAACTTTCGTATCGATGAGTCCTTGACTGCTTCAACTGATGCTTGTTACTGGGATACGAAGCATTTCTTTTTTGGATACAAATCATATAAATAACATTTGTACTTAGAAATTTTTTACTTGCTCTTTACTTTCATACTTGCCTACGTATTGAAAGAGAACCCGTGAAAAAGGAACTGTCTTCGTCCCCAAATCAAATTAACTCCTTATTCTCTCAAACCGACCCCTTAAACAAGGTAATTGACCAATAAAATCAACTTTAAACCGATGAGATTTGAGTTTTAACGCCAATTCATTTAAAGTCATGGTCGATTCTGGCATTGTTGACGCTGGAGTTAGGACGAAGCGAGGTCGAGGGAGGAGCAATGACATTTAAGCAGTTTTGGGAAGAAGACCTACTGATGGATACGAAGGGAATGCTGGAACGTTGGGTAGTAGTTCGTATCGATATGGAAATAATGGAAGTTCGTATCGATCTAGAAATGTTGAATGGAAGGGGTAGATTCTTATCGATTGAGAATGGTTGGAGTTTATATCGGTCTGGAGCGATCGATACAAAGACTTGGCCCTGTGATTGATACAAAGCCCTGGACCTAGTGATCGATACAAAGACTAAGCCTATTATCGATACGAAGACAGATCTTTCTGATCGATAAAAACCGGGTTTCTTATGATCAATACGAAATGTGATTTCTTTGACCGATACGAACTAGGCTTCTTATAGAATGATCCAAGTTTAAACCTCGATGGATATGATATATTTTGCGTATTCGAACATTTGACTCTGATGAGCTTTAGCCCTGCATAATTGGACATAATTGTTTAACTACATATTTGACTATCCCTCAAAGCTCATCGATGGAACTATAACTTAACAAATTTAACGAACTCTAACATGGATCGTTCTATGAAGTCAGGTTGGCGTAGTTGTGACGATCAGCGATGACGATCATCCCGGTTGAATCTCGAAGTTTCGTCGCTTTAAAATCTTTCGAACTTTGTAGAAGTTTAAGTATTATGTAGCATTGCACTGCACAACACAATCACTAACTTCACACTTGCCATCTAATCATGAATTTTACTGAGTCTAATAGCTATGGATCCCGGAAGCTCTAAATCGTAGGATATCCAAAGTTCTCCATTTCCAGTCATAAAAATGTTAGAGATCGCAGCTGAAGTAATAAGTCCCTCTCCGGAGGAGATGCCGGGTGCAGCTTTTATTATGAATCCATAGGATTCTGTTCATCCCAAAGTTTCTAAAGATATGCTTAGCAGAATCTATTTCGGGCACGGGCTATCTCTGGAAGATGTTTTAGTATTAAGCACGGAAGGCAAAGCTCGTGCATTGCCAGAACGCTTCCCTATTTCGATCAATTTATCCAGGAAGTGATGCTCTTCTTTAGAATTGCGCCATCTCAACTACATCCGAATGGATATGCTCTTCTAAATAGTTTATACATTATCTTCATGGAGAACCTTTTTCGACCCCCGACCTTATAGGAAATCAAAAATCTATTCAACATTAAAAGTCGTGGGGACAATCCTTCGTTCACCATTTTGGAAATAGTTAGAAATTAACAAGTAGTGGCAAGAGCCTAGAGTAAACTAAGCTATTTCAAAACCGAATAGTTCTTCGTTCGGTATCCACCGGTATTTTCCAGAAGGTGGCTGGTTAGACATAAGTGTTCTAACTTCTTCATCGATTAACTGAGTAATTTAAGTTGATGCCGAGTCTAATACTTTTCTTATTTTACAACTTCGATTCCATGGATCGAAGGAGCACAATTCAAAGAGATTGTTCGAACTCTCCAATCGGTATCTACTGAGCTTAGAGATATCGATGAAGTTCTCATCGACAAAAACTTAATCGCTGTTGGGCTCAAACAAAAAGGACAAAGCGTTGGATAGGTGGGAGTTCTCAGAATGGAGGCATGGAGGGATAATAGCTCCTGGAGTTGTGATTACATAACATGGCAATGATGAGAATATTCTCGTTGGAGATGAGCGCGTAGTTGTGCCTCCATAGAGTATTCGGTCTTTCGAGTTGAAAATAAGAGGCAAGACTATTGCCACAAAGCCATGAGATGCAAAACTGTCATGATATCTCCGCCCGGTACAACTGGTATAAGTGCAGGGACTTCTCCTCAACAAATGGAGAGTTCATTAAAAGGATTGGCGAATGTCCCCATCCTAAATGACTTAACTTCATTCCAAGATTTTGGATTAGAGGGACTTTAAAGTGCTTTAGATATAGGGGAGCCAATTACTGTGAGGAAGGCTACCACAACCATTTGGTTGGGGAGTTTGCACATGCGTACACACATTTCATGGTACCACACAACTTCTAATCACATATTTTCTAGTTCTAGGAGATAATTAATTCTTCTTTTCATTTTCCGGACACAATGGTGAGGCAAGGATCAATGCTCGGCAGTTTCCATTCCAAATTCCATTCTTCTATTTCTTATTTCGAGTCTCGCGGGCATGAATCTGATAGGGATTGCGACCGTGGCCAATACTCCTGCCTGGAGCGTGAGCGTTACGAAGAGAGAGGGAAAGGCCATATCAATATTGGCATTGTTCCCGATCGCGATTGCCTCTACCTAATGGTTCATCAAAACCCTCCGGCTCCAGAAGACAACCCTTTAGGACTGCCCCACCAAATAGCCCCTCCTTATACTTCATAGTCTAGCGAACAGCGCCGTAGGACCGGGGTGGAAGCTCCCATCATTACAGAACTGGCCACTATAGAACCCACTGGAGAGGAAGCCATTTGGATTGCTAAGTTAAAGAAAGACTTCCCAAATATCTTCTTTGATGGCTTCCACTTCCCTTCGAACTTGAAACGAATTCCCAATGATGTGGAAAGAATGGTATAGGACTATGTACACGATACTTATAGCCAGTGCCAAGAGTAGGTGAGAACAGCAGAAAAGGCTTCAGCGCTTGCTTTCAAGCGGGGTAAGATAATTGAGAAACTGGAAGCCAATCTTGCTCAGAAAAATCGGATAATTGAAGTACTCAATAATGAATTCGAGTTTTAGCAGAAAACAGAGATGGAGGCTGACAAAAAAGCCGATGAGGCAAAATAGTCTATGGAAAGAATGCGACTGACACACATAGCCTTAGTGGAAGAGATGGGCCATCGAAGTACCACTGTCATGGCAGAGAGAGACGCTACACTTAAAGAGCTTAACGAGCTAAAGGTGAAATTTTCTGAGGCCATCAGGGAGAAAGATGATGCCAATAAAGCTATCTAGGAGGCAAGCGAACAAATGGTGGTGCTTAAGGATGAAAGGGATGCAAAAAATTTAAAGTCTCGGGAATCCGAGGCTTGAATTGAGAATGAAATTAAAGTGGCAGAGGCCGGGATGGAGAACGAATCTGAAGATCTCCTGGTCACCTACAACATCAATGTTTTAAGAAAATGCAATCTAACATGGCCCAATGAAGATTATCCTTTTCAATTGTACAAGGCTCAAAGTTATTTGGAGGAGGACAAGAAGGTGACTCGTAACACCGCGACCATCAATGAATTCAAACTGGAAAGCCAAATACTTGTCGAAGATGAGCCGAAAGTCTTGCACAACGCTATTGTTGCTCTCGAAAAGGAAAATCTAGCGATTAAGTACCTGGATGTTAGAGAAGGATCCAGGTTTGAGCATAACGAGGCAGCTTCTATAGTACTCCCACTATCTCTATCTGAACATGCTCCTTCTATTGATCCTTCAGCCGTTTGGGATACGATCCTGACCAAACGCACCTATCTCCAGTACATGAGCATGGCTCCAAAGGTGCATCGGCCCAACATGCTAGCCAAACTGAGGAAGGTACTCTGACACTTCTTTTATTCATACAAATGTAGGACTACTGTCAAAAGATATTACTAATATTTTCTCCTATATTTATTTAGCCTTAGATTCTGCATCACTTGATCCTCCTGCAAATCAAGGAATGCATCACGAGTACGAGGCGCTAATGACAAAAGCCACAACTACAATGTTCGCCGCATCGGCTGGGAGGATGCACGAGAGCAGTTGTATTTTTGATGAAGAAATGATGGAAGCACTCCTCGGCCATAAAAGCGATCCGATCACCAAAATGCCTTTCGTCATATATGATGATGTGATGATTACAAGCTCCTCAGGCTCGACTAATAGCATGCCAATGGGGATTCGCATAGATCAGGTCGAGGAGATAATGGTAGAAATTAAAGTCGAGATGGAGCAAGCCAAGCAAGCTAGCAGTGTTAGTGGTGGCATGGCGGGTCCCAGCCCAATCCCTATGCTTGTTGTTTCTCCTGGTGGCACCATCATCGGTACCAGCACGCCTCATTCTTCTAGCATTGAGGGTGCCACCATTCCTTCAACTCCATACACAAAGCTTATTCTGATCGCTTTAAGTTATAAGGAGGGGATAGTAGTAATTTCCTCGATCGTAGACAAACAGGCTGTTGTGGGTCTGGGAGGTAAAGGCTCAAAGAGACATCTGAGCGGTAGTGCAAGAAGATCTACGCCAAAGAAGAGCAAGAAGGATAAATAATCAAAGGCGTAGACTATCATTTTTGCCTTTTCTTTATAGTGGATAGAATGGAATAGGACTTCCTTTTAAGACTTAGAATTATATCCGCACTCTGGGGATATAAGTTAATTTGCAGGTGGTTAGTCAAGCCCATTTAAGACTTAGAATTATATCCGCATTCTAGGGATATAAGTTAATTTGCGGGTGGTCAGTCACACCAATTTTATGTTTATACTCCAGTCCGCGCTCTGGGGACTTAGAGTTATCTCATGAGCGGTTGGTTCACACTAGATTTATGTTTATACTCCTGTCCACGCTCTGGGGACCAGAGTTAGTCGATAGTTGGTCAGTCACACATATTTGGCATTTATACTCCAACCCACACTCTTGAGACCAAAGTTAGTTGATGGGTGGTCAATTACACCCGCTCAATATTTATACTCTGGTTCGCACTCTTGGAATCTGGAGTTGGTTAACAGACGCTCAGTCACATTTTTTTGAGTCTTAGAATCTCATTCACACTCCGGGAATGAGAAGTTGATCAAATTTGCGGACTGCAGGATCACATCCACCCTGAGTACGAAAGCGAAGTCATAGATGGATGGGTCCATCCTACTCGACCTTGTAAAAAATAAAGGCAAGGTCATGGATGGATGGATCCATCCTCCTCGAGTTTAGAATAAATATGGGCAAAGTCATGGGCGGACAGATCCACCCTCCTCGAGCCCATGTTTTGGGGTTTATACTCCAGCTCACACTCTGGGAGCCGGAGCTCTTAGAGGATTGTTGTGTTTCAATCCTATTAACTTTATCATTGCTTGCCCCCGAGCTTGGGGTTTCACTTAGCGAGTGACCGGTCGGATCACAGTCATTCCTTATTTGAATAAGTCCTACCGTGAGATGGAACTTAGCTCTTCATACATCATGGCGGTCGTGCGATGCATTTTACAGATTGCTTACTTGGCTTGATGAGTCTGCATTTCATTGCTGAAATAAGAAAGCACGTCAAAGTTAGTTGCCTTATTACAAGTTCGAATTTCAAAATGCATAAATAAATTTCAAAGGAAAAAGAAGACTGAATAAATAAAAGCCTGTTATGTGTAATAGCGACGGAGACTTTCGCTATTCCACGCTCTCGGTAGAGTGAAACCATCAACAGTTGGTAATTTGAATGTTCCATCTCCAAGTCTTTGCTCGATAACATATGTTATTTCACATGTCAGTTTCATATGTGAAGGGACCAGATAAATTTCTTGTGTACAAAATCGCAACCTTCAAAGATTCTGGGTTGGGCCCTAGCATTGTACAATTGGGCGACTCGATTGTGGTATGAGGCTGCCCTCAAATCATCCTCTTTACACTAATAAATCAAGAGATTCTGCAATTAATATGGCATTTTTCTTCGGATCATAATAGGTCACACGGTGAGAAGGTACTTCTAATTCAACTGGAATAACGACTTCAGAGCCGTAGGAAAGTGAAAACGGAGTGTGGTCGGTCGCGGACTTATGGGTATTTCAATATGTAGGGCCATGGGAAGTTCATCGACCCATCTTCTCTAGCCTTCTCCAATCATTTCTTCAGGATGTGCTTGATAACTTTATTAACGGCTTCGACCTGTCCATTCGCTTAAGGGTGAGCAACTGCCAAAAACTTTTTCTGGATGTGGTGATGTTGACAGAAGTTCTTGAACTCGACACTATCGAATTGGGCTCCATTGTCAGTGATAATCATTTGTGGGAGGCCAAAATGACAGATAATGTGCGTACAACAAAGTTGAGTACTTTCTTTGTCGTAATGGTAGCAAGGGGCTCAGCTTCCCCCATTTGGTAAAGTAGTCAACTACGATGATGGCGTACTTTGCACCACCTTTGGCCAAAGGTAAAGACCCTATTACATCGATGACCTATGTGGAGAACAGTCATGCACTAACCATCTAAGTGATTTCGGTATGCGGGCTTCTTGGAATTCGGGCATGTTTCTGGCATTTATCACATTTCTTAGCATAATCTGATGCGTCTCTATTCACTACCGGCCAATAATATCCATATCTTAGTATATTCTTAGCAAGGGCTCGCCCCAGTGTGATTGCCACATTCTCCATCATGCATATCATGTAACACTCATTTGATCTCATCGTGGGCGATACACCAGAGTAAGGGAATAGAGTATCTCGGCATGTACATGACTCTATTCAGGATAATCGATCGCGAAGCTTTTCGAAGAATCTATCTTTACTCGCGCTTGCGCTTGGGTAAAGCTCAATTCTCCATATAGTTTTAGAATGGAGTCATCCACGACTTTTTCTTAGGTATTGCCTCGTGCGCCCAGTCCATCTATAATTGATCGGTACTCGGAGCGGTAAGTGTCTCGACGGAGACATGTTCTATTTGCTATGCTTCACTGGTGCTAGCCAGTTTCGCCAAAAAAATCGGCTTTCTGATTTTGCTCTCGGGGTATGCAATAGATAGCACAGTGGTCGAACTGATTCAACACCTCTTGGGCTCGAGTAAGGTAAGTGGCCGATCTCTGATCTCTGGCTTGATATTCTCCTCAAACTTGGCACAAGAACAATTGTAAATCTCCATAACAATAATTCCCAAGTCTTTGGCAAGTCTAAGCCTAGCGCGTAGAGCATCATACTCGGCTTCGTTGTTAGTTGTGCAGAAGTCAAAATTTAGAGCATAGCATATGGATCGACCTTCTGAGTTTTTGAGTACCACTCCAGCGCCAGATCAACAGTCGTTTAATGCACCGTCGGTGTATATCTTCCATATATGTTTGGGAGACTCATTGGTTTCGGGCGAGTCCTTCAGAATGGTGAATTCAACTATGAAGTCCGCCAGAACTTGTCCTTGAATGGTTCGCCTCGATGTATAAGCGATGTCAAATTGACTCAACTCGATATTCCACTTGAGGAATCTACCAGACGTCCAAGGTCGTGTAAGGATCTGTCATAATGGCTAATCGGTGTAGACTACGATCGGATGAGCCTGGAAATATGGCCAGAGCTTTCTAAAGCCAATGATGAGGCAGTAAGCTAGCTGTTCCAACTATGGGTAATTTCTCTTAAGCCCAATTAATCGCTTGCAAATATAATAGATGGGTCATTGGATCCGAGCTTCTTGTCGAATCAGTGCAACATTTATCGCACTTATTGAAACCGCCAGATAGATGTATAATCTCTCATGATAAACCAGATTTGACAAAATAGGTGGCTTCCCCAGATGTTCAACTAGTGCTTGGAATGCACCTTCACACTCCTCTATCCATTCAAAATTCCACTTTCCTTTTCTGATCATATCGAAGAAGAGAATGCACTAGTATGTGGATTTAGAGATGAATCTACTCATGGCTGCCACCTTCCCATTGAGGCTCTGCACCTGCTTTATGGTTTGGGGTTTCGAGATTCTGAATCACCCATATTTTCTTAGTATTGGCTTCAATTCCTCTAGCATTGACGATGAATCCAAGGAACTTTCTGGATACAATCCGAAATGACACTTTAACGGAATAAGCTTTATTTTATACTATCAAAGTATGTTGAAAATCATTTCCAAGTCTTTGACATGATTGACGGAAAATCGTGACTTCATGAGCTTATCATCCACATATAGCTCCATGGTCTTTCCGATCTGGTTGGCGAACATTCGGTTCATGATCCTTTGATAAGTTTCCCCAGCGTTCTTAAGTGCGAACTGCATCACTTTGAAGCAATAGAGTCCCAGATCGGTAACGAAGCTAGTGTGTTCCTGATCAAGTAGATTCATCGGTATTTGATTGTAGCCATAATATGGATGCATAAAAGATAAGAGCTCGTGCCCGACCGTTGAATCCATAAGTTGATCGAATCTGGGAAGTGGGAAACTGTCCTTGGAGCAGGCCTTATTCCAATGTGAGTATTCCATACACGTTCGCCATTTCCCGTTCGATTTTCCGGCAAGAACTGGGTTGGATACCCACTCCAGTTATAAATCATCTCGGAAAAATGCATTCAACTTGAGTTTATTTACCTCTTCCTTCAGGGTGGTGGACCTCTCTGGATCCATACCGCACCTTTTTTGTTTGACCAGGACATGTCGCGGGTCAATGTTCAATGCATGGCTCGCGATGTCTGACGAGATCCCACACATGTCCGAGTGAGTCCTGGCAAACATGTTGAGGTTCATACGGAGAAAATCAACCAATTCCTGTCTCATCTGGTGGCTAAGGTGATATCTGACCCTTATCATTCTAGAGTCATCGTTGTCATCGATTGGAACATCGATCGTCAACTCTACCGGGGAAGCCTGATTGTATTTGACTTCCTCCTCATCATCATTATCTCATGGATTAAGATCCTTAAGGAATAGGTTATTGTGCCAGGCCTAGGCCAGGCCTTAGCTGTCAATTCTCATAAAAATATATGCAGATAGATTCCTCTACGTCCTTGCCCTTCTCCTTTTGCTGCACCTCCTGCATCTCAACAACGTAACAGGCCCGTCCAGCCGCCTGATCTCTATAAACCACTCCAACCCAATTATCTGTGGGGAACTTTAGAGTCAAACACCATGGGGCAATCCCAGCCCTGAATTCAGCAAGGGCTAGTCGGTCTAAGAAAGCATTGTAGGGGGTATTAATGTCCAACACGGTCGTCGATACCCAAGTCAATTGGCAACTCTACCATCCCAGTGGTTATAGTTGCATTTCCTTTAAAACCACGTATGTGAGACTGATAGGGTTTTAGATCTTTTGCCTCCATTCTCATTTGATTGTAACCACACTTAAAAAGAATTTTCACGAAGCTTCCACTGTCAACCAAGACCCTCTTCATCCAAACAGGACCTATTTGAGCTTGAATGACCAACAGATCGATGGTAGGGGCCACGAATCTATCAGTATCATGATTTCTGAAAACAATGTCATCTATCATCATTCTCTGTTGTTTCGTCGGGCCCCCATGGTCATAATTGCTACAACACTCTATGTCACATGCCTAATCGAGCTGGCATATAACTCCATTTCCTTCCAGCTCAGATCAACTAGATAAGGAGCTCCACTCAATGTATTTATAGCCAACCCCCCGCTAGTACGCGGGGGTTCTTCGGGCCTAGCCTGGCCTTGACCTTGAGTCGGATTACATGGACCAGGACCTCCATCTTGTGGAGCCTGCACAAACTTTTCCAAT
This sequence comes from Allium cepa, assembly GCA_030765085.1. Taxonomy (NCBI): domain Eukaryota; kingdom Viridiplantae; phylum Streptophyta; class Magnoliopsida; order Asparagales; family Amaryllidaceae; genus Allium; species Allium cepa. The sequence goes on along the minus strand of CM060940.1, from coordinate 542,495,595 downwards.
TTCCTCTCTCTAATCAACTTCTCAATGATGTCTATTTAATGATGGCACTTATTCATGTTGTGGCCGTATCAATCATGGAATCTACAGAACTTTTCAATTTGAATTTGCTTCTCAAATGACTGTTTCATAGTTGGTTTCTTATACTGTCCGATATTATAGGTTTGCAAATAAACATTCTCCCGGGACGTATTCAATGTATTATACAGGTCGAACATGGGAGCTCTAAGTCTCCGCCCATGATTTTAATCTCTATTCTTCCCCTGGCCTCCGTTACCCTTTTGTTGACCTTGCTTGTTCTCTATATTCAATTGCACTTTGCTGGAATTCTCATTGGCCTGTTCCACGACAACATTACTCTGAATGACTTCAACACTGGCCCCTCATTGTCCTACTTCCTATATTATAGCATCTTCTCTCCTCAAAAACTAGGCTGCCTTAGCATAGAAATGATCCAATGACATGGGGGGTATCACAACAAACCAATTGCCAAACTAGGAATCGAGATCAATTGCTTTAGTCAATGCCATTATGATAGAATTGTCATTTGGGTTTTTGATCTCAGCACAGGTAGCATGAAATCTTTCCAGATAACGTCCAAATGTCTCTCCCCTAGAGCTTGGGTAACGCTGGACAAGGTGTTGACATCCTTCAACCTTGTAATATGCATACAGAATTGTTTAAAAAACTTAGTAGCCAATCGATCGAAGTTTGAAATGGATCTTGGTGGTAGGGAAACTCATGCACTTACCTCATTATCAGCTTGAGCGGCATTCATGAGCCATTCAAACTTTAAATTATGCTGACTAGGATGCGAACTTCCTCCATACATGGGCAAAGTAGGAACCCTGAATCGACAAGGTGGCTCGGCATAAAGGATGTCGTTAGAAAAAAGAGTATGACTTCGGAAGATTCCCTAATCTTCACTGGTAAGACCTTGACTTACGTGGATCATTTGGCGAATCATAGTTAGAATGTCAGGCATTTGGACATTCGGGGCCAAGGCATGGTTGGGTTCCATATTGCGATGATGGTTCGGGCACCGTCGATGGTCCATTCCCCGCCTCCTTGGTTCCTGATCTTCAGGAATATAGGGTTCAATAGCATGGATGTGTTGACGAGGGGTCAGATCTGCTCGGTTCTAAACTTCATCTTCCAAGTCTATAGTGACATCAGCTGCATGGTCATCCATAGCATAATAAGGAAGCCCCTCTCCTCGAGAGGAGGGTCTAGCTTGGTACCCTGTTGAAGGACCAGCCCCGGCTTGTTCGAGATTCACGACATGTTGATGTTCGGTGGCCTGTGCATAGTTTCCATCCAGCCATTGGCGAGTAGATCTATAAATGAAATCAAAAGAAGCCGAGCTTTCGGTTGATGAATGAGAAGTAAGATCCTTTCTAGATCTCCTTCATCTTTCCACTTTTAGTTGGTTTGCGAGCTCCGTGTTGGCATGGATCTGCTAGGTGAACGGTTGATGGCTCTGAGTTAGCTCTTGCATTAGGATATATAACTCCTCCCTAGTCACAGGACCTTGCGGATTTGGAGCTCCGGTTGATGCTTGGTCGGCTGTGTTCAGCTGCGTGGGATTCTGCCTATCCCTTCCTTCTGGATCTGCAGCAGTTGAAGCAGGTTTGGAAGTAACCATGTTGGATGTATCACTTTTCTAGATCTGGAGAAATATGAATAGAATGGAAGGGACTACCAGATAATAGATCTGGATCTCCTCCTTAGATTTTAGCAATCCAACAATGGCAGTAGATCCATTGGTAGGAGAAAAACAGGGTTTTATTACTGAAGGCACTAAAGTGTTTGTACCAAAATTAGGCACAACACTCTTCAAACATATTTGAAGAGATTAGAATGTAGAATTTAAATGTCAAAAGAGGCTAAGCTAACAAACACGCCAATTAAAGAAAGCTGAAATAGAAAAGGAAAGAGATTTATAGTGCTTCGGCGTATAGTGGTTCGGCGTTGTAGCCTACGTCCACTTTGAATGATTTGCTATTTATTATTGATTGACAGCTGATTACAATAGAGAAATACTCCAACACTCAAGTTATGATGGAGTTGCGGTAGAGTAATGGCATAACAGAATGAAAAGTCTTTTCTATAGCATGGGGTTGATATTTATAGGTGCAGTCAGGAAATATCTGCCTTTGAATTCGGAATACTCCTTCTCACATGTAGATGGGCGCACCTGATCGATCAGGGGTCATTTGGGATTGACTGGGATCGATCCCCATTCCATTCGTATCGATAAAAATAGTGCCCATTTGGGCTAAGATCAGTCAGAGACGTTCTTAAGGAGGTAGGTAAGCTCCTGTGAAAATTTGGTAGCAATTGGAGTTTTAGATTTTGAGTTATGATCGATCCAAGATTGATATTGTAGGTTGGCTGAGGCGTACGTATCGATACCTTCATATCGATCATTCTTCGTATCGATGCTATGCGTATCGTTCAGATGATGTGGAGCGATGGTTCAGGAGAGATCCAAGTTTCATGCTAAAAGGCCGCTTCCTTTGGTTTACCATGCTTTTTCATACCGAATGAGTGTGACTCCTTTCGTATCGATGCTTTGGATGCCGCTTTGTATCGAGGTCTACTGTTGGCTTTGTATCGATGATTGTGGGCTACTTCGTATCGATCGAAAGCATTAGTTTCATACTGATCTGTTGGTTGATCGATACGAAGTGAATGGAAGCGGTTGATGGATAAGTACTTGATGGATACGATGTGAAGTGATGGATATGGACCGGATGGATATGAAACCGATGGATATGAAACGTATTTTCCATGCAACTTGATCGATCCATAACTTGAGGGTATGAACTTCGGTTGGCCTGAAATTTAGAACATTGGCTTTCATAGCTTTGTTTATCGTATCATGTTAATCGTAGCTCGATCCGGACTAGGACCAAATTTACCTATATCCATAGTGAAACTTTGTATAACCGATCTTCGGGATGGATTTTCCTTGGTGTTATGGCCATGTAAAAAGGCGAGATAACATCAGGCATATTAAATCCAATATTTTCCATGCTGCAAAAAGCACACTTATAGCAGATATGTGAAACTAGATAGATGTCGATGTGTGTAAATCAATCAGATCTTACACATCGAACGGAGGGCAATAGTATGTAGTTAAAATTGTCCACTGTGTGCATCTGAAGTCGTGCTATACATGCTTTATGGTTGAATTTTATCTACCTCAAATTCATCATTTAATTAAAATATTGGTAGATAGTACATTCAAGCGTCAATTTAATGTTCAAAGCGACCATCATTGAAAACCGTTCCAAGAGGTCATGCATCGTTGGCCACGGCCGAACCAAATTCAATAATCTATTTCCATTTGTATTCTTGTGGAAGCATTTACAAAATTTTCACCAAAATTTTAATCACTGGAAGAAACATACCCCCGTCCTAAGTAAAGCCTTATTCTGACGTGAGCCAAAGCGCCAACAACCTAAGCTCGGGTCATGCTTTAGGAAAATTGGGCTAAAACTCGAGTTCTTCCATGTCTTCATGAGAAAGGCTCTCATAAACTTCACATGCTCAAATTTCCAAGTGTAAATTCCCTAACTCTAGGATTGGCATCAATCCATAAGGGGAGGAAGATGTTCTCTTTTTTTGGGTCGAGCATTGTTGAGTGGTGAATAGACGACGAACTTTGTTGAACGATAGTGCTACCTAATTAAGTTAGAAGTTGCTAATAGGTTTTGGGAGATTAATCTTCAAATCCCAAGGTTGTTCAAATTGAGCCATGCTTGTGAGAAGGGGTGGAACAACGATTGTGAATTAAGGAAAAAAGTTGATGATTCTAACGGCATTGGTGGCAAAGCAAGGCATTGTTTCAAGATTGGAGGAAGACTCGATGATGCTAAGTTGGGTGTTAGATTGGCAACTCGAAGTTTTGACAATGGTTGCTAGCAGCAAGAATCTCACAACAGAAGAGGAAAAAGCAAGTGTGGGTTCAGCATATAAATAATGGCCAATCCAAAAACATAGGCATACGAATTCCCTTTTTTAAGCATACGTATACATGTGTAACTTGTATATGATAATGGATATATGTGAGTACACTTGTGTACTCAGGCATGCCAATAGAGAACTAGAATTCCAAGAAATCAAATTCCTACCTGACTAATTCAAAGAAGGAGATCACTGAAAGCTTTTTGAATTTGGAATGACGAACTTGAAAACATGCTTTGGTTTTTATATTACGGGAAAGGTACATGTTCAAAACCACTCAAGGCGAGACAATGATTAATGAAAGATGCTATAATTCATGAAAGTGGTTCGGGGGGAAAGTAGCATCTATTCAGAGCAAAAATTTGGAAATAATGGCGAAGAATGTTTAGTTTGTTTCATTCTAAAGCATATCTTGTTAAAACAAGATATATTGGGGAAAAAATGTTCCAACCTTGTGACCAGGCTATTTTCGGACTAGTCAGATCGGTTTAACTAAAAGATTATCTAGCAAGAATCTAGAAAAGTTAATGCCAAGCTCAAATGTTGAGAGAATCTGAGGGATGAAGTCGAAATATAGCAAAAATTTCCAAGAATAGTCGCACAACACCGAATTATAAGTGCATGGTCCAAAGCCTTAGAATCGAGTGTAAGTGCTGGATAAGTACCATCCATGGCCATAGGTTGGTACTGATCCCTAAATTTTGCCTTGTATCACCACACAGCTAATGTTACGTAGTGTTAGATTGATTGTCAAAGCCCATGTACTATGTGGAATGCTTTGCCTAATATTCTCTACCCAAACGATCGACAAATATATCAAGTGCTTCTGCTCTACCTCTGAATCAAAGAAATCACTCAAGTTCATGACTATGACAACACAACTAAAACATCGAGGATGTAGATGCAAGTTGACCCAAAATCCACTAAAGGGAAATCAAGATCTATATAACAAACTAATGGATCGGTACCGATCCTCGGACATAGATCAGTGTCAATCCCTAGTTGTTGGTGAGTTGACCACGATCTCCTGAGAACGACTCCATTAAGACGTGGGGAATGTGGGCAAGAACGTGTAAGAGGGAATTCTATTGACCTGCAGCTGTAAATAGAGGATGGACATTGTTTGAACAATCTTTTTTGGCCAATTAAAAAGTTTCTACATTTTCATTGTAGTTTCATAAATCATTACCTATCTATAAGAACAACCTTATAAAAACTCAATAGTGCTTCAACAAAATTGAAGCGGGCGTAGACCTCTGATTAGCCGAACCACCATAATTGTTGTATGTTCTTGTTTTCCTCGTTTTTAATTTATTTTCTTCATTTTATTCACTACTACAAACTTTTGGGTGTTTGTGCGAAATTTTTGTATAAATAGAGTGTCATGCATCCACGCTTGATATGTTATCTTATTGCAATCATACGGTTTGCATTAACTGCAATTTTGCATTGTAAGTACAGAAACTGCAAGCTCAAGGCATCACTCGTGTGTATATATTAATCACAATGCTTTATGTAACTGATCTAAATATTATGCATATCGAATGCTATGTTTTTTCACTTGATTTATATGTTTGACAGATGACATAAGCATTATATTTTATTTCCTGTTCTTTTGGAATTGCTAAAATGAAATTTTTTTTTAAGGGGAGAAGAATGTGAACCAAAAAATTTAGCAAATATTATAATTAAATATTAAAAGTATAATATTGTGAAACCAATTGAATTTAATGTGCTAATAAAATAAATAAAAATAAGGAGGGGCAATTCAACTTTAGAATTTGATGGCAAAACAAGTCTATTATGACTGTCTCATTTTCAAATTTGCTCCATATGTTAGTTTGAATCATTTAAAGTTAGACGGAGGAGTTATGATCAAATCTATGTTAAGCTGAATAGGTGCCAAAGATTAAAATTTGAATTTAAGAGGGCTGTTATTTTCCTTCTTTCTATATAAACAAAATCATGTAACCTCTTATTGGTTTTTCAAAAACCGACCACTTACCCCTTTCTCCTTCTTTCACCTCGCATACAAAAATTCAAACGACAATATATTTGTCAAGTCTTCATGAAATCACATGGTATTATCGGGAAGCTAACTAAGAGGTCTATGCATCTATACCAATTGGGCAATGAAAATATGAGGCTTTCATACGCAGCAGTCTTGATAGTGGAGACCTAGATAATGAGAAGCAATTTCAATGAGTGATTCATGGTACTTTATATAATGCAATCTTTATCCTATAATGATGATTTGTAGTCTATACCAGTATGAATAATCATATAAAATCAATTTAATTAGGATTGAAAAAGGGTTTGGGTGGGATTTTGGTAAAAACGGTAAAATAGCAACTATATTTTACCTTTTCCTTTAAATTAATGAATATGCTATGAAACTGGATGAATTAAAGTACAAAACGGACGTAGAAACATAGAGTTTGGTGTTAGGAACATTCTTAGCTGACTAGAGACGGAACAGAGGTGACTTGAGGTAAAATAATGCAAAGGATGTCAAAATCGCGACTGGAAATTCAAAAATATGCGTTGATGAGCACATTGGTAAACCCCATCAATGAAGTGGCCTATACTGTGCGTAGGTCGAACCTGAATCCAATAGGGAAAATATATAATAATGTCTATCGGTTCAAGCCTAGTTTCACATGTTTTTTGAAGGTGTTTGGAGGCCATTGACGAGGCAATTAGTGACACTACGAATTCAAGTGAATGTATGTGATGACTAATCATGTTTGAGATGTATTTGTATGTTGTTCGTGACATGGAAATGTGATATGATGTTGACATGAACATGAGCGAGCCTATGCCACAATTAAGCGATCTAGGATATGAACCTATGACACAAGCAAGTGATCCAGGTATTGCATTATTCCCATGTAGTGCTTCAGCCAACTAGTGTGGAGGATGAATGGTAAGCGACCCTATAGTGCAAGAGGAAGGTCCAGCTTGTGAGTCTAGTTTGTGTTTGAGGACAACAAGCAACCCTGTAGGGCACGAGGGTGGGTCTAGGGGACTAAGTCATATATATACTGACGTAAAGGTAGACCACGGGCGACCTAGTTTTATACGAGTTTGGTCTAGGGAAGTGAATCCACATAGATATGTTATGATATGACTAGATATTTGGTTGTTAGGTATGCCGTGACCAGTAGGGCATGAGGTCATCGAGCATTAGACTTATACCATGCTATAGTAATATATTTGTAGTAAATATGGGGTAAAGTATGGCTCACTCACCAGACTTATGTCTGATCCATTCCTATTTTCCTTTTTGTTTATATACCCAGGCTGATGGAGTTTGGAGACAAGGTGGTATGGAAGACGGGGATTTATTTATACATATTATATATGACGTAAATAAGTGTTGTGGCCTAGATTTCATTAGGTATATGGTTAGGTTTTGTTTTATAATGTATAGATGTATGTATTTGATAGTTAGACAAGTAATAATGATGTGATATGATTAAGGTAATTTTATTATATTTATTTCCTTTTGCTATGAGACTCTAAAAGTATTTGTCAGATATGTGTTATCTTAATTTTATCACACCCAAAGACTCGTCATTTTAGGTTCTCAAGTTGTTGACGTCGGTTTGGTTATTGAACACAAGGGTAGAAAAAGCAAGTTGTTACATAGCTTATCGCCCGAGAGTACCCTCAAGCCCAGCACCACTCAAGGTCATGCCTAGACCACCTGCCACTCTTTCGTGCAGCTTGTCGCTGGTGAATACCCACGAGTACAGCAAGGCTTAGGATCATGTCAGGACCACCCGTCACTCATTCTTCGTGTATCACCCAAGAGTACACTCAAGCCCATCAACGCTTAGGGTTATGCCATGATAGTCGTCACTCATTCTTACAGCATGTCGCCTAGGAGAACCTTTGAGCATCTCAATGCCCAAGTTCGTGCCTAGACTGCCTTTCAAACCAACACGGCGAGACCCAGCAATCATATGTTGGAGTTGGCGCTTAACAAACAATTAGGTTGCACAGTCAATGCTTGCATCCGAGTTCATTGGCTGGCCCAACCTATCAACTAAGTTAGTCTAGTACAAGGTTTGCAAGAATTGTCCGTACTCACTACCCATCCCTTATCCTACTTTGCTAATCTATCTTGTGAAAATAAATAAGTATAGATACCCAGGGACTATATTAGCTACTCAAAGTATGCTACCTTACAAGCTATACACAGACAAACAAGAGCAGGTAAAGCAGCAAAGTACTTAGATAAATTTCATGGCAATATGATTTCTATTCATTTACAAAATGCGAGGGTGTAACACCCCTAATTTTTGATAACATTATTCAGAAGATTTAGTTAGCTAAATTAAATCAAATAGTGAAAAGATTAATTGGTTAAGGGAACTGAGATTTGTATAACAAGGGTGTAGCTATGCTTAGTTGAATTACTAAATCAATGAAAAACAAAATGAATTAGATATGGGTAAAATAGGAATGAGCTATATTCCTACCCCTAAGCCTTCATACCATTTCATTTTACCTGTTCATTTCACAAACTAAAAACAACAGATTGACCACCATTAAAGAAGAAAAGGGGAAGATAAGCTAAATTAAGAGGAAAAGCCGATTAAATTCAATCCAAGAATCAAATCTCAACTCCTTAACATCAAACCTAAAGGTGTGTAATATGCTACATCTCATATTTTGGTATTTTTAGTTTCTAAAGTTAGAGCCGAATGATTTTGCAAATGTTTTGTCATGTTTTGAATGATGTTTATGTATATATGCTTGTTAATGAATTATTTGAATCCATGTTGATTTTATGATGTGTTTTGAATGGAAAATCTATAAGATGAAATCCAAATGCCTTGCAAATTTAATGTAAGGTCAACAATGATATTTTGGAAATAGGTTTCAAGTTTCATAATTTTCCAAATTATTGTGGAATTAATATTAAGTTTCTTATAAGAAAAAGGTTATTTGGGCTTAAAATTAAGTTGGGCAATTATGTATATATTTTGGGGCTAAAATTCAAAAATATGTTAGAAAATATATTAATAGGGATTTATGTGAATTTTTATAGAATTCTCCTAAGCGTATTAATAGATATATAAAATTATATAAGGTATGGGACTTAAATGTTTTATATATTCATAAAAGGAGGAGGGGCATTTGGTAAATAATTTAATTTGTTTAATTATGAAATTTCAGTAGTACTTTTAGTAAAGAAAATTAGCAACCAATAATATTTTGACAAATATGGCAGGTTAGTTGAAAATATTACTTTAAAAGGCTAAAATAAAGATTTTTAATGTTTTTTACATGTTTCGCCACTTTCAGCACCTAAGTTCTGACTTAGTAATTCCGCTTCCATCACCATCGAAACCAATGCACATAATATCAAAGATTTGGTATAGAGTGAATTGGATATAGGTGAAAGGTATTGGGTCGAAACAAGGGTTTCGAAGGTGTCGAAACCTTTTATGGATTTCAAATGGAAATGTGCCTGATTTGCTTTCGAAAGGAATGGTAACGAATATGATAGCGTTCGACTTGGTCAATGGTTTTAAATGAAAGAATGCTTTCGAAGGAGGTTGCAACTTTGTTTTAAGTAGATGCTTTCGAAGTGGGTTGAAACCCCAAACTCTCGCCTTTTTACCTTTCAACTTGGATTGGTTTCGAAAGGGTTACTCTATTTTTAAAACTAGCAGCTTCTCCAACACATTCGAAGGGATGGGTTTCGACACCATCCACTTCTTTTACTTAGGAATAGCTTTCTAAAGAGTTTCTTTCGACTTGGTTGTTATGACCCTTTTTGATATTTGAAAGTTAAACCCCAAAGGTTTCGAAAGGTTTTCCACGCATTTATACTTGAAACCAATGCTTTTGAAAGGTTTGTCTTAAGTATTATACTTTAATGCTTTCGAAAGGTAATACGTAAAGTTTCGAAGGGAAGGTTCCCAATATTTTCAAAAGTTATATGTATATAAGGTTTCAAAGGGGTGATTCCCTAATGTTTTCGAAAGGTTTACCTTAGTTTAAATGGAAGGTTTCCAATAGTTTCGAGAGGTATATTTAAAGGATCTTAAAAGAGGATGTCTATGGTTTATAAAGCTTTTGAAGAATATGTTTTCAATGGTTTCGAAAAGTATGTTTGGTCTTTAGGCATAAGGTTGTAAAGTAAAGTAGTTTCCTTATATCAGAAGGGGTATTTTCAATGGTTTCGAAATGAGGACTTTCATTGGTTTTGAAAGGAAATTGTTCAAAGGATTTAAGCAAAGGTTTCAAATGGTTTACCTTGGCAGGATAACCCAAGTTTTTCTTAAGTTGAAAAAGTTTTACCTTATTTTGGAGGGATAGGTAATCCTCAATATATTTCATCAACATTATTTTAAGTAAAGTATATTTAACATTGAAAATAGCTTAGAGTAAAGTAAAGAGTATATTTTCCTTGTATATGTATGATTTAAAGGGACTAAATCATTTTGAAAAATGTTTTCAAGGAAAATTTAAAGGGTAGCTAACCCTAGGAAACTTACTCGGATTAGAAGACCAGATGGGACTGGAGTAGGGTCGTGCCTTACTCATTGGCTTTTTGCCACTAGCTAATTTATTTCAAAATTCCAGTATGTAGGGCTTAGTCACATGTAAGACTTAAATGACGGTTACACACAGAAAGGGATATATACATATAGAGATAGGTTATTCGTGAACCCATAAAACCATTAGGATCAGGTGATCCCCGAGAAGTAATTTATGGACAAACCGTCTGGAGATGTGTCTAACTGGTGTTAGACCATTTGATATTTTGTCCAGTAGGTCCAATTCAGCCAAAGGTTAATAGTTAGCCAAACAAAACTACAGTTTTTCTGGATGGCTGGTCCAGTTATTACCAATTTTGAGCATATATGATAATTACTATTATCGGTATAATCAGTTGATTAACCAGTTTGGTTGCAGGATTATGATTTGCAAAAAGATATGTTTTAAAGAGATATTATTGAGGGGAAAACCGTTCCGCTAGGTAGCGTGGTCTCACTTAATATCATATAAGCGAGATGTATTGTATTATTCACACTAGGCTATATGTCTGACTCGAAGTTTATGTTTTTCCCCTTAAACTCTTGGGTGCGCAAAATTGATTTGAGTAGTCTGAGATTTTGGGTTTTTCCAGATTTTAGTAGGTTGGCAAATAAAGCTATCTGACACGAGCAAGTGGCTGATGAATAGCTATTTAGGAGTTGTTTTTTTATTTTGTTTCAAATTCCACTGTGTTGTACTGAAACAGTTAGTCCATTAGTTCTCTGATCATCCAAGGGGGCATCTACACATCTCGCTCTTGGCGTGTTTTTGTAATAATTATATTTGATCGAACTTGGGAAGCGTTATGGGATTATGTAATCTGAATATGAAATATTGTTTTTAAATATAATCAGAAATGTTGTTTAAATCTGTGATGATTTTATTTCATATTCATGTGACTCTGATATTATAGACACCATTAACACTACCATATTTTGTTACCAGAAGTTAATACTATAGATGACTGCAATTTCTGTTGCATTTAGCATTTGGCCTCAAGATAAGGGATGTCACAACTTGATATTGGAGAATAGGTTTATGAAAAACTTTAAAATAAAATGATTTATTTGAAAACATAATCCTAAGGAATTAGAGATAAGATTGGGGTATGGGATTACGCTATAGTAACGTACTTTTTTTTTCTATATATAAGTATATGTTATATCTCTATTCTGCTATTTCTCTTAGGCTATTCTGCTGTATCTCACGAGGCTTGAATACATATATGGATGCTAGAAGTGGAAGATTTAACCTTAGAGGGGGAAGCACCACAACAACTGGAAATGCCAACTAAATACTAGGAGAAACCTAGGTTTGACACAAGTAGGAAATGTGGGTACTAGAGTCCCGCAAGTTGATATTGGAGCTATGTATCAGCATTTCGTGAATATGATGCGAGCGGGTGTTGCTTCTAGATTGGTTGGAGGAAATGTTGTAGGAGGAGTTCAGGAAGCTCCGGTGGTCAAAAATTATGCTATTCTGAGTACAGAATATGTTAGGCTTGGAGTAAAACCATTTATCCAAACTGAAGATGCTATTGAGGTGGAGAACTGGTTGCTACATTTTGAGAGGTTCTTTGCAGACTTGGGGCTCAACGATGAGCTGAAGAGAAGGCTTAATTCGAGATAGCTTCAAGGAGAAGCTTTATACTAGCGCGGAATAGTGTGATGGCTAGAGTGAATAAAGAAACGATGACATAGGCTGAATTCAGGAGAATATTCGAGGAGAGGTTCATGGCTATGATGGCGAAGTCTACCTTGATCAAAAAGTTTGCTGAATTGGGCAGGGAGACATGGCGGTGTTGGAATATGCCACAAGGTTTGAGGAGTTGGCTAGGTATGGGTATGCCATTGTCGATACAATGATTAAGAGGAACAAAAAGTTCATCAGGGGGTTGAAGCCTGAGTTGGATAGGGCTACATAAACTCATATCAGAGATCCCTATGATTTTGTAGTTGAAATGACTTTGAGGCAAGAGGAAATGCTTGCTTCTCTTAAGACGAATAAGACCAAGGGTAGGACAGGGTCAGAAGAGAAAGTTTTTCCATAAGAAAGGGGCTAAGAAGGGAGAAGCTGCAAAAAATAGGAGGGCAGAAGATGTCTATTATAAGTGTGATATGAATGGGGATTATGCTTATGAGTGCCGGACGGGTAAGGGAAAGAAGGCTGTTGAGAAGAAAGGAGTTAGATGTTTCAACTGCGATCAGATTGGTCACTATAACAACCAGTGCAAGGAGGGAGCAAAGGATAGGAAAGGAAAAGTATTTGCATTGGAACCAGCTACCTCGAGACCAACAGCACATGAAAAAGGAAAAGCTATGTTAGGAGGTGCGCTTCAGATTCATGATATGTCTATTAGCGTTCTATTTGAAATTAGTGCATTGCATTCTTTTATATCTCATTGTTTGGTAGACAAGCTTATCCTAGAACCCTCATACTTAGTTACTTCCTTAAGGGTTGCGAATCCGATAGGAGCATATGCGACACTTGGAATGAAGTGTGCCCACTTTGATTTTGATTTGTTAGGCCATACCTTTGTTTATGGTTTGCATGTGTTTGGCTTCGTAGGGTTCGGAATTATTTTGGGTATGGGTTGCTTAGGTAAATACGATGCTAGGATATTTTGCCGTGATAGGAAAATATCGCTTAGACAACCTAATTGTAGTGATCAGATTGTATATACCGTAGAAAGCCATAGTTATGAGTTGAATGCTTTGTTGGATGTAGTGGAGGCAAAACATGAGTTGATTCGAGTTGTCATGGTCGGAGAATTCGTAGATGTCTTTGAACATGTAGTAGGATTGCCACAAAATGAGCCATTGAGTTTCGGATAGATTTGGTGCCATGAGCAGAACCAGTGAGTGTGGCCAAGCGGGATGAGAGAGCTAAAGGTGCAGTTGGTCGATTTGGAAGGCAAGAATTTTATTGTGCCAAGGAGTTCACCTTTGGGAGCAGCCGCAGTGCTTTTTAAGAAGCCAGACGGATCGTTAAGGTTATGTGTCGATTATCATAAGTTGAATGAGAGAACGATAAAAAATCATTACCCATTGCCTAGAATTGATTATTTGTTTGGTTAGTTGAGTGGAGTCAAGCTATTTTGTTGTACTTAGGAAAGAGGTCGTCGATTCAGGACAAACGAAGTCAAAAATGCTTGGAATTGGATGATAATTTGAGGATTGGCTCTGGAGTAAAGGAGGAGCCTGTAATTATGGTCACATGTTATTTGAAGATGATTTGGGTGGGTAACCGGTGCTGAGATGAAGACAGTTCCATGGAAGCAGGTGCAATTCAAGTGGAGAAGGAATTACTTTCAAGCAAAAACTACGAGGCTTCGGGAAAAGCTTCTGCTTAATGTGAGGAAGGAGTTGGAACTAAAACTTCTAACATTTGGCTAATTATGGTGTTGGTACCGATCACTTTCTATGGCTGCAAGTTAGTGCTAAGGACTAATGAGCTCAAGGAATAGAGCAAGGAGATCCTAAGAAGGCTAAAGAGGAGAATGGGAAAGAAGGATACATAGTCAAATTTGGATAAGTTAAAAATTCATATTAGTACTGACCACTTTTGGTTGGTACTGACATGATCTATGGTACTAGAGTTGATGAAACATGAAGGGGAAGACGTAGGAACTCTATAGGTCATGCTAAAGGTATTTGTTCATTTACGTGGGTTTCGATGGCGATGTAGTTGCACGATGAATGACGATAGCCTCAAGACTGCGATGGTGGTAACCCAGCGATGAATAGAGTAATGTTCCAAAGATGATAGCTTGATGTTGAATGGATTCATGAGGATGGTTGTCCACAAAAGGTGGGTTCTTATTAGGTGACCCATGGACAGAATGGTGAATGGTTCTATTGTGAAAAGGAAGAAATGTGGAATGGTTTCTTAAGGGTGAATGGAAACTAGATAGAACATGGAAAGGGCTTGGATACGCATGCTAAGGGGTCAGAGTTGTTTTGACGTACTCAAAAGAAAAGGTATTGTGAGTACGCTCATTCGCTACTCAGAATTGCTACTCCAAATCGGTACGATGGATCTGTATTTCAAGGACCAACAGAATGGGTCTAGTGTTAGCTTTGGACTGTGAGCAAGTACATTGAAAACCCATATTTTTCCATTAGTCCCTAAAAGAGCAATAGTCATAAGAGTTATTATATATCTAAGGCGCATTGGGTGACAATGAGGATTGTTTGATGGTTGTTATGTTTGCTTTGGTTGTTCTTCCATAGTTTATCACCCTAAGGATGTTGCTTGAGATAAGGTTTATGGATGTGAATACCTAGGCATCCTACGTTGTACTTAGGAAGTAGTACGCCTTTATGTTGTTTGTAGAGTAGCATATTATGTTCGTTATGTGCTAACTCTTTAGTTGTAGGGATAAGTCAAGTATGGTTTGTATACCCTTATTCCTTACTATATGGATTTATATAGTATTTTGAGATTTCTTATCGCTCATGCCAGACTTATATCTAACTAGAAGTTTCATGCTTTGCTTCTTATTATCTTGGTTTCTCTTAAATGAATAGACTATATAGCAAGTCTAGGTGGCATGTAGTGGTAGTGTAAAGGACGAGCATGATAAGGCTTTCTTATATTATATATGGATACTTATACTTATTCTGTTGTGCAACACTATGGTGCCTAGGCAGTGTTCGCCTATTAAATATATTAGAGAAGGTTGGAGTTTATTATCAGTTTTATAAACTCTATTATCATTTTATATAACTTTATGAATCTGTGCACTCTGATATTGTGGTTCATTTTAGTTATTACCGTGTCACCTATTTTATATCATTGATGTATATTATATTTTATTCGATGTGTTACAAGATACATG
This sequence comes from Allium cepa, assembly GCA_030765085.1. Lineage (NCBI taxonomy): Eukaryota > Viridiplantae > Streptophyta > Magnoliopsida > Asparagales > Amaryllidaceae > Allium > Allium cepa. Next base: position 542,480,228 of record CM060940.1, on the reverse strand, counting down.
ACAGGTTTTGGGATGTTTTATTTCTTTTCAAACCTTGACTATTGTCCTACATTAGTCGGGCTCCGCAGCAGCACACTATTTCGTGATACTTAGGTTTTGAAGGTGAAGGGCGATCGTCACACAAACCATATGTAGCCATGTTATTTTTAGTTGGAATATAGCAAACGAGGAGAGGCAAAACAATGACAATTAATGTGTTTAAGTGGGCATTTAAGAAGAGGAAAAGGTAGAGGGCTTTTCTCGTCCTTTATTCATTCTTTTAATGCCATTTCAAAACTACAGACCCATCCTATCCTTACACCATAGGCTGACCATGATATGCCTTAGAAAAACCATTAATTATCCCAAAACCTATTTTTTAATTAATCGATTTAAAACAAATTTAAATATTCGTCGATAACATATATTCGTACATACATATATAAATTTTATAAACATATTTTACAAAATACTAATGTAATTCAAATATCAAATAAAATTTGATGATTAATATTTCATAGATATGAATTAATTTAAAATTCATAAATAATTATAAATTAATTAAATTGTGCATTGTTTGGGAGTATTCATCATTATAGGTGTGCAACTGGTACGTGTAAATTTATTCAGCGATTAATATCGAACAATTTGAATATTAACACCCACACATCACCTTTTCTTATGGTATGATGGTTTGGCCGAATTTATCCCCTACACATCATTTTTGTAAATCCAATTTTATTATTTCTAGTAGTACCTTTTAGTAACGATTATTTACACCAATTCTCTTTGTTTAAACCATATCACATTAGGATATATTTAATTTGTGGTCAACATTCCAATATTGTCCACGTTCAATTAGGTTAGTCCAAACACAATATTCTTGGTTTAATAGTAACATATATTATTAACCGTACTGCATTGACTAGAGACTTTGAGTTAACTACAATTGACCATGATACAATCCCCTTATAATTAAGGAGATGAGTTCTATATTAAATATTGTTTTACTTCCAATTCTTCTATTTGGACCCAACTATAGCCACTCGTTGGATCCATAAGCCATGATTTAACCAAAATCAAGTGGAGTGTCCACATTGAAGTTCCATAATATTCTCAAGTCAAGGATATCGTGTAAATTATCACTTCGAGATCTTTTATTTGACTCTAGTTATTATTAACCAACGAGAAACTCTCGAGTGATTCATTCCATAGTTATCAAATAACTATAAATATGTAAACCCTTAGAGTAATAAATTGCCTAACATTTAGAGAGTGTCACATACTCTAGTCTCAATGGATGTAATGAAATCCTATCTCAAAACATTCTGACTAGGAATATTTAAAAAATATAGTATTTTAAATGTGATAAACTTCTAATGATTACAACACATTATAAATACTATCACATAGTTCATTATTTAAGAATTTTCTATTTAATATAATTGAAAATAAATACTTAATTAATTATATATATATAACAAAGTATGTTATAGAAATCAAATACCTTTATTATGAAAAATACTGGTTATCGAGTTAAATATATGTAATTGATTGCATAGTTTTCCCTGTGGCATAACCTAACTCTATCCATATCTTTATTTCCCTTGGGTATAACTAAAACAAAAGCATTGTAAACCAAAGCTTCAACCCTCAGAATGACGTCTCACATTCTTAGTCCACACATACTTCTTGTTCTTTCGAGCAAGTCTCATCATTTGCACAACTATCTAGGTGAAATCCTTAATGAATTTCCAGCAGCAGCCTACCAATCCAAGAACACCAAACCTCTGCAATAGTCTTAGGTCTCTTCCATCCACCTACATCTTTAACCCTCGAAGGGTCTATGGCCAAGCCTTTCTTTGAAACAACATGTCCTAGGAACCTAATTTCCCTTTTCCAAAAATGATACTTAGAAAATTTCGCCTTTAACTTATGTTATCTCAATGTCTCCAACACAAGCCTTAGGTGAACCTCATGCTCCTTCTCATCCTTTGAGAACACCAATATGTCATCTGTAAATATTAGCATATATTAAAATAACTATTCTCAGATGAGCCAACTCATCAAGTCCACAGAGAATGTGGGTGCATTAGTTATTTCAAATGGCATTACTAGCCACTCAATCGAACCACACCTCGTTCTGAAAGTAGTCAAAGGAGCAATATCCTCCGCAACTTTTGGTTGATTGAATCTCGAAGCCAAATCTAACTACGAGAACACCTTAGCTCCACTTAACTAATCAAACAAATCATATTTCCATGGCAAGGGTTATCCATTCTTTGCCATTATATTATGGAGCTTTTGATAGTCAACGTATAGTCTAAAAGACCCATTGGTTTTCTTCACAAACACAATCAAAGAACCCTAAAGTGAGTTGCATGGCCTTTCAAATCTCTTGCTATCCAACTTTACTAGTTGCTTTTTTAACTCTTCCATCTCCTTCGGAGGCATTCTACTAGGGGGTCGACAAAATGATTTATCTTTTGGTATCAACTCAATCCAGAACTCGACTTCTCTTGGAGGTGAAAATCTCGAAAATGGTTCAAACGTATTCAAAAGATCTCTGATTAATCGTACACATACGATACCATAATCATTCGAACCTAAATAATATGCTTTTATACCTATGTTCGGGCTCTTTTAAAACTATAAGTACTTTTCCATTTTGGTCTGGCTGACTCAAGGTTGTGATTCCTTTCAGCATAGTATATTTTGGTGCCATAATGGTCTAACCAATCCATTCCTAAAATAACACTGAAGCTTATGAAGTCAAACAGGTAGGGATTTCATAAAAAACTTATACCTACTAAACACAATCTCTATGTTAGTGCACATAAATTTGAGAGTGGCATAACTCCCTATCGAATTCCCCATGGGAAGTGGCTATAAGTAACCCATTACCCAAGTTTATCAACCAAGTCTTTAACTATGAAAGAATGTATGGCATTGATATCAAATAGTAATGTTACTAAAATATCATAAATCAAAGTCATACCTTGCAAAACTACACATCGTTCTCTTCAACAAATCATCCTTCCCTTGGTCCTTCCAAAGCAAGCACTTTAGCCAAAAACTTTGGATAGTCCTTCTTATGAAACTTGACTTTATTGTAGTTGAAACACTTCATCTTTCCCTGAGCCCTTGGTGGTGAACACTTGGATGCATATTATCTCTTCAACCCACAATTTAAACAAGCAACTTCACCAATAATAGCCTTGGCACTCCTTCCTCTCAACATAGCCTTCTTTCTCTTATCATAAGGAGTGAACTTCTTCATATATACTACGTCAGGCTTCGTCTCGACTCTCATCTTTCCCTAATACATCCCATATATCTTGGGGTCATGTCCATCAGGAAGTTAAAAAGGAAATGCCAACACACCATTACCTTTTCATCGAGACATTGCTTCAAACCCTAGATAAATTTGTCATTTTTCTTCAGTGGGTTATTATTAATTTCTTGGCTGTACTAAGCAAAGAGTTGAAGTTTTGGATGTACCCTTCCATCAAAAGGTCTCCCTACTTCAAGTTAATAAATTCTTGCACAAACGCACTTCGTTCAGAATTAGATATAAAATAAGTCTCAACCCTCTCTTTGAACTGGTTCTAAGTGATGTCCTCCTTGAGGGTCTTGGCAGCCACCATTCCCCACCATTCCAAAGCATCTTTATGCAATTATCTTGAAGCTAGCCTTCTTCTTTGTGCATCATTTAACCTAGATCCTTCATAGATATGCTCACAAACGCTTGTCCAATCAACACTTCAACGGAAGAGTTCTTCTTCGTAAACATCTTTCTTCCTAAGTTTTGATATTTTTAGTTCATCTTTGGTAAATTTTCCTCGTCATTTGTAACATAAATTTCCAATATTAGGCATTCACATCCATACCCATTGCATTTGTTGGTAGTAAAACTTCGTTTTTAACTACACGGGGTTCACCTTCATCTCTCCCATTAATCTGGGCGCTTTCAGTCACCCTTGTTGCATTTCTCTTCATACCGTAATTCATCCACTTCTAGTTTCCATCTTGTTTTGTTATAAGTAAAAATGAAAGAAAGAGAATGAATCAATAATAGAAGGATAGATATAGCTATTTATATATTTATATAGCAAAATACATGTATGTTATATATAATAGCATATACCCTCCCCACAATGTTCATTTTTATACTAAGTACTTAACTACTTTTAGCTATATGTACTTCAGTATCCCTTAACCAAAGCTCTTATTCTAAATTCCAACATCCCCAATTCTGAAACCAAAAGATGGAACTCCAGTGTGTTCCAGTCATGGTTTTCAAACTCCTATGTCTCACCGGAGATTTCATCCAAGATCTCCATTTCAAACTTGGACCAAACAAGACATCAACTCTCCTTCATATCTCCTTTGACATCCATCTCATTGAAAATATTCAAATCTCACATGAAACATGGATTAAAATTTCAATCCAAGATCCCACCCAAAATTGTATCTTTTTCTTATTGTATATTATATTTTCACATCAATTCAAAATAAACAAATCAATCCAAATACTATTTACCAACTCCTTAAACACATTTTTGACCTTTTGTCTTCATGAATCATGACAAAAGAATTCATTTATTTTTTATGTTAAAATAAAAGGATATTATTCGATCATTACCAAATAAATTAAGCAAATCGAGCCACTACACTTCTCTAAAACATTAATTTCAATTCTTTTCTCTATGCAAATCAAGTAACTTACCTTTTTTATTTATACTTTGAGAAATGTAGTTTAATAAATCATTTAAACATCTATTTGAGATATATATGTTATCTGAGATGTAGCTGAGATGTGCACTCGAGATATACTCATCTCACCCGAGATCTCGTCCAACACGATATGTCTTGTTTGGAAAATCAAAGATTAAATATGATGGAAATTCGAGATGTGTAACCAAGATACACTCACATCACCCGAGATCCATTATATATATATAATAGTAATGCCTCTTGCACGTCTTCATCTTCAGCATAGTCCCAGCAAAAGTGCTGCCTTCAACCAATAACTAAAATATGAATTCCTATAAAGTCTATTCAAATGAGTACCCACGAGTTTAAGGGGAAAAACAATAAAAACATAGGTCAAACATAAATTTCCTAAGAATAATATCATTCCACACCTAAGTTCCTCTACTGATATGACCATGCCCCTAAAGCATACAACAGATTTTCCTCTACACTAGCCTCGGCTATATAATCAATAAATGATTATCATAATTTATAAGTCATAGAAAAATATATGTTCATTTAAAAATATGTAAAATTTATCAAACAAAACTATATCTGATTCCATCATAGGTTTTGGATCTCAAACACAATACTTAACCTAGGATCATATTCAGGTTTCAAAAATATTATCCATAAAAATATCTTGGGATTCATTTATTATTATTTCCATACCAAAAGGTACAGCTCCTCCCATCCCATTAACTCGTTTATTAGTCTTATACTGCAAGGTATAACTCCATGCAGTCTAATTGTCTTTATGTTTATACAGCTAAGTATAACCCTAAGCAGTCTTGGTTCTTTAAGTTTTATACTACAAAGTACAACTCTAAGCACTTTTAGTTGCCTTATTATTTAGTTTCGTCACTCATAATTTTCATTTGAAAATGATTATTTAAGGATGGAAAATAGTTATAAAATTCAATAAATTCACAAGCATGATTTTTAAGTATATTTTACCAACATTTCCATTTTTTAAATCAATTTCCTTTATTTACCACGTTAGTGGATTCCTGCAAAAATTCATATAAATATGTTAACATTGGAATTTTTCGAATTTAAAATCTATCTTTAAAATTTATTTCCAACACCGTATTAAATTTTTAGTTTATTTCAAAATTGTTTAAATAAGGAATGTAAGCTAACATCCTAGTAAAGCTATTTCGAACCAAAAATATTCATTACATCAAGATCTATCATTTATAGGCACATATTATATGAACTTTATCATAGAAAATCAAGGACATACTCAATACAGATGAAAACAACCTAAAACGAAATGATATTACTCACAATATCTTATGATTTCACCTGATCTTTAATCTTTTTAGGTTTCTTTTGCTTTTTCTCCTTTTCTTCTTTTTACTTCTTCAGTTCTTAGCAATAGAGACTACCAAAGTTTTTTGTTTTTTTTTGAATTTGAGGAGAGAGAGAGTATGTGAGGAAAATGATATGTTGAATGGCATATTTATAGTAAGGGTTTATGATTTGGTAGATCCCTCCTTTTCTCGTTATCTTAATTTGTTTCCTTTAATATCAAATCTCCCTTATTCACTTATTAAAATTAATTCTTGTTATATATAGCCAAATTTTTAGTTCATTCAATTACCTTTAATATAAGATCTCCTATATTCAATCCATTCTCACCTAATTTGTTTCCCTTAATAAAGTATTCTTCATTCAAACGTTTATATTTTGCTTTTACACATATAACCTAATTTACTTACCTTTTATATATGATCTCCTTTTTAAATATTAAATCATCTCCTTACATATTTACAGTCAAATTTAGTTATATTTATTAAACTAGATTCCCTAAATTGCCTGATAGTTTCATATTATAAATCAAGCATAAATTTAATAAATGAACCCTAATATTTACCTTTTCTAATTCATTTATTCTCCTTTTTAATTCCTTAATCAAACAATTAACCTTCATTTTTATAACTAATCACTTAATTGATTATTTATTAACTTATTGGTCATTACAATTCAAACACTCATATTTAATTCAACATATAGCACAAAACAATTTTGGACCTTCTATTAAGGGATACACTAGAAACTGACCACTTCAATAAGCTTGGTAAGGGCCTAGTGAATAAATTTAACATTCTCCTTAGTTAAAAAATCTTTTGTTAGATGCCCATCAAGTTGGATTTTTCAATGGACCGTCACTATGACGATCGCCATACAGCACTAGTACCGAATATACATGTATTGTGAGTTGTACTAGTGCCTGATCAATGTTGGATGACCGTCAATGGCTGTAAATAAAGTAAAACATCACAGAACTTTTCGTATATCTCACAATGCATCTTAATAATAAACATCTCAGATATAAACAAATGAGATAGTAAATAACTTAATGAATCAAAGAAGAAGAATGCATAGGCCCATATGGTATAAAACATAGGAAATAGAGTAATACATCAAATTATAATTCATAAATAACCGTTTCTAAGTAATAAAGGCACTAGCAAGCTCCATAATGTTGTACTATGGAATAAAAAAAAGTAAATGTAGTAACATGAGAGTATAGCCTTATGCTCGCCACCTTTCCAGCTCCATATGCTCATTAGATGTCATACCCCTAATCTACTAATTTAAGAGTACCAAGAATAATATAAAGCAAAGCATAAAATCCCAGGTCAGGCGATAGTCTGGTGTGAGTGGTATTAAATCTCCAAAAATTAATATACCACTAAAAGAGGACAAATCGTATGAAGGATCACATCTGACCCATCTCTACATCAACAGAGTTAGCACATATACAAAATATATGCTACTTTATATCATAAGGGTGCCTAGATATCCATATCAAGAATATCGCCCTCATATGACATCCCTAAGGTGAGAGGTAATCAAATCAACATAGCATCTGTCCTCACATTCAATCAATTAGCACATTGGATATAAGATCACTATCCAACACATCACGGTTAAGTTCAAACTATCCATTATGATAGGCTGCATCTTGGTTCCTCGGTACTTGAATCTATGCCACTCGATTGGCCAGGAACAAGACTAACCATCATGTCAGACTAGGGTAAACAAACTTTATGTCTATAATAAGGAGCCTTCATGCTCTAGGAACCATCATGTCCCTAGTACACCCCTATGAGTACTCCAAGAACCCTCGGTGTCAACGATCCCTTTGCATATATCATCTATAGTGGAGCACTCCTGGAACTGATTTCATGACTACCATCACAAAGTCACCATGGTTGGGACGATTCATTACAGTCGTCATCAATTGTAAAACATCGTCACATGTCCTGTAGCCATCATCTAATAGTTCCCTCAATAGGACTCGTAGTCCTCAACTATGCATCCCAAAGTAAAGCTATCCTTCATCGAAGTCATCACTTTCCATTACGGAATCATCATCGTCACATCATTCATCATCATCGTCAAAATTGCTATCGAACCCTATGGTTCAGTACTGATCCCTATACTTAGCCATATTGGCTAAGTATTTTCTTGCCACGATTTTGAGTGACAACACACCCAAGACTCGAGCCAAACCTTATGGTATCTCAAAGCATATGCGTGGAACTCGAAGCCAGTGCATGAAGACTTGAAATCCAACTTCCCTATGCCAAACGCTACCGATCCACGCCTACCTCAATCACACACTTCCTACACAAACTAGGCCATTTTCCTTTATGCCCCTACATCGATCACACATCTTTACCCATCAATGCCCATGGATCGACACCAATCCATGGGCACCAATCCCTGACTTATCTAAAAAACTTGCTCCTTCACTCCACTAACCCATACCTCCAAGCGATTCCTCTCATGACTCGAAGCTACACACCCTAAGGCTCGAAGTATGCATGCATCGAACCATCAGTTGGAATCTTCCATACATCTTAATGCGATCCATTAATCACTACTCGTTATTCGAAGAAAACGTTCATAGGGCTTGAAGCGAACGATCACTTGACTCAAGCACCCTCCAAAACCATCTTCTACTGATCCATAATCCACAAAACTACCACCAAACAATCCGTAACTCAAGCAAACTAATTTGAAACTTGGAACCTAGTCTTATGAGGCCTTTCATGTAACCTCATATTGATCGCACCAAGTTTGGACTTCTGGTGATTAATACATACCGATCCTTAACATGTTCCTAAAACTAAATTTTCATTTGATTGGCAATTTCAACAAAACAAGCATCACATATACAAGAAATCATTGCATATAATATACACTAACAAGCATATAACCAAACATGCCAATATGAATCCTAGATCTAAGAGAAGTATCTATAATAACAAGGAGATTCATAAGAACACTAATTTTATAAAACTTTTCCAAATCGTTTGAAATTTACATCTGTAGTAGAAAAGGTTTAAAACATATTTTAGACTGTGAAAATCATTTGAAAATAACATTAAGCGTCTAATAATGGCTAATTAGTGAGTAAAGGCTTAAAATCACTCATATGGATCCAATGTACTCCAAATAAGCATGACTTTCAAGAATGAACAACAACTCCAAGATGGTCTACAGTAGCCAATCTTCAATCCAAGGTGCTATTCTCACTAATCTTCCTCTAACATTGCATTTTGGCTAATTAAAGTAATGATTATAGTGACTTTTTGGTTAGAGAAGGTTAATAGAGGTTTTCTCTTATTTTTGGGAAGAGTGAAGTGATAGAGAGGAGCCCCATCATCCCTAACTCCATACTTATCCCGAAATGGGCCTCGATCCTTATAATTAATCCACTAATTACACTAAGTTGTTTAATATCAAGTGGAACTTCAAACATCCATGACTCCCTAATAGTAAGTCCGTTTTTCTATTATGATCATTCTACGGAACGGGAAACCAACATCCTGACCTAATGAAAGTGATTTCAGACACTAATTCGGATCCTTTTAAAAGTTATAAGCCATACAATATTTGTAAGTTCAAAATATGTAACACACCTAATTTATTTTAACATTATTTAAGAGATTTAATTAGATAAATTACAGAGAATAATGTATGGTGTGATAAGGAGAAGGAGATTGGTTAACTAGTATGGGTTGTGCCTTAAGTAATCAATTAATAAGATTGATTTGAACATAGAATAGAAAGAAGGTAATGAGAAAGGCATAATGGGAATATATCTTTTATTCATTTCCTTAAATCCTTCCTCTCTCATTCATTCTCATTTTCATTTTCGAAACTCAAAACGAAAAATAAAGGAAGACCAGCCATTACTTAAGGTAAAGAAAGAAGAAACCTAAGGGAATTCAAGGGAAAAGCTTGGGAAACTAATCAACATCAAATCTAAATCTCTCATATCCAATCTAAGGTGAATAATAACATCAATCCCATTTATTTATGCTAGTTTTGGATTTATGAACAATTTCTAAATTAATTATGAATATATGTCATGCTTTGATTGATGATTACAATTGTTGGATTAAATGATGAATTATTTAGAATTTTTATGAATTTTTATAATATGTCTTAAAGGAAAAACCTAAGTTTCTAATCTTTAATTGATTTGAAATTTGAATACATAGTGTAAAACATTATTTTGGAGATGGGTTCTCAGTTTTATAATTTTTCAAATTCATATGAATAGTCTATGAATTTCCTAAAAGAAGAAAGGCATTTATTTTGGGTTTTAATTATTAAAAATTATTAAATTAATATGTTGGTCCTAAACTTTTTATATGAAAGAAGTAGAAATTCCGATTTATGATGATTGTTGATTATTTTTCCCAAGTAGGTATGATTTTCTATGAATTTACAATGATTAAAAAGCTTTTAATTAATATAAAATAATAGTATTAATCTTAAAAGTTTGCACATTATCTTCGGAAGGTAGAACTTGTTCGGCCAGCAATTTATGAAAAGAAAATGTAAAGCAATTTGTTATCTAATGAAGTTTTGACAAGAGGCAAGAGTTAGTGTAAAGTATTAGCTTAAAAGGGAAACAAAACAGTTTTAAAGTTATTTACTAAAATGCCAATGTAGATATTCGGTACCCATGTTATATTGATATTCGACATCTATTTTAGTCGATACCTAGAATAACTACCTTATAGTTATATGAGGTATTTAATTTATAGGTTCGGCATCTATATGGGTTGGTGCATGCGATATCCACTTAGTAAATATGTGATGTGCCCACTTGTATAGGAGTTCGGCATCAAGTATTATAGTGGTTTGGTATCTCAATATTTTAGAGTCTTGGCAACCTATGGTTTCAAGACTCGATACTATTTATTTTAAAGGTTCGACACCATCTTTATTTTATGGGTTTGATACCTCAAGCATTCAAAGTATTATCCGGCATTTTGACCCTGCTATTCCCGATTGATTGGACAAGTCTGACTCAATGGTAAACAAAGAAAGTAGCCCAAGAGGAATGACCATGGAGTCCAGAGATCATGCACAGACAATAGTATGAAGCAACGATCAAGCGAGACTAAGAGATAGCCACTCTAGAATGTTCCAAGTATGGATTAGTGCCTTCACTAGACAGGGGATCGATACCTATCCTTGCACCTAGGTAGGGGATTAGATCGGATCACCTTGACTATGAACAACTTAAACCAGTAGTTTAACTAATGGAAATCAATCAATATCTCCATAAAACATGTAGGCGACTATGCAAAAAAAACTTTGGAAACACGAAGCAAGCTTGGAGGAGGAACTTCAGAAGGGATCGCATGAGCCCACATGGCCATCTTGATTGATCGGCCTCGATCGCTCATACTTGGGAGTTGAACCATGAAACTTTTTGGGTGACCTCGCCTACACTATGAGATTCTGTTGGCGAAGTTACAGAAAGATATTCATTCGTCTGCACCTATAAATATAGAGTTCACTGTTTATTTTAGGAATCTTTACGCTGTTGTTTTACTTGAACTTTATTGTAATCAAGGATCTATTATGATCCGATCCCTCTGTAATGAGAAATGCAAGTATTTAATAAAGCAATTCCTTTAAAAGGACGTTGGTAATCAACACTGAACCACTATAAACTTGTTTGTTCTTGTTTTTGCTTGTTTTCTCTCTATTCTTAAGTTGAATTCTTTAAAAAAAATCTCAACTTTCAATCTATTGGGTGTTTGTACCAACTTTCGGTGCAAACATTTAGGTGCTTTCATCAAGAAGAATTTTCGGCTTGATTGGGTCTGATCATCAACTTGTGGATTCCCATATCCATGAGATAAATCTAGGTTTCTGCCGACAAGTTTGTATTTCTACTCTAATTTGATGCAGATCTATAAAGAAGCTATTAGCCATGGCCAGAGGAAACAAGTCCACTACTTCACATGCTATTGAAGGTAATAAAATACCAACATTCAACAGATTGACCAAATTATGCAATCGCCTACTACCGATGCCCCAAATCCAACGATTACATCACCAAAGCGACTTTGAAGTCAAAATGATGAACTGTTGGATAGCTGTCAGTAGCTCAATCAACAAATCCAAGCCAATATCGACATTCTGAACCAATTCAAAGACCAACATGGGAAGATAATAAGGGATCCTACTTCGTACTTAAGATCAGAGAACTCCTCTTCATCTGACCACTATCACAGGAACAAATGGCGCAAGATAGATGCGTGATGATGTTGGAACATCAAGGGGAAACTATGGGATCGACTATCGCCAAACTACCCAAATCGACATTGAACCTTCCCAGGGGATCAGCACCGAACCCTCCGACCTAAGTGGAACCTTCACGCTAGTGGAGGTGCCAACTCCAGATGCGCCGTGATTGATTACAGTGCTGGTACCCAGGCGAATACGATTGAACCACAGACCAGAGATAAAGATAGGATTTTTGCTTTAGAGGTACCAGGGAGTACGCTGAGCCAAAGCAACATGGTGCTGCTTGAAGGCATGGATCGGGTTATTCACATGAGGTGGAACATCACCATCGCTAAGTACCAGCCCTGCAGACGCTGGACCTAATGGCTATAGTGTGACAACTTGTGAAAGAAATTCAAAGCTTGATCAATGATGATAAGGAAACCTCCAGAAGTCATACTCCATTCACCAACAACATCCTACATGCGGAGATCTATGGAGGTTTAATATCTCTATGATGCCTGCTTATGCAGAAAAACTGATCCCAAGCAGCATCTCATGAAGTATTAGTGTCACATGGACAACACACGAGCCACTGATGCAGTCAAGTGCAGACATTTTCCTATTTTCATGGAGGGAGTTGCGACCAGGTGGTTTACCAAGCTACCACCACGATCAATTTCTTCGTATGATGATTTAACAAGGAAGTTCGTGGAGCAGTTCCACATGCACATGGCTCGCATTAAAGATGGCATGTCCATCTCCAACTTGATCCACACTCCGGTGGAGTCACTGAAAGATTATCCAAATAGGTTTAATATGATTGTTAGAGAAGTCAGTAATCCAAAAGACGATGCAATACTAATGGCACTGACTAAAGGGTTGACCTTGATTCTGATTTGGCAATTAGTTGGCAAGAAACCTCCTTCTACATTGGACCATTTTTATGCAAATGTATCTTAGTACCCGAGGAAAGAGGCGTTGAAGCGGACTAGGAATTGAGATGTTGTGGGCCAAAATGCCAAGGGTGTACAAAGTAACGTGATGATGAAACAGTTCAGAGAGAGTTCCAAGAAAGTTGAAGTTAATGTTCAAAACAAAGAAAAATAAGCAAAAGAGAGGAGGTGATAGAAACCGCGATTGAAGAAGGGATTATAGGAGAGCGAAGCTAAGGATACTGACATTTGACACCTATACACTACTGAACATGTCATTAGAGAACATCTATCTACCAGCTTGTAATACTATGCAGTACAGAAAACCGCCTCCTAAAGAACCACCGTAGAAGCAGAGACAGGCATGATAGTACTATAGATTCCATAAAAGTTATGGTCATACGTTGGATGAGTGTCGCCGCCTCCATGATATCATCGAAAAGTTGATTCCTAAAAGAATTTGTAATAGCGCGATTGAGCCCCATAGGATAGCAGGCAGGGTATGTTCGACCCCAATAGAGGACAAGCCCCGCCTAATGCTAATGAACCTAGGCAAGCAAGAGCAAGATTAATCATTAGCACTATTGTTGGAGGACCACATGCAGCTGACAAGATCTGGCATGAGATGGAGTGTTACATGAATTCTGTAAGACATGTTAATATTAAATGCTACTCGAACGCAGAGGATGGTGCTCCGACAAATTAGTAAAGAACTATAACCAACAATATCATGTTTTGGAGTAGAGATTTGATGGGGTGGTTGCCCCTACAATAGACCTAATGGTGATCTCGACCATGACCGACCCTGTCTTGGTGAGAAAGATGTTGATTAACTATGGAAATTCAGTCAGTATCCTTTTTATGAAGGCCTACTACCAGATGTTAGTAGAAGCTAAAGATTTGAAACCAGGTAAAGCCCGTATTCATAGCTTTAACGGTATTGCTGCTGAAGCAGTAAGCTACGTTGAGTTACTAGTGGAGTTAGGAGACGACAACCGTAAGAGAGTATGGGTGCTACTGTTTATTATGATGGATATGAAATCTCTATAAAATGCTTTCTTGGGCCGACCAACCACTGCTGAATTCAAGGCAACTATTGCCCTTTGCTGCTTAACACTCAAATTCCTGATAGGGAATAGCGTTGGAATTAGTCGAGATCAGGAGACTGACCATGCTTGCTATTTTGCCGAGTTAAGGGATGCTCAGTGAAAGGAAAATGGAAAGGATGAGAAGAAGGCTCTCTGTAATAAAACTAACAAAGCCTAGCAATCAACGTCCAAGCCTTGGCTCGGGAACCACAGTCAGTTCAATAAAGACATAGATCTGAAAGATGGGGAAAAAGAGCCCAAGGAACCTAAGACTACATCCGTTGAGATGATGATCGACGTGATCACCCACGACGACCCATTGCAGGTCCAGACGATCAGATCACAACTCAGCTCAACGATGATGAAGGAATATCCTAGATTTCTTTGGGTGAATCTTGATGTGTTTACCTAAACCTATTCTAGCATGTGAGGGATCTCGCCAATCATCCCTAGACATCCATTGAATATCGACCCGAGGCATGTCTTAATGAAACAGATAGATCTAGAGAGATTTGTTGCGCTTAAGGAGGGGGTGGATAAACTCAAGAACAATGGATTTATTACTTATGCCCTCTATCCGAAATGGATATCTAATCCAGTACTCATAAGAAAGGCTAATGGAAAGTGGAGGACATGCATCGATTACTCAGATTTGAATAAAGCACTCCTAAAGGATAGCTTTCCACTTCCAAGGACAAACCAGCTGGTAGACTCGACTCTGGACATGATCTTCTTTCATTTTTGGATGCATACTTGGGGTACAATCAGATCCCGATGCACAACCTAGACCAAAAACACACTAGCTTCCTTACCGACCTAGGATTATACTACTACATTCTGATGCCTTTTGGACTAAAAAATGTTGGAGCTACTTATCAAAGATTGGTAAATCAAATGTTCAGAGATCGGACCGGATGATTAATGGAAGTATATGTGGATGATATGCTCATAAAATCACGATAATCAAATGACCACATCAATAACTGGCAGAGATATTCAATGTTCTCTAGAAATATGAAATGAAACTTGACTTCTTCAAATTCTCTTCCAGGGTTACATTAAGGAAATTCTTGGTTTTAGTTGTTAACTCTTATGGGATTGAAGCCGATCCTGAGAAGTTTCAGGCGATAAGAGAAATTCGAGCACCAAAGATGATTAGACAGGTGTAGAGCCTAAATGGGAAGGTCGTTGTCCAGAGTCGATTTGTAACATCCCCTATCTGGAGGCCCGAGCTAAGCGCTACAAATGCTACAGTTATCCATAGTATTAACTTTCGGTGACCAAACATGGTAATGTTAATGGTATCCATAATATCAGAAGCACGTGAATATAAAATAAAATCATAGATTTTAAAAACAACTTTCTTATTACATTTCAGAAAACATGTTTCATATCCCATTACATAATCTCAATTGTTTCCCAGGTTCAGATCAAATATAATTATTACAAATTACGCCAAGAGCGACATATGAAGATGACCCTTTGGTTAACTAGAGTACTAAATAGTCATAACTGAATTAATACAACATGGTGGAATAAAACAAACAAAATAACTCCTACATAGCTAGCCATCAGCCTCTTGCTTGTCTTTGGAAGCTTTATTCGTCGACGTACTATAACTTATAAATCCTCAATCCCCGGCTTACTCAAATCAATTTTGAGCAACCGAGAGTTTAAAGGGAAAAACATAAACATCGAGTCAGACATGAAGCCTGGTGTGAATAATAATATACATCTCGGTAATTTGATATTAAGTGAGACCACGCCGCTTAGCGAATGGGTCTCCCCTCAATAATATCCTTTTTAAACATACCTTTTGCAAATCATAATACTACAACAAAACTGGTTTAAAATGCAAAGCATTATCATGTAAACATACATACCAGGTATCTACGAACTATATGTCCGAAAGCTATAGTTTTTTTGGCTAACTACTAACCTTTTCCTGACTTGGGCCTACCAGACATTATAAACAAGTAATCTAACATCTGTTAGATATTCCTCTTTTGGATGGTCTATCCCTAACTTACTTTCTTTGGGTCAACTGATCCTAGTTGTTTTGTAGGCTCACCAATAACCTACCTTTGTACAAATATATTCCTTTCCATGTGTAACATCATTTTAGTCTTACCTCTGAGAAACCCCTACATACTGGAATTTTGGACTAAATTATCCTAAGGCTAATAGCTAGTGTGTTGAGCAAGACCCTATAACAGTCCCATCTGGTATACAAATATCTGAGTCATTTCATTAGGGTAATCTTCCCTTAAATTTTCCTTGAAATTTTTTTCTTCTAAAATTGATTTAAACCTCTAAATCATGCTTTTGAGAGAAATGTGTGATCAGGTAACTAATCATAATACAAAAACTATGAAAAAGGACTCAGGTATGTCTAGAATGAGCTTCGGCAAAGCGACTACCCATTACACCTCAATATCGAGTTCCAGTAAGGCCACCGCCCGGTAATGAGCTGTTAGAAGTACCAAATAAATCCATAATGCAATCCAGTGCAGATGAAATTGATAGACGGCTCCAGTTGACAAAGAACACTGCATTGCAAACTCGAAAATCAAGAATGATCACCTCACTACAAATGTGGATGATCCAAAATGAAGAACGCCACACTACAGACGTGGAAGAACTGGAAAGAACGCCTCATTGTAGATGCGGATGATCCAGAATAAAGAATGTCACACTATAGACGCTAAAGAACCGGAAAGAACTCCTCACTGCGAATGCGCAAGGTCCAGAATGAATGTCTCACTACAATCCTATCAACAGAAATCCTAAAAACCTGCAAGTAGTAATCTAGCACCATTTCTGGCCAAAACCATACTTTAAATCATACTTTAAACGAGGAAATAAATTCTACGCTTTACTCAAATCACCTTGAC
Organism: Allium cepa; assembly: GCA_030765085.1. NCBI lineage: Eukaryota > Viridiplantae > Streptophyta > Magnoliopsida > Asparagales > Amaryllidaceae > Allium > Allium cepa. The sequence continues at coordinate 542,463,023 of CM060940.1, read as the reverse complement.
ATGTTATTTATATACTTTACACAAATCTTGGTTGATGAAAACATTTTAAACCTTTGAAATTACCCCTTTCGATCCCACTGAAAGTATCCTTTTCGAAACAAAGTAAACCCTTTATAACCTAGGCAGAAAGGCTAAAACTTTCCTTTCGTAACTATTCACATAAACCTTTGGTAACCAATGAAAAACCTTTCCTTCGAAAGCTATAAAACCTTAGACATCCTACCTTTAAAACACTTAAACGTTGACATTCGAAAAAATTGGTTCCTTTCAAACCTTTCAAAACCATTGAGGAACCATCCCTTCAAAGCCTTCATTAAAACCATTCGAAAGCATTAAAACATCAAACCTTTCGAAACCATTTGGGTTCAAGTAAAACATGTGGAAAACCTTTCGAAACCATATGGGTTCAAGTAAAACATGTGGAAAACCTATCGAAACCATTTAAAACTATCTTCTTCAAAACCTTTGGGTTCTACCTTCAACAGAACAAAAGGGTCATAAAACATTTAAGTTAAAAGCACTCTATCGAAAGCATTTTCTAAGTGATGGTGGCGAAACCAACCCTTCAAAATCATTGTAGAAGTGGCTAGGATTTGTAAACAAATTATACCTTCCGAAACCATTCGCTTCAAAAGGTAGAAGCGGCAGCTAGGGGTTTCGACCACTTCGAAAGCATTTTCTTGAAACAAAAGCGTAACCCATTTAGAAACCTTTCCTTTAAAACATTTAATTTAGTCGAAAGTAAGCCAAGTCAGAAGCATTCCATTCAAATGCAAAGTAGACGTAATTTCATTTCCAAACAAAGTAATGCTTCAACCCCATTAGAGCCCCATGTTTCAACCCAGTTCCTCTACATATCCCCAATTTGTTGTATACCAAGCTTTGATATCATGCGCATTGTTTTCAATGGTGAAGGAGGCGGAAGAATCCAAGCGGAAGCAGAATGCTGAAAGTAGTGAAACATGTATAAAGCATGTTTAAACTGATTTTTATCTTTTTAAAGTAATCTTTTCTACTAACCTGCCTTGTTTATCAAAATATGATTGGATGTAACTTTTCTTTTCCAAAAGCACTACCGAAATTTTAGAATTAAACCATTTAAATAATTTAGAAAATACCCCTTCTTCTTTTTTAAATATATAAAACATTTAGGTCCCATACCTTAAATAATTTTATATATCTATTAATTCAATTAGGATAATTCTATAAAAATTCCAAAAAATCAATTTTAATATTTATTCCAACATATATTAATTTCAGACCCAAGACATAAATAATTTGGCCAAAAATTATTTTAAACCCAAATAATCATTTTCTTTACTAGAAAATTAGTTTTAAATCCACATAAATTTAGAAAATTATGAAAATTGAAACCCATCTCTAAAATATCATTCTGATCTAAATCTAAAATCGCTAGGTATTTGGATGTCATTTAATAAGGCTTTCACATCAAAACATATCATAAAAACTATACAAAATAAGCATAAATCATCAACAAGCATATATAAACATATTATCCTCTAAAAACATGGCTAAACTTTGCAAGATAAATTGAATTTTGGTCTAAAACCGAAAATAATTAGAAATCATGAGATGTAGTCATTATTCACCTTAGCTTTAAAATTAAGGAGTTTGAGATTTGAATGGTTAAATGTTGATTTGCTTCTTCCTTTAGCTTTTCTACCTCTTTTATCTTCTAACGATGGTCGACCACTATTTTAAATTTTGGATTATCAAAAGAACGTGTAGTATGTGATACATGAGGATTTAGGGTATATGGTTATGTCTCATTCCTTTTTTATCCCTTCTCTATTTCATTTTAGCCCATCTTCAGTTCATTTGTTAACATGGCACGGGCCCCCCTTATTAGTCACAAAATATCAAAATTAGGGACGTTACAGACTCCCTCCCCCCACCTTTAAAGAATATCTTCCATAAAATTATGATATCATACTCAAAAAATTAATAAAAAACAGCAAGACAAAGTATTAAACAAATCGGGATAAGTGTCTCTAATCCTGCTCTCGGTCTCCCATGTACAGTCTCTCTCATCGTTACTCCACTGGACTTTAACTAATCTGATTGTCTTGTTCCTTATCCACTTCTCATCTCTATCTACTATACGAATTGGATTTCTAACTATAGTCTAGTCTGGTTTCACTGCCAAGTCATCTAACAGAGTTGGTGCTGTAGTAGACTCGGGGTCTCGAACACACTTCTTTAGATGAGAAACATGGAAAACATCATGGACTCCTGCCACATTATTTGGTAACACTATTTTATATGCGAGTTTCCCTAACTTCTCTACGATAAGAAATGGTCCTACAAATATCGGCCAATTTCTCTGGCCTTTCAAATCTGATTACATCTTTCATCGGTGAAACCTTAATGAAAACATGATCTCCAACAGAGAACTCTAAGTCTATTAATCTTCTATCAGCATAACTCTTCTGCCTAGACTGAGCTTCCTTCATCCAAGCCCTGACTCAATCTTCTCTGCAGCTTCTCTAACTAAATCCGATCCAAGAACCAACCTATCCCCGGTATCATACCAACAAACTGTAGATTTGCATGGCCGTCACACAGCGCTTCAAATGGTGTCATCCCTATACTAGCCTGATAACTGTTGTTAGACGAAAACTCAACAAGTGTAGATAGTCTACCATGATCTTCCAAAATCCAGCACACAAACTCGTAACAAATCTTCCAAGACTTTGTTAACTCTTTCTGTTTGCCCATCGATCTGCGGATGGTAAGCGGTATTCGTCTTGAGCTTGGTACCTAAAGCATCCCGTAAATTCTTCTAGAACTCATTAGTGAATAAAGAATCTCTACCACTTATTATACTACCAAGAATTCCATAAAGTCTAACTATATTCTTCATAAATAACTTAGCTAAAATAGGTGCCATCCTTGTTGATTTAACTAGAATGAAATGAACATTCTTAATCAACCGTTCCACTATGACCTATATGCTTTCATTTTCTCTATTAGATCTTGGCAATCCGTCTATAATCCATAGAAATAGAATCTCATTTCCATACTACAATATCAAATTGTTGAAGTAACCCAGTTGGCTTTTAATGTTCGACTTTTACCTGTTGACAGTTCAAACACTTCTTTACCCATAAGCCAACATCTCTCGTCATACATTCCCAGAAGAAAATCCTCTTCATGTCCTGATACATCTAGTTCCTCCTGGATGAATAGTGAACTTCGAACGATGGCATTCCTCCAAAATCTCTTTTCTTATGTCCCTCACATTCGGAACACACAACCTTCCTTTCTTTCTCAACCACCCATTTTCGTCAAGACTGAAATCCTTCAAGTCATCGCTCTCCATTCAATCCCTTAACTTCCTGATCAGTTCAACTAATACTGGATCCTCCATATATTTAGAAGCAATCTTTTCAATCATAACTGGTCTAACTTGTAAACATGACAACATAGTCGTTTCCTTACTAGATCTAGCTTCATATCTCCACTATACTCTACATGTCGTCAACGCTTCCAAATCTTTCAACTTAGTTATCATTGCCAACACTGTAATGTGATGTTTTCTGCTAAGTGCGTCTACAACCTGATTACCTTTCCCTGGTGTGTACTCAATACTAAAATCATAAGCAGCTAAAAACTTTAACCACCTCTGCTTTCTTATATTCAGCTCCTTCTAAGAATACAAATACTTCAACGACTTATGATCGGTATAAAGCTCAAATATCTTTCCCAAAAGGTAATGTCTCCACACCTTCAATGCAAAAATCACCTCAGCTAATTCCAAATCATGCGTTGGATATCTAATCGCATGCGGTCTACGCTGTCGAAAAGCATGGGCAACCACTTTACTTCTTTGCATTAACACTGCTCCTAATCCAGTTCCACATGCATCTATATATACTACCAAGTCCCGATTCCCTTCTGGAACAACTAGTACAGGTGCATGAGTCAATAAGTGTTTCAAGATCTGTAATGCTTCTTCATACTTATTGGTCCAAACAAACTTTACGTCCTTTCGTGCTAGCTTGGTCGTTGTTGCTGCTACCCGTAAAAAGTCCTTAATGAACCTCCTATAATATCCTACCATTCCAAGAAAACTCTTTATCTTAGTCACTGTCTCGAGTCTCTTCCAATTATTTACCTCTTCAATCTCAGTGGGATCTACAGACAACCCTTCCCTTGAGACTACTTGACCAAGAAACTTCACTTCCTTCTTCCAAAATGACACTTTGAAAACTTCACCTTCAACTAGTGTTGTCTCAACATATCAAGCACCACTCTAAGATGAACTTTATGCTCCCTTTCATCCTTAGAGTATATCAGAATATCATCTATGAACACAAATACGAACCTATCCAAGTGCTCTTGGAAGATTCGGTTCATTAAATCCACAAAGAATGTTGGCAAATTAGTTAGTCCAGATGGCATCACTAACCATTCGTATGATCCATATCTAGTTCTAAACGCCGTCAATGGGATAATATCCTTTGCTACTCTTAGCCGATGGAAACCAGTTGTTAAATCCAATTGAAAAAATACCTTGGCTCCACTCAAATGATCGAACAAATCGTCAATTCTTAGCAATGGATATCGATTCATTATCATTTTGTCATTCATTTTACGATACCAATACATAACCTTAATGATCCTACTTGGTGTTCTACTCCAGATGCCAAATCTATCCAAAACCCAATGGCTCATTTCAGTGGTAATTCTACCACCGGTTCGAAGATATTTGCGAACTATCTAACCACGAAAACTCGATTTAACTCGTCCTCTAACTCCACAACACATAATAAAGCATTCATCTCACAACTAGAGCATTCTATGGTATATATATTTTGATTACTACAGTCATGGTGTCTAAGCGATATTTTCCTATCATGGCAAAATATCCTAGCATCATACTTACTTAACCAATCCATACCCAAATAATTCCAAACCCTACAGAATCAAAAACGTGCAAACTTTAAACAAAGGTGTGACCTAACAAATCAAACTCTAGGTGGTCACACTTCATCCCAAGTGTCGCATACCCTCCTATCGGATTTGCAACCCTTAAGGAAGTAACTAATTATGAGGGTTTTATGTTAAGCTTATCTACCAAACAACGAGATACAAAAGAATGTGATGCACCTATATCAAATCGAATGCTAATAGACATACCATGAATCTGAAGCGTACCTCCCAACACATCTTTTCCTTTTTCCTCTGCTATTGGCCTCGAGATAGCTGGCACCAATGCAAACACCATTCCATTTTCATCCTTAACTGGCTCCTTGCGTTGGTTCTTCTAATGTCCAATTTGATCGCAATTGAAGCATCTGATACTCTTCTTCTCGATCACTTCCTTTGCCATTCCAGTACGACATTCATTAGCGAAATGTCCTTTCTTAATGCACTTGAAGCAAACAACCTTCGACTTTCCTTTCTTCATGGCTCCACCTTTTTTAGCACCATTATTATGAAAGAACTTCCTCTTTTGACCCTGCCCCACCTGGACATCCTTTGCCTTATTCTTCTCCAGTGAAGCAAGCATCTCTACACGGCTCAACGCCATCTCCACTACAACATCACAAGGATCCCTAATATGTGGTAATGTGGCCCTTGCCAACTCAGGCTTCAACCCCCTTATGAACTTCTCATTTCTCTTCATCATAGTATCCATAGTGCCATATCCATACCTAGACAATTCCTCAAATCTTCTAGCATACTCCAATACAGTCATCTCCCTCTGTTCTAACTCGGTAAACTTTCTGATCAAGGTAGACTTTGCCATCATAGACATGAACCTCTTCTTGAACCTCCTCTTAAACTTAGCCTATGTCATCATGTCTTAATTCACTCCAACAGACACACTATTCCACCAGAATAAAGATGCTCCTTGAAGCTGTCTCGATGCAAGACTTCTCTTCTACTCATTATTGAGCCCTAAATCTACAAAGATCCTCTTACAATGCAATAACCAGTTCTCCATCTCAATAGCATCATCAGTTTTGATAAATGGCTTTCCTCCAAACCCAACATAGTCTCTACTCAAAATAGCATAACTGTTGCTCACCAAATCTTCCTAAACTCCTCCAACAGCATTTCCTCCAACCTTTCTAGCAAAAACACCTAGATGCATCATATTCGTGAAAAATGGATACGTAGCTCCCACATCAACTTGTGGGACTCCAACATCCACATTACCTGCATGTGCCTGACCTTCGTTCCTTCTCGTATTTGATCTAGCATTACCATTTGTTGTGGCTTTTCCTCCAAGATTCACTCTTTCACTTCTAGCATCCATATATGTATTCAAGCCTCGTGAGATATAGAAGAATAGCCTAAGAGCGATAGGAGAACAAAGATATAGCGTATACTTATATATAGCATATACAAGTACGTTACTATAATGTTATCCCATACTCCGATCTTATCTCTAATTCCTTAGGATTATGTTTTCAAAATCATGTTAGTTTAAAAAAAATCATAAACCTATGCTCTGATACCAAGTTGTAATATCCCCTATCTAGAGGCCCGAAGCTATGCGCTACAGATGTTGCAGTCATCCATACTATTAAATTTCGATTACCAAATACGGTAATGGTAAAGGAATATGAGAATACATGAATCAGACGACATATATCCACTGTTATCTATCGTCTATTTCTGTGCCGTCTCATTACATATCAGACCATAGATATGCACCGTCACCTGATATGCACTAACACATCAAAAGAAAAAAAATATACGTTGTTTAATATTATAGTATCATTTCTAAAATTTTCTATTAGACAACATAAAAATATTGACTCATAGGCATATCAATTACATTTATGTTTTATTTGCAAAATGTAATAATGAATCACAATTTTATTTAAACAAATATTTTATTTCAAATCAAATTTGAATTCAATACAACTTTCACTATACTTACTTTTTTTTCTTTTTTTTTAAACAAAAAGGTATATATATAGACAATCCAAGGGGAAAGGAGTTGCCAACAAGCCTGGCAGGTGACTGAGCTACAGGAGACAAAAGATAGCAATAGTACAATAATAGATGTACATCAAAAACTGCACAGCCTAAGGGAAAGAAGGAGGCTGCCTGTCGAGAATCTCTGGACGAGCTCCGGTAAAACCACCGCCCATCGTATCATGCTAACAAGCTCCGGCATGGCCACCGCCTGTAAAAATGATACAGAGACTCTCGACCAATAGAAATCTGAGCTGACCATCGTCCAATCCCTAAAGCTCAACAAAAACCTGTGCTCCAGTCTTACCAACCCTGAATGACTAGCAGTATTATTAGTAATAAACAGAATTTACTAGTTCAGAGAGTACCTGATTAGTCGAGGACACTCCAATGCAGTTTGTCTGTCAGATACCTGTGCTCCATGCTTTCCAACCTTGTATGACTAGCAGTAGTATTAGTAATAAAAGGAATTTACCAGAACAGAGAATACCAGAGTAGTCAAAACCGATCCAATGAAACCTCTACCGATACCCGTTCTAAGGGGCCTAACAGCAATGGAGAGACGATCAGCAAGCTGGCGCGATCGGGATCTGAGGTGCCTCGTGGAAGGGCGAGCCTGGAAAGCTATGAACAAGTCATTCCTAACTCGACGAATCATAGAAGTAGGGTCCATCCGTTCTTCGTCAAAGACTACCTTGTTTCGTGAGCGCCAGATGTGCCACAAAATAAGGCAAGGAATCAAACGATACAGAATAGATCTAAGAGACTTTCCAGTACGACTGTTCCACCAAGAGCAAAGAATTGCAGCCGGCGAGGAGAAGTCCCCATGGAGACCGATAAAATTACGAAAGAAGTTCCAGATAGCTTTGGCAACAAAGACTTCGAAGAACAGATGGCAGATCTTCTCCTCAGCCCCATTGCCGCAGCAATAGCATCGAGAGATGATAGGAATGCCAATCCTGCGAAGATTGGCATGGAGGGGGAGCCCATTATGCAGCGCACGCCACATAAATATGGATACTTTAGGGGGAAGGCGGGAGTCCCAGATAAAGGAAAAGATAGGACGAGACGGGGCCGATGCACGAACGGAATTCCACACCTTAAAAACAGAGAAGGAAGAACCATCCCAACCGGCCATTCCGTCGTGGGCATCGGACAGAGATTTGACCGCTTGCATTCGTTTCCAGGTTTCGCTGGAGAAGGAAGGAGAGCCCGAGAAATTCGCGGCAGAGAGGCAACGATATTTAGCTCGGAGGAATGATGCACAAAGAGAACCATTTTGCCCGAACCGATACCAAAGTTTGCAAGCAAAGGCAGTACACATATCCTTAGAATTTCGCAGGCCGAGGCCGCCCTCCGAGCCAGGGCGGCAGACCGTGTCCCACGAGATCCAATGATCCCAAGAAGCGGTTTCTTTGGAACCCCAAAAGAAAGCCGAAGCCAACGAGAGAAAGGACCTGAAGAAAGAGTCAGTAGGGGTGATAGCTGCGAAGATATGGGTTCTGATCGAGTCCAAAACAGACTTTATCAGAACCAGTCTTCCAGCTTGGGAGAGAAGGGAGGAATTCCATCGCAAAATCTTTCCTTTGACTTTGTCCGTTAAGGGATCGAAGAGGGCATTCAGTTTCGTACCCTTGTACAGGGAAATGCCAAGGTAAGGCAACGGAAGAGAGGAAGATCTAAAACCCGTAAACGATTGCATCCAAAGGGATTTGGCGGGAGTTATATCTTTTGCAGATACGAAGCAACTCTCAGCCGAATTAACGAGTTGGCCCGAGCTTCTCTCGTATTGCCGGAGGAATTGAATAAGACGGCGAATAGACCACCGGTGGCCATTGGTGAAAATGATGATGTCGTCAGCAAAGGACAAGGAGGAAATAAGAGGGCAACCCCTTGGAATGCCGAAGCGCTGAATTTGACCATAGATGGTCAAAGAGTGAATGCCACGAATCAAGGCTTCAGCCGCCAGAACAAAGAGAGAGGGAGACAGAGGATCTCCTTGTCGCAGACCCCTACCTGCTCTGAAGTAGCCACAGGGCGAGCCATTGACAAGAACAGAAAACCAACAGTTGGAGATGAGTCTCCATACCATGTCAACGAGAATTTCCGGAAAGCCAAAGGATCTGAGAACCGTGAGAATGAAAAACCAAGACATACGGTCATACGCCTTAGCCATGTCTAACTTAAGGACAACATTAGATCCTCTAACCTTGCGGTCTATCTGAGAGATCAATTCCTGTGCCAGCAGGACATTGTCCGAGATTAGACGGCCTTTAACAAAGCCAGCCTGGGAAGGAGAGATAAGACGATTAAGGAAAGGAGCTAAACGGGAAGACAGGATCTTGGAAATAACTTTGTTGGTAAAGTTACATAAGCTGATGGGACGGAAATCCGAACAAGATCGAGGCGAAGTCGACTTCGGAATCAGAACCAAGTTGGTAGACGTCCATCCCTGGGGAAGGGACGCCCCTGAGAAGAAGGCCTGGATAGCAAGACAAAGGTCTGCCTGAATAATAGACCAACAGGATCGAAAGAAAACGCCATTGAAACCATCAGGTCCGCTGGTGCTATCCTTGCTGAGGGAGAAGACACAGGATCGGATCTCTTCCTGAGAAGGAGGATCAACCCGTCCAACGCTCTCAGAGGGGAGTAAAATGGGAGGGATGAAGGCAAGAAGCGATTGATCGGTGACCGTCGCAGAAGTGGAGCCTAGGAATTCTTGAAAGTGAGACACTAAGGTTTGTTTAATGACTACCGGATCAGTAATCATCGAAAGGTCCTCCTGCTGAATTTCGAAAATGGAAAGGAAACGATTCTTTTTGCGGATAGAGGAGTGGAAGAATTTGGAGTTTAAGTCCCCTTCCACAGCCCATTTGATACGAGCTTTTTGTCTCAGAAAATCATTCTCAACGCGAAGCTCGGAAGAGAAAGCTGTCTGAGCAATAGACCACGCTTCTTTTTTCACCGATGAAGGATCCTCACCAAAAGCGGCTTCGGCCAGAATCAGGGATTCTTCCGCCGCTCGGACCATATCAAAGATGTTCCTGAAAACGTCCATATTCCAAGATTTGAGACAGGATTTAAGACGACAAAGTTTACGAGAGAAGACCGATAGAGGGGGACCAGTCAAGGGAGCACACCAGTCATGCTCTACAGCCCGAAGGAAGGAATGGTGAGACGTCCACATACTCTGAAAACAAAAGGAGGAAGGACCAGAGAAGGAGAGAGGGGAGCAAACCAAGAGTAAGGGGGAATGATCAGAGAAGGTTCGGTGAAGGTGGGAGACAGAGAAGGTGAAGGGAAGCGCTAGCCATCCTTCTGAACCGAAAACCCTATCAAGCCTGGAGAGGATCTGATTTGGACCTTCTTTGTTGTTACTCCAAGTGAAAGCAGAACCAATGAAAGGAAGCTCAGAAAGACCAGAAGCGGCTATGCAGGCATTGAAATCCTCAATACCCCTTCTGTTGGAAATAGCACCGCCTTGCTTTTCAGCATGGCTAGCAATGACATTGAAGTCTCCTCCAATGACTGCTAGAGAGTGATGAAGGTCAGCAAGCGAGAGAATGGCAGACCAGAGGGATAGTCTCTCTAAAAGATCGCATTAAGCGTAGACCGCCGAGAAAAGGCACGGTAAAGGAGACAGAGGGGTAGAACAAACCACAGACAGCAGTTGTTCAGAATCAAATGCTGGGGAAATGACTAACGATCGGGACCACAGGATCCAAATCTTGCCAGAGATGTTAGCAATGCCTCCGGCGAAACCAATGGAAAGGACAGTGTTGGTTAGCGCATCCGGACCGACAAGCGGTTCAAGGAGAGTGACCAAACAGATAGAATGCTTCCGAACAAGTCGCTTAAGCCTGGCGGATGACTCAGAGTTACCGATTCCTCAGATATTCCAGATCAGAAAGGACGCCATCGGACGTAAAAACAGAAAGAATAAGAAGGAAGAGAGGAAAGGGGACTCAGCGGAGATAAAGAGTGTATCGAGTAGATCGGACAATCTGCTCGGATGCTGCTATAGAGCGTGTGCGAATGGTACGAGGGGTCGAGGGAGTGCTACTCGTCGAACGACTAGGCCGACGAGAGCGACGATCAGGAGGGGATGAAAGCACGGAGGAGGAAGAACCAAAACTAGTGTAGGACTGAAAAATAGAAAAAGAACCATGGAAAGCAACCGAAAAAAAAAACATGTAGGGGAACGCACAATGTACACCCCTAATCTCTGTATGAGCCTAGTCATAACCGAGTAGTCATCAAGTTGGCTACCCAGTGAATCTGAGCTAGCTCGAAAGTCATCCGGACCATAATCCACAATAAGGCGACTTTCACTATACTTACATTTTCAAATATAATACAACTTTCACTATTCTTACATTTTCAAATATAATACAACTTTCACTATCACTCTCATATATACCACTTTTTCTATACTCTCATGTACAACATTTTTTTACTAGCACTCACTCGAGTTTATTTTTGATATTGATCTTCATTTGCTTGCTCCAGCTTGTGTCCAGTCATCTCTTATACCTGTCAAATAAAAAACTCAATAAAATTAAAAAGGATACAAATCTAAATTGCAGGAATAAAATAAATTTTGAATATTAATGTTGCCTCAGTTTATGGGTTTGTTTTCTCTATATATTTTAGACATGGTCGGACAAATATATATGTGTACAGACAACTTATGATATGCACAATGTATCACTATGAATATCACAAGGCCAGACATCGGTTAAATCTCACAGACTACTACAAAGGTCAAGCCTGAAGACTCAACACAGTACAAGTGAGCACAAGTTCAGGCCAAGCAAGTTTCAGCCCAACTCAACTGCACCATATACAAGTGTCATCCAGTTTACATAGTCACACATATATACATGCATACATATGTATGCATGTATATACATGGATGAACCAAGAAAGCATAAGTATCATATGTATCTTTTTCAAGCAGCAAACCATAGGAAGATTGGACATGCAAGACTCAAGCAAATTGACACGTATATACATACATACATACATATATATATATATATTATGTATATATATATATATATGGAAGTTTAAAGAAAAAACAAGTTTTAACAATTCAAACACATAGAGCAATGAAAAGCAAAAATAAATTACAACATACATGAGACACATATATGGAAGTTCAAAGCAAAACATGGTAATATTTCACACACATATACATACACATGTATATATATAAATGGAAGATATTTCACAAACTGAAACAATGCAACAAGATCAACTAATTCCAAGAAGTGCTCAAACTGATACTATGCCAAAATGAAGTGCACAAATAGTCCAAGAAATACAGACATGCATTAAGGACACATTGCATCAGGGAGTACATATATGTGCGCTGGCAAAGATAATAACACACGAGCATGCTAATATAAGGTCAGGGACATGCACACATGATGGACTTAGATGAGCAGGCAAAACAACTCAAGCAATAGAGATGTAGGCACAACAGCAAGGAGAAACTATTTCAGAGATATACATATGTACAAACCAGACATGAAGGAACATAAATGTATGTATTTATAAACATATACGTATGTATATACATATAAGTATGTATATACATACATATATATATACACACATATATGTATATACATGTATACATGTGCATGTGGCCACTACAAACTCCATATGAACATATAACTACATACATAAGGTGCAATAAACAGCCTAAACAACACAACAACATAGTTCGTCTCTCTATCAAAATGGTGCAACAAAACAGTGCACACAAAGAAGTATTCAAAATGGCGCAACAACATGGTTAATGGGATATTCAAAATGGCGCAATAACTTGAGTTTTAAACCAAACATTCAGGGGACAAGCAAAATAATAAGTGCAAATTCCTTTTCAATCAGAAATTTGCAAGCCTCAAGGGATAAGCAAACCAAATATCAAGCTTTAGAGCACAAGTAATATAAATTTATTCACATAAGTATATACATGTATATATGTATAAAAATGTACCTTTAAAGTTGCACACTTGAAGCATGTATAATGGTACATACATGACATGATGTAGATAAATAAGCAGTTACAAATTAGCATCAAAAGGAAGAAATCACCAAAATCAGGAAAGGCGTCAAAAGGAAGAAATCAGTTCATGCTATATCAAAAGAAGAAATCGCCAAAATCAGGCAAGGCATCAAAAGGCAAGGTGAGTCAAGGCATCAAAAGGAAGAAATCAATTCATGCTTTATCAAACATGAGTTACAAATTTGCATAAGCAAGAATCATCAACCAAGATCAGGACATAAGGTGCAAGCTCCACAAAGTCAGAAAGTAAATTGCAAGCAGAACCAGGTGCAAGCTCAAGCAAATATCATGATGTAGATAAATAGGCAACATATACATATGCAAATATCATGATGGATACATAAATAGATAGCATATACATATGCAAATGTAGTAATCAAGAGCAATGGCCCAAAATGCAAATACATATAGAACAGGTGCAAGATCACAAGTATTTCAGCAAAGAAATCAGGAATTTAGAAATTGAAATCACAGGAAATAAAGTAAAAAATGAATCTATTCAAAATTGAAAACCAAAAAATCGAAAAAATCAACGTCGAAGTAAGTAAAATCAATGTCCAAATTATATTCAAAATAGATTCAGGATTTTCAAAATGAAAATATAGGGATTCAAACCCTATCCATAGCATTATTGGAAAATTTAATCTAGTTCGAGCATAAAATTGAAAAGGGGAAAAACTGCTAAACATACAAAATCGATAGCAATCAACTCGACAAAGAAAACAACCACGTAGCAATAACGGGTAATCGAAGTGTGCGAGCATTAGAGAAGGTGTATCATTCGGACTTCATATTCCAAGCGGCAATTTTCGATCTAGAAACCCTATATCAAACCGAAGAGGGAATGCGACCATCAATTTATTGAGAGTGAGAGAAGAGGGCAGAGGGAACATGGTCGATTTTGTTCTGCCGATTTGGTTTTGAGAGTGAGATTAAAGGGTTTTGCTGATTTAGTTTTGAGAGAGAGAGAGAGAGAAGAGGGAACGCAAAATATTGAGAAGGAAAGAATTTAAGGAATGCAGCCACCAAAATATTAGAGGGAAAATATGCAGCCACCAAAATAATTAAAGAAAAATATGGAGCCAAAACTAATTTTTTTTGATTACTTCAATCAGATAACATATATATTAGAGGGAAAATATGGGGCCACCAAAATATTTAGAGGGAAAATATGGAGCCAAAACTAAATTTTTTGATAACTTCAATCAGATAACAGGTAAAATGTTGCCTGAATGACAAGCACGGACATTGAGATTTCAAGAGCTATTCAAATAACAGAGTATTTTTTCCATATGTTGTGTGAAACAGTGGAAAATGTTAGAACAACAGCAAAGCACCCTTATGTTATGTGAACACTTTTATCCGATTCACTTTGTGGCATACTGTGGTATCTAGAATATCAGAAGCACGTGAATATGAAACAAAATCACAGATTTCAAAAACAAATTTTCCGATTACATTTCACAAAGCATGTTTAATATTCCATTACATAATCCCAATCGTTTCCTGGGTCTAGATCAAATATAATTATTACAAAATAAGCCAAGATCGACATATGAAGATGCCCCCTTGGTTGAATGGAGTAATAAATAGTCATAGCTTAATTAATACAACATAGTGGAATAAAACTAACAAAATAACTCCTACAAAGCCAGCCATCAACCTCCTGCTCGTTTTTGAAAGCTTTATTCATCAACCTACTAAAACTAGCTAATCCTTAACCCTTAGCCCACTAAAATCAATTTTGACCACCCGAGAGTTTAAGGTGAAAAACATAAACTTCGAGTCGGACATAAAGCCTTTTGTGAATAATACTATACAGCTCGGTTATTTGATATTAAGTGAGACACGCGCTTAGCGGAACAGGTTTCCCCTTGCTAATATCCATTTTAAACATATCTTTTACAAATCATAATCCTGCAACCAAAACTGGTTAAACTGTAAAGCATTATCATATAAACATACATATATGGTAAAAAAATGAACTAACTATCCGAACACTATAATTGTGTTTGGCTAAATGATAACATTTGGATGACTCGGGCCTACCAGGCACTATAGAAAAATAATCTAACATCTGTTAGATACTCCTCTTCTAGATGGTCTATCCCTAACTTACTTTCTCTTAGTCAACTGATCTTAATGGTTTTGCGGACTCGCTAATAAACTACCTCTGTACGAATATATTCCTTTATGTGTGTAACATCATTTTAGTCTTACTTGTGACAAAGCCCTACACACTGAAAATTTAGACTAAATTAGCCAGGGGCTAATAGCTAATGTATACGGTGCGACCCAATACCAGTCCCATTTGGTATACAAACATCTGAGTCATTTTACTTAGAGTAATCTTCCCTTAAATTTTTCTTAAAAACCTTTTCTTCTCAAATTGATTTAAACCTTTAAATCAAACTTTAAAGAAGGAAAATAAATTCTATGCTTTACTCAAACCACCTTTCAAAAGCGTACTCTTAAAACAAAAGCGCAATCCATTTCGAAAACTTTCCTTTAAAATATTTGATATAGTCGAAAGCCAGCCAAGTCGAAAGCATTCCTCTCCGAAGCAAAGCAGGCGCATTTTCAATTCAAAATAAAGCAACGTTCCTACCCCCACCAAAACCGATGTTTTAACCCATTTTCTCCCGCCTATGCCCAATTTGCTACATACCAAGCTTTGATATCATGACCATTAGTTTCAATGGTGAAGGAGGCAGAAAAATCCAAGTGGAAGCAAAGTGTCGAAAGTGGTGAAACATGTATAAAGCATATTTAAACTGATTTTTATCTTTTTAAAGTAATCTTTTCAAATAACCTGCCTTATTGATTAAAATATGATTGGTTGCAAATTATCGTTTCCAAAGAACTGCCGAAATTTAAGAATTAAACAGTTTAAATATTTACGAAATACCCCTTTTCCTTTTATAAATATATAAAACATTTAAGTCTCATACCTTAAATAATTTTATATAACTATTAATTCACTTAAAAAAAATCTATAAAAATTCCAAAAATCGGTTTTAATATTTTTTTCCAACATATATTAATTTCAGACCCAAGACATTCATAATTTAGTCGAAAATTATTTTAAACCCAAATAATCATTTTCTTCACTAGAAAATCAATATTAAATCTAGATAAATTTATAAAATTAAGAAGATTGAAACTCATCTCTAAAATATCAATTTTGATCTTAGTCTAAAATTGCAAGGTATTTGGACGTCATTTAATAGAGTTTTCACATCAAAACATATCTTAAAAACTATATGAATAAGAATAAATCATCAACAAGCATATATAATATTTTATCGTTCAAAAACATGGCCAAACTTTGCAAGATAAATCGGGTTTAATCTAAACCAAAAATAATTAGAAAACATGAGATGTAATCATTATTCACCATAGCTTTAAAGATTAAAGAGTTGATTGCTTCGAGTCATAGCCATGAATGGATTAGCAACCCAGGTCCCCATCAATTTCGTATCTGTGCTACTGGTATCCATCAAGTTTGCACTCGATCATTTCGTACCCATCAGACACATGCATCTCTCAGATCAAACAAGATTATTCACTTCGTATCGATGTACATTTTGTATCGATCTATGTTAATATAGTTTCATATCGCTCACCCAGATGATCGATGCGAAACCCATCCCTTCCTATCGATGCGAAGTATCCCACAGTTTGCTTCATATGGATCATTTAGATATATATTTCGTATCGATCATCCAGATGGTCGATATGAAACTGTCACTTTCCATCGATATGAAGCCAACACCAGGCGATCGATATGAAATGTATATGCCAGCATCGATACGAAATGAATGGCATGGGAAGGGTACGAAAAGCATGGTCAGACAAAAGAAGCAGTCAACGAGCATAAATTGTGGATCTCCCCCAGATTCTCAAGCCACGTCATCGATGCGAATTGCAAGGGCATGAAGAGTGATGGATTTAGAGCCTTGGATCGATATGAACGTAAAATCCAACCAACAAATCCAAATTTGCATCGATCATATCTCACAATCTATAAGTCCAGATGCCACCAAATTTTCAAAGGACCGTGCCTACAACCTCAAGAATGTCCGTGATTGATCCCAACCCAAAAGGAGAAGTTTTTAGATCGATACAAATTTGGTTCGCATCAATCATGGATCGAGTCGAAATGTCATGGTATTGATCATGTGGGCCCACCCACATGAGAGAAGGAGTCTTTCGAGATCTGGATAAGATATTTGCAGCCTACACCTATAAATGGTGACCCTAGACCTACAGAAAATGGATCTTTTTGGGTTCTTCTACACCATTACTCTACCGAACTCCATTGTAACTTGATTATTTTAATCTATACTCAACGAAGGATAATCAATAAAATAGCAACTATTCAAAGTGGACGTAGGCAACAATGCCGAACCACTATAAATCATGTATTTCTAATGCTTTCCTTTTAAATTTTGAGTGTTCTTCACATTTATATTCTCTACATACTTGCTATCTGTGAATGGTGATTGTAAATGGATGCTTTCATCAACAATTGTGTGTTTGTGACCAATTTCGTTGTAAACATTTTGGTGCTTTCACTGAGAAGCTAGCATTCAGGGATTCTACAACTTAGACTTTGAATCTAAAGCTTAAGCACTTGGATCTAGGAGCTATGACGAAGCAATCAACACGAAGACAAAGAGCGGACAGAAGTCAACATGAAGGAAGCTAGGAAGCATCCTCAGGAGCTAATCATGCCTCAGTCTTCATCATTCGAGACGAGATGGAGATGATGATGGAAGCTATGCAGGAGGGAGTGCTGAAAAGGCAAGAAGAGATTATGCAGAACCTAATCTAGGAAATTGGACAAGCTAGAGTGCAGAGACAAGAGAACGCCATGACAAGGGGTGCTAGAGATAGGGATCATGAGCATGGAACAACCAGGATTCAGAACATAGTAGGACCATTGTAACAACCCGCATATTTTACGATTGTATATTTAAATATTTTATTTAAATATTGCATCGTTAGTCGGATTAAAGCCCGAATGCTACTTTTTGCAAACAGTCGAATTAGAACTCAAGACCGCTTCCATTGAGTTCAAAATTCCATTTCCAACCTTTTTAAGAATAAACATCGATATGTTTGGTGTTAGCTTGAATTTTGACATTTTCACTTAGGGCTTTGGGTTTTGGTTTCAGCCCAATAACCTAACATAGGACACTAGCTCCACCCCCTCTCCTCTTCATTCATTCTCATTTCCTAACACTTCAAGCTTTTGTAAAAATGGAAGAAGAGAAGAGGAAATATAAATTTCTAGGCCCTAGCTTTGATTAGGAAACTCAAATTCAAGTCCAAAATCCAAGAGAAGCTTAGGTAAGCATCCTCTCCATCTTCTCCATCTCAATCCCTCTTCCATTTTCAGAAATTCTTAAACCCTAACTTAGGAAATATTTTCTTATGAGCTTAGATTAAAGCTTCTTGAGTTGAGATTGAAGAGTGGTTGATCTCGCCTTGTTTTAAAAGCTTCTCCTTCATTGTTTTTGGGTTTAAAGGTGAGTTTTTGAACTCACGTCTATGTCTATAACCTTCATTGTTATTAGGTATGAATTTCTAACATCTATTCTTGTTCATTTTTGTTTGGATTGAATTGGTTTTATGGATATTCCAATTTTTGGTATTTTGAAGTCAAAATCTTTAAAAATCCTAGCTTTGATGTTTGAACATGTTTTTGGTGATGCATCGAAGAGCCTATTGGGTTGGGTTGCCGATTGGCGTAAACCCCTAGTGCCCATCGCTCGTCCGATCGTAATTTGTTGGATTTTTGCCCCACTTGGGGGCTAGGCTGATAGAATTGAAAATTCCAATTCAGTCGACTGAACCAGGAAATCAGTGGACTGAACCAAACCTAGGAAATTTCTTGGGCCAATATAAGATGATTGACCACTCTGTGTCAGTTGACTGAGCCTGGAATTCAAAAATTTCCAGCATGATTCAGTCGACAAACCACCCTGGTTCAGTCGACTGAACCTGGAAACAGAAAGTTTCCAGGAATTGTGTCGGTCGACTGACCACCCTGGTCCAGTCGACTGAATCTGCTATCTCAGCCAAATTTGCCTATTTTGCTTGGGTTTCTAATTTTGATTGATTCATGTTGATCTAATTTGTTGTTATATTCATATCTGTTTCCACCTTTGTTGTATGGATATCTATGACTGATTTGTGTTATGCTTATTTCTATATTTGTTCCGAAGATCATATAGCCACTATGTAGTACCTTTGAGTTTGTATCCATATGTTGGATTTCCTCTTGAAATGAAATGCATGTTGTACTATCTGGCATACCGGTGCTCGCAAAAAGAAATTACACGGATAGTTGCTTCTCAACAGCCTTATTCTTCGTGCTAGTTGACTGCATTAACTCGTAGTGTCCTTGGCTGGCGTGAGTATAGAGGTGGGGCGTCACAGCTTGGTATCAAAGCGAAACTCTGGACAATGTAAAATAATCTAGCAAGGATCATTTTCCTAAGTCCTTCTTAAGAGTCATGCCTTAGGATTTATCCGAGTCTTAGGATTTATCCGAGTCTTAGGACTCGTTCTATCCTATTTTCTTTTATGATGTCTTGTTTTATCAATCATGATTGTTTGATATTCATTTTGAGAATAACCTTTTTCTGCTTCTTTCTTTCTTTCTTAAAGAAGAGAAATGGTTAGACCAGGCCATTCCAGCACCGGTCAATCTAGTGCTGCTCCCCAGGATGGAGTATTCATGTCTGCCCAACAGCTTTTCGATCTTGTAAAGAACGCTCAAGCTTCCGGACCCATTCTAGAGCCTACTCATCCTAGATCCGGGTTTCACGCTTGCACAGAGACTATACCAATTTGGGTGGAAGGCCGTTCAAGGGATCCGAAAGTGTTACAGAAATCCAAGCTTGGCTTAGATCATGCGACCGCATCTTTTCTCGCATGAATCTTGTTGATCTCCATCGAGTCCAAGTGGCTTCTTGCATGCTCAAGAAAGAGCGTTAGATTGGTATAAGCTTTTGATTTCGGAGATTATTGAAGAGGATCTTACTTGGGAGCAATTTCGAGAAAGGTTTGAGTTGAAATTTATGCTGGAGGCTGAAAAAGTAACTTTAGCTCGATGCTTTATTGACCTCGTTCAAGGTGAATCTTCTATGACGGATTACGTCGCATCTTTTGATTCTCTCTCTAAATATAGGGTCGAGAATATTAATACCCCATTAAAGAAAAATCAGAGGTTTGTCTATGGGTTGAATAAGGACCTCAAAAAGCCTTTACTTCTGAAACTAGAAGTTTCTTTCGATCAGCTTGTAGATATCGCTCTTCGACTTGAAGAGGCCGATAAAGAAAGCGATGTTGAGATTATGGGAGTCAATAAGAAGAGGCATCCCTTTATTAAGTTTGAAAGTCCTAATCCAAACAAGAAAGTGAAGCAAGTGACTTCCGTAGCAAAGACTCCAATACCTAATCGTGGAGAATGCTACAATTGTGGCTCTAAGGACCACTATATAAATAGGTGTCCAAGGCCTATTTCTTGCCGCTATTGCAAAGGTTCGGATCATTTTAAATATCTTCATGTCCAAAACTTCAAGGCAAGAGAGAGGGAGAGCTGAATGTTGTGTAAGCCCCTAGTAACACTTCTCTTGGTCAAGGTATTTCTCATTCAGTTCTTGATGACATTTGTTTTGTGATTAACCTATTCGAGTTCTTGTTGATATGGGTTCGTCTCATTATTTTTATATCAAAAGAACTTGTTGATTCTTTTTCTTTAAATATTTTAGGCTTGACGACTTCACTGAGAATTGCGAATCTGGATAATGGATCCACAATGCTCAGTTTGCTTTGAAAAGATGTCGAGATTATTTTATATGATTATTCTTTCCGAGCCTATTTGCATGTTATGCGTTATTTGGGCTTCAGAATTGATTTTTGTGAAAGGATTGGCTTAATCATTATGAAGCCATATCATATGTCCCATGTGGACTATCTATCTTCGACATTCTCAATCTATTATGCAGATTTCTATTTTTCTTGATCATTTCGATTCCAATTTGGTGGCATCATTTTATTCTCTTGACCCACTTGTTGAGAAAGATGTTATTCTCATCATTCAAGAAGTTTGTGAATTCTCTGGTATTTTTGAGTTTGTCTTAGGATTATCGCCTAAGGGAATCTATTGAGTGGTGCAAAGGTCTTTTCAGTTCGACTTTGCCACCAGTTTTCATTAGCTATGAGTTATGGACGATAGTGTTCCCCTTACAGCTTTCCGCACTCGATATGATTCTTATGAACGACTCGTGATGTCATTCGATCTGTCCACTTTATTTCATCCATCTTATAAATCGAGTGTTCGACGAATATCTCGATGAGTCTATCTTTGAATTTATTGATTATGGATGAAAATCGCAATTTAAAATTTTGCAAATCTTTTTCATAAGATATTTATAAGTATAATTGGATTTTGCTTTTTTTTAAATGAGTAAAGAATATTCGAAAAAAATTTGAGAGATATTTTTATCCTATAGAAGATGATTTTGTGTTGTTTTTCCCATTGAGTGCTTTAAGAATTCTGGTCGATGCGCTTGATCAATGTTATCGATAGGAATCTCCTAAACGCTATGATGAGACCATCAGACACGGTAAATTGACTTGGAATAAGTATATTTTTCTAGAAAGATGACTCCATAAAGTTAATTAAAATTTTGAATGTCTTAGCTTTTTGAAAAAGGATCGTTCAAAAAAAATTCTTTCCGATGCTCCTATTCTTGTGATTCCCGATGGGAACCAAGACTTCACTGTTTGTACCGATGCTAGTTATTGGTTTGGGTGCCGTTCTCTTGCGAAAGAGAATGTTCTATCATTTATGCTTCTATACAGTTAAAGCCTATCGAGACTAGGTATGCCACTCGTGATCTAGTGTTTGCGGCTATCGTTTTCGCTTTTAGAATTGGCATCATTATTTTTGGGAGAGAAATTGTTCTCTACACCGATCATAAATCTTTGGAGTACTCATTTTCTCAAAAAAGGAACTTAACTTGCATCAACAACATTGGCTCGAGTTCTTTTCACCTTTTGATCTTGATATTCTTTATACTTTGGAAAGGGAAATCGTGTTGCCAATACCCTTAGTCATAGACAACAAATGGTTGTTTCTTTGATGATGTCCGAATAGCATAATCTTTTTGAAAGGTTCATCTGATGTACCGTTATTATACTACGTCGTTGTTCCAAATTATTCGAGTTTCAGGTTCCTTAGGCATACCATTATTGAACTACGTCGTTGTATCGGCTCGATTTTCTGCTATTCATGACGTTTTCCACGTCTCTCAACTACGGAAATTCCTTAGGGATTCCAATTTTTATTCTTGAGGCCGAAGTTATATAGGGAATTGAAGTTTCACCTAATTTGAATTATGAGCGAACACATCCGGACTTACTCTCTCGTGCTCTTTAGGGTAAACTTCTTACAACAAATTTTCTTTTGTGTTGATATGCTTTTATGGATGTTACTTTTTATTTTCTTCTTAAGTATTGCGAGGACGCAATTTCTTTAAGGAGGGGAGTCTGTAACAACCCGCATATTTTACGATTGTATATTTAAATATTTTATTTAAATATAGCATCGTTAGTCGGATTAAAGCCCGAAATGCTACGTTTGCAAACATTCGAATTAGAACTCGAGACCACTTACATTGAGTTCAAAATGCCATTTGCGACCTTTTTTAGTATAAACATCGATATTTTGGTGTTAGCTTGAATTTTGACATTTTCACTTAGGGCTTTGGGTTTGGGTTTTAGCCCAATAACCTAACATAAGACCCTAGCTCCATCCCCTCGCCTCTTCATTTATTCTCATTTCCTAACACTTCAAGCTTTTGTAAAAATGGGCGAAGAGAAGAGGAAATAGAAATTCCTAAGCCCTAGCTTTGATTAGAAAACTCAAATTCAAGTCCAAAATCCAAGAGAAGCTTAGGTAAGCATCCTTTCCATCTTCTCCATCTCAATCCCTCTTCCATTTTCATAAACTCTTAAACCATAACTTAGATTTTTTTTTCTTATGAGCTTAGATTGAAGCTTCTTGAGTTGAGATTGAAGAGTGGTTGATCTTGCCTTGTTTTAAAAGCTTCTCCTTCATTGTTTTTGGGTTTAAAGGTGAGTTTTTGAACTCACATCTATGCCTATAACCTTCATTGTTGTTAGGTATGAATTCCTAACATCTATTCTTGTTCATTTTGCTTTGGATTGAACTGGTTTTATAAATATTCCAATTTTTGGTGTTTTGAAGTCAAAATCTTTAAAAACCCTAGCTTTGATGTTTAAAACGTGTTTTTCGTGATGCATCAAAGAGTTTATAGGGCTGGGTTGCCAATTGGCGTAAACCACTAGTGCCCATCGCTCGTTCGATCGTAATTTGTTGGATTTTTGCCCCACTTGGGGGCTAGGCTGAAAATAATGGAAATTCCAATTCAGTCGACTGAACCAGGAAGTCGGTCCACTGAACCGAACCCACGAAATTTCATGGGCCAGTATCAGTCGACTGACCACTCTGGGTCAGTCGACTGAGCCTGGAAACCGAAAGATTCTAGGCATGATTCAGTCGACTGAACACCCTGGTTCAGTCGACTGAACCTGGAAACAGAAAGTTTTCAGGAGTTGTGTCAGTTGACTAACCACTCTAGTCCAGTCGATTGAATCTGCTGTCTCAGCCAAATTTGCCTATTTTTCTTGGGTTTCCAATTTTGATCGATTCGTGTTGATCTGATTTGTTTTTATATTCATATCTGTTTCCGCCTTTGTGATATGGATATCTGTGACTGATTTTTATTATGCTTATTTCTATATTTGTTTCCGAAGATCATATAGCCATTGTGTAGTAGCTTTGAGTTTGTATTGGTATGTCGGATTTCCTCTTGAAATGAAGTGCATGTTGTACTATCTGACATACGGATGCTCGCACAAAGCAATTAGACGGATGGTCGCTCCTCAACAGCCTTATTCTTTATGCTAGTTGATGGCATTACCTCATAGTGTCCTTGGCTAGCGTGAGCATAGAGGTGGGGCGTCACAACCATCAAGAGAAGCCCTTGGGCTAGGGAACCCCTCTGTAGCGTGTTGATCCAATCCCAAGCAGGATACCAGGCAGAACTGTTCAACATGGAATCGATAGAGCAATGGATGCTCATACAGAAAAGTAGATTCCAGGATTCCCTCATGTACTCGGAGGGCAAACCGAAGGGAATTGACAAGGACTGCAGCTTGACGACAGTGATAGATTGGTGGAGATGGTCAGATGAGCCATGAGAGGCGAATTAGTGAATAGAGATCTGGAAGATGTGAATAGGAGCCCCTACGCTCCCGCAATTAGGTAGGCTTGGAATCCACTATAATTCAAGCTACCAACAATGGAGACGTACGATGGAAGGACTGATCCTAGTGTTCATCTAATGAGGTATATGAGGCATATGGAGGTACTGGCGGCATCGGAGGAGGTCATGGCCTGGTATTTCCCATTGTATTTGACAGACATAGCAGCACTATGATTCTGGCAATTGGAGAGCGGCTCCGTTGAAACATGGACTGAGTTGACTGAGAAGTTTACAAGGCAGTTCAGATTTCACATTTCGAGACCCAAGAATGTGATGAGTTTGACAACACCGAAGCAAAGAACCAAGGAATCTTTGAGGAGTTTTTTGACAAGATTCAATGCAGCGGCAACATCGGTGGATCGGTCAAATCCATCCATGGTTTTGATGGCAGCTGTATCTGGCATAGCTGATGGCATAGAATTCAAGAATTTATTGACAAGGGACCTACCTATAGATCTTAGAGAATTCTACCACAAGGCAGAAAGGTTTCTGCAACAAGAGGATGCAAATTCTGAGAGAGAGGAAGGAGAAGGAGTTGATTTTTATGCAATCAAAAGCGAAGATCTGCCCGAAAAGAATTCAGGTAGAGATAAAGGGAAATGAAAGGTAGATAATAACAGTGATGAACCAAAGCGGCCATGAAAGTAACTAAGATTCACCTCTTACACGGAGCTAAACAAGACTTTGGAACATATATACCAAGACATTAGGGGCAGGTTCCCTTCCGGAGGCTAATGAGGAGGGATCCGACCAAAAAATGAGAGGAAATCAGACAAGTATTGCTTATTCCACGAAATAAGCGTCCATAGTGCAAATGATTGCAGGCACTTGAGGGATCAGATAGAAGGGCGTATCCGGAACGGCATGCTATTACAATACGTGAGGAGGCGAGTAGCAACGGTGGAGAAAAAACGACCACCATCTGCATCAACTAGGGACGGCTCAGGACCAAGGCGTCAGCTTTTCATCAACTAATTGAAAATTTGATGAATAAGTCGCAAACTCCACATTAGTGCAGTTAAGTCGCTTACACATGTACTGGATCACGAATGGACCTTAGGCATGCTCTAAGACGACTATCAACCGCGTTAATGTAGGTGTCTGCACTTTGACGTCTCTGCTTTGCTTTTGTTTTCTATTCTTTGCATCTGGACTTGATTTGGTTGGACATTTTGATTGTAAGACTCATGTTGAATGTAAATATGGTATTTGTAATTCCATAACGGCCAAGTCACTTACATGTGTACGGGATCGCGAACGGTCCTCAGATATGCACTGAGATGGCAATAAACCACCATAACAAAAAAATTAAGAAACTCACTCAAACGTAAAATCTGACACTAATAATACTAAGAACCCTCACCCTTGGTACACACAATTCGCCTCAAACGGCACCCGACCGTGAACGATCACAATACGCCTCGAACGGCACCCGATTGCGAACGATAACAATTCGCCTTGAACGTCACACGACCTCGAACGGTCAAAATTCGCCTAGAACGGCATTCGATCTTGAACGGTCACATGTCACCTTGAACGTCGTACGATCTTGAATGATCACTATTCACAATCATGTAAGATTATCAATCATTTTACAGGTCATTAACAAGATACGAACATCCATCTTATCGAACTACAGAACACACCTTCCTATCGCAAGGCATGTTTTGGAGGGGGAAGTGTTATCCCGTCTTTTGGCAAGGCCGTGACACTAAAGAATTGACTAAAAATGGAAGATAATCAATCTCGACGACCAATTGACTACAAAGTTTACTATGGATGCTGATAAATTTTATTCGAGTCCGTACCGAGCTATAATTAACATGATATGACAATCAAAGCTATGAAAGCCAATGTTCCAATTTTCAAGTCAACTGGAGTTCGCGTGCTCAAAATAGGAATCGATCAAAATCAAGTCATTTCAAGTTTCTTGGAGTCTGCTTCGAGTCATTTTCATGTTTGCTTCGGATTTTCAAATGGATTACTTTGGGTCAAAAGCGTGTTCGCTTCTGGTCTTTGAGGAACAAGCTACTTCGAGTCATCACAGCACCTACTTCGAGTCGCTAGTAGGTTTGCTTCGTGTTAAGGAGTTGATTGCTACGAAGCTTTGCCATGAATGGATCGGCAACCTAGGTTCGCATCAATTTAGTATCCATGCTATTCATATCCATCAAGTTTGCACTCATTTATTTCGCATTCATCAGACACATGCACCTCTTAGATCGACCAAGGTTATTCACTTCGTATCGATAAACATTTCATATCGACCCATGTTAATATATGTTTCATATCGATCATCCGGATGCTCGATGCG
The DNA here is from genome assembly GCA_030765085.1 of Allium cepa. Taxonomy (NCBI): domain Eukaryota; kingdom Viridiplantae; phylum Streptophyta; class Magnoliopsida; order Asparagales; family Amaryllidaceae; genus Allium; species Allium cepa. The sequence goes on along the minus strand of CM060940.1, from coordinate 542,436,307 downwards.
AAATCCTTCCATTCCTATCAATGCGAAGTAGCCCACAATTATCTGCTTCGAATCGATCACATAGATTATATTTCGTATCGATCAACCGGATGGTCGATACGAAACTGTCACTTTCCATCGATACAAAGCTAACACCAGGCAATCGATACCAAATGTATATGCCAGCATTGATACGTAATGAATGGCACGGGATGGGTACGAAAAGCATGGTCAAACAAAAGAAACGGTCAACGAGCATAAAAAGTGGATCTCCCTTGGATTCTTGAGCCACGTCATCGATGCAAATTGCATGGACATGAAGAATAGTGGATATAGAGCCTTGGATCGATACGAACGTAACATCCAACCAAAAAACCCAAACTTTCATCAATCGTATCTCACAATCTACAAGTCCAAATGCCACCAAATTTTCACAGCACCTTGCATACAACCTTAAGAATGTCCATGATTGATCCCAACCCAAAAAGAGCAGTTTTGGATCAACATGAATTTGATTTGTATCGATCATGGATCCAGTCGAAATGTCAGGGGATCGATCACGTGGGCCCACCCACGTGAGAGAAGGAGTCTTTCGAGAGCTAGGCGAGATATTTGCACCCTACACCTATAAATAGTCACCATAGACCTACAAAAAATGGATCTTTTTGGGTTCTTCTACGCCATTACTCTGCAGAACTCCATAGTAACTTGATTATTATCATCTAAACTCTTGTAACCAGCGAGGGATAATCAACAAAACAACAACTCTTCAAAGTGGACGTAGGCTACAACGCCGAACCACTATAAATCGTGTATTTCTACTGCTTTCCTTTTATATTTTGAGTGTTCTTCACATTTATATTCTCTACATACTTGTTATCTATGATCTTTGATTATAAACGTGTGATTTCATCGATAATTGGGTGTTTATAACCAATTTTGGCATAAACATTACCCTTTCTCTATTTCATTTTAACCCATCTTTAGTTCATTTGTTAACATGGCATGGCTACCCCTTATTAATCACAAATCTGAATCCTCTAATCATCATATTATTTTATTTTATTTAACTAATTAAATATCCTAAATAATGTTACTCAAAATTAGATTCGTTACACGATTCATTTCCAGGGACACAAATAAGTGCATACCCTTCTTCGACTTGATCAAAAAAGGGAAGAGGAACTTCGCATGGACGTAGGATTGTACTGATGTGTTCCAAGCTCTGGTACATCTAAAGAGACTACTCGTCTTATCTATGCTACTGGATTATGAAGACTTGTATATCTATTTAATGGTGTCGATACATGCCTTAAGTGCCATGCTGTTGTGCGAAGAGAATCAGATCTAAAGGCCAGTACACTATGTTAGCTAGCTGTTGATAGGTGTTGAAAGAAACTATTCAAAGCTGAAGAAGATCACATACTACCTATTTATTACATCAAGCAAACTCTGTCCATATTTTCAGGCGTACACCACCAATGTCTTAATCGACCAGCCATTATGATAGGTCCTATAGCGAATTGAGACATCCGAACGGTTAACTAAATGGAGCATCGCGGGTTCGATATCACTTATCTCGCTTCAAGAGCCATCTAGGGACAAGTGTTAGTAGACTTCATAGCTGAATTCACTGCATAAGATAACTCTCCGGAGAGGAGTGGAGAACCTACCATCCATTGGAAGATGTACACAAATGAAGCATCTAACGATCGATGTTCTAACGTCAAAGTGGTACTAGTAACTCCTGAGGAATGCTAGATATGCAACACCCTGAAACTCGACTTCCTTGCGACAAATAACGAAGCAAAATATGAAGCCTTGATCGCTAAGGTCAAACTTGCAAAAGATGTGGGAGTAAAAGCTTTGAGAAAATTTTATGATTCCCGGTTAGTAGTATGCCCAGTCAAAGAAGAATATCAGGCCACGGGAGTACAACTTGCTCCTTACCTTAACCAAGTCGAAGAGCTGCTAATCGATTTTGAGCATTACTCTATTACACATATCCCTAGAGAACATAATGAGAAAGCCGACTCAATGGCAAAACTGGCCAATTCCGGGGATGCATAGTTTATGGGCTTGGTCCCATTTGAAATACTTAATTCTCCAAGCATTGATCGAATGGAGATTGATTAGGTCATGCAGACGGAGATTGAGAGGGAGCCATGGATGACTTTGATAATTGATTATTTGCAAAGGGGAATCCTTCCCTAACGGAGGAATAAAAAACGACAGGTCCTTCATAAAGTTTCATGATACATCCTTCAAGAAGGGTTCATATACAGGAAGGGTTTTCCATCCCTCTACTTTGATGCATCACCAACGATGAATTTAAAAAAGTATTAAGAGAAGTGCATGAAGGAGTATGTGGAGATCAACACAAGAGGCAAACCTTGGCAAAGATGATACTTCGCTATGGATACTACTTACCAAATATCAATCGAGATGCAGCAGATTATGCTAGCCGATGCGAATGTCAGAGATACGCAAAGATCCTGGGAGCCCCACCAATGAAGATTACCTGGATGGTCAGTCCATGGCCGTTTTCTACATAGAGCATTGACATCATCAGCACCTTGCCGATTTCCAAAGGTGGCATGAAGTGCACCATCATAGCAGTCCATTACTTTACTAAATGGGCAGAAGTTGAACCTTTGGCCATGATCACTACGAAGAAAGTAATAAACTTTGTTGTACGAAATATCATATTTCGTTTTGGTCTCCCCTAAATGATCACAATGGACAATGGGACCTAATTCGACAGTGCAGAATTCAAAGACTTCAACCAGCGGCATCGTATCGTGAAAAGATTTGCAGTAGTTGCTCATCCTCAAGCTAATGCATAGGTCGAAACTATTTATAAAATCATAAGTCCATTCTGAACAAGCATTTGGGAAAGGCCAAAGGCAAGTGGGCCAATGAACTCCGGTTAGCGGTATGGGCATATAGAACCACCCACAAGGCTGCGACTGGTCACACTCCATTTGCCCATGCTTATGGCTCTGAAGCCATGATTCCCATAGAACTTGAAGTCCCTTCTCATCAAGTGACTTACTATGACCCTAGAACAAATAGAGATCACTTTTTGGAATCTCTAGATTTGATAGATGAGGAGTGCTAAGAGGCTGACTTGAGGATAGCTACACACTGACACCAAGTCTCCCATACTACAACATTAAAGTCCAAGCTAGGACCTTTGAGATTAGTGATCTTATTCTGAAACGGATCTGTCTTAGCTCCGCTAACATGTTTTCGAGAAGGGAAGGACCATATGTTATTGATCAAAAGCATGGAGATGGAACTTTCAAACTAGCGATTGTTGATGGCATTGCACTTCGTAGGGCATGGAACAATGAGCATCTACGATGCTACTTCACTTAATTTTGTTTTGTTTAGTCTGCATTATATCTTAAAGCCATGTAATAAGATGGACTTTGTCATTTTTTCTTTTAGCTTGTAATAAATTTGAAGTTTTTTCCATATATGTGAATTTTTTGTGCATAGTATAATAGTTATGATATGAAACTGTGTTACATCTACGTAAGCCTAATATAGATGAACAAGTATCCAAAGTTTGGTGCCCACCAAACTCTCAATTCCAAGACCGAATTGATCAAAATGAACGTGGCTCGATCATTCATCTGATAATTCTCACCTATAATCCAATGGGTTGAATTTAAAACACAAAACAGATGCGACTTGACCATCTGTTAACTAACTCCATCCCACGATTTGATGGTAGGAATATAAGTAAAAGTGGACGTGATATGATCAACCACTCTTCGACTTTTGCTCAGACATGGAGGCAAAAGAATTAAGAAAGGAAAATGTGATCTGACCATTTACCAGAATAACTCCAGTCCCCAAAGTGTGACTGGAGTATAACATCAAATGGGTGTGATTAACCACCCATTGACTAACTCTAGATCCCATGGTATAGATGAAAGTATAAAAAAATGAATAAGTGCAGCTTGACCATTCATTCTCCGGCTCGGACCTGAACCCGACGGGAGGATTATGAACTCATAATTGATGGGATCCAACCGTCTACGAACTAGCTACACCAACCTGAGACTGGGGATAGGAGTATAGTCACTTAACTGCTGAATACGACGGCATAACACTATGGCTCATGCCCATTTCTTAATGCGACTTAAGGCTATGGCCGAAAGGAGGCCTTAAGATAGACTTACAGGAACAACGCCTGAAATAACGGGCAATCGAATGACATTGCAACTTAAACAACGAACAACAAATTACAAGTACATTAAGTGGAATAAGCAATAGCTCAAACATTTAAATGATTCATAAAAAAGTTAAACTGAAACGAATAATTTTTTATTCACATTCTAAAACTTGGAAAGTTAATTACAAGTTTATCCAGAAACTAGAAACCAAAAGCAAGGGCCATACCTGCATAATCATGGCCAACAAAAAAAACTAGCTACCTAGCTATCGATAACCCAAGCCAATTTAATGGCTATTTCTTGTCCTTCTTAGGCTTCTTTGGGGTAGATTCACTAGACTAATGTTCTTACCCCTCCTCATTGATTTTCCTCTACTCTACGATCCTTAGGCAAAATTATTTTAGAAACAGAAACGGAAATAGTACCACTCTAGGAAATGGAAATGTCGACCTCCTTAAGGAAAAACCTACTAGGGAATATGGTCTGGAGTGGAATGACATCCACCTTGGCATGCTTCATCTTAATCTTTTTATCCAGCTCCTCCTACACAATGCTTTCTTTTAAGCGGAGCTCGTCCATGTGCTCGGAGGCATGAGTCACACGATATCTTCTCCTTCATCTTGGGCTTGCTGATTGTTAGTTTTTTCTTCATTTAAAGCCTTTAAGGAAAGAAGTTCTTAGGGAGTGTCATCGACTAAAGTTTACAATTCATCTTGGAGGAACCAAAATGTATCATGATATGAAGAGGAGTTTCTTCTACGAAGGAATAAAGAGAGATGTAGGTTTATGGGTGAAGCAATGTTTGAATTGCCAATTAGTAAAAGCCGAGCATCAAAAACCAAGTGCATTGTTTCAACCTTTAGAAGTGACACTCTAGAAATAGAATTTTTTATTCGTGGATTTTATTTATTAGTTACAAAGATCGAATAAGGGAAATTAAAGTATTTGGGTCATGATAGATAGATTGACCAAAAGTGCACACTTCATTCACGTTAAGTCCACAAGGACGACACCAACTTTGGCAAAGTTTTTTATGAAGAATATTATAAGACTACATGGGATCTCTAGTAGTATAGTCAATAACAGAGATACTTTGTTTACTATTGAATTCTAGAAGATTCTGCCAGAAGAGTTAGGTACCAAGCTAAAGATGAGTACTATTTACTATCCACAAATGGATGGGAAAATGGAAAGAGTTAACAAAGTTTTTGAAGATTTGTTAGTGGCTTGTGTAGTAGACTTGGAGGGTTATGGAAGCACCACTTGCACTTAGTCGAGTTTTGCTATAATAATAGCTATCAAACTTGTATAGAAATGGCACCTTTCGAAGATCTTTTTGGAAGGCCATGCAAATCACCAGTATGTTGGTTGGAGACTGAAGACATACTGATTCTTGGTATAGATATGGTGAGAGAAGCCACGGAAAAGATTGAGTTGATCCAAGCAAGGATGAAAGGACCTCAATCTTGGCAGAAAGTTACGTAAATAAGAGATGTAAGGATCTAGAGTTCTCAGTTGGAGACCATTTTTTTATAAAGTATCACCGATGAAGGGTGTAGTATGGTTTGGAAAGTAGGGAAAATTGGCACCAAGATATGTTGGTATGTTTCCTATCATATAAAGAATCGAGAAACTTGTTTATTGAATAGAGTTGGTAGGACTCCATAATATTAATCATGTTTCTCATCTTAAAAAGTGTATTCATGATCCAGAAACTACTATTGCACTGACTATATTGGAAGATTCAGTAGTTAAACCATATATGACTTTTGTTAGACAAGCAGTTTGTGTTGTGGCAAGAGATGAGAAGAGATTAAGGACCATGGCAGTCAAGTTAGTGATAATCCAGAAGAGTGACAATGAGAAAGACTGTACTTGGAAGATAGAAGATAGGATTAGAAACACTTATCCTGAGTTCTTTTGATGGTATGTTCTATATTTTTCATGTAGACCATTTACTAGTTTATATGTTTGTCACACATGATTGCATGATTGGTATGCTTGTTTTTTTCTTTATCGTAAATTCAAGAACGAAATTCTTTAAAGGAGGAGTGTGTCACACCCCTAGTTTTTGTTTAACATTATTCAAAAGGTTTAATTAGATAAATAAAAATAATAATGTATAGTATGATAAGGAGAATGAGATTTGTTAACTAATATGGGCCATGCCTTAAGTAATCAATTAGTAAGGTCAATTTGAACATAAAATAGAAAGAAAGTAATGAGAATGGCATAATGGGAATATTTCCTTTATCCATTTCCTTAAACCCTTCCTCTCTCATTCATTCTCCTTTCAATTTCAAAAGTCAAAAAGAGAACTAAAGGATGGTCGACAATTACATAAGAAAATGAAAGAAGAAATCTAAGGGAATTCAGTGGAAAATCTTAGGAAACTAATCAACATCAAATCTCAATCTCTCCTATCCAATCTAAGGTGAGTAATAATATCCATCTCATTTATTTATGCTTGTTTTTGGACCTATGAATGATTGCCGAATTGATTGTGAATATATGTCATGATTTAATTGATGATTATCATTATTGGATTGAATTATGATTTATTGGAATTTTATGGAATTTTTTTAATAGGTTTTAGGAAAAAATTAAGTTTTTAATCTCCAATTGATTTGAAATTTAAACATGCTGTGTAATATTATTTTAGAGATGGGTTTTCAATTTCATAATTTTTCAAAATCGTACGAATATTTTATGAATTTCCTAAGAGGAGAAAGGGGGAATTAATTTAAAGGACAAAGATTTGCATATTTTTTGTCTCAAGGACGCGACCTCAATATTTTTACCACAAGGACAAACATTCTTCTAAAAATTATTCATAAAGACAAACATTTTCCAAAATTATTCATAAGGACAACAAAACTTCTACCGAGCTAAAACTGATACCTAAAAATTGCTACCAATAACTACAAACTGATACCTAAAAACTGCTATCAATAACTAAAAACTGATACCTATAGAAAGTTGTCATTCAGGATAAAATATTGCAGGTCTGTCCTTGAGGCTAAAAAGCTGTGAAATTTTGTCCTTGACAATAATTTCCTGGAGGAGAAAGGTGTTTATTTTGGGTTTTAATTGTAAAAAATAATTAAAGTAATATTTTGGTCTCGAAATTTTTATATATGAAAAAAGTAGATAATTCTAATTTTTGGGTTTTTCTTATGTAGGTATGGTTTTCTATGAATTTATAATGATAGAAAAGCTTTTAATTAATTAATATTGTTAATCTTAAAGGTTTGCAAATTATCTTGGGAAGGTAGTACATGTTCTATTAGTAATTTTGGAAAACAAAATGTAAAGTAATTTGTTATCCAATGAAATTTTGACAAGTGGCAAGAGTTGGTGGAAAGTATTAGCTTAAAACGGAAATAAAACAGTTTTAAACTTATTTGCTAAAATGCCAATATGGATACTCAGCACCTTTATTATATTGATATTCGACATCTATAATAGACGATACCTAGAATAAATACTTTATAGTTATAAGAGGGATCAAATTTATGGGTTCGACATCTAAATGGGTTTATGCATGTGATATCTACTTAGTAGACATGTGATGTACCCGCTTGTATAGAAGTTCGACGCCAAGTATTGTAAGGGTTTAATATCTCAATGTTGCAGAGGCTTGGCAACCTATGGTTTCGAGACTCGATGGTGTTTATTTTAAAGATTCAGGCCCTTCTTTGTTTTATGGGTTCGATACCCTTAAGCTTTCAAAGTTTTAACACCAACAAGTTTTAGGGGCTCGGCAACCCTTAATTTCTAAGGGTTTGACAACCCTAATGTTTTAATGGCGCAAAACCTCTAATCTAACTATGTATTCGATACCTATTTTTTATGGCATGCATACCGTATGTTTACAAACTCGGCACCTATTTTTTTTAGGTGTGATAGCCTTTTTTGCAAACTAGAAAGCTTTATTTAGTGGCATGGAGGCCTTGTGTTCTGGAGGTTCGACAGCCTCATATTTTATATCGAAAGATTAAAAAACTATTTAAAGCTAGTTGTATTTTGGCATAGGATTTTAGCTAAGTATTAGGCAATTTTTTCCTTATTTTAAAGAATGATTTTAAGTGGTTAATCATTTATAAAGATGAATAATTTCAAGGAAATAAAATGGTGTTTTAGCCCAAGTTTTATATGAATTTGCTAAAGGATTACGTAGGATTAAGCAACTCTGTGATGCCGATGACTATTGATTGAACATATACTGATGAATGATGCTATATGTTCTTGTTTTCTTTTGATTGGTTAAATTTGCATATTTATCATTGGTATACTCACATCATTATGACCCAACATTTCATTTTGGATTTGGGGGGAGAATTACCAGCTAGGCTGCCCCTGTAGTGAGTATGGTCAAACTAAACTCCTGAGTGCATAGAATTGCATACAGGAAATCAAAGAGACCAATTGTGTTAGGATGCCTTGAGCTGATCAAAAAGGCATAATTCATGGACTTAATTGCCATTCAGGTTATTAGTTGCATTGTAAAACCATTAGGCTCATAGTAACCCTAGCAAAACTATGACATATAAGACAAATAGTCTATATGATTTTTGATAAGGTTGATTGGTTACCTGTAAAAACTAGTAGGTTTATAGTAACCCTAGGAAACTATGACATATTGGACAGATAATCCATATGACTTTAGATAAGATTTATTAGTTACATGTGAAAACTAGTAGGTTCTTAGTAACCTTAAGAACCCTATGATATAGGGGCAGTCAGTCCATTGGTTCGGACAGACGGTCCAGTAATACTCCTAACCGTATTGGAAAATTTTAGAGAATCTAGTTAAAAATTTTGGCTCGATTCAACCTAATAGGTTACTGGTTAGTCTGCAAAACCATTAGGTTCATGATGACTCTAGGAAAACTATGATTTGAGACATATAGTCAATTTTTAGGAAAGGTAAGCCTTGGTTGTGCAAAACTCTAGAATAACAGAATAGTCAGACTTAACCGTGTTTCATGCATTCATATGATCGTGTTATCGTTGTTCTAACCATTGTGGTTGTTAGTGCATGATTAATGATTAACATCTTTGTATAAGATACTAGTGAGGGAAAACCCATTCCGCTCAACGGCATGGTCTCGCAAGATGTCTATTTTGGTTTTAGATGATGTACTATTATTCATACCTGATTTTTAGTCTGTCCCGATGTTTTAGTTTTTCCACCTGAACTATCAGGTAAGTTGGGAGTAGGGACTTTCGGGTTAGACGAATAAGCTTCTGGAGACATACAATAGGCAAACTAGCTAATATTAGGAGTTTATTTATGTTGTGCTTTTTGAAGCTTATGTTTTATTGGATTGGCTACAATGATAGGATTTATAACTATGAAGTAGTTAGACTCTGATCACCCAATGGGTCATCTTAATATGTCACTTTTGGAATATAATTGTAGTTATTATATTTTCACTGAACGTGGAATCGATGGGATTATGTAATGGGATATAATGAACATGAAAGTTATTAATGAAATGAGTTTTGAAAATTTTCATATTTATATGCTCTTGATGGTATAGGTATAATTAACAGATCTCATTTTGTCATTGAAGATTAATGCTATAGACGACTGCAGCATTCATAGCGCTTAATTTCGGGCTACAAAATGGAGGACGTTACAAAATCATCTGATAAAAATTCAATTGATGGAAAATGGCTCTAGGAATCTTTTCCAAAATCATAGAATCATCGAACTCATATGAAAATAATATTAATATTCTACGCTTCTTCGATGCATAGAATACAACTCGTTACAATTATACGTGTTGGTTGATTATTTATGTTAACAAATGCAGGCCCTAATTCCATTGTTGAATATGCATTGTCGGCATAGCAAATTTCAATAAATAAAACTTCTTTTATTAATTTTGCACAAGATCCTAATTTTTGTTATAATGAATAATATAGTCACATAAGATTAAAAATATATATTATTTTTTCTTCTATCTTTTTTTTCTATTTTGTGTTAAAAGACCCCCTTTATCACTCCATCTATGGATGTTCGCAGGCTAGACCTAGTTTAAACTTTTGGCCTAATTGACATCTTATGCTAATCATTTATCTAATTATTTAGGCCTATCTGAATAATTAAATTAATATATCACACTTGTATACCATTTTAATTAATTCAATAGCCATAAATAGTTAAACAAAAATTGTATAAGAATAATACAACATTTATATAAATTTTCTTTAGTAATTTATAACATTTATCAATTAGTTTAATTAAGTTGAACTCAGAAATTTGGTTGACTCATGGTTGTGAACTCGGTCCTTATTAATATTTAAACAAACTAAATATTAAATCATATACGGACAATGCTAACTTATATTACAGAGCACAAGTTCAGTTGCCTACAGAGAATTTACATGAAATCTAACTTGTAATCATTATTAAGGTACACCATAAGTAACGATATATTGTTTATATTTTTTATCATTATATCACTAAAATATCTAGAGTATATTCAACTGTAATAAAGCTCTAACATTATCTATAGATAATTTTGTACTATCACTTTAAAAACCTCTATTCAATCTAATATATAGCATTCCTTAATTTATCGATTTACAATGGCAGGATATTTTATCTTTAACTTTACTACCAATTACAATGATGGTAAAATTTCTAGAAGAAAGGAGATGAATTATCTCTTGAGTCATGTTTCATTTTAAGTAGTTCAATGTGTATCCAACGACTATAGTCATAATACGATGGTGATGACATTTAATTGACCATAATAAAAGTAAAATTTAGATACTTAGGATAAATAGTATTCTCACTTTAGAACACCAATGCACATCGTTATATAATATCTTCTATTTTGGCTTTATTATATTAATCTATAAAAGATTCTAATTAACTTAATTTGTGATTGTTTCAAAGAACCACAAATAACTAAATCCTTATTTTCCACAATGGTCATGAATAATTCACCATCCACATTATAGGGAGCAATACATACATAAGTCATAAATGAGTATTAATTTCCTTTTTCTCGACACATCAAGGCTAGGAACAATTTAAGGATAGATAATCTAAATATTTGAATCAAAACTGTTGGCTATAAATAAATTCTTCACTATAATCGAATAAATACTTTTCATAAGGATTTTTTGGTATACCTAATATATTCAGCTTACTACCCTTATCATAATATAACAATACACACAATAGAAATAAAAGATAAAATGTACTTAATTTTGAGTAAGATTCTCATATAAGAGTTAAGTATATAACAAATAAAATAAGCACCCTTAACTCTATAACAAGGTTAAATAGCGTATATTGTTTTTATACTGCATAATTAGTTATAGCGATTAAGAGATAAGTTTGTGTCATTATTAAATTATTAGCCGGGTGATTATAAAAATCATTTATATTTTACAAGTTTATAAAAAAAGATGAATATAATTATAAATTCCTATTATTAAAAGGATTTATAAAATTAGCACCCACCATTTTTATCTTCTTAAAGATTTCCACTCTAAAATTATATTCATATCATCCTTAGGTCCTTACATAAAGAATAAAAAATAATCTGTTCCTTCTTATTGCTAAATATTTATTTCCAAAACTACGTATGCATACTAATATATACATATAAAATGTATGTGTGCCCAAATGTGTGTTTATACATTATATATATATATATAATATGTATGTATATATGTATGCACGTATGTGTATGTGTATGTATAAATGTATGTATAGGAATTTCATTTTGTGGATCAGTTTATTTGCAGGGACTGCTGGTTTCCAAAGATCGTTAATAATAGTGATCTCCAAATCACCTTAAACTCCTTAATGAGTTAATTAAAAAGTAAAATACAAGAACGTTACAATAAATGATATGTAAAATCATAAAAGTAACACAATCCTCATGATGATGGTGTAATTGATAATCGTTGAATGTTCCACAAGGTTAAAACAAAGATCCTTAAGCTTGTGCACTCAATGTTGAAAGATTTGTATATTTTTAGAAGCGATTTTCCATGATTTTGTAGTATATTCAAAAATTGATTTCAATTTGGAGTAACCTAGGAAAACAAACCCATAAAGAACGTGGATTTTTTATTGTATTATTTCTCAAGGATGAAAGATGTAACACCACGATATTTTATGGGATATATAAAAGCGCATTTGGTATAGTTGTAAAGGCGCATGTTGACTTCCTTAGTGACCAAGGATCAAGTCCCATTGTCGCCAGAAATCTGGAGCGATGTTTTTCTAGCCGATTCATTTTCAACGATTTTCCTACGTATTTCATCATTGTTTCTGACATGTGGTGGCTTCGAATTCAATCCAGTGATGTAATAGGATGAGATGACTAAATTTTATTGGTTGAGTGATGTGTATAGGCTAGAATGGATAACTATTAAGTGTGTGAAAGAACCAAATTTAATCTAAAATAGTCTAATGGGTTATATTCACCCAAATAATCTATAAATAAACCATCTAAACTAAACTTAATATCTTATTCAGTCGTCGCCATAATTCTATGGTAAAATTACTGTGCATTATTCTTTCTCCTTTTCTCTACTAAATAAACATATCTCTACCAAAATAAATTGTCTATATATATTTAAGAAATTTAGGGAATTTAGAAGAATAAAAGGGAGAAAGATTAAAGAAAATCTTTTTTAAATTTATGCAAGCTCAAGTGCCAAGTGAGTGGGAATTAATATGAAATAGAAAAATAGAGTGGTTCAATTTCAGTTCTTTTCTGGCATGTTAATATGAATTAATTTCTATTATTAATTAGGAATAGACCTAACTTATTGCAACTTCTTCTTCATCTTCCACTTCTTAAATCTAATTCATGTTTAGTTTAAAATATGGGACATACAATTATCTATTCATGTTTTATGGCATAAATAATATTGAAATTTAGGTAAATTATTATATCTTCTTCCACTTTTTCCACTTCTCGATTCTAATTCATGTTAGGATTGAAATTTCGAACAAGCAAATTGTTATTCACGTTTTATAGCGTAAATAAGATTAGTTTAATCAAATTGAGTTAGAATTGTTACTCAATTTCTAATGGTAGAATAGGTTAGTTGAATAAATTCATAATATGTTACTTGAATAAAATTAGGGTTTTGATTGATATAATTACGTAATTTTGAATATGGTTTTGGAACAAAATTAGGAAGTCTAATTGGCACAATTATTTGTTTCATATGTGGCCAAAAAATGTAAAAGTGGAATATTGTGTAATTAAATAATTTGTGGCTATTAGATAAAATTTTTGTATAGATTAAATCTCAAAAGGGAGAACGTAAATTAGGGTGGAAAAAATGTAAATTAAATGGACCATAAAGGTTAGTGTAAATTTTTACAAAATGGCATAAAAATTATAGACAAACCATACAGACTGAAAGAACGTGAAATTGAAATACCATTTATATAAGAAAAAGGAAAATTGTGAAATAACCAAATCGGATGCAAAATTGGCCTAAAGAAAATTCATGGAAGTAAACAGTATGTAAACTATAACGATAAAATTGATGAATATGGAAGTGGTTTAGTAGGCAGACCTTGTAAAGGTCTGGATAGGCGTTTCATGCAGTTAAGACCAGAATATAGTTTTATCTGTACATACTAGGAGCGGCCAAGTAGGTTCGCAAGGATGTTTGTTACCTTTCATAGGTTGCTAGTACGTAGGATAGATAGCATTCGCAATCGTAGGCTTTTTTACGCAGATCGACGCAAACGGAGCAGGAAAAATATGCTTCGACATAGGCTTCTTTAGGCAGATCGTTGGAGGATTTTACGTAGCTGACCCAACTGTGCGCGCTCTTTCGAAGGACCGACACTTTGGATAGGGGCAAGTCCACGTTGGTGACCGAGAAGACAAGAGGATAGGAGTCCAGTTTGGCGGAGCCAGAGCGCAACTTCTGGGTTCTGCGAGGTTGTTTGAGTCAGCGTCGGTCAGACGTAAGAGGTATTTAGTCACAGTGCACGAGTGAAGAGCATGACTTTCACGCTGTAGCACATGGATAGGTAAGGACAGCAGGTCCGACATGCCGATTGATGTTTAGTATTACTGCATGGTTGACTTCCCTAGAGTGACCATAGACTTTGGCTTCTTAGGAACTGTATCTAAGAAGGAATCACTGCATTATATTATTCACCCTCTACGATATCCGGGGAAGACCTAGAATCAAACTATTTTATTCTTTCTGCTCCATTTTATTTCTTGTTCACCAGACATTATGTTCGATCCATTCCTATTTTTCCTATTTCCCCAAATCACTGGAGGGCAGGTTTAGGTTGCAGTTCTTTGCAGCTTGGAGGGTCATTGGATCAATTGTTATCTTAAGCTTTTGTTTCTTTTGCTTCATGTATTTAGTTTCTCTTTTCCGTACTTTACTCTATATATAGGGACCTGTATAGCGAACTTTGTTATGTTTTATGTTTTGGTGGAGACTACTTTGTACTTTTGGTTTCAGAAATAGGTTTAGGATAATGTTGTTTTTAATGAAGCTGTTTTGCTATTAATTTATAATTAATGAAAATTTTCTTCCACTATAATATTTTAATAATTTTATGTTGTTGCCTTAGTCTTCGTGCTATGTTATGATTTTTATTTCACCCGAACGTTCGTGCTTCTAGTCATGTCCGATTTTCGGGGTGCCTGAGGTGTGGGGTGTCACAGTTGGTATCAGAGCTAAGATTTCGGTAATCCTAAAAATATTTTAAAAATATAAAGGTTTTCGAATAATTTTTAAAAGGTATTCCAAATAATACTTTTAAAAGTATATGTATATATTTTGGAAAGAAAAGAAATTTTAGAAATGGGTCCCTTATATCACTTCCGCCCTATCTATTGAACTATTTGTGAGTACCTAATCCCATTTTTTAATATCCAGTGATACAAATGTTTGAACCGCAAGGTAACCTTGAAGTTCCTGGCCTTAATATGCCTGCTTGGTTCAGATGTTATTTACAAGCCATTACATGAGCAGAGCCACCAACTAGGGATGCTGCTCCAACGGAAGGGGCTCCAGCCCTTTCGTATGGCACTCCTGATTTTCCCATTTTATGCAAGGACTACACCAGTTAAGGAAGTAAGCCGTTTCTTAGCACCGGGTCATATACTGAGGTGAGTGCTTGGATCCATAGTTGTGAGTGGATATTTGAACTAATGAATTGGAGGACTTTGCTCGGAGGCAGTTGGCTTCATGGCAGTTGTAGAGAGAGGCTTCTCCTTGACATGGGATTTCAACAGTTGCGTGTGGTGGAGGAGAGCATCGAGAATACTACGTTTAGGACTCCAGATGGGTTATTTGAGTGGTTAGTCATGCCATTTGGGCTAACCAATGCTCTGGCATATTTTATGGACTTGATAAGTCGAGTATTTCATGAATCGTCGAAAAAGTTTGTAGTGCAGTTCGTCAATGATATTTTGGTTTATTCGCGAAGCAAGGAGGAGCATATTGTTCGCTTGGAAGACGTGCTTAGGACCCTACGGGAACATAAGATGAAGGCGAAGTTCTCAGGTTTGCTTTTTAGGATATATCGTTTTGGAGGATGTACTTGTAGTATATCTGGCGAAAGTGGCAGCAGTGCAGCATTGGCTGACCCCTAAGAATGCCATGAATACAACGAGTTTCCTTGGTCTTGTGGGCAACTATAGGAAGTTCATTAAGGAATTCGCTAGGATATCAGCTCCACTTACCCGCCTTACCTAGAATAACTCAGCTTTTGTTTGGGATGCCAAGTGTGAAGATGCCCTCAGTCGATTAAAGGATGCTTTGACTACTGCGCCTGTATTGGTAATACTAGATGGAACCAAGCCTTTATCATTTTATACGGATGCTTGTGGTATAGGGCCAGGGATGGTACTGACGCAAGATGGCAGGGTAGTGTGTTATGCGAGTAAATAGTTGAAAACGCATGAGTAGATCTACCAGACGCATGATCTTGAGTTGGTAGCTATAGTTTTTGCTCTCAAGCCTTGGAGGCACCATCTCTTAGAATAAAGATTTGAGCTTTTCACGGATGATAAGTCTTTGAAGTATCTATTCTCTTAGAAAGACTTGAATTTGAGACAGCAAACATGGATGGAGTTTTTAGCCTCTTATGACTATGAGATTTCCTATACCTCTGGCAAGGGTAATGTAGTAGCGGATGCGTTGAGTATACGCAAAGTCATTTTAAGTCCTCTTGTTTTGGAATTAAAGCATTTGGAGTACATTTCTACCTTTGATTTTAGACCTCGTCAGATTTGGCTTCGGGATTGTTGGCAACCCTCGACGTCCAACCTACTTTGATAGAGCAGCTTGGAACAAGGCAAGGTGAGGATGAAGAGTTAAAAGACATTTTAGATAAGCTTGGTAAAGGAGATTCATCACCACATCTTAGGCATTATGCCATGGATACTAGGGGATGGCTTAGATGGGATGGTAGACTTTGTGTTCCCTGTAGTGAGAATTTAATAGATGTGGTATTGGCGAGTCACATCATTCTAGGATAATAGTGCATCCCGGTGGTAATAAGATGTACCGGGATCTGAAGAGTGTATTCTATTGGCCCGGAATGAAGAAGAGGGTGGCGGAGTATGTATCGAAGTGCATCACTTGCCAAAGGGTAAAGGCGGAACAAAGGAAACCCGAAGGACTGTTGCAGCCATTGGATATTCCATTATGGAAATGAGAGAGCGTTTCTATGGACTTCAAGGATGGATTGCCGAGGTCACGGAGAGGGAACACAAGAATTTGGGTCATTGTGGATAGACTGACGAAGAGCGCTCATTTTATACCTATTAAAAGTAATAGGACGACAGCTTCTTCGGCGACTCTTTATGTAAGGGAGACAGTTAGGCTTCATGGAGTTCCCACCATCACTGTGAGCGACAGAGATCCATTATTCACCAGCGAGTTTTGGAGGAGTCTTAAGCAAGCCTTGGGAAAAGAATTGAATCTGAGCATGGCATATCACCCTTAGACAAATGGACAGACTGAGAGGGCAAATAGGGTTTTGGAAGATTTGCTCAGATAGTGCAACATTGACTTTGGAGGCTCTTGGGAAGACCACCTACCTTTGGTGGGGTTCGCATATAATAATAGTTATCAAGAAAGAATTGGAATGGCACTATTCGAATCCCTCTATGGCAAACCATGTCGATCACCAGCCTGTTTATGGGATACCACCAATAGGATCTTGCTTGGACCATACTTAGTGAGGGAAACTTCTGAGAAGGTGGACTAGGTTCGCAACAGGTTGAAGACTGCACAAGATAGACAAAATTCATTTTCCAACAAAAGACGTTCAGATTTGGAATTTAAGGTTGGGATATGGTTTTTGTCAAGGTTTATCCTCTGAGAAACTTATGAGATTTGGCTCAGTGGGCAATGTAACAACCCTGGTTTTGGTGATTACCTGTAATATTAAATTATAACGGTGGTTATAATTTATATTTGAAAATAAAAATAAATTGAAGATTTAAATTTTTTTATTTTGAATCAATAATAAATTTAGAAAGAATAAAATGGAGTTAAGATGATAATGTTGTTTAGAAATTGTGAATATTGGAGATATTTTGATTTGGGTATTAATTGAATTAATTAAGTGAGAAAAAGGAATTAATTCAATAATAATTTGTTGAAATAAATGTAAAATGATGAAAATAAGTTTTAAAAAGCCTTATTATGTTAGTTGGAAAAAATAAGAATTTTATAGTTTTAATTTGGTAAAATGCAATGATTTTGCAAATTATTGCCAAAGTATTGATTTTAGTAATTTTAAATGAAGTATTTGAATTTATTATGATGTTTTATAAATAAAAAGATTGTTTTTTGTTTTAAAATAATATTGAATGTAAAAATGAAGTTAATATGGTTGTTGTATTTAATTTGACAAGAAAATAATTTTTATGTGAATTTTGGAGTTAAAAATGGGGTTTATGTAAGAAAAGAAGTAAATTGATATAATTAATTAAAAATGAAGAATTAATGATAGAAATAAATTTTTACAGCTAAAATAATATATATTTTGTTGTGAAAACATTTTATTTTACATAAACTTTTGGTTGTAAAATTTATTTGGTTTTAATGTGTAAATATGTGTATAAATATTGAGAAAAGGAGGGTAACATGAATATATTTAGCCAAATTATCCCTAAGTATTATCTCTTAGCCTAAAGGGTATTGGGTGCAAGCCCAATGCCCAAATCTAGAACTATCAGGAGAATGAAATAATACATTCTTTCTACTTTCATTTACTGTATCTTCTCCAAAAACAAAGTGAGAAAAAGAAATCATGGCTTCCTTCCAATTTCTCTACCTAACTTTAAATTTTTTTAAAATAAAAAGTGAGAATTCGGTAAATCAAGCTTCTATCAGGTAATCCATATCCAAATCATAAAACAAATTCATCAAATTCTCAGTTATGAGAAGAAAAGTCTGTAACTTTCCTTCGTGTTATCTGCATGTTGCTTTTCTAAGTTTTTACATGTCTGAGAAGCTCTTTTGTACTTGAAAGCTAGTTTCTTGCATCACAAATTCACTAGAATCTTTGCTAAGGTGAGTTAAATCTCACAAATTCTAACTTTGAACAAGTTTTGTGCTTGAATTGATTGAATTTGCGTTTACTATAACAAGAATTTTTTGTTTGAAGTTTACAGTAACAATATGTTTCATACCTCTTCTTTGTGTATTTATAACATCCTGATTTTTCTATGAAATCATGTCGGATCTTCTTCGGATTTTTGTTGATTGTGTATGTAAAAATCCATTGTCAAAATCATCTATTTGATACCTGAAATTATAGCTCAAAAATCAAATCGAACAAGGGAATGGTGGCCGCAAAAATCATGTGACAAAGGTTGACCTTAAGGTCGACCCATGCTTTTCACAAGTCAACCTAAGGGTCGACCACTGCTTTCTGTAGGTCGACCTATGCTATTCAAAGGTCGACCATAGGGTCGGCCTATATACTTGCATTTTTGCATGTTGCTCCTTTTTGTTTGCAGCACTTTGCTTCTTGATTCTATGACTTTTACTACATGTTCTTGTGCTTTGAGATGTTTTCAAAGGGCTCTAACTTGTCAATAGGTAAGCCAATAATTCTAGTTGATTCGAACTCGGGATTGACGAGTTTTCGAGATGTTTTCATATGTTGAATTTTCAGTGTTTTCGATTATTTCCGTTGTTTTCGAGCACGGATTTTCTAAATGTTTTTTGAAATGATTTTAAATTAAAATAGATTTAGAAATAAATATTTTATATAATTATTTTAAAAGTTATTAAAACATATTTATCATCTATAATAAAGGAATTTTCAAAGAAATATTTTCCAAACAATTTAAAATTTTGTTTTAAAACTAGTTTTCCAAAGTAAGATATTTTCTATATAAAATACACTATTTTGCACTCTTCGAACCTATGAGAAAGAGAACGAAACGATTTAGTAAAATATGTGGTATGAGACGCACATGTTTACTTTTTCAGTTAATTTCGGACTCGCCAAGTTATGGACCCTTGGGTTGATATTTGTAATTGCCATCCCATGGCGTGTTTTGAGATTTGTGAATTCTTATTTTTAGGAATTATTTTAGATTTCCATTCTTTGGAAAGTTTTGAGGTTTGAGATCTCCTAATTTAGGAATTATGGTCTATTAAAACCATCACGATGTCCTTTGTACTTGCTGATGATATGAGGCAAGTTATGAGCTTGAGATCTCCTATTTTAGGAGTTATGGTCTATGAAAACCATCACGATGTCTTTTGTACTTGCCAATGATATGAGGCAAGTTATGAGCTTAAGATCTCTTATTTTAGGAGTTATGGTTTGTGAAAACCATCATGATGTCTTTTGTACTTGTCGATGACATGAGCAAGTTATAAGATTTCTAAGATTTATGATTTTGATGATGTTGTTTTCTAGTATGACACTGAATAGCAGTTAGTAAATTATTAAGTGGGAATGTGTGTATGGAACGCGCTGTTAACACTTTTTGGATTCCTATCTGAGAGATTGTGACACATTCACGATGTTACTGCCAGTACTATAGACCTTCGGATCATCACGATGTATTACAACTTCGGTCGTCATGATGTATTACGACTTTGGTCCTCATGATGTATTATGACTTTGGTCGTCACGATATTTATGTGACTTCGATCACCAAGAGATATACTAATATATAGTACTGTACACGAGGTTGGGACGTGCAGCATTGCTTCGGCATGCAATCGTGGATTTGGATCCAATCCAGGATTTTTCTGATTTTTGATGCTTTATGATATCATTATTTTAAGACGACTGTTTTTATATATTTATACCTTGAGCTATATGAGATTTTATTTACATATGGTGATTTCATTTATGAGGTTTTGAACTCTTAATTGAGTTCCACGAGTTATGAGATTTTCTGAGTTTTATACTCTTAGTTGAGTTACTTGAGTTATGACATTTTTGATGACTTTTGTTGTTTCCATCTAAGTTTTTATATGATTTTGTGGGAATTTATATTTCGAGTAGCTTTTAAGAAGGAAGCATTCATATTGAATTGATGTTATTCATGAGTTAACCCTTGAGATATTTCTCTCTTTCCATCACTTTGAATTTGAGTTAAATCCGAGTTTATATCATTCCTTTTTTATTAAAGGAATGTTTCCGTTACGAGAGTTCTATCCTATTTATCATTGCTAATCATCTTTTTCAAGTTAGACTGACCCATGTATTCATTAATCGGGTCAGACCAAGTTGCAGGTTAGACTATTCGACTTTTGCTTAGTTGTTCTCTGTGGATCTATCTATCGACCTTTTGGTTATATGCATAGTTTTAAGTAGTTATCTTGTAGTAGTTGGACTTGATTATGTATATTCTTTTGTGGGGGACTTGATATATATTTATATAGTGGTGTTTCACCACTCATGTATGACACTATGTATTGTACTTGATGTATGCATATATATATATATATATATATATATATGACAGTGTTTACTGTTCTATGATCTATGTTCATTATTTACATTGTGTTTTGTTCTGAATCGATCATGTAGCCACCATAGTATTGTATTAGATAAGAATTAAGTATGTCAAACCGTTTATAATGAAAATGTAAAATGGAGAAAACCATTGAGTACATTATCGACATAATTAACACTTATTTGATGCAAGATTATGATGGTCGTTCCTAAAAAGCCCTATTCTCTGCATTAGCAAACAGTATTACCTAATAATACTCTCTATTAATGTGGGTCTTAGGGTGGGGAATCATAGCTTGGTATTAGAGCTGAATTCGGAACAAAATGTAATAAACACATAACAGTATACATAAACCAATACATCAAGTATGATATGAGTGAAAACATCGTCCCTAGTTGAAGTTGTTTCTAATCTTACCCTTAACCTTTCTGAGTCCTTTGAGGGTAGATATGTGGGGATATGCCTAGGAAAGTAATTTAATTTCGTAGTATTCCACAATTAAATTAATAATATCTTAGCCTATGAATAATCTTTATTTTGATTGTTCTATTAGAGTTCTCTTCCGTACGGGTGCTTAACACTCATCCGTATCGGAGGAATTTATTGATGTCGTTCAATGTTCTTCTCTTATTACATTTTTGAGGATTACGAATCCTATTGAGGGGATCCGTAATATTTGGTGTGTTGTGTCAAAATATTGAGATTGTTCTTCGTAGTTTTTCTTTTCGTGTTGAATTGCACATTATTTACTATCATGGGTTTGTTGTGAATTTAGGATGGGTTGACTTCCCTGTTATCAAGCCCGAACCCTGTTTTTGAAAGGACCCTATATTTAGGATCCTAATTTGGCTGATTTGTTCTCTCTTATTCTTCAGATCGTCGATGTTAATTCTGAAGTATCTTTATTTGATCTTGAGTCCCGAGATAATGATGTTGTATCTCGAATTCCAGTTGATCGTGATTCTGTTGATGTATATGAGTCCATTTCGGGCTTACCACCCAAGCGGGCAATTGAGTTCATTTTGACCTCATTCTTGGTTCTCAAACTATTGGTTATCATTTCACGAGGATGTCCACTAAGGAAATGCGGAAATCAAAAGGTGATTCCTGAAGCTTGAAGCCAACCGATTCATTCAATCCACTCCTTACCATGGGATTCCATGGTCATCTTTGTTATGAAATATAAGAGTATTCTTAGGCGTTGTATCCATTTTTGCAAAGCTCAACGAGTTATTCATTACAACGAGTGTGCATTGCTTAAGATTGATGTCATGTTTAACCAATTGAGGGGTGCAAGGATCATCCCTTAACTTGACCTTGCACCGAATTTCATTAATTACGAGTTGCGGAGGATAGCATCCCTCCTACCGCATTCCGCAGTCGTTGTGAGTCTTATGAGTGGTTCGTTATACCGTTCGGTTTAACGAATATTCCAGCTTAATTCGTCAATCTTATGAATCGAGTATTCTGAGATATCTCGATGAGTTTTCCTTGTATTTATTGATGATGAGTAAAAGCAATAAATTTAAATTGCAAATCTTTTTAATAGAAGATATCATATGAGCAGAAATGAATTCTTTTATTGAGACAAGAAAAGAATGTTTTGTAAAATTACATAAGAGGCATATTTATCATTTAGAAAATGATTTTTATGTTGGTTTGTCCATCAAGTGCTTTAAGAATTCTGATCGATGTGCCTGATCAACGTTATCGATAGGAATTTCCTAAACGCTATGATATGACAGTCAAACATGATAAGAATCGAGTTGTAATAAATTAAGGTTTGAAAATAAATCAAAATGGATTTGAGTATTAATTTAAGATGCCCAGTGCAGCCATTAAATCGTAGAGATTGTTGGATGAGTGGAGAGGAAGTTTTGATCGTTTGGTCAACTCTACAGCCAATCGATGAGGGTATTTGCTATAAATTAATGGTGAGGCAATGCCATTAAATGATTTTAAACTTTTGAATTTAATATGATTAAGCTTTTAATTGGTTATGTAAGTATAATTTATCAGAACCCAAATAATGATATCACATGATAATTTGAGTAAGTAAAATAAATAATTCTAGTCAAAGAGATATCTTTATTAGAAGAAAATATTATGTGATGGTTTGATTAACAAAATTATGTATTCAAAATAAGAAAATGTATTGAGTAGAAAAATTAAAATATCAATTGAATGTTTAAGTTCAAGGTTAGAAAGATGATTGTAAAAATTTTGTTTTGACAATTGGTGTTGAATAATAATAGATGGTAAGAGTTAAAATTCTACCTTAAGGGAAAAGGATGAAATGCTAATGTTAGATTTTTAGCATGAATTTGTGAGTAATCTCTTATTTAAAACTTTGTTAGTATTAAAATTGGTTGGTATGAATTTGTAAAATTCTTTAGAAAATAAGATTGAGTTAATTATCAACCTTAAATAATTTCGTGTTGATAATAAGATGGAATTTAATTTTGTGACAAGAGAGAGAATAAATTTTTTAGGGGTTCATATATTATAAAATGTTTTATTATGAAATGTAAAATATAATAAATGAATAAGTTATGAGATTCAATCATTCTAAAATTGATAAAACAATTTTAAAATTTAAAGCATAAATCCAAAATTTATTTTGGATGCGTATTTGTCTCTTATAAATGGAAGAGATTAACTATCTCTTTCAAATGGACTTTAAAAAAAATTGTTGGAGAACTTGTTCGTGAAAGGAATGAATATATTTCTAATTTGTGAATGGTTTCTTTTAAAAAGATAATTACATAAAGAACATCTTAATTTTGGAATGTCTTAGCTTTTCGGAAAAGAAGATTTTGGAATAAATAATTTAGTATAAAAAGCTTGTTTTGAAAATAAAGTTTGAAATTAGAATGGTTTGGGGAATTTCAAATTTTAAATTGATTTAAAAAGCAAAAAATTTATTTGCAAAAGTGCTGTATTAAAACAGTAATAACATGAGATTCATAACTCCAAATGAGTTCAACCTTTTTGTAAATGAAAGAGCTTTCAGTAAGCTATAAATTTTCTTTTTACCACTTTAAAAGATTTTGCTTTTAACTTAGTTTAATGGGTTTGAAAGTGGATGGACATTTTTTTCCTATTATAGAAAAATTAAGATTAAAGCTGAAAGTAAATTAACATAACTTTAAAACCATAAATTTGATTTCGATGATCTTTATATTATTGAAAAGCTTAGGCTTAGTAGAACAAATTTTTTTTAATTATTGTCAGATTTTGTGGTTTTCTATGTCAAAAATTGAGTTCTTTACAATAGGTCTGAATTGAAAGTGATTGGTATCCTTTAATGGTAAAAATGTATTACTACCTATTTAGTAAGTGTAACCTAATGGGTTATTAAAGTGAAAAGTATGTTACAAACAATAACATATTTGTGGCAAAATTACAGGGTTAAATAAACTCAAACTTTATTCACTTTGAATAAAGAGTGAAGAGACTAAATTAAAACTAAATAAGAAGTTGTGAAAATTTTCAAGTGTTGAAAATTAAGAGTTTAATTATGAAGATAATGGATTTGAAAACTTTAAGGCCTTTAGATTAGTAAAAGAAGTATAAGGACCCATTCCTTGTGTTTGACTTGCCTTTGTGAAAATATTTTTCAACTAGCATTTAGGTAGTCATATGATTTTGGTGGTATTAGGAGGAACCACCTACCTCTAGTTGAGATTTCTTTCCATAGTGATTGTCAATCTTATATCGACATGACTTCTTCCATGGCATTATACGGAAGTTCATGTCGAAGATTATCTAGTTGATTGGACTCCGGGATAAAGTTGTGCTAAGTTCCAACTCCATTCGAGAAGCTTCTGAGGAATCGATCTCACACAATTAATCATTTGTATGGCATCAATGTCTATGTTCCTGTTTCGAAGGTGAGGCACCTTGACATCATGATGTTCTGCTCAGAAAAATTCAATGGTCCGATAATCCCAATGTCTACACTAGGGAACCATTGAATTTCCTGAGCAATCTTATCTTGTTTCCTATCTTCTTGAGTTAAGGGTGAGAAAATTTTAAAATCGAACTATCTATTTCTATTTACTTGATGAATTAAATCCTATTAAATACTACTCTTCTCTAGAAATTACGAGGACGCAATTTTTATAAGGGGGGGTCTGTAACAACCCTAGTTCTGGAGATTACCTTTAATGTTAAATTATAACATTGGTTATAATTTAATATTGGAAAATAAAAATTAATTGGATATTAAAAATTGTTTATTTTGAATAAACAATAAATTTGGTAAAAATAAAAAGGAATTATGATGATAATGTTGGTTAGAAATGGTGAATATTGGAGATATTTTGATTTGGTTATTAATTGAATTAATTAAGTGGGATAAAGGAATTAATTTAACAATAATTTTTTGAAATAAATGTAAAATGGTAAAATTAAGTTTTAAAAAGCTTTATTACGTTAGTTAGGAGAAAATGAGAATTATACAGTTTTAATTTGGTAAAATGCAATAATTTTGCAAATTATTGCCAAAGTATTGATTTTATCAATTTTAAATGTAGCATTTGAATTTATTATGATATTTTATAAATAAAATGAATTATGTTTTAAAATAATATTGATTGTAAATATGAAACTAATATGGATTGTATTTAATTTGACAAGAAAATAGTTTTATATGAATTTTGGAGTTAAAATGGGGTTTATGTAATAAAAGGAGTAAATTGATATAATTGATTAAAAATGAATAATTAATAATAGAAATAAATTTTTATAGCTAAAATAATATTTATTTTATTGTGAAAACATTTTAGTTTTCATAAACATTTGGTTGTAAAATTTAGTTGGTTTTATATGTGTAAATATTAAGAAAAGGAGGGTAACATGAATATATTTAGCCAAATTATCACCAAGTATTATCTCTTAGCATAATGGGTATTGGGTGCATGACCAAAACCCAACTCTAGAACTATCGGGAGAAAGAAACAAAATGTTCTTTCTCTTTTCATTTACTGTATCTTCTCCAAAAACAAATTGAGCAAAAGAAATCATGGCTTCCTTCCTATTTCTCTACCTAACTTCAAATTTTAGTAAAATAAAAAGAGAGAATTTGGTAAATCAAGCTTCTATCAGGTAATCCCTATCCAAATCACAAAGCCAGTTCATCAAATACTTTGTTTTGAGAAGATAAGTCTGTGACTTTCCTTCTTGTTGTCTGCATGTTGCTTTTCTAAGTTTTTACATGGCTGAGAAGCTCTTTTGTACCTAGAAGCTAGTTTCTTGCATCACCAATCCGTTAGAATCTTTGCGAAGGTGAGTTAATTCTCACGAACTCTAACTTTGAACATGTTCTATCTTGAATTGATTGAATTTGCGTTTACTGTAACAAGAATTTTCTGTTTGAAGTTTACAATAATAATATGTTTCAGACCTCTTCTTTATATGTTTATAACTTCCTGATTTTGCTATAAAATCGTGCCAGATCTTCTTCAGATTGTTGTTTGAATGTTGTTGATTGTGTATGCAAAAATCCATTGTCAAAATCATTTGTTCGGTACCTGAAGTTACAGCTCAAAAATTGAATCGAACAAGAGAAATATGGCTGCAAAACTCGCATGACAAGGGTCGACCTTAAGGTCGACCCATGCTCTTCAGAGGATGACCTTAGGGTCGACCATGGCTTTCTATAGGTCGACCTTAGGGTTGATCTGTGCAATTCAAAGGTCGACCTTAGGATCGACCTATATACTTGCCATTTTTGCCTGTTGTTTCTTTTTATTTGCAGGACTTTGCTTATTGATTCTATGACTGCTACTACTTGTTTCTTATGCTATTTTGAGATGTTTTCAAAGGGCTCTAGCCTGTCAGTAGGTAAGCCAATAATTCTAGTTGATCTGAACTTCGGATTGACGCGTTTTTGAGATGATTTCATATGTTGAATTTTCAGTTTTTCGATGATTTTTGTTGTTTTCGAGCACCAATATTCTAAATGATTTTTGAAATGATTTATAAATTAAAGTAGCTTTTGAAATAAATATATAAAATTATTTTAAAAGCTATTAAGAACATATTTATCCTCTACAATAAAGGGAATTTTCAAAGAAATATTTTCGAAACAATTTCAAAAATTGTTTTAAAACTAGTTTTCCAAAATAAGATATTTTCCATATAAAGTACACTATTTTGCACTCTTTGAATGTATGACAAAGAGAATTAAGCGATTTAGTAAAATATGTGGTATAGGACACATACGTTTACTTTTTCGATTGATTTCGGACTCGTCCGTGTGAAGTTATGGACCTTTGGGTTGATATTTGTGATTGCCATTCCATGGCATGTTTTAAGATTTGTAAATTCCTATTTTTAGGAATTATTTGCGATTGCCATTCTTTGGCGAGTTTTGAGGTTTGAGATCTCCTATTTTATGTGTTATGGTCTATGAAAACCATCACGATGTCTTTTTGTACTTGCCGATGATATGAGGCAAGTTATGGTTTGAGATCTCCTATATTAGGAGTTATGGTTTATGGAAACCATCACGACGTCTTTTGTACTTGCCGATGATATGAGGCAAGTTATGAGCTTGAGATCTCCTATTTTAGGAGTTATGATTTGTGAAACCATCACGATGTCTTTTGTACTTGCCGATGATATGAGGCATGTTATGAGCTTTTTGAGATTTATGATTTTGATGATGTTGTTTTCTAGTGTGGTATTGACTACAGTTAGTAAACCGTTAAGTGGAAACGTGTGGTATGGGATGCACTGTTAACACTTTTTGAATTTCTATCTGGGGGTTTGTGACACATTCATGATGTTAATACTAGTACTATAGACCTTCGGGTCATCACGATGTATTAGGACTTCAGTCATCACGATGTGTTATGACTTCGGTCGTCATGATGTAATACGACTTCGGTCATCACGATGTTTATGTGACTTCGGTCACCAAGAGATAGGTACCTAATATGTAGTACTAGGCATGAGGTTGGCACGTGCAGCATCGCTTCGGCGTGCAATCGGGGATTTGGATCCAATCCGGGATTTTTTTTGAGTTTTGATGTTTCATGATTTCATGATTTCAAGATGACTGTTTTTATATAGTTATAGCCTTGAGCTATATGAGATTTTATTTATATATGGTGATTACATTTAAGAGGTTTTGAACTCTTAATTGAGTTCCACGAGTTATGAGACTTTTTGAGTTTTGAACTCTTAATTGAGTTCCTCAAGTTAAGAGATTTTTGACGATTTCTATGGTTTCCTTCTGAGATTTTATAAGATTTTGTTGGAATTTATATTTTGAGTTGCATTTAAGAAGGAAGCATCATATTGAATTGATGTTATTCACGAGTTAATCCTTGAGATATTTCTTTGTTTCCATCACTATGAATTTGAGTTAAATCCGAGTTTATATCATTCCTTTTTTTAAAGCAATATTTCCCTTATGAGACTTATATCCTATTTATCATTACCAATCATCTTGTTTAAGTTAGACTAACCTATGTATTCATTGCTCGGGTTGGATCGAGTTGCAGGTTAGACTATTCCTCTTTTGCTTAGCTATTCTCTATGGATCCATTTGTCGACCTTTTGGATATATTCATAGTTTAAAGTAGTTATCTTGTAGTAGTTTGACTTAATTATGTGTATTCTTTTATGGGGGACTTGATGTATATATTTGTATAGTGGTGTTTCACCACTCATGTATGGCACTATGTATTGTACTTGATGTATGCATATATATATGTGTGTGTTGAATATGCGAGTATATGATTTTTTTTTGATGATAATAAACATATATATATATATATATTCATTTAAATGTATTTGTTAATATACTATTTTATTTTCACAGATTAAATAAATATTTGCTGAATAAAATAAATAACACAGAATTTGAATTCAAACGGATATTTTATTCAAACAAATATTTATTACAATTTTGGAATAGTACAAATTTCAAGCTCTTGCTATATATATACAATTTCAATTACAATACAAATTTGATTACATCACAATTCACATTTACATTTGCACCTCACTACATATCACTCACACTCGTATTTATCTTCAACTTCATTCCAATGTGAATCCAGCATCTGAGCAATCTGCAAAAATATACATTAACGCAGTAAAACTGAAAATAAAATACTTTTGCAGTATAAAATAAACTGTGAATTTTGAAAATAATATTTGCCTCAGTTATTTGGGTTATTCGTCATCATTTAAATTTGAATTCATCATTCACGAACAGCTTGTGACATGCACAGAGTATCACTGTATATGCCACAAGGCCGTGCACACCAATATATACTTGATAAAATTACAGGGACAGGTGAGCACAAGGTCAAACTCAAATAAAAAGCCGGGTTCAACTCAAGTGAAACACAAATAAAATCGCGATATCACCACAAGGTCTAACTCGAGCTCCAAGCTGATTCAATTCAGGTACACTACAAAATATCACAAAACTGTCGAGCATAAGGATTAAATACAGCCCATACAACACAATCTCGACCAAAAATTTGATTGTACACTTGAATTCAAACTGTGAATCAAGCCATGGTTCAAACCAGGAATGCAACACTGCTTCACATACATGACAACCAGAGTATATGAATTGACAAACAACACAAGTGCATAAAGGCAGTGGTACAAACTACATGAAGTCAATGCACAAACATATATATACATATGTATATACACATGTATACATACATGTAGTGAAAGCAAAACCAAAATGAACAAAATATACATGTGCATCTAACCAAAGCAATAGTGCAGCAGCCTCAAAATCAAAGGCCGGACCGAAATCAACATTCATGCAACAACAGTGGCAGTTTCAAAACAATCTCAACCATCAGGTCGCAATGAACACAACACGAATGTACTCAATTCAACTACAAATGCACATCACACATCAAGTACACATGAAGCTTATAGTGCAACAGGTCAGGGAAGCAAATAAGTGTATCATATAAACCAGATAATCAGATGTCCAGAGACTAGACCCAAAGCAACTCGAGCTAGCTAATTGAACCAGCTCTCAAGTCCAGATGACACAAAGTATGAAACTGCATATATACACGAACCAATACAGTGAACTACATGATGAACATGTATGCAGTGATAATAACAGAGAGTATATGCAGAGTCAAGGCCGCAATGAAATCAAGTACAGTCTTATAAAACAAATTAGACTCGAGTGAAACAAAATGAAGATGGAGTGAGTGGATGAATGCATATACATAGCAAACACACCAGCTAAATCAAAGCAAAATCAAGATGTATGTTTCAAACAAGTCAAGTATGCTACATGACGCAAATGACCAGAGGCAGTAAACACAAATGGCCAAAGTCGAGCACAAAGGAAATAAACACTTTCAAACAAAGTCAAAGCCGATGTCAACAGAGCAAAGTCAGGAAGGTTCAAAAATGACCGAAGTCAATGTACAAGCATCATAAGAAGCCGTGGCTCAAAAATCAAAATGCCAAAGTCAAATGCAAAAAGAATTCGAAAAGGTGATTGCCAAGAAAATGAACGGCCTAAAGAACGAAATCAATATCGTCAAAGCAAATCAATGTCGTGATGACCAAGTTTCGAAACCGCGTCAACCAAGCAAAATATATGCGAATTGGAACAAGTCGATAATCATCTCGAACATCCAAACGAAGATTGTAACGACCCAATTTTTCGACTTCCGAAGGTCGACATTAATACTTCCACTGTATCCAATGTCGCGCAGTCGAATGCTGACAAACCTAACTGTTAGGGTTTAAGAAGAAGAAGATAGAAGAAGAACAGAAACAACAACAGAATCTCACATTTCACAGCGGAACAACATATAATAGATAAATGAATAATCTTTAAAACAAAAGAAGTGTATATGTTTTACATCATAACATCATCAGAGTACAACTACTTACATAGAACACAACTATAAAATTATATGAACTTGTCCCTACAATTGAATACACAGCGGAAAGGTAATAATATATTGAAGTACGTCTCGCCATCCAGCTCGTCTCTTGAGCTCCACAACACCTCCTGAATTCCGGAATGACCTGATAACCTGACTCTAGGATGATAAACACAACAAATTCCACTTTGATCTTTTAAATAAAAAATCCATCACAATCAAAAAGGTTCGATGTGGTTTTCGAATATCCATTTGGAATTCGACTCCCGGTCGCATCGAAATTCAATTGCCGATTAAAGGCCAATATTGATAGTCGGTCATTTAACTATCAATCATCATTACAACAGTCACTGGATTTCAAATAATTTTCCTATAATTATTATTTTCGCAAGACAAAATTTCACTTTTCAACCCTCTGAAAATCAATTTCAAATCAATTTTTCACACATCAATCCTTTGAAAATAAATTTCAAATCAATTTTTCCTTACGCGAAAAAATTTCCAATATTTATTCATTTCCACTGAAAATCTGCCGAGTTCAAATATTTTAAAATAATATAAAACACTTATTCAAAATATACTTAGAAACATTTAAAATAAACTATTTTATAATATTTGCTAAAATATTAGTAATGAAAAATATTATACTAATATCTCATATAAAAATTCAAGTCCAAAACTAATTTTAAAATAAAATTAGCAGATAGACTATAAATATTTAAAGATCCAATTTCTAAAACAAATATCAATTTAAAACTTTAAATAATCACTTCCATAATAGTTTTAAAATATTTTAACTTTAAATATTTTCAAAATAACCTAAGTAAATAATTTTCCAAAACATTCTTTCCTTAAAACCATCTTTACAACTTCAATTTATATTTATAAACTATATTGAAATCATTCTCGACTTTCAGGGAAAGTACACATTCCATTCTAAAATGATTCATTCAAATCAGTTTATAAATCTTTATGTATTTATTTTAAAATTATGTCCCAAATCCGTAAATTCCTTTTCACACCTTTAAAAATAAAATAATATTTATTTTTTTAAAACAAATTTCCCTTCCTTTTATAAAATTCCCATTGTGGATTAAAAATTTTAAATATCCACTATGACTCCTAAGTATTCACTTTCAACACCAAATCAATTTTCAAATTGATTTCCAAATGTATTCCAATTACCAAATTTATTTCTAAATTTATTTCAAACAACAAATAAATTTTCTGTATCAATTTCCCAAAGGTT
The DNA here is from genome assembly GCA_030765085.1 of Allium cepa. NCBI lineage: Eukaryota > Viridiplantae > Streptophyta > Magnoliopsida > Asparagales > Amaryllidaceae > Allium > Allium cepa. The sequence goes on along the minus strand of CM060940.1, from coordinate 542,404,020 downwards.
TATTTTTAACACCAAATTAATTTCAAATCGATTTCCAGTTTATTCCCAAAACACAAAATCAAATCTCCAAATCGATTTCTAAAATTTATTTTAACTCCAAATTAAATCCCAAATTTATTTCAAAAATTTATTTCAACTCCAAATTAAATCTCGGATTTAATTTCTAAATTTGTTCCCTTTTTAAAATAAATTCCTTTATCTCTTTCAAATGTTTAAAATCCATATTTTAAATAAATTCTTCAACTATCAAATAATATTATTCGAAATTCCTTTATTAAAATATTTTTCCATAATTTCAAAATCCAAAATTTTTTTTTTTTTTTGGTATCATACGATACCAAAAATATACACGGCTAAATTATAGCCTTCGACGGTTTCAATCATAAATAATCACACACGGATTATAAATAATCAACACACAACATATGAAACAAATTAAATATTTGAGGAATCCAATTGGATCCCTCCAACCTGTTTCCCTGCATCCACAGATGTTATCACAACAATTAAATACCCATTCCACTTCGAGGTGGAATATCACGGTATATGGGATTTATATAATATCATCCGCTATTGTGCAGCGCATAGGGTCTCATCCGCTATATAATGCGGGAAATCAATCACTCCAAATATACATATGTAATATCAATTCCACTTCGATGTGGAATATCACGGTATATGGGTTTAATATATAATATCATCCACTATTATGCGGCGCATAGGGTCTAAACTAATATAAGTGATAATAAATCAATCATCAAAGCACACAAACAATTTTAAATTTAACTATTTCAAATTTAAACCAGAAAATATGTGATTGAGTGAGAAGATCTCACCATTGCTTTTATTTTGCAATCCATTTCCATTCCAGCTTGATTTCTTTCAGATATTGACCTTGTATAAACAATTATATAATTTTTTATTAATATTCGAAATAATCGAACAATTCAATTGTCATTTATAATTTAACTAATTTTTTTTGATCATTTTAATTAATTAAAAATTAAATTTTATTGAATGATTTATTTAAAACAAATTTCATTTTATAATAATATAATTGAACCAAACCAATAACCAATCATCATTAATAAAAAATTTGATTTCAAACTAGAATTTTTCTTTTTTGTTATACCTTATTGTTATATATAAAACTTTACTGTTTTATTCTTCACTATTTATTCCAATATTCAAAACAAAATATATTTACTGCTTGTTTCTATTATTACTTCAAATATTTATGTAGACACCTTTTTATTTTTGAAACAAAACTTTAGCTAACTGTTAAAACTTTAAAGTAGATTTTTCTTATTATATATATATATATATATATATATATATATATACAGAAATCTGGTTTAAAAATCATTTTCTTTGCCTATATATAAAACTTCCAACTTGTGTGTGTGTGTGTGTCTATATATATATATAAACATTCATATATATGTATTTTAGTAAAATAAATCAAGATAAAATAAATAAGTAAAATACCTCACAGAAAATAAGACGAGCTAGATCGCATTCACAAACACGCTCATCGCCATTGCCAGCCTCGCGAACACCTTCTCGAACCACCTCCCAGAGACCACACGAATGAACGCCTCGACTTTGGCCACCACGAGATGTCCTAGCTTCGAACTGCAATTGAGCGCGGCCGCCACCTAGGTTGCTCGAACTCGAGCTTGCCTCCAGTCAGACCACCACGAGCACCCCCATCTTTCGATGCGACACCGCTAGCTCGCATGTGACTGCACACCATCGCGGTTTCGACCGGCCCATTTGCAGACGAACATGCCCTTCAAAAATTGAAACCCTTCTCGTGCGCGGCTCCCATTTAACTTCCTTGAACGAATTTGATTTCTATATAAGGATTGAAAAAGTCGACTTGGGTTCAAGAATTAATCGAAGTGAATTTGGGGTTTTTTTCTTTTTTTTAACGTTTTCGACTGCCGTTGTTTTGCTTTGAAACGAGACCGTGAAATTTAATTTCTTCGTTTTCGATTTGATGATTTCGATTTCAATTGAAAAAATAAAATAAAAGGCTCGGCTGTTGTTTTATTTCTTTATTACTGGAGAGACGCGTTTTGACACTCTTGCTAAGTGTTAGAAAGAGGAGGAACATGTAATTCGTCTTATGAAATTATCATTATAATAAACATATATATTATAATTTAAATTCAAATTCAAATTGTATCGATTTCGAAACTCACATTTTCGATCTCCAATCGAAGTATACCGCCAGGCATTTATAATGTAATATACCTATTCCAAACGCAATGGAACAGGTTCCGAGTCCAAATTCGATCGTATGGAGAAGATAGCTTTTTATACCATTTACTAAATTAAATTTCGATAAGATTTTCAGCACGTTTTCTTATCGTATAACCACCCAACAACTCCGAATGCTACGGAAATTGAAATCCGATAATAATACAATATTACGAATCCAATAGAACTGGTTTCGTTGAATTCCGAGACTGTGCCTCGGAAGGCTATTTTTAAATATCGATTTAAACGATAAAAATTCAAAACTGAACAAATCGCTTTCAAATACAATTTTGAAAGTTCTATTATCTTCAGTATTATTAATATGAATTTTCTAAGCCTTGAAAATATTTTAATACAGCTTAAAACTGAAGATTCAAATTTTTTACCCAATCTCAATAAATTAAATTTAACAATTAAATTGCCAAATTTATTCTGATATCTGAAATTCAAGTTAAAATAACTTTCAAACATTTAAAATCAATTAAAAAATTTAATTTTCAAATGTTTAAAATTTTGGATCGTCACATCCTTCCCCCTTTAAAAGAATTTTGTCCCGAAATTACAAGTTAAGAAGAATGATCCTTAACCCATTCGCTATCTTTCCAAAACCAAATAGTTTTATCAACTTGCCAAAATAAATCCTTTTTTTTAAGACTCGTTCACTTCTACTAACTTTCCAAGATCTTCCATAGTTTCCAAACAATATTTTTTTCTCAACAATTCAAATTTAAATTAAATTCAGAATTTAAATTTTCAAAATTTTCTCAAAATTTTTCTAACTCCCTAAATTTTCGAAAAATCTCGCCAGCATCTCCTTTGCGCGGCTAGCTCGGTACGACTACAAAATGCCTCTACTGGCCCCTAGATTTCAAAAGAAAATAGAAAGCCAAGCGGCTAGACAAGAAGATCATTAAATTTCATACTGAAATTCAAATACATACCTTTTTGTCGAGCAATTCAAATTTATCTTCTAAAGCCAATTCCCAATTCCATTTTCCTTTAACACGCATGTGTATCTATTTAGCAATATGTCTAATTACGACATTCAAAATCATTCCATACATTTCTTTACCAAAGCTTCAATATTCATTTAAGCCCGTACGATGCACTTATATCATTCGTACGCAATATCAAATTCAATCGCTCACTCGATCATACAATTTCACTTCCAAACTAGTATAATATACGCACATCCTACGTATTTATTCCAAATTGATTATTAGCTATATCAATTTCCTTTTCTATTATTCACATTGATTTTCATTTCTATACACTTATTCACAATCATCATTTCACAATTTCCAGTTTAATCTTCATTCACTTAGCAATTTAGAATATTTTCTCAACTCCAATTTTTTTTACTTAAGAATTTCATTATTCATTTCTTAAGTTTCATATAAATATCCATTTTCATTCAATCTTACATTTTCAATTTCATTTGAATTCAATTTACACTTTCAATTTTATTTGGATTCAGCTTACCTTCTAAATATTGAGTTTTATCAACTATCATTCATTCGAAACTAATTCATATCACTATTTTAAATTAGTTTCAATTCCAGTTTTATTCTTTTGTTCATTCCCAAAATTTATTTCCAATTTTCTACTTCGGTTAATATCTACTTATATGTAAACTGGATTTCAAATTCCACATGAATTCAATTTACCTTTCATTTATAATCATCGAATTCAATTCATTCCAAACCATATTTATTTGGTCATTATTTTAATTGGTTTCACTTACTAATTTTATTTGAATGTTTCGCTTTGTTTATCACAAATCAAATTCAATTCCAGTTCCAGTTCTATTTACTTACAAATTCAAAATGAATTTCAACATTTATTTCACTTTCATTTACTTGCAATTGTAAATTCATTCACAATTTTATTTTCCACCTTAATATTTGTATTCCATAACTATTTTAAATAGGACTCCAGAGTTTTTTTCAACATTTCAAAACTATTTTTGAAATGAATTCAAATAATCTTTGAATTTCAAAACCAAACCCAGTTTGCAAACAACTTCAATTTAAAAAATAAATCGGGCCGCAATTCCTCTCTTGGAAACCCGAAAATGAACATCGATGATGTTGTAGTGATCACCAAAGTTATTTTCTAGCGACCCGAAAAGAGTTTAGAGCTTTTATCCCTTCAAAACATTTTTCTAAAACCTTTGAATACCATTTCCAAACTCAAAAGAATTTAAACTTTTCCCAAATCTCAAAATTTCAAATTCTTTCAAATTTTTCTCTAGAGTTCTATTTCAAATTATAAATCATATTTACAATTTATATTTACAAACCTCATTTGTATATGGATTTTATTTCTTAACTTTTTGGTCTTGATTTCAATTTCCTATATAACAATGATAATAATTTAATATTATCACTTCCTATCAACCAAGCATCCATTTACTATAATAATATACAAAGATTATTTCCTTTATATACGAAAATAGTTTTGGGTATAATTATTTTATTCACCCTAATTTTAAAACAATACTGTGTCGGTTTATCTTGTTTAAGAGTTTAGAAACTCCTATCGACACAGTTAGCTAGACTGCACCAACCAGAATCTATAAACAATCAACCGATAAGTCAATACAATATAAAACAATTTTATATTCACTAATAAATACGCGTTCATATCTATTATTACACTCAAACTCATTCTAAAGTACTGCTGACTCTATTTCTAAAGAGTAACACCCACCAGAGCTATGGTTGTCGCTTAACCAAATGCTCTGATACCACATTGTAACGACCCAATTTTTCAACTTTCGAAAGTCGACATTAATACGTCCACTGTATCCAATGTCGTGCGGTCGAATGCCGAAAAACCAAACCGTTAGGGTTTGAGAAGAAGAAGAACAGAAACAACAACAGAATCTCACATTTGCACCGGAACAAAATATAATAGATAAATGAATAATCTTTAAAACAAAAGAACTATATATATTTTACATCACAACATCATTAGAGTACAACTACTTACATAGCACACGACTGGACAATTATATGAACTTGCCCCTACAATTGAATACACAGCGGAAAGGTAATAATATACTGAAGTACGTCTCGCCATCCAGCTCGTCTCTTGAGCTCCACAGCACCTCCTGAATTCCGGAACGACCTGATAACCTGACTCGAGGCTGCCTGTGTGGAAAATTATGGGCTCCTAGAGTCTAGGAAGGGAACAATAAACTCCAGGTCAGTCATGGGATGGGTGTGAGATCTTAAAAACAGTTATACTTTAACAAAAAAATTTAAAAGAAATCCGCAATACTTTTTGGAAAATGAAACTACCATAAGGCCTCCCAACACACACACAATGCAATCGCACACTTGGGGAAGATTTCTCCTTATGATAGTCAAACATACTTAATACGTAAAATCTTTTTAATATTATCATTAGTACATAGTGCAGAAAACATTTGCAAGTATAATATTAATCTTAGCCAGCATACGTGCCATTATCATATGCCTACTATAGCTACCATATTAGATGGCAGGTTATACAATTAAACCGTACAAGGCGTGTATTGGTGATTGGATTTCCAACAAATGGTCAGGCTAAGGAACTTCCTGGGCCACATGGGTACGCCTCTGGAGGGACGTCCCGAGAACATAACCTGATCTCAGCCAACACAAGGCCGGGTTACCTCTACAAAAATAGGTAACTACTACACGAGTATGCCATTCCCCGGTCGTAAACAACCTTTATGCGAGGATCCTCAACCACAAAGCAACAAACCACAAAGTATAATACATTTTCAGCATCAACATAGGTAAAATATCTGGGCTCCATACCATGATCCTACCCTTTTCCAGAAGGAAATGACATACCCTAAGGGGCGCTACGCCCTATAACCTTGCTGCATCCTTCCTGTTTCGACCATTCCGGGGTGTGAGGCTCAACGAAGTCTCGTCCACAAAGCCATGCTTTTCACAAAAGCCATGCTTTGATCAACAAATGATCAGCAGCACTTCGTATGCCACATTAGCAAATTGGGAATATATCACTAGTAACCATCAACTACATAACCTCTGATCTCTTACCTCTCAAAGAAGGGTGTTAAGCTAAGAGAATAAATTCTCCGCCACCAACAGAAATGTATTTGATAGAAACCAGCTTTACATCTCAAAGTGTAACGTCATACACACATCCATACAAGTCTGTTCCGGTATCGAACGAAACCGAAGGCACTTCAAAGAAGCCCTTGCAATCCGGATATTCACTAATCAAGTCCGCAATCCCCATCACAAAGGGTGATAAAATCTCTATACCAGAGCAACCCGGTGCAGAGACATTCGTCAGGTAATCCTTTCGCTTTCGAAAATACCCGGTCTTCAATACATCTTCAAATGTAATCCCATTTCGTCGTATCATTATTCGAAATGAGTTTTATGACACAAGGTCCTCTCCCGGCTAATCCGAATAACGAGTGCTTATTTTAAAAATAAGTGTTACATTCAGATTCAAACAAATCACAACAAATTCCACTTTGATCTTTTAAATAAAAAATTCATCACAATCACAAAGGTTCGATGTGGTTTTCGAATATCCATTTGGAATTCGAATCCTAGTCGCATCGAAATTCAATTGCCAATTAAAGGCCAATATTGATAGTCGGTTATTTAACTATCAATCATCATTTACAACAGTCACTGGATTTCAAATAATTTTCCCCCAATTATTATTTTCGCAAGATAAAATTTCACTTTTCAACACTTTGAAAACAAATTTCAAATCAATTTTTCACACTTCAATCCTTTGAAAATAAATTTCAAATCAATTTTTCCTTACGCAGAAAACATTTCTAATATTGATTCATTGCCACTGAAAATTTGCCGAGTTCAAATATTTTGAGTTTTAAGTAGTTAAACTCAAATAATTGATATGCAGAAACCTTAGGGGCAGCACGTAGGCAGGGTTTTGCCGAAACTGGGTAAATTCTGTGTCGTTCTATTTCTGCATTTATTATTCTGCTATTATTTATGCTTCTATTATTTTGATATATCTATGCTGAAATAATTTTATAAGCTTCCGCAATAATTTTTATAATTAATAGCATCACCCTATTTACCCCCCTCTAGGGTGAAATCGATCCTACAATATATGTATATATATGACACTGTTTGCTGTTCTGTGATCTGTGTTCATGATTTATTTTTTGTTTTGTTCTAAATCGATCCTGTAGCTGCCATAGTATTGTATTAGATAAGAATTAAGTATGTCGAACCACTTAAGATGAAAATGTAAAATGGAGAAAAAATATGAGCACATTATCGACATATTTAATACTTATTTGATATAAGACTATGATGGTCGCTCCTAAACCGTCCTATTCTCTGCATTAGCAAATGGTATTACCTAGTAATTCTATCTTATAATGTAGGTCTCTGGGTGGGGCATCACAGGAAAGTTGGCACCGAGATTTGTAGGACCCTTCCCTATTACCGCACGGATTGGAAAAGTAGCATACAGAATTGATCTTCCAGATAAGTTTGCAGGACTTCACGATGTTTTTCATGTTTCACATCCGAGGAAGTGTCTATATGATTTCGCAGTAGTAGTAGAACCCGATTAGCTAAGGGAAGTGGAGGTAGAGCGCGAATCACTTGTGCATCATACACCCACCCATATATTAGAACATGGCGTTAAGAGATTATGCAACAAGGGAACTCGTGTAGTGAAGGTTCAGTGGGGAGATGACCCCAAGGAGTGCACATGGGAATCTGAGGAGAGAACTTGAACTTCTTATCCTTTTCTATTTGAAGGTACACTTCAAATATCCTATCTTTGATCTTTCCTTAGTTAGGGTCTTGTTGATAATCTTTAGGTGAAACCTATGGAATGGTAGCTTGGTTGTAAACATGTCATTAGGGAATATGTTTGACGGATGAAAGTGATTGCAAGTGGAGGCCAATATTTGCAAGTGGATGCATTACATGGACTAGATAGATAGTTATTAGGATAATCGACCAACTAGGTGCACACACCTGCATACGCGTGCCTATTACCTATTGCATTTGCACATGGTTGTATATATGTGTGTGTGTGTGTGTGTGTGTAAATGGATGTTTCATATAAATAGTGCATTTGGGTGAATGATTGAAACATGCATATAGAATTATCAATTATACTAAGGCAATTGCATACATTTGGTTGCATGGCATAAGCATACTTGCATTATAAGAGGTCAAATGAATCAGTAAACCGACTACCTTTTCACATTAGATAAGTTCATATGCATTTCACTTCGCATAAATCATAAATTGCATTAATTCAAAATAAGGACAATGGTAGAAATGGATGATGTTTGAGTGGATGGATGTAGTTCTTGGATGCTGGTTGTTAATTACGTTCTTCCGTCTTTGGAGATTTCAGGGATGAAATCCTTTAAGAGGGGAGAGTGTAACACCCTGATATTTTACGGGAAATATAGCTAAAACGAAATTAAAAGCGCATTTAATACAGTGGTAAATGTGCATGTTGACTTTCTTAGTGACCAATGATCAAGTCTCGTTGTCGCCCAAAATCTGAAGCGATGTTTTTTTAGCTGGTTCGTTTCCAGCAATTTTTCTACGTATTTCAGCATTGTTTTTGACATGTGGTGGCGTCCCATTCTCTCCAGTGGTATAATAGGATGAGATGGCTAAATTTTATTGGTTGAGTGATGTGTATGGGCTAGAATGGATAACCATTAAGTGTATGGAAGAACCAGATTTAATCCAAAATAATCTAGTGGGTTATATTCACTCAAACAATCTATAAATAAACCATCTAACCTAAACCTAATCTCTTATTCAGCCGCCGTCATAATTCTACGGTAAAATTAGTGTGTTATTCTTCCTCCTTTTTTCTACTAAATAAACAAATCTCTACCACAATAAATTATCTATATATATTCAAGCAATTTGGGGAATTTAGAAGAATCAAAGTGAGAGATTAAAGCAAAGCTTTTTTCAAATTTATGCAAGCTCAAGTGTCTGGTGAGTGGGAATTAATATGAAATAGGAAAATAAAGTAGTTCAATTTTAGTTCTTTTCTAGCACGTTAATATGAGTTAATTTCTGTTATTAATTGAGAATAGATGTAAATTATTGCAACTTCTTCTTCTTCCACTTCTCAAATCTAATTCATGTTTGGTTTAAAATACAGGACATATAAATTGTCTATTCGAGTTTTATGGCATAAATAAGGTTGAAATTTATGTAAATTACTGTACCTTCTTCTTCTTCTTCCACTTATTTATTCTAATTCATGTTTGGGTTGAAATTTGGAATAAACAAATTGTTATTCATATTTTATGACGTAAGTAAGATTGGTTTAATTAAATTGAATTAGAATTGTTATTCAATTTCTAATCGTAGAACAGGTTAGTTGAATAAATTCAGAATATGTTACTTGAATAAAATTATGGTTTTGATTGATATAATTACATAATTTTGAACATGGTTTTGGAACAAAATTGGAAAGTCTAATTGGCATAATTTTTGTTTCATATGTGGCTTAAAAATGTAAAAGTAGAATTTTATGTAATTAAATGGTTTGTGGCTATTGGATAAAAAATTTGTATAGATTAAATCTCTAAAAGGATAACGTAAATTAGGGTGAATTTTTTTAAAATTAAATGGACCCTAAAGGCTGGTGTAAATCTGTAACAAAATGGCATAAAAATTGCAGACAAACCATACGGACCGAATGGACGTGAAATTGAAATAAAATTATGTAAGAAAAAAGAAAATTGTAAAATAACCAAATCATACGTAGAAATGGCATAAAGCAGATTAATGGAAATAAGTAGTATGTAAACTGTAAAGGTAAAATTAATGAATCCAAAAGCGATTTCGTAGACTGTAACGACCCGCCTTTTTTGACAGTTTAAACCGACGATCAAATACACATGTCGATTCCAAACCATTAAAAGGGCAGATAGTTATTGGGGTAATTAAGAAAAGAAAAGGAAGGGAAATAAAGGAAATGAAACAACACAGAATCTCACAGCGGAAGGCTAAAGTATAATAATAAAATAACAGTTCATGAAGCTGTTAATTAAATGAATACATTAGAAATGAATACATTTGATTATTATTATACAACATTTATCAGAGTTATACATATACAACAGAACAATTAAATAATGCAGCAGACATCATGATGCAAAGATAATAATAGTAATAGTATACCAAATCTTCGTCTTCGTCCTCCGGAATAGATCTTCAAAATCTGAAAACTCAGGTCTGACCCGAGCGTAATGAAAAGACAAAACACTCGAGTCAGGACTAAATATCCTTATAAAAGTTAAATCAATCGGAAATAAATATGAGTGTAACGGCGTCAGAGATGTTTACGGGGTTTGACATCTCATATCCAGTGTCGACGTGCGTGCAATAACTCAAGAGATGTTACGGGATTTTCCATCTCCTAAGGATCCGTTAAACTATCTACTATATAGTAATGTACGCTAAGTAGATAATGTCTATCAGTAATATAAAGTATCAAAATAGCGTTAAGGCGTTACCATAATCCCCCTTAACACATTTTTATATTCCCAAAAGCATATACAAGACCGTAGTTTCCCCAAAACCGGAAGTCACCAGAGGGCAATCCATATACTCAAGGTACAAATCAAAACGTAGTGGTCACGAATAGGATAATCAGTATGACAAGGTACATGAGGCAATACCAACTAGGATACTAGTAGTTGCGTGATCCGGACTGATGTTGGGCATAGCCAGCAGCTACCCCAACACCGCGAAACAACACTCCCAAATCAAGGGGTGCACCCAAATCGCATCACAAATGTAATAGATATGGTATCGAAGAAGTGTGTCCGCTAGAGGTGGCGAACCTCAATGGCCCGGCGCGGCTCCTGTTTTAGTCATGTCAGGGGTCATCCAATAATCGTTCTCTTTCTTCAGTCAACGCGTTCACCAAACCATCCACTTCATTCTGGATCATCACTCCGCGTATAATAGTTATTAAAGTGGTTTTCGGTATCGACAGAGAGTATGTCCATATCCGATCCCGGTCTCTTTAATAACTACGTATTATTACGCCGTTGGCTCTTTTACATTTCAAATCGATTCATAATTGATATCAATTGTCATATTCACTTCAAAATCAAATCCATTTCAAATATCGACATAGCCATTCAAAATATAAGGTTCCTTTTTAAAAATCATTTTGCGTCTCAATAACTCATTTCGGTTTCAAAATCATTCCGAATTTCAATTTTATGTTGCAACTTCATTTAACCCAATTCGTATTTAAATTCAAGATTTAAACATAAACATTCCACCTTATTAACCAGCTTGAAATTTTTAGAAAATAGTTTTAAGTAGTTTAAAAGTAGTTTAAATAATTAAAATAGTTAAAAATACTTAAAATCTTTAAAATGGATTTAAAATAGATAAAATTAGTTTAAAATAATTTAAATTGGGTTAAGTAGATTAAAAATAGATTAAAATAGTTTAAGTATTCAAAATGGTTTATATAACAGAGTAATTT